>CAXKVI010000004.1:31208338-31836153 GCA_964058755.1 Campiglossa producta
GGTCCGTGCCTAGGGCAAATAAAAATTATCTTTTATATATAAATAGAACTTTTCATGTGCTTGGACCAAATTTTGGTCTACTTACAAACTTGTGCAGTTGTAGTTTGTGGTGTAGACTAAGTCTACTCCGAGTTCCTACAGGGTAATTTTGGGATAGCTGCAACTAATAAATTAATTATTTGTTATTATTGTTGTGGTTTTTGGGATATGAACAGGAGAATATCACGTTCACATCAATATTAGACAGACACGTAATCGTAGCTGAGGTCGTGAAACGAAAGCTAACTGGCAGAGGCATGATTTTTGTCTTATTATTAGGTTAGGTTCAAGTGGCTGCCGCAGAGGCACACTTAGGCCAGTTTTGAAAGGCCCGTTGTGATACCACCAACACAAGGAAAGTCAGTCCCGGGACCCAGCCAAATGGAAAATCCCTGAGTTGTTGGGATTTTCCACATAGCAGAATCTCGGGACTGACACTCCTAAACCGACATCGTTACTTAGATGACTTTATGAAGGCCATCAAGTCCTTTATGTCCAGTTCCGCAATCTGGCTTAGGCTATCCAGGAGCGGAACTCCCAAAAAGCGCATTCTCACGCCGCTTAAAGCCGGACAGTTGCAGATGAGGTGTTCCACTGTTTCCTCCTCCTCATCATCTTTGCAACTCCTGCAGCATCGTCGGTAGGGCACACCTAGCTTTTCTGCATGCCTACCAATGAGGCAGTGACCGGTTAATACCCCTATCAATATGCAGATTTCCCTCCTAGTTAGGGCATAAATGCGTCTAGACCTTTAAAGATCCCATTTTGGCCAGGTTTGTTTCGATATCCGACACCCTGGGGATTGCAGCCATCTTTCGTTGGCTTGACGGAGTGTGTGCTCCTTCAGCATTAGTTTGCATGTGGCAAACGGCATACCTAAGCGCTCTTTATCCTGAAGAACCTGCTTGGTCGTGCCCTGCCTGGCAAGCTCGTCTGCCTTACAGTTTCCCTCAATGTCCCTATGTCCCGGGACCCATATGAGGTTTACGCGGTTCTGTTGGGCCATCTCCTGAAGAGATCGACGACAGCTGAGCGTCAGTTCAGGGTTGAACGTGTATGAGCCAAGGGATTTGACGGCCGCTTTGCTATCGCTGAAAATAGCGATATCTTCTCCGATAACACGTTTGCTTAACCAGGCCGCGGCGTCTAGGATTGCCGAGACTTCCGCCTGGAAGATGCTACAATGATCAGGTAGTCTGAAGGAGAGCTCAAGGTCCAAATCCCTTGAATAAACCCCTCCTCCAACTCTGCCGTCCAACTTCTAGCCGTCGGTGTATATGGAAGTGCCACTATTTGTTTCGGGACACCAATCCGTCCTCTCCCAGTCTTCTCTGCTGGGAATATTTATTTTGAAACAGCTATCACCGACTGTAGTGGTCGCACAACGATCTGTGCTTAGAGGGAGAAAGCTGTAAGATTCCAGAATACTGGAGTGTCCAATAGTACCCGCACCCCAACTGGAGGTTTCTCTTAGGCGCAGAGCTGATGCCGCTGCTGACCGAAACCCTTCCAGATCAAGTGGCAAAATGCCCAGAATGACCTGGAGGGCTTCGTTGGGCGTTGTCCTTAGCGCACCGCTCATACAGATCATATTGGATCTATGGACTTTCCGCAACAGATTCAGGTATGTTGCCTTGCTCAGCGCAGGCTACCATACGACGACTCCATATAGCATGATTGGAGTCGTCGTATGGTGGCATGCGCTGAGCAAGGCAACATACCTTATTAGTATATTTTTGTAATTTATTTAAGTTACAGAAGTTAGATTTTCATATTGTTTAATATTTTAAAAATAGATTTTTACTAATAATAAGACAGGCAACAGATTCAGGTATGTTGACTTGCTCAGCGCAGTCCACCATACGACGACTCCAATCATGCTATATGGAGTCGTCGTATGGTGGCCTGCGCTGAGCAAGGCAACATAACTGAATCTGTTGCCTGTCTTCAGGTATGTTGCCTTGCTCAGCGCAGGCTACCATACGACGACTCCATATAGCATGATTGGAGTCGTCGTATGGTGGCATGCGCTGAGCAAGGCAACATACCTGAAGACAGGCAACAGATTCAGGTATGTTGCCTTGCTCAGCGCAGGCCACCATACGACGACTCCATATAGCATGATAGCGCTCAACCCAGATGTCTATCTAGTCTAATCTACACTACCATGCCATCGTACATACTTAACTTGCCAACTTCTAATTACACCTTTGTTCTTTTTGCCTCACCACATGTGCACTTGCCTAATGCCTTCGCCGCGAATCGAACGTAGAATTATTAACTGCTGAACGGAGATCTCTACCATGATGCTATCGTGTACGTGTGCTTGGTAGCGTGCCGGAGAGTATAAGAAAAAGTTGGGCTAGTACCAGAAAGTTCTCGTACCGTTTCAAGACTGATTCATTCTATATCCAACCATTAGTCTTTTTGTTTTGATGAATTTTGAAAACATACCACTGTATATCAATTCTTGTAATCACATGCAAGAATTATCATATTAGCACAAGAATTATCATATTAGCAACATTAAAAGGCACAAAGATTGTAATGCCAGTAGGCCAGTATTAAAAGGCCCGTTGTGATACCACCAACACTAGGAAAGTCAGTTCCGGGACCCTGCCATATGGAAAATCCCGGTATTAACGGAATTCTCCACATAGTAGAATCCCGGGACTAACTTTCCTATACCGACACCGTTACTCCTCCTCGAACCATTTAGATGACTTGATGAAGGCCATCAGGTCCTTTATGTCCAGCTCCGTGACCTGGCGTAGGCTGACCAGGAAGGGAACTCCCAAAAAGCGCATTCTCGCGCCGCTTAAAGCCGGACAGTTGCAGATGAGGTGCTCCACCGTTTCCTCCTCCTCATCATCCTTACAACTCCTACAGCATCGTCGGTAGGGCACACCAAGTCTTTCTGCGGGCCTACCAATGAGGCAGTGCCCAGTTAATACGCTTATTAATATGGAGATTTCTCTTCTCCTTAGGGCATAAATTTGTCTTGATCTTTTATGATCCCATTTCGGCCAGGTTTCTTTGGATATCCGGCATCCTGGAGATTGCAGCGATCTTTCGTTGGCTTGGCGGAGTGTGTACTCCTTCAGCATAAGCTTGCATGTGGCAAACGGCATACCTAAGCGCTCTTTATCGCGAAGAACCTGTTTGGTCGTGCCCTGCCTCGCAAGTTCGTCTGCCCTACAATTTCCCTCAATGTCCCTATGCCCCGGGACCCATGTGAGGTTAACGCGATTCTGTTGGGTCATCTCTTGTAGAGATCGACGACAGCTGAGCGTCAGTTCAGAGTTGAACGAGTAGGAGCCAAGGGATTTGATGGCCGCCTGGCTGTCGCTGAATATAAAAATGTCCTGTATGATAGTGTGTTGGCCTATCCAAGCCGCGGCGTCCATGATTGCTGAAACTTCAGCCTGGAAGGCACTGCAGTGGTCAGGTAGTCTGAAGGAGAGCTCAAGGTTCAGATCCTTTGAATAAACCCCTCCCCCAACTCTGCCGTCTAACTTCGAGCCATTAGTATAAATGGAAGTGCCGCTATGAGTGACGGGCCTCCGATCCGCGCTCTCCCATTCTTCCCTGGTGGGAATGTTGATTTTAAAACCGCTATCTCCGACTGTTGTGGTCGCACAGCGATCTGTGCTCAGCGGAAGAAAGCTATAGGATCCCAAAATACAGGCGTGTCCAGTAGTGCTTGCGCCCCAGCCGGACGTTTCCCTTAGACGCAGAGCCGATGCTGCTGCTACCCGGTGCCCTTCCAGATCGAGTGGCAAAATGCCAAGAATGGCCTGGAGTGCTTCATTGGGCGTTGTTCTTAACGCACCGCTTATACAGATCATGCAAGATCTGTGTACTTTACCTAGCAGATTAAGGTTTGTTGCCTTGCTCAGCGCAGGCCACCATACCACAACTCCATAGAGCATGATTGGTCGAATGATTGCAGTGTAGATCCATTTGCATATTTTGGGGCTGAGCCCCCATTTCTTTCCAATGGCTCTTTTGCACGTATAGAGTGCGATACACGCTTTCTTCTGGCGCTGAAGAACATTCTCCTTCCAGGTTAGTTTCCTATCTAGAACTGTGCCCAAGAACTTGGCTTTGTCAGCCATGTTCAGGTGCACGTTATTCAGTTTTGGTAGTATTAGCGGTGGTATCTTATAGCGGTTGGTGAAAAGGACCAGTTCAACTCTTCCCGGGTTGATGCTCAGTCCGCAGCGCGAGTACCATGAGGAAACCTCTCTCAGTGCTACTTGCATCAAGTCGCACAGGGTTTGTGAGAATTTGCCCCTATATACTATAGCTAAGTCATATGCATATGCCACTACCTTCCCCCCCCCCCCCCCCACAGCATCGAGTTGACAGTGAGGTTCCATAGAAGCGGGGAGAGAACACCACCCTGAGGCGTTCCCCTTGTGACATAGCGTGATAAGTCAACCGAGCCCAGTGATGAAACTAACAGAAACTAGGCTGTGAAGCGCAGTTTCTGTAGATTTCCCTTTGGTGTATGCATGCTGATAGCTACAGATCAGGTTGCTATCAATAGTAGAAGAGAGGTAGTCATTTATTATCCTCTCGAAGGTCTTGAGCACAAATGATGAGGGACTGATCGGCCAATAGTCCTTGGGCTCGTAATGAGACGCCTGCCCCGCCTTAGGAATAAACACTACCGTGGCACTTCTCCAGGAGCACGGAATGTAGCTAAGAGCCAGGCAGGCTGTATAGAGAAATACCAGCCATTTGGCTGATGTCTCCAGCGTGTTTATGAGTTGTGCAGGAATAATCCCGTCTGGCCCGGCAGCCTTGAACGTTTCGAAGCTTTTAACCGCCCACCTAACCTTTTCCTCCGTGATGGGTATGTGTACAGCCAGGTTTGTTGTAGGTGCTAGGGGTTCCTCATGCAAGTTCCCTGGGAAGTGCGTATTCAAGAGCAGCTCTAGGGTTTGCCTCTCCGTGCTGGTCCAGGATCCGTCAGGATTGCGCAAATAGCTTATGGCTGTTTGAGTTTTTGAGAGCACTCGTCTAAGTCTCGCTGTACCGTCGACATTTTCGACCCCAGTGCAGAAATTTCTCCACGATACTCTCTTCGCCTGCCTCAGAGCTTTTTTGTAGGCGCTGAGTTTAACTTTATATTCGCGCCATTGAGTCTCCGTGCCAAGGCTCTTGGCCTTATTAAATTGTGTCCTACATGATTTAAGGAGCGAGTCCAGGTCGTAGGACCACCAATGCGGCCTATGTTTACCGCGTGGTTTTGGCACTGGGCAAGCCTGCTCTAGGGCATTCGAGACGCCGTTGTAAAGGTCTTTACCAGATCCTCAAACTCCCCTACTGATGAGGGGACTTGTGGGGGCAGTGCTGGCAAGTCCCTAGATAGTATTTCCTTGTGTAGCTGCCAGTTAGTGTTACGTGGGTTGCGTTTCATAACCGGCTGCTCAGCAGAAAAGTCTAGAACTAATTCTACGTACCGGTGGTCGGAGAATGAGTGTTCATCGAGAACGCGCCATTTTCTGACCCACTCATAAGCGCCTTCGCTGCAAATAGTGAGATCTATGACCTCCCTACGGGTTTTAGTAATAAACGTAGGTTCGTTACCCACGTTGCAAACTACCAGGTTAGTTGTTAACAAATAATCAAACAACGACTCTCCTCTAGCATTGATATCGGAGCTTCCCCGCTGGACGTGATGAGCATTGGCGTCAGTTCCGATAATAAGATGACCCATGGAAAAATTTGCCACCAGGTATTTTACCTCCCTATGTGGCGGAGGTTCTTCGGCGTCGTAGGGCATATAGACCGACGCCATCGTCAGACTGGAACTGCCGACTGTTAAACTGTCAGCTGTAACGTCACCATTGGTATAGTTGGGCAAGAGAAAGGCATTCAGCTCAGACTTAACCAAAATACAGGCTCTAACCCTGCCCCCCTCACTGGGTTGGATTAGCTTAAAACCCTTAGTCCCCAAACCGCAAATCCTTGAGCAGTTGACCCAGGGTTCTTGGATGAGGACCACATCTATGTCGCCTTTAGAGAGACGACTGATTAAAGCAGCCGAGGCTGCTTTAGATTTGTGCAGGTTTATCTGAATCACCACCAACATGAGAGCGCTCAGACTTCCCTTCAAGCGCCGTATCGTCGAGTTCCACCTCGTCTGGAGGCTTATCTTTCAACGACGATTTGTTCAGACCACGATTTGGCGTGGCCGAGATCCTACTAACTGTGGCAGTATCGACATTGGTGCGCTCAGGACTAGCTGCTATCACTGTGACGTTGAGGTCTTCCCCGTCCAGCAGGCTGTCTCCCATCTCCGAGCTGTTCACTGCTCCTTCGCCATTTGACGTGGCAGATACCATACTTTCCGAGTCGGACATCTCCGACTCCTCTACCGGCACTGCGATGTCCGAGTCCTCCGGTGCAGCCGAAATAGCAGCGCGTTGTGCATCGCCGCGGTATACGTGGATCACGATCTGACCCATGCCGTAGTGCACTCGTCCATTGCACCGTTTAAGGGGCTCGAGTGCTTCCTTAGTCAAGGTGAAGACCACTTGCCTGTCAGGCCCTACGCATCCCTACTGCATTACATTGTAACCAATTTTAGTTCAAATTACACTTTGTGCATTACAATCAGAGTATAATAAAAATACTAGTACAATAAATAATAATAATAATAACATGGAGTGTAGTTTAAGACCACTTTTGAAGAACCTTTATCTGTAAATGAGCTATTTTTTAATTATATTAATAGGTCTTCTGCAAATTCAGTTTCGATCACACATACTTTTTTAATCTTCTAAGTAATTATTCTCACTTATTTCCACTTAATATTGTTACTCTCACTTATTAGAAACTTGATCCGAAATGCAATGTGGAAATGGTAGGTAGTGTGGATTGAGATATGAATTTTTTTAAGTTCATGTATAGGGGTTTTGTTACATTTTTTGCAGCGACAAAAACATCCCAGTAGGCTTTGGGGAGTGGGGTCGATATACGGAGGGAAATCTATGGATCGAACATCCATAATTATTCATACCACATTAAATAAAAATAGATAATGCTGTCCCATCAATGAATATGGATGTTCCATCAATACATTTTTGATAAATCACTATTGAAGTAAAATCCATATAAACTATTGATAACTTCTTATTAGTTTAAAAAACAAAATTTCATACAATTTGAAGTCTGGTTCCAGTCTCCTCAGGCACGTTAGCCCAGTGTTCTACCATTAGGCTACGGCATATTATAAAAATTTTGGAAAAATTTCAAATAAAAAAAAAATAAAAAAAATATTTAATCCAAAATATTTAAACCAACAGGTTATCGTTAAAACCTCTAAAGAGATTTTTGTGCCGACCTTCTTTTCCTATTTGTGGTGTGCTGCTTTTTTTATTTATTTTATTAATTTTTTTTAGTTTTGTTTTTTGAAATACATTTGATCTTTTCTAAAAGTCATTTCATAATTTCTGCAGGGTTGCGTGTTTTCAAATAATTTTGGATTTCAAATCCACTTTCAATTCAAAGATACTTTTTAATCATGATCCAATTAATAAGATCTCGCATTTAAAAAAAGCTGTGACGTCACGGTTTTATAAACATGTCTGCTTGGCTTTAAATGTCTGAGAAAGGAAACAAAAACAAACGAAAAAAAAAAATATTCGTATTTTTTGTAAACACATTTTTGTGAAAATCTTTATATGTATAAAGAGTTAATGTTAAGTTGTGTTTAAAAACCGTGTTTTAATGTATAGTATATCAATATTAAGTAGAGCTTTTGATAATCGATTAATCGAATGTTCGAATTATTCGAATGATATAATAGTCTATTTTCAAAATTCGATTAGTTAAAATCGAATAATCATTCATCATCGATTATTCGAATAATCGCCAATTGTCGACTATTCGAATAATCGTTGGCAAACGATTATTCGAAAAAAGAAAATCGTATATATATAAATGTACAAAAAAACTGATATGATTAATTTCAAACGGTTTTTATTAAGAATTATTAAGCAATAACAGCAATAAAAGCAATAAATAGCACATGGTATTCACAAAGTGTGTAACGTTTACAATGTTCAATCATTTTTTTTTATGAAGCGTTTATTGTTGTAAAGGAAAGTCAGGAGACTCACATTTTGTGGCAATAAACAGCCTCTCCGTGGGGTTACAATATTTCCAGCTACCGAAAATGTACGCTCTGACTCCGCCGAGGTAGCTGGTATACTCAAATATTTTGTGGCCAAACTGAACAGCTCCGGATATACCGCTCGGTGATTTTTCCACCAGGTTAATGGAGTCATGTTGTGTCCTATTTGTGGTTCAGCAATATATGAATCAAGTTGAGACACAGCACTGTTGGTTTGTGTTTGACTATCAAATAGGAAGTCCATATCAGTAGACTCTACATATGCCGATCCCTGTGGGACCACATTGATTCCTTGTAGCTGACATTTTATGAACCCATATACCTCTTCTCTAGTTTGCGATTCTTCGTCACTAAGGTTTTTGTACCTTGGATCTAAACATGATGCAATTAAGGGAGCCGAAATATTACCCGCAACACAACTAATGTCGAACCTTCTATACAAAGAGTCACGTGCCGCTTCTTTGAATTTTGACACATTAGCATCATCCTCAGAGCATGAAGCCATGTGGGTTTTGAGAAGACGGTGAACTAAAGGACGAACTAACGATAGTGTTACATTTTTTCTGCAACAGAGTACAGTAGTTGCTTTGTCAAACGGTTTTAACACACCAATTAAGTTTCGCATTTCTTCCCACTCTTTTTCCTGTATATCTAGCTTGAGTGCATCTGCCGATTTTGTCACAGTTCTATCTGCTAAAACGAGGCAGATAGCATTGCGATTCAAGAGCAATCTTTCGCACATATAGTACTTTGAGTTCCAACGTGTGTCGCAGCATTGTATCAGTATGTTTTCCTTCATTCCCAACTGAACTTGTCGGCTCGAAAGTGCTGTTTTTGCAATATTCGAGCGGTGAAAATATGCTGTTAGGCTTCGTGCTTTTTTGCAAATTTCTTTGTAAGCCGGTGCAGCATCAAAAGCATCTTTGATTACTAGCTGTAAAAGATGCACATTGCATTTTATGCTGTATTTTACACTGGCCAGTTGTAGCGATGCAGCATTCATGGCCGATGCACTATCGTGGGTAATCGCCAGTGTTTTTTCAATCAAATTCCACTCCCCTAGTACTACTTCAATTGCAGAAGATATGTTTTCTGCATTTGGTCGATCTAAAAACAGACATTAAAATAGTTGTTAAATAACAAATATTCGGACCAATTTTGTGTAGAAATCTTAGGTTCGCTAGAAGGTCTTCTCTCCGGCACCCGCCAGTGGAAGAAGAGTAAGAGGGAGACTACCACTCCGATAGCAGGGCGATTGGCGCCAGTCAAAGTCCTCATAGAACAACTTCAAAGTCCTCATCGATCCCACTTGTTCTAAAATAGTTATTCGAGGTCAAAGGTAAAGGCGGTTAGATATAATGTATAGAGCTTGTTTTAGTATCCTAAAATGTTGACCTTGGACCACGAATGATTTTTTTAGTACACATGTATGTATGTATTTTGCTAAGCTACATTTTTATCACTCTAATTTGAACCCACCTTCCAATTGTTCATTGCAAAGTGTGACATGGCACAATTCCACATTTTGGTCTATATATTGCGCTTCTATCGACATATAGACATCTTGCTTTCTTGATGTCCATTCGTCTACAGTAATAGACACACTTGCTACCACATTTAAATCTTTGGCAATTTGTTCCTTCACATCGTTGTATATTAATTGCAATCTAGATCTAATACCCTGCTCTGATGGAAGTTTGTACCCGGGATCCACCTCATGCATATACTCCCGAAACGCCTCCGATGACACAAAAGATATGGGCATCATAGTTTTCGCTAATAAACGTGCCGCAGCCCGAGATATATTTTCTTGCCGCTCGAACGTGCACTCAAACACTTCATCTACCCTTCTCCTTTTACGTACATGCATAGTGACTGGCGCTGATTCAGTAGGTGTACTACGTGTAAATATGTTTATATTATTGAAGCGATGTGAGCCAGTATATGAGGTATTTCTGATTTTTTACTTACTCGTCACCACTATTCTCTTTCTTGTGGACTCTTTTTAAGTGGGTGTTGAGCGCCGAAGTAGAGTTATGGTAACTTAAAACCGCTCCACAAATGGAGCAGGTAACTTGTCTGCCTTCGCTGCATTTGGAAAAAAATGTCCAAACCCAACTTATTCTTTTACCACTCATTTTTAAAGAAAACAATATAAAAACTTCAAAAGAACAATTTTTTTATGCAAATTTACTTTTCTTTCAATGAACAAGTGATCGACTCTGAAAAAATTCGAATAACCGTTGAGTGGCGATTATTCGAATAATCTAAACAAGTCAACTAATCGAATAGTGAAAATCGATTTTCAATTGAACTAAAACCGAAAATCGAATATTCGAATATTCGATTAATCGAATAATTCGAATAATTTTAAGAGCCCTAATATTAAGGTGCTATATGTGTATCTTCTAGAAGATTCGGGCCTCTTTCAATGTGTTTTCGGCTGCTTTCTACTAATATTCACAAATTGGCAGGATCTCTTATGCTGAGTCCGAACGGAACCTGCAGGCCAGATGAATTTTAGCTGGTACCTTCGGTGTGCTATACCTGCTACCTCTACACCACGGCTTCCGCTTCGAGCAGCTTCAAAAATAGCGCGCATATCGCTATAAAGCATCATAAAATTGCTTGTTTACAAGATTTTAATTGAAAAAAGTCATTTAATAAACAATTAAATGAAAGTGTGAGGAGAAAAGTCAGTTAAAAAAACTGAAGCTTTCAACACCGTGACGTCATTTGACAAAAAAAATTGTTTCTCAAATTAAATTACAAATACACGGTTGTCGGAATGCGTGATCTGTAGTAGTTAGTTGGTTCATGCTTTTTATTTGTAATTTGAACTTTGAACCAATTCAAAGATACTTTTTATTTGTGATTTGAATCTCAACCAGTTCAAAGATAATTTTTATACCCAGCGTACTAGTACTAGTACAAGGGTATTATAATTTTGTTCACATAGCGGTACTATGTAACGGCACAAAATAATCGAGAGAGATAGAGGGCGATTTTGGCCGTTTTGAATCAAAGCACGCCAGTCATCCCTTTTTAGCGATAACTGGCGCCAATTGGAAACCCCAAGGGAGTTCAAGTCATCCTCCACCTGTTGTTTCCATCTCAGTCGAGGTCTCCCCCTTCCTCTGCTGCCGAATTCAGGCGACGATAGGAAAACCTTTTGTGCTGGAGCGTCTTTGTCCATTCGCATAACATGGCCCAGCCAGCGGAGTCTTTGGGCTTTAATTCGCTGGACTATGGTCAGATCTGCGTAGAGCTCGTGCAGCTCATCGTTAAATTTCCTTCGATACTCGCCGTTGGCATCACGGGAAGGACCATAAATCTTCCGGAGAACTTTTCTCTCAAATACTCCAAGGGCCATCTCATCTTCTCTTGACATTGTCCATGAATCTGAGCCATACATCAGGACAGGTATGATGAGAGACTTATAGAGCGTGATCTTTGTTCTTCGAGAGAGGACTTTACTTCTCAATTGCCTACTCAGTCCAAAGTAACACTTGTTGGCAAGAGTGATTCTCCGCTGGATTTCTAGACTGATATTATTTTCGGTGTTGATACTGGTTCCCAAATAGACGAAGTCCCTCACAGTTTCAAATTTGTAACTATCAACAGTGACATGGCTGCCAAGGCGCAGGTGCGCCGATTCTTTCTTTGATGACAGCAAATACTTCGTCTTATCCTCGTTCACGGCAAGACCCACTTTTTTCGCTTCCTTATCCAGTCCAGAGAAGGCAGCGCTTGCGGCGCGGTTGTTAAGGCCAATGATATCAATATCATCGGCATACGCCAGCAATTGCACGCTCTTGTAAAAGATTGTACCATTGCGGTTTAGCTCTGCTGCTCGAATTATCTTCTCCAGCATCAGATTGAAGAAATCGCACGAAAGGGAGTCGCCCTGTCTGAAGCCTCGTTTGGTTTCAAATGGCTCAGAGAGGTCCATCCCGATTCTGACGGAGCTGTTGGTATTGCTCAACGATATTTGGCAAAGCTTTGCAGGGAAGTCAAATTCAGACATGGCGGCATACAGGCAACTCCTTTTTGCGCTGTCAAAAGCGGCTTTGAAATCGACAAAGAGATGGTGTGTGTCGTTTCTTTTATCATGGGTCTTCTCCAGGATTTGGCGTATCGTGAAAATCTGGTCGATGGTAGACTTACCAGGTCTAAAGCCACACTGATAAGGTCCAATCAGTTTGTCTACGATGGGCTTCAGCCTTTCACACAACACGCTGGAAAGAATATCGCATAGAAGACTGATTCCGCGGTAGTTGGTGCGGTTAGTGGGATCGCCTTTCTTGTGGATTGGGCAAAGCACACTTAAATTCCAATCCGGAGGCATGCATTCGTCTGACCATATTCTGCATAAGAGCTGATGCATGCTTTTTACCAGCTCTTCGCCTCCGTGTTTGAACAGCTCGGCCGGCAGTCCGTCTTTTCCAGGCGCTTTGTTGTTTTTGAGCCGGGATATAGCTATCCTCACTTCATAATAGTCAGGTGGTGGGACGACTTTTCCATCGTCAGGGATTGGGGTATCGGGTTCGACGTCTCCCTCGCAATTTAGCAGTGAGGAGAAGTGCTCCCTCCATAAAATAAGTACACTTTGTACGTCGGTTACCAGGTCGCCATTATTGTCCTTACAGGAGCTTACCCGGTCTTAAAACCTTCCGTCATCCGTCGGGCATCATTCCTGTCAGCCAGCATCTCAAGCTCCTCACACTCACGCCCCTCGGCTTCACTTTTCTTTTTTCTGAAAAGGCGTCTCTCTTCCTTCTTTGCCTCACGATATTGTTGCCAGACACTGCGGGTTGTGCCCGTTCGACACGTCTCCTTGTAGGCAGCGTTCCTTTTTTTTCGAGGCAGTTTTGTATTCCTCATCGTACCAGTTGTTCTTGCGGGCTCGCTGGAACCCTATAGTGGCCTCAGCGGCGGTACACAATGAGTGAGAGATATGCTTCCATTGCTCGGTTACATCATTAGGTCGAGGATTGCCCTCTGCTAGCAGGTGTGAGAGTCGAGTTCTGAAATTATCAGCTGTCTGTGTCATGCGCAGCTTCGCGACGTCAAACTTTCCTTCCGTTACTGTGCGCACTTTCTTCGTTGCACAGAGGCGTGTGCGTATCTTGGCTGCGACAAGATAATGGTGAGAGTCAATATTGGGACCACGCAGTGTACGCACGTCCAGAACGGTGGAGCTATGTCTGCCGTCAATCATGACATGATCAATCTGGTTTCTTGTTCTTTGATCAGGGGACAGCCAAATTACCAAAATTGATATAATTCGGTAAAGGAAATGACTAAAATGATATAATTTTTTTTTTTTTCAAAGTGGGCGTGGCAACCCCCTTCTTTCGGGGGGTGTTTTTGCTTGAACAACAACAACAACAACTTTTATACTGATTAGGGTAGAATGATGAAATTTGGCACAAAGCATACAAGTATCGTTGGGAGTATATCTGATGAAATTGCATAATCGCTTTCCAACCACGCCCACTTTCGATATCGAAAGCTTCGAAAATCACCTAAATTGATGTAATTCTGTAACAGCAATGGCTAAAATGATATAGTTTAGTAGGATGAACCCCCTATTCATTCTATTAAGATTTTTTGATAAATTTTTAAAAGTAGGCGTGGCACCGCCCACCTTTTAGGGGGCATTTTTGAAAATTTCACGGATCATAACTTTTAAACTGATTACAGTAGAACGATGAAATTGGTACAAGGTATACTAGCATAATAGGGAGTATACCTGCTGTATTTGGACGAAATCGCTTCCCAACCACGCTTACTTCCGAAATGGGATATTCATATGAAAACTACCGCTGGGTATTTAATGTTCGGTTTACCCGAAAAAATACTTCCTTACTTGTTATTTGTGATTTGAATCTCAACCAATTCAAAGATAATTTTTATTTGTGATTTGATTCCTGAAACAAATCAAAGATACTTTTCCTTTGTAAGAAATTGTGACTTGATAAGTGTTACAACTAAAATTAACCGATAATTTAAAGAGAGCTGTTGCTTAAAAAGATGACTGCATTTTGTTTTTTCACGTATATTGAACATTTTGGATGAAATTTTGTATGTGGAGAGTATGCTTCATTTTAAGATTTCTTAAAGGCAACACCAATTTATGCCGTTTGAGACGGCTTATAAAGTTGCCACCTATTCTATATTTTTTCCGAAATCTCTTTTGCAAAGTTTATGTTGGTAAGTAAGATAAAATCGAAAACACCGAGTTCGGTCACCCAGTTATGTACTTTGTTCGCCAAACATCCAAGTATTTTCGCTCTCCCCCAGTTTGCACGAATCAACTAAAAACTTGAGAAGTAGTAGGTATCTTTAGTTTGGTTCAAGATCAAGTCATAAATATGTAAATGGTATCTTTGGATTGGTTCAGATTCAAATCACAAATAAAATTTATCTTTGAATTGGTTGAAAGTTCAAATCACAAATAAAAATTATCTTTGGATCCGCGATTCAAGCAATTCAAAATCACATTTGTGTTTTTCTGAAATACATTTGGGGTTTTCCGAAATACAGTTGGGAAAGGTGTAATTATCTTGTACTAGTTCGTTTTCAATCTCTTTTACATGCAACCAACTGGCGAATTGCGTCATGTGCATGGTGGGAAAATTGTCCCACACTGCATTACCTTGCCTGGGTCATAACCATGTGCCGAACTAGCGAAAAGGTAATGCATAAGGGACAATTTTCTACTACCTAGAACATCTCCATGTTAAATTCGGCAGTTGGTTACATGTAAAAGAGGTTGGAAACGAACTAGTGCAATAGAACAAGGGACCTTCCCCGCACGGTAAGTAGTAAATTTATATACATCGCTAACTAAATAATAACATAGGTATCTAAGCACCAAAACACTCTACTCATGTTGAGGTTGACTTTTGTTTGATATTGGGTTTACGAATATACACTGTAATGTAGACATCGGATCTTTCTCACCCATTGTGTATATCACTTAAGTTATGCATGTGCATCTATGAGCATAAAATTATTTAAAACAAAATATTGCTCATGTGAAAATGGTTAGCATTCTTTGAATCTGAGTCAATCCATATGAAAACGTCTAATATTAGCAAAAATCGTTGCTGACTAGTCTCGGATTTCGCTCAAATTTTGAGGGACACTTCTTTAGGGTCCTAAAGGAACATATTGACACACATTTATTTTTTATAACCACTGGTTTCGGACTGGTTTGGAAAACGTAATTTTTAGGCCTACCCTATTTTAGCTGTAAAAATATTTCCATTAGAGATATCTTTACATTCGATATAGCGTTTTAAAGGGAAAAGATAGTAGTTTGTTTAAATACAAATAGTAAATCATATAGCAAGTACCTGGTATTAAAAACCCGGTACTGAAAATACGTGTTTTTTTTATCGATTTTCGTCAACTTTAGCCGGCTTTGTCGTCTTCACTGTTTTAAGTAGCCACTACATATTTGTCAGAAATTAAGGGTACATATCCTAGAAGAAATTAACCCATCCATCGGCCAAAAAAACGCACTCCTTATAGATAAATTATTATCTCGAAATTTGTCAATTTTCAAAAATCATGGTTTTCAGGCTCGAAGACGGACATGTTTATCAAGAGATAAAAATACGAATTTCTCATGGACTCTAGTCCTGACCTTTGGCTTCAAATACCTCAACATTTCGTTTTGTTATTTTCATACTAAGAGTCTTTTCTGAGGGATCTCCTAAACCATTAAAAAAAATTTTTTTCAAAGTAAATTTTCGTAAAATTTTTGAGACTTTTTTCAAACAACCGACCGAGCTACCGACTAGTATGAGTACCAGCGGTGACCCAAAATGTCTTGATAGATGGAAATGGAGGACAATCGGTAGATGAATTCAAGTTTGCACAGATCTACTAGTCATTAATAAACTTCGGGGCAGATGCATCAAATATGAAGACACTATTTACCCAGTAGGAAGGGGGAGCATCGTTTTATTAATCACGGAGTAATCCCTTGCGAGTATCGGATTGCTCTCTATTACTCCCTATACTTCTGTGTATAAGCATACAATTTCTATACTCCCTTTTAACATTGTATGTCCTAGGCAGGGAGTAATAGAAAAACTCCCTCTGACCTCCCAAAAACCAATAAAGGATTTTATCCAATGCTTTTTAATTGATCACAGCGGAGCATAGGGAGAGTTTTGGAGTATTTTTATACCTCGCAAAAAAGTAATGCGGGAGCTTTGGCTATGCATCCCTTTTTGTTCCTCAGGTAGTAGCATTGTGTGTCAGTATGTTATACACAATGGGTAGTAGTAAAAGAGTTTTGAGGAACCATCCCTCAAACGTCATAAAAATGCATTTAAATTGAATAATATGTACACCTGGGGGTCCGAATACAGCCGACAGCAATAGTAAGGGTAATAGCGAGGGTGGAAAGAGCGATAATAACATATCACCATCTTCGCCTATACCTACAATGACCATCCGTTCTGTTTTTGGCAGAACAGTTCTGCGTTTTTTTTTTTTCTAAGGAAAGGAAGAAACAGAAATGTTCTCTTTTTAAGCAAATGTTCTGTTTTTGTTCTGCTTTTTTGTGCCGGCAACCTTTTTGAACAAATGTAATGAGTAGCTCTGTAAAGTTAGTTTGCTCAATAATTTCAAAACTTTATGAAAAATTTAAAATCTTTCAAAATATTTTAAAAATAATTTAGTTTAACGCGGTCAAGTGCTTCAGCGAAATCAAAAATAGAGTACGTTAAAATGCAAAAACGTGCCAAATTTGGAATTCCGTACCCGGAAAAAAATTCGTACCAAAAATGGTACATTTCGGCCAAAAACGGCAACCGTGGTTATGGTAGGTTTTAAATTAACAAGGAAATGTCTCTCACCATGAAGAAATACTATTCACAAAACGGAAAAATATACTTATAAAAATGACTGAAATGACGAGGAGTAAGAGTAATATGGGAGCATACAATGGAAAAAATCTCCCCTTTTGCTCTAAAATCATGCTAAAGGGAGGAATCTTTTATTCCTCGTTTGAGGAGATCTCGCTTCAAGTTCTCTTGGGTATTTACAACGTTAAAATTAGATTTGGACTACAGATAGATTTTCAGATCAGTTTATTATATTTTAGAAATTGTCTTAAAACTAGGAATCGTGAAAATACATATGCGGCTTTACCTTTCTACATGTGAAAAGCTGTATTCTCTTCCCTTCTCATCTCCGCTTCTTTCATTTACTCCTCCATCATCCTCTTTCACCTTTCCTTATAGAGTCTAGGGACAATTGAACGATCTACAAAAAATGACCGATATACATACCCTTTCCATTAATGTGACCATTACTAAGTTTTACAAGGTAAAAAGTTTACCATAAGTGTTTGATAAAATTTGTGTAGCTTAGGTACTAAAAACAAGGGGCATATAGGTACTAAAGTTATCGTCAGCTTTTTGGCTCCATTTCCAAAGGTCTAAATAAAAAGAATTAAATTAACTCAAATTTTCAAGTTCTAAATACATGTTGTAGCTTTTTCACTTTTTAATATAAAGGACTGAAATTTGATGAGAATTTTTTTCTACATGCAAACTATTATCTCCGATATATGAGTATACATATAAACGAAATAAGAATTTTGAGGAAATGAATCACTCTAATGTACATATGCTTAAATACTATGTATGTATGTATATTTTTCTCACACTGCCTACATGAGAGTTTCGGGCCCTAAAACTACTTTCGTTATGTACATAAATACAAGTGTAACTATAGGCCCAGTTAACTGGCTCAACTCATATTCGCTATAATCATACTAAATCGTGAAAGCAGTGCGGTCAAAGGCTAGTAGTGATATATATTGTATGTCTTCTACTTCCGCTTCGGCATATGAACCAGTTGTATACATTATTAATCTAGAATCGCAGTACCGTTACATTAATAGGAATATGTCGGCGTTTTATATATGCACATATACAGTCACCAAGGTAGATTACTGTTATTTTCAAACGAATTGACAATAAAAACTCAATGTTCACAATGAAAATAATTCTCAAAAAATGTTACAATGAACTGAGAATTATAACTTGTCGCATTAACAGCAAATACGCGTAATGTGCGCAGATCAACTCTTGACCCTACAAACTGGTATGCTATCCATACAATCTTATATCCATCCAGAAGTCGGATTTAGCTGCATAAAGCCACAAATACAATACAAATTTGGGAAAAAAACAGTACTGTAATAACAATATGTCAACAACATGTGAACTAATAAAAGTGTACTAATTTTAAATTTTATTTTACGACTTGGTCGTCAGCCATTCAAAAAAAGCCAACTAAGCCACTTGGTCTGCTAAGCGGCGTCAAACATTAAATTAACCGGTCCAGAATGGACTTAAACTCCACAAACAAACTAATGCTATGGATACACACACGGAGATTACCTCCAATAAATCTTCTTTAATCAGATCCAAATTTTACGCTGATACACACAAAATTGAAGATTAACAATCAGTGCACTAGATGGCTTTGGTTGTAGTACTTGCGATTTAAAATAGATGTCGCTTTTTTTGGTGACATCTAGTGTCCAGTAGCGGCGAACTCGTAATTTTGGTAGTGGTCGTTGCGATGTTTGTTTATTTATCGATGACAGTAGCGGTCAAATAGTTATGATATCTGCTCAAATCTTCTTAATTTTTGGGAGTTTATAATAAATACGGCTGATACATTAGCGCAAATTCCGAATTATCTCCGCTTTCGGGAGTTAACTTGAGCATAATCTTCATCAGTTGTGTGAGTTTGTTATTAGGGTGGGATATACTTTTGAGTTTTAAAAACACTGAGCTTGCTTTGATAAAGACGCTACAGAATACTCATAATAAAAAGTTGAATAATTTGAACTATGTCGGTAAACGGTTTTGCTGATTTCCCGATATTTTTTTATCATCGCCGAAAACAAGCTTATATGTAGATTCATTTTTCTATATTCCTCTGAAAAGTTCACCTAAACTTTAAACACGAATTGTTCAGTAGAAAGTAAAGAAATTGTTATTTTATTAAAATGAAGAAATATATTCTTGCTAAAATAAACGATATATCTTTTTAGGACCATTTTTGCTGGGGACTCCATTTTCTACAAAAATGTAAGCAGACATGATTTTTACCGCATTAATTTGTCAGTAAATAAAATCTACAAAATCTTTACAGGCAATGATAGGCCTCTAGAAATTGATATTGAGATCTGTAACTTTTACAGTATTTTTTTGCTATTCTGAAAAATAAATCAATATTGTAACTTAGAAAAAGGAAAATTTTAATTGGCCCAGTCTAATGAGTGGAGTTCGCAAAACAGAAACTTAAAAATTCAGGCTAACCGCTACTGGCACCAGCTATTCCCCATTTTCTTGTTTGTTTTTACAAGTCGGAACATTTTAGTTTTTGGGGTTTCATTGAATTTGCAGCTGATTAAGTTTGATAAATATTAACATGAGTAGTGGCAATTTACACGCTTTGATAAGAACTTAACCAGCATATCTGCGACAAACACGCGTCACAAATTTATATCAAGTAAACATAAGTCCATGTTAGTATATTTGTTTGTAAAAGATATAACGTGCTAACTGTTTCCGTGTAAACAAAGCCCATTCAAATCATTTGTAAAAATATATTAGATACTCATTGGTATTTCGAGATACGCTGTAATAATTTTATTATTAAAAGTTATTTAAATAAAAGCTTGAAGCTTGCCAAATTTTTGCATACAGCCTAGGTTTACCTTTAGATAAAAAACCTCAAAAGTCCGAAAAAAGTTATTAAAAAAAAAAAAACCCTCAAATTTGCATTTTCTCGACTTTTGACCCTGAATAACTTCTTAAGCACAAATGGAATCGATGGGGACTTTTGCAGTATTCTTCATTGGGGTGAACCTAAGCTCTCAAAAAAAAAATTTTCTCCGTCGGAATTTTTGTTTTACCAGATAAACTAAATTTACCGGACTAGTATTTTTTGATATTATGCATGGAGAAAAGATGGCTCCAGCTCTAGAACTATAGGCTTAACAAAAATAACTATTTTCATTGTCGGTGGGGAACTTCGTGACAAATAAACAATAAAAGAAAATGTTTCTATACTAAATTTTTCGAAAAAAAAATCCTGAAAAGTCCATACGTAGCATATATTTTCATATAATTTCCAGAGCTAATTTTACAGGCGCGATATCTCAGAACTGCCCTGTAGGAAATGTATCTAATGTAAAAGTAACTTTAAGTTGCTTACCAATCAACTAGTGCTGTATATTTACTGTAAATTTTCATATACTGGGACTAACTATTTTTGTTCGACGATGGCCGGAATCCGGTCAGTTATGGTTACCTCTGCCAAAGAGAATATATCAACAAGAGCCACCACTCGTTATGAAAGCAACGAACAAGATGGATGCCGTTTTCTTTCAGGGTTTTGGTAATATCGATATAAATATGTTATTATCTAATCAAAACAAAATGTGTAAAAGAAAATAGACGAGAACTGAAATAACACAAGAGTCGAAAAAAATTTACCAGCTGTCGAATTTACAAAACTGAGAAAAACAAAATTACCGGAACCCTGAAAGAAAACGGCATCCATCTTTTTCCTTGCATTTATAACGAGTGACGGCTCTTGTTGATATATTCTCTTTGCCTCTGCATGAGATGTCAACCAACTACTAACTAACCACTTTTCAACCAAAAAATAGCCAAAAGATAAATTAATTTTTTTTTATATAATTTTTATTTATTTATTTAAATACTTTAAATTTTATTTTATCTTTTCCATTCCTTTTTTAATTCCCCCATTTTACTCTATGTGTATCAAATTTATTCTTTACCCAATACCGAAAAAGCACCTGGAAATTACAAGCTAAAAGACGGAAGCAAACGAAAAAGTAAACATATTTTCGGACTCCTCTGCATGACTTGTGGCGTAATTAGACGTTAGTTATTCCTCAGTGTGCTTAAAATGCACTATTTCCTACAATTGCCACAAAATCGTTATTTATAAGCTAGATGTTTTTTTGCAATTGACATTTTTTTACTGCAGCGTGGTTACTAGTGCGGATCGGTCACCATACAAAAAAAAAAAAAATTTTCCAGTCCACCCTTAGGATTAAAGATATTTTGAAGGCGATCCCAAAATTTTTTTTTTTGTTTGCCACGCTCTTCCGATGTGTTATTTACTTTTTTTTGACACTACCTCGCCACTTTAAGTCCGATTTTAATGAGCCGTACACCGTTGTTCATGGCGTGGCAAAAGAAATAAAAATTTTGTTTGCGATCGCCTTCAAAATATCTTTAATCCTAAGCACACTGCTCCTGAACGAAGAATAGGTTGACCTAAACTGACACCAAAAACTGCAAATGAGCGTTTCTTTTTCAAGTGATCCAAATTTCAAACGCCATGCTACGGATTTTGTTCAAATTCGGCTTACACGTAGGGACTATAAATTGATTTGACACGTATTTTTTGTTTTGCCATTTTTTCGATTTTCTTCTGAGATATGAGCTGTCAAAGTTTGGAATTTTTCTTACACTAATGAAAACATGTACCTACTCAATCTATCATATTTCGGCTTGTACTAATGCTACAAACTTCAACTTGAGCTCATTTGAAAGCTAATGAATCACGCTTTGCGTTTCTTAGTAATATTTTTGCATCTGGCAATTTTTTTAATTTTATTATAATACTTGCATTTTTAACATTGCAACTGCACAGTGTTACCCACAACATTTTTAGTTCTAAATAACAGCATTCGATTGCTTATTAAATTTTCTACGAAATCAATATATTTCAAAAATGGGGACTACATACGGACTTTTACTAAACTACATATTCACAAGTCCAACTCTATATTTTTAAATCGTCCCAGCCAAGCCGTTTTTGTTCAGATTTTAAATTTAAAACAGGTATTTGAATAAGCTTGAATCTACAATTTCCTGAAGATAATTGGAAAAGTTTTGTTCCCATAGCAACGGAGAAAATCAAAGTTTTTTTTAAATTTGCTTCAGAAAATACAGATTTTTTTATGTATGGAAAAAAATGTTAAAATCAAGACAAGGTTAAGTATACAGTAGAAGAGTTTTAGCAGACTTATGGGTTTTAGAGACATCCTTAAGCAATAATGGACTATTTATTTAAGTGAAATCGTTTCCCCACCATCCAGTGAGATAGATATCATGGCGCGTTTTTGTTTAATTGGTTTCCCCTATAGGCCTGTTCCACTATATATATGTAAATACTGCTACTAAGGGACCATAGCTTGTGAAGTGCTACGCTATGGATATAGTGTTGTTTTATATGTGTTGGGAAGACAACGTTACTACAGCGTTTTCTAGCAGCTGTGAATAGGATTTGTCTTCAATTAAATTTATTTTGAATCTTTGCCAAAACTTTTCAAATTCTCTATGGACGATTTCCGGCCTGTTCTGACCATAACCCCAAACCATCTCCGTCCAAATGCATAGTAGCTTCTTTAAGGTGGTCTAATCTGACATGAATTTTGATTGTTAGCGATACTCCTCTAGTAACGTTTTCTTCCTAACACATATGTATAAAAAACACTATATCCATTGCGGTATCAAGAATAGTCATTGCGTAGCACTTCACAACCTATGGTCCCTTAGTAGCAGTATTTGCATATATGTAAATAGTGGAATAGGCCTATAGGGAAAACCACTTAACAAAACGCGCCATGATATCTATCTCATTGGATGGTGGGGAAACGATATCACTGAAATAAATAGTCCATTATTGCTTTAGGATGTCTCTAAAACCCATAAGTCTGCTAAAACCCTTTTACTGTATACTTAACCTTGTCATGATTTTAAAATTTTTTTCCATACATAAAAAATCTGTATATATTTTCTGAAGCAAATTTAAAAAAAAAACTTTGATTTTCTCCGTTGCTATGGGAACAAAACTTTTCCAATTATCTTCAAGAAATGCTAGATTCAAGCTTATTCAAATACCTGTTTTAAATTTAAAATCTGAACAAAAACGGCTTGGCTGGGACGATTTATATAGGAGCACCTTGTAATTTTCCTACTGGGATTCTTATATATAAAATGATGATATAAATGCAATCCTATGTATGTAATTTGGTCTATAGATACACATGCATAGGTATAGGTTATGCAAAAAACAATATGTATATATAAGATAATGCATCGAAACCTGTACCATTAGTGCACAACAAAAATAACATATAAAGAAAATGCAAAATTGTCCATATTTTCTGAAGTATGGTAGCTAGGATCTCAACTAAAAGCTTCTTTTGAACTGGATGACATTGTCAACGAAATGTCATTTTCAGTTTTGAGTTGAGTTGTTTATTTAAAATTAATCCTTTAGATGCAATGTGTCGTATACGTGTTTTTTTTTTTAAAAATGTCCTTATTTTCCAAAAAGGAGCAGCTAGGATTTCAACTCAAAGTGATTCATCATCAGGAAACTATCCCAGACGATGTGGCATTTGCAGTTTTGGTGTCAGTTTAGGTCAACCTATTCTTCGTTTGAGGAGCAGTGTGTAGGGGTGGACTGGAAAAACTTTTTTTGTCGATCCACCCTACTGGTTACCCTTAAATAAAAAATGCTATGACCATATTTGTATAGAAGTCCAAGTCCGAGAAAAGTCCAAAAAACCTAAAATTTTGACCTTTGACCCCGAACAATTTTTTAAGCACACATGGGATCGATGAGGACTTTTGAGGTTTTCTATCTAAAGGTAAACCTAGGCTGCATGCAAAAATTTGGCTCTGTGGGAATTATTACTATTACTATTTGAGTGGCTCGGTGCCATCCTTGCCTAACCCTCAATTTAGTAATTTCCTAATAATTAGTGACAAAGTTAATAGGTAATTAAAAATTAAACAGCCTAAGGCCAGAAAAGCCTAACCCTCACAATCTTTACTATGCGAAAAAAACAATATTTAAAGAATCTATTCTCTCTATTCTCTCTCTTTGGAGTATTTCTAAGTAGTATACCATAATAAATCCATATAAAAAATTTCGAGGGTTAAGCAAGGATGGCACTGAGCCACGTATTTTATGTCTATATTGACCGGACCAAATCAAACTGAGCCAAATCAAATAACTACTTCCCTTGGGGATTTTTTTGTTATTACTAGACTGTGGATGTTTATGCAAATGCATATTTTTAAGGAAAAGAGATAGAGCTATGGTTATAAAGAGAAAAGTGCATGATTTAAATCATGGGTCGGCAATTTGGTAAATGCAGGTGTACAAGTGAGAGCGCTTATACACGCGCTGTGATCATCCGAACTATGTTTTTAACATTCGCTGACCAAACAAGCGACACCCCCACGCGATGTGGTTTCGCCCCTTGCTCCATTGTTTATCCCTCTATAGTTTGGCAACTTCTTTTCTTCTTCTTACGAATTTGAGTGGAAGGCACTGGCTGAGTGACTCCAAATGAAATGGAATGAAGGAATAGTATGAAGCCCAATAAGCCATTTTGTTTGATATCAATCTGAGACGCATTTGAGATGAAACACTCAACGTCAATTCTCACTTTTTGAAAACTTAATAGCAATTAATCAATCAATTAATTTTCGATTTAGTGATAAACTACCTGTAGCAGGTAAACTTTTTTGCTAAATGAGTATTAACTTGAGTTATAATTATATATAAAAATTATAATATAAATGTCCGGCAGTTTCTACCTTCACAGTTTTTATACATACGACCCCCTATACCATTCCCTAAAATAAATTTTGTCCAAATCGTGGTACATTATTGACCCTCATTATTCACCAAACGTTTGAGAAAATATTTTTCTGTGCTTATGGGGAATATTCTGTGCGTGTGTATTAGTGTGTTTTTTGGGAGTTGCGCTACTATATAAGGTATACAATGCCTTGCTCATCATCATCATCATTTATTGGCGCTTAACCGCCTAAGCGATTTTGGCCGTTTCGTATCAAAGCACGCCAGTCATTCCTTTTTAGCGATAACGGACGCCAATTGGAAACCCCAAGGGAGTTCAAGTCATCCTCCACCTGTTGTTTCCATCTCAGTCGAGGCCTCCCCCTTCCTCTGCTGCCGAATTCAGGCGACGATAGGAAAACCTTCTGTGCTGGAGCTTCTTTGTCCATTCGCATAACATGGCCCAGCCAGCGGAGTCTTTGGGCTTTAATTCGCTGGACTATGGTCAGATCTGCGTAGAGCTCGTACAGCTCATCGTTAAATTTCCTTCTATACTCGCCGTTGGCATCACGGGAAGGACCATAAATCTTCCGGAGAACTTTTCTCTCAAATACTCCAAGGGCCATCTCATCTTCTCTTGACATTGTCCATGAATCTGAGCCATACATCAGGACAGGTATGATGAGAGACTTATAGAGCGTGATCTTTGTTCTTCGAGAGAGGACTTTACTTCTCAATTGCCTACTCAGTCCAAAGTAGCACTTGTTGGCAAGAGTGATTCTCCGCTGGATTTCTAGACTGATATTATTTTCGATGTTGATACTGGTTCCCAAATAGACGAAGTCCCTCACAGTTTCAAATTTGTAACTATCAACAGTGACATGGCTGCCAAGGCGCAGGTGCGCCGATTCTTTCTTTGATGACAGCAAATACTTCGTCTTGTCCTCGTTCACGGCAAGACCCACTTTTTTCGCTTCCTTATCCAGTCCAGAGAAGGCAGCGCTTACGGCGCGGTTGTTAAGGCCAATGATATCAATATCATCGGCATACGCCAGCAATTGGACGCTATTGTAAAAGATTGTACCATTGCGATTTAGCTCTGCTGCTCGAATTATCTTCTCCAGCATCAGATTGAAGAAATCGCACGAAAGGGAGTCGCCCTGTCTGAAACCTCGTTTGGTTTCAAATGGCTCAGAGAGGTCCTTCCCGATTCTGACGGAGCTGTTGGTATTGCTCAACGTCATTTGACAAAGCCGTATAAGCTTTGCAGGGAAGTCAAATTCAGACATGGCGGCATACAGGCAACTCCTTTTTACGCTGTCAAAAGCGGCTTTAAAATCGACAAAGAGATGGTGAGTGTCGATTCTCTTATCATGGGTCTTCTCCAGGATTTGGCGTATCGTGAAAATCTGGTCGATGGTAGACTTACCAGGTCTAAAGCCACACTGATAAGATCCAATCAATTTGTCTACGATGGGCTTCAGCCTTTCACACAACACGCTAGAAAGAACCTTATATGCGATATTAAGAAGACTAATTCCGCGGTAGTTGGTGCGGTTAGCGGGATCGCCTTTCTTGTGGATTGGGCAAAGCACACTTAAATTCCAATCCGGAGGCATGCATTCGTCTGACCATATTCTGCATAAGAGCTGATGCATGCTTTTTACCAGCTCTTCGCCTCCGCGTTTGAACAGCTCGGCGGGTAGTCCGTCTTTTCCAGGCGCTTTGTTGTTTTTGAGCCGGGATATAGCTATCCTCACTTCATCATAGTCAGGTGGTGGGACGACTTTTCCATCGTCAGGGATTGGGGTATCGGGTTCGACGTCTCCCTCGCAATTTAGCAGTGAGGAGAAGTGCTCCCTCCATAAAATAAGTACACTTTGTACGTCGGTTACCAGGTCGCCATTATTGTCCTTACAGGAGCTTGCCCCGGTCTTAAAACCTTCCGTCATCCGCCGGATCTTTTCATAGAATTTTCGGGCATCATTCCTGCCAGCCAGCATCTCAAGCTCCTCACACTCACGCCTTTCGGCCTCACTTTTCTTTTTTCTGAAAAGGCGTCTCTCTTCCTTCTTTGCCTCACGATATTGTTGCCATACACTGCGGGTTGCGCCCGTTCGCAACGTCTCCTTGTAGGCAGCGTCCTTTTTTTCGAGGCAGTTTTGCATTCCTCATCGTACCAGTTGTTCTTGCGGGCTCGCTGGAACCCTATAGTGGCCTCAGCGGCGGTACGCAATGAGTGAGAGATATGCTTCCATTGCTCGGTTACATCGTTAGGTCGAGGATTGCCCTCTGCTAGCAGGTGTGAGAGTCGAGTTGTGAAATTATCAGCTGTCTGCGTCATGCGCAGCTTCTCGACGTCAAACTTTCCTTCCGTTACTGTGCGCACTTTCTTCGTTGCACAGAGGCGTGTGCGTATCTTGGCTGCGACAAGATAATGGTCAGAGTCAATATTGGGACCACGCAGTGTACGCACGTCCAGAACGGTGGAGCTATGTCTGCCGTCAATCAAGACATGATCAATCTGGTTTCTAGTTCTTTGATCAGGGGACAGCCATGTGGCTTGGTGTATTCGCTTATGCTGGAACCTGGTACTACTGATGACCATATTGCGAGCAGCGGCGAAGTCAATCAACCTAGTGCCGTTGGGGGATGTTATATCGTGGAGACTGAATTTTCCAACTGTGGGACCAAAGACTCCTTCCTTGCCCACCTTGGCATTAAAGTCGCCGAGCACGATTTTGATATCATGCTGTGGGCAGCGATCATAAGTATGTTCAAGTTTATCGTAGAAGGAGTCCTTCTCTGCGTCGTCCGTCTCCTCAGTCGGCGCATAGGCGCAGATAAATGTTATGTTGAAAAACCTCGCCTTGATGCGGATCGCAGCGAGACGCTCGTTCACAGGAGTGAACGCTAATACTTGGCGGCGAAGTCTCTTTCCCACCACGAATCCTACACCACGCGCTTTGCCGCGTGTCTGGCCACTGTAGTATACGTCACAAGGACCGATGGTCGTCTTTCCTTGCCCCGTCCATCGCATTTCCTGCAGGGCGGTGATGTCAGCCTTTGCGCCTACGAGGGACATCAACCAGTCGGGCAGCGGTACCGTCCCTTGAAAGGGTCCGGACATTCCCGGTACATGCCCTAATATCCAAATCGTTATGCCTTATTCGTTTTGCCGGGTCGTCAACATTAAAGGGGGTTCTCATCCGAGGCTTTGTATATTTTTTCATTGGAATTAAGTTTTTTACGTGGCGGGTCCCAAACCCAGCGCACAACCCGTTTCGGGGTTTTGGAAAATATTTACACATTTATATAGCGAGCCGCTTGCTTCAAGACAGACGCCCGCTTGCAGCCGCACCTCATGGTGAACAGACGCTACGCAAAAGCCTCGGTGAGCCCTTAAACCAAGTATGTCAGAGTGGCCCCACCGGGGCTCCCTCTCTTTCTGCCGCGAGCCTAGGTAGCTCCCGTTGCCCAGAGTGCACGAACGAGGACGCAAGAGTCGGGATTGAGCCTTGCTCAGCGACGACTAAATCATTTGGTAAACAAAGGGCGAAACGTGTCGGTGTGATGAGTCCAACTTGTTTGACTGATCTTAAGATCTATGGGGCGCCGATGCTTGATTTAAGTCAAATATTCTTAATACTTAATACTGGGCGATTTTGGCCGTCTTACATGTCTCGCCAGTCGGCTCTTTGTTGAGCCAACTTTCGAAACTCACAGTTAGAGAATCCAGACCCAGTATCAACTTGAAGTGTTGCAAATTTAAAAACTCGTTATGAAACTGTCGGTACTTCCTCTATACAATTTTCAATTGATTCTTATATAGAGGAAGTGTTCCATTTGTTATTATATGAGTCTTGCGAAACACCCTGCTACATTTGTAACACCCCCTGGTTCTGGCTTTAAGGTCAAAAAGCGGTCATTCCTTTTTAGCGATAACTGACACCAATTGGAAACCCCAAGGGAGTTCAAGTCATCCTCCACCTGATGTTTCCATCTCAGGCGACGATAGGAAAACCTTCTTTGTCCATTCGCATAACATGGCCCAGCCAGCGGAGTCTTTGGGCTTTAATTCGCTGGACTATGGTCAGATCTGCGAATAGCTCGTACAGCTCATCGTTAAATTTCCTTCGATACTCGCCGTTGGCATCACGGGAAGGACCATAAATCTTCCGGAGAACTTTTCTCTCAAATACTCCAAGGGCCATCTCATCTTCTCTTGACATTGTCCATGAATCTGAGCCATACATCAGGACAGGTATGATAAGAGACTTATAGAGGGTGATCTTTGTTCTTCGAGAGAGGACTTTACTTCTCAATTGCCTACTCAGTCCAAAGTAGCACTTGTTGGCAAGAGTGATTCTCCGCTGGATTTCTAGACTGATATTATTTTCGGTGTTGATACTGGTTCCCAAATAGACGAAGTCCCTCACAGTTTCTATCAACAGTGACATGGCTGCCAAGGCGCAGGTGCGCCGATTCTTTCTTTCCCTGTCTGAAGCCTCGTTTGGTTTCAAATGGCTCAGAGAGGTCCTTCCCGATTCTGACGGAGCTGTTGGTATTGCTCAACGTCATTTGGCAAAGCCGTATAAGCTTTGCAGGGAAGTCAAATTCAGACATGGCGGCATACAGGCAACTCCTTTTTGCGCTGTCAAAAGCAGCTTTGAAATCGACAAAGAGATGGTGTGTGTCGATTCTTTTATCATGGGTCTTCTCCAGGATTGGGCGTATCGTGAAAATCTGGTCGATGGTAGACTTACCAGGTCTAAAGCCACACTGATCAGGTCCAATCAGTTTGTCTACGATGGGCTTCAGCCTTTCACACAACACGCTCGAAAGGACCTTATATGCGATATTAAGAAGACTGATTCCTAGGTAGTTGGTGCGGTTAGCGGGATCGCCTTTCTTGTGGATTGGGCAAAGCACACTTACATTCCAATCCGGAGGCATGCATTCGTCTGACCATATTCTGCATAAGAGCTGATGCATGCTTTTTACCAGCTCTTCGCCTCCGTGTTTGAACAGCTCGGCGGGTAGTCCGTCTTTTCCAGGCGCTTTGTTGTTTTTGAGCCGGGATATAGATATCCTCACTTCATCATAGTCAGGTGGTGGGACGACTTTTCCATCGTCAGGGATTGGGGTATCGGGTTCGACGTCTCCCTCGCAATTTAGCAGTGAGGAGAAGTGCTCCCTCCATAATTTAAGTACACTTTGTACGTCGGTTACCAGGTCGCCATTATTGTCCTTACAGGAGCTTGCCCCGGTCTTAAAACCTTCGGTCATCCGCCGGATCTTTTCATAGAATTTTTGGGCATCATTCCTGTCAGCCAGCATCTCAAGCTCCTCACACCCACGCCTTTCGGCCTCACTTTTCTTTTTTCTGAAAAGGCATCTCTCTTCCTTCTTTGCCTCATATTGTTGCCATACACTGCGGGTTGCACCCGTTCGCAACGTCTCCTTGTAGGCAGCGTCCTTTTTTTTCGAGGCAGTTTTGCATTCCTCATCGTACCAGTTGTTCTTTCGGCCTCGCTGGAACCCTATAGTGGCCTCAGCGGCGGTACGCAATGAGTGAGAGATATGCTACCATTGCTCGGTTACATCGTTAGGTCGGGGATTGCCCTCTGCTAGCAGGTGTGAGAGTCGAGTTGTGAAGTTATCAGATGTCTGTGTCATGCGCAGCTTCTCGACGTCAAACTTTCCTTCCGTTACTGTGCGCACTTACTTCGTTGCACAGAGGCGTGTGCGTATCTTGGCTGCGACAAGATAATGGTCAGAGTCAATATTGGGACCACGCAGTGTACGCACGTCCAGAACGGTGGAACTATGTCTGCCGCCAATCATGACATGATCAATCTGGTTTCTTGTTCTTTGATCAGGGGACAGCCAGGTGGCTTGGTGTTTTCGCTTATGCTGGAACCTGGTACTACTGATGACCATATTGCGAGCAGCGGCGAAGTCAATCAACCTAGTGCCGTTGGGTGATGTTATATCGTGGAGAATAAATTTTCCCACCTTGGCATTAAAGTCGCCGAGCACGACTTTGATATCATGTTGGGGGCAGCGATCATTAGTTGTTCAAGTTTATCGTAGAAGGAGTCCTTCTCTGCGTCGTCCGTCTCCTCAGTCGGCGCATAGGCGCAGATAAATGTTATGTTGAAAAACCTCGCCTTGATGCGGATCGCAGCGAGACGCTCGTCCACAGAAGTGAACGCTAGTACTTGGCGGCGAAGTCTCTTTCCCACCACGAATCCTACACCACGCGCTTTGCCGCGTGTCTGGCCACTGTAGTATACGTCACAAGGTCCGATGGTCGTCTTACCTTGTCCCGTCCATCGCATTTCCTGCAGGGCGGTGATGTCAGCCTTTGCGTTCACGAGGACATCAACCAGTCGGGCAGCGGTACCATCCCTTGAAAGGGTCCGGACATTCCAGGTACATGCCCTAATATCCTTCTCGTAGTCCTTATTTCGTTTTGCCGGGTCGTCAACATTAAAGGGGGTTCTCATCCGAGGCTTTATTAAATTTTTCATTGGACTAAATTTTTTACGTGGCGGGTCCCAAACCCAGCGCACAACCCGTCTCCGGGATAAACACCCTGCAAACATTTGTAACACCCCCTGGTTCTGGTTTTAAGGTCAAAAAGCGGTTTTTTCGTTTTTTCGTCAAAAAGATTCATTAAAAAACAAATTTTCAGCCGATTTCAAAATTCTAAACGGTTTTGGAGTCGCTTTAGAGGTATGCTTCCTTCGGCAAAGTATCCCATTTTGAGACCAAAATATTAGATTTTAAATTATGCTGCATAACTTATAAATTTGGAGTCCTTTCAAAAAAAAAAAACAAAAAAAGGGAACAAATAAGTAGTAATTTCCTCTCGCAGATATATGTCCAAAAAATACGTCTTTCATTGCCAATTAGTGGCAAAAAAATTACGCCAAAATCAATAAACGGAATTTTTTTTTAAATATTCCACTTATCGCGTGGAAAACATGTCATATTCTTTTCAAGTGGACAAAACACTTTATATATTTTGAAAGTGTCAACATTTCTCTATCTTAAACCATTGAGAATTCGGAAATCGGTTGAAAATTTGGTTTTTAATGAATTTTTTTTACGAAAAAACTGAAAAAACGGGTTTTGACCTTAAAACCAGATTTTGGGGGTGTTAAAAATTTTTTGAGGGCGTTTCGTGTATAATTCGACCAGATGAACAATCTCTATTAGGTCGCTTTAAAAGTGTATTCACTTTTTTTGTAGCACTGTGTTACTTACTTGTTTCATCTAAAAAATTCTTTAAAATTGTAGAAATATTAAAAGAAGAATTCCCTCAGATATGACGTCCTCATATTAAAACAAAAAACGCAATAAAGAACAAAGCAAATTGATATTAAAGCACTTATTCAACCACTAATTTCAAAAGAGAAAAAAGACGTATGAGCCATTGCTGCTCACTGAAAATGTTGTTACCTGGCGTCCTCCTACCCTCACGTCGATGCCGTCGACTATTGGGTCTGCGCTTGACATCAAACCCGAGCAATGCGTGCAGATCAACTCAGCCTAAAATTAAAATTTAAATTGAGACCTTCCGTCTCGCTATTGTCCGCTTTCCCCGCACCCTGTTGCGACCCCTACAACTATACAACTATATCTTATAACTAGAAAACCTGATGCTGCCGTCTGTATTGATGATATCGACCGTGCTATTGAGTGTCGACGGTGTGATGGTGGTGGTTGGCCGCTATTTTGCGGTGACTTCCGGATTCTCCCAGTACGACGTCTGTTGTGGTGGGTATGCCGCTAGGTTGCCGTGGTCTTCCTGACCAACTGGTGACGTGTGTGATGGAGGTGGCGGTATTGCAGCGTCGTTGTGGAGTTGTTGATGGCGCCTGCGTGTTGGTGTTTGGCGTGTCGCTGTAGGCGCTAGTGCCGCGAATGCCTCGTGGCTGTATGATTGTACACTTACTCTGCAAGTAACCGTTCAGGTTAGCATATTGCACATTCCATAGTCTGATTTTCTTACTTACCCAGTGCCTGCCTGTTTCGCGTAACTGCGCGAGTATCGATCGCTTCCTATTGGAGTGGTAGGTTGCCCGTCAAATCCGACTGCTCCTAACAGTAGCGGTGTACTGGCACGACTGCTGTTTGGCGTTGTCGATTGCGCCGCCGTTGAACCAATGGACGTTTATGAGATGGCCTCTGGACGCGGATGTGGGTGCTGCCACTGCTGCAGCTACGACTACGTGTGTCTCTACACGTATCAACGCACCTGCCTATCTGAAAAATTGCTGCTACATTCGCGTTGTCGCCCGGAGTGAACCACTATAAGCGTGCCTTCTTCCCGGTGTTCTGGATGACCCGGGTGTGAGAAAAAATTGCTGCCTAGTGCCCCTCCCGTGGTGAGTGAGAGCGGTTTGCGCAAATAATCTGTCGGTGAGGTTGGCACGGCTTCAATGTTCTGGCGATGCTAGGTTACGTTTGCCTTTTCCGGATTGGCCTCTCTCTCACGAGTTGGTGTTTTTCGCCGACCGCTTGGAAAATGTTTCCTGTAAGGTTGGTAATTCCCAATAGCACACATTTATTTTTCCCTCGTGCAACTTTACTTACTCCGTTTTCTGGAAGACTCGATGCCGATTTCCTGGAATATCTGCGGGGGTACTTTGCTTCTCCACTCCTGGATACTTCGGACAGACCAGGAGTTGTCCTATCTGGACTACCCTCCTGATTCCGGCGGATTTAACTTTTCTTTTTTTTCTTACCGCGGGTCGAATTTGCTGCCGAACACTTTGAAAAGGCCGCGGAAACGGAAATTGCCCGCCAGGTTGCTGTCAAATTGACACCTGTCATATGATGACGTGGCAGGCAGTGTTCGGAACTTCGCGCTGCCAGATCGCACGAGTTGCTTTTAGAAGCACAGGGTGAACGCAACAATGTAAACAAACGAACATATGGCACTTACGGCAAAATTGCTTTTGCTCTAAATTCGTCACGGTACTTTTTATGGCGATAAAACTTTGAGAGATGATGCGTGTGATAATAAACTATCGATTTGCATAAAAAAAACGGAAATCGAAAATCATGGCTCGAAGCACCGTTGAAAATATTGGTCTTAAATTTAAACTTTTGGGACTACATATAGGTCCAAACTTTATTTGGTTTCATATTTTCATTACTCAGTAAAATTTTCATGACTTACCTTTATTTTATCATTTTCCTTCTTTTTCAAATTAAATCAAATTCTGTCTTGGTTCATCTCCTTGAACTTTCAAATTTATTACTTAGAAAGTTCTATTTGTTCTGTGAATTATAAGAGAAAAAAAGAAGTGAAACCTAGTTTAAAATGTAGCAGCGTTGCCAGATCATGGTAAATTTCCCTTTTTAGGGATATTTCACTACAGAGTTCTTTAAAGGGAAAATAGAACATTTTTAAGTCTCTCATGTAGAAAAGGCATATTTTCATGAACTGAAAATAGTCGTCTATCTTATGTAGTGTTCATTCTGCCATCTATAATTATGTACGTACACCTTTTTTATAAAATCGTTCGATTTGTTCAACTCGAAACATACTTGTGGTTTGACTTAATTTGACTACATATCGCTCATTTGCTGCAACATCGTCATAACTCTAAAAATGCTACAAAAATTGCAATTCACTCCTTTTGGATATGCTACACAAATTAATACAAACTGGTGAAAGCGACGGTCAAATAACACAATGTTTTAAAAGCCAAGCTGGTAAAACTTTTTTGTTTTAAATTTAAACCAGAGCAGTTTGAAATTGCACAAAAGGTATTAAAAACCAAACTGGTAAACTTTTTTTTTTTTATTTTAAACCAGAGCAGTTTGAAATTGCACAAAAGGTATTAAAAGCCAAACTGGTTGAACTTTCCAGTTTTGATTTTAAACAAATAATCAGAAATTGCGTTTTTTGACATTTTGACTAAAATTAAAACTCAAAAATATTTAAAAATTCGTTAAACCATTCACTGGTTCAAAAAGAAGTCCGAAAAAGTTTTAAAATAGCGTTAAACTTTGCTGGGTTTAGAAAATATACCTAATTTTTCAACCGTGAGTGCATTGACCTCTAGTTTTGAACTAATGCCACTTCACTTACTTGTAGTAAACATTTTTAACTATTAAAAATAATTACAGAATTCACAAGGTCTACTATTTCGTGCTATTGGTCTGTTTTGCTATATTTTTCAAAAAATTTTGGTATATTGGAAACCATGGAAACATATAACGATAGACGAATACGACAACCTTGTGAATTGCGGAAATATATTAGAAAAGCCACAAAAGTTGGCTTATAAGGGCAGTTTTGGTACGAAAGTACCTACCTATTACGGCCACTCTGGTCCCGAGTACCAAGAAAATATGGACAAGATGGTACTTAAGTACTTATGTACTTAAAAATTTAGCTAATACCGTTTGCTATGTTTTCGGAATTTCTCTTCATAGAAAAGGTGCCTTAGTAGCAATATAGAAGTATTACATATATGAGTAAAAGTAACTCGCCTCGAAGTTTATTTCTGACTGCCTTGACTATATCAGTCGAAAACACGGTTCCTGCGGCATTTTAGTTTATCCACCATTATTTTACTTACAATTTTGGTATACGAGTATATAATATAATATAACAGGTTAAAAAAGTTTTGACATGAAATGAAAAAGGGTTTTGGGGTAAATTTCAACGCTGTCAGGTGAAGTTTTTAAGATAACTGATTAAGTCAAATTATAAATTTTGTCCGGTAATTAATGTTCTATTACACAAAATTTCTACCACTAGATTTCGCCCAGTGGTTGAAATTCAACCACAAAACCTTATTTTATCTTCCTACCTTTTTGTTATTTCTTAAATTTTCCTTTCTTTTCCATATTTTGTATATTTTTGGTTTCTATACATTCCTATTCATTTTGCCTTTTCCTCCCTCTTTACACCATTCAGTAATATAATTTCAATGTTGATAATTATTTATTCTTCTTAGGTCTTCTTCATACGTATTTCTTTCCTTTCCTTTCCTTAGCATTCATTTGCTTTTATTTCCTTTCCTTTCCTCTCCTTTTTCTTTCCTTTTCTTTCCTTTTCTCTTCTTTCATTTCATTTTATTTCCCTTCTTTCTTTTCTGTATTTTTCTTTTATTTTTCTTTCTTTCCGTTTCTTTTATATTCTTACCTGATCCTTCTTTCCATTTCCATTACATTCCTTTTTCCTTTTATTTTCTTTTTCTTTCCTTTCCTTTCGTTTCCGTTGCTTTAGTTTCCTTTCATTTTATTCATTTTTTTTTTTCATTTCATTTCTTTTCTTTTATTTTTTTCTTACCTATATTTTCTTTCACTTTTTTTCTTAAATTTCCCGTCCTGTCATTTCGTTTCCTTGCCTTTCCTTTTCTTACCTTTCCTTTCCTACCGTTTCCTTATTTTCTTTTGTTCCTTTCCGCAACTCCTTTGCTTTTCTTTTTCTTTCATTCATTTCCTTAATTTATTTTTTTTAGCTTTTCATTACCTTTCTTTCCTTTATTTTTCTTTCTTTTTATTTTCATTTATTTTCCATACCTTCTTCCTCGCTACCTTTTCTTTCCCTTCTTTTTTCCTTCTTTCCTTTCTTTGTTTTTCTCCTTTTGCTTCTCTTTTCCACTGCTTTACCTACATTACATTTCCTTTCTTCCCTTCCTTTTTTCTTTTCAATTCCTTTCCTTTCCCTTTGATTTTTCTGTCATATTTTCCGTTCGTTACCATAACTTACCTTTATTTTCCTTATATCCATTCCTTTCCTTTCCTATTATTTTCTTAATTTAATACTTTTATTTATTTCATTTTGTTTCTTTTTTATTTATTTTATATTATTCCCTTTCCTTTCATTTCCAACAAATTTTATTTTTACTTTCAATCACTTTTCTATTTCTGATTTTACTTTTTTTTAATTTTATCAATTTTCCATTTTATTTTATTTCACTAAGTCTAGCCACGAAGGGCCTTGTGCATGATCTAGCTTATTTGTGCTTTTTTTTAAAAGCATTTGCTTCTCTGAATCCCCACGCACAGATTTTGTTTTCTTAAACACTGTTTGTACCTAAGCTCAATAAAGTTGACGCGCTGGCTCATGTTATCTTATTGCTGCCAACAAAACAACTCACCCTACTGCAATGAATGCAAACACAACAATCAAGGACTGAAACCGAAACCGTAACCGTAACCGTAACCGATTAAAACCGATTCATTTTTCAAAACCGAAACCGAAACCGTAACCGTTATTTTGATCTGGAAAAGAACGAAACCGAAACCGTTTCAAAAGCCGGAACCGGTTCCAAACGGTTTTGAATTTTTTTAATGTATCACTTCTTTAAGTGGGCACAAACAGGTACTCTGAAAACTTTCAGGGAGGATTGTCGTGCAAGGTTACAAAATACGCGTTTTAACCTTAGTATAAAAATTCTGAAAGAGGAAATTTGATTATAGTTGAATGAAGCGACCGAAAAAAATTTACGAGATACGAAAACGAAATGTTCATCACAAAAACCTTTGCATTGTTGTTCGATTCTTGGTAAATATTCTACTCGCTCGTCACTCCACCTTTTCCAGCGGTACTTTCGAAAGCATCAATTTGATTTTACAAATCGTCTGTTTAACTTTAGAAAGCTTCAAATGTACTTTCGACAGTATCAATTGCCCTACATTAGAAATTTTCTAAAGTACATTTGACTATTTCTAAAGTATATTTGACGCTTTCTAAATAACATTTGACTATTCTAAAGGCCATTTGATGTATTCTAGAATCGAATTGATGCTTTCGAAAGTACTACCGAAACGATATTCCAGAGCCATTCTGCGGTAATTCTGCAAGAGATCCACTATAAATTGACCATAGTCGTCATTTTTCTTATTACCAAGTAAACCTGTGCTATTGTGCCTGATATATTTCTATCCGAAATCGGATAATTATTAATGTTAATTCGATGCACTATGGTCAGATCTGTGTAAATCTCGTGCATTTAATCGTTAAATTTCATTTTATACTCGCCGTTGGCATCACGGGAACGACCATGCATTCGTAAGGCACCCCATGGAAAAAATTCCTGGGGGGTCACTATGTATTGCGATTCGAAAGTTAATGGGATTTGAAAATGAAATGCTATGCGATAAGCAAATGGTACTCTGTATTGCTATAGCATTGCAAACAGTGCTGTTTTCTGCGGCCTTTGATTATTTTCTTGTGTGGGTTGGCATTACACTTAGAAAATGTCAAAGAATGTAGTAGCAAAAGAAAAAATAACTATTTGACAATTGCGTTTGTTTACTTGAAATTTGAAACTTAAATTAAAAACTTACAATAAAATGGTTACTAGGTAATCCAGCAAAGAACTGTTAGCAAAAGAGAGTCTTGTAAAAAGCTGTCAAAATCTCATTTCTGCTAATTTTTCGTCGAACAGGAATCAGTAGAAACTTGCATACAAAACAGCGGTTACGTTTCTGATTGGCTAACAATTTGAATTTACAATTTTTGTTGTTGTTTTGCTATGTCACCGATCAGCTGTTCCTGCTTGCTAGTTTCTGCTGGACGAAAAATCTTCAGCAATTAGTTGCAGCGAATTGGCGACCTCTCTCTCTCAATGTCAAAAAGCTGCTGAATTCGCTGCTATTTCTGTCCAAGAAACGCGTTTTTAGGCCGAAGTAAGTGGTAGGCTTGAGCACGGTCATTTTAATAAAAAACAGGCTTTTTTTGGTGGTGTTTTTGGTAACTTTACCCAAGAACGGCGTGTCAACTTCCTCCGTGCAAAACAGACGTAGTTGGGAATTGTAGGGCTTCCCTAGAAGGGGAATTTACCTCACTTGCTAACGTAAAAAATAAACTGAAAGATAACCTGGCTATTTAAGAACCTTAAACCATTGGCCACTTTGCTCCACATTTGAAGTATCAAAACCAAAAAAAAAAAATTGATACTGTGGCATTATGGGGCGATGAAAATGATGAATGATGAACATCCAAAGCTTTATCGATAAAAGGTATTTTTATAACTTTAACTTGCAAGTTGTTCATTTATATATATTAAAGTTAAGAGCGAATTTTGAAAATGGATACAGAGGAGTAAGAATCCTTGGTAAGATTAATGATCGTGTTATGAATACTTGAAGAATTGTGCTGGCAGATTTTTCATAATATAATTTTTCCTTCATAGGAGACTCAGGATATCCCCTCGAGCCTTGGCTATTAACACCATATAGAAACGCAGCAGAGGACTCAGACGAACTCTTTTTTAATAACCAATTTTGCAAGGGAAGATTGTTAATAAAACGCACTTTTGACGTATTAAAGGGTGGATTTAGATGCCTCTTAGCTTCAAGAGAGTTGCATTATGCACCCGAAAAAGTTGTGCTGTGCTGGAGCGAGATGAGGCTGGAAGTGCCAATGTCGATTCACAAGACAGTCGAAATATTTCAAATGTAGCGAAAAACATAAGGGAACAAATCAAAAATAACATGCTCAAGTCAAGAAGCCTTAGTTAAATAAATAAATTGTACCACCAAAACCAAACCAAATTTGGTTTTAAATTTAAACAAAAAATGTTAAACCGAAAACGTTTTAATTTTAAACCGAAAAGTTTTAAATATATAAAAAAACATTACCTAAGTGAGTTGCCAACTCGACTATAGCTAAGCTATGCCGCAAACAAAATTTTTGTGGTATAATTTAAAGACTTGAAAAATCTTTCAAAAAAAAACGAAATTTAAGCTAAAACTTTTATCCGTGTACATAATAAAAAAATTACAACTCAGAATCTCCACTTTATCAGAATTTGTATCTCATATTTAGAAAGTTAAAATACATAATCATAACATTCTGAATATGAAATGGTTATTATTTATGAGTATGAAGTATAATTTTCCGAATATATATTGATATATTAACGTAAAACAAAAAAAAATTAATAAAAAAAAAAGTATATTAAGTAAAACACTTTTAAAGGCACATGTGTTCATATAAATATATATGTACATACTCATACTTACATATATACGTACGTGTATGGGTATTTAAAAAAAAATCGATATACATATATATATAAATATATCGCTACCTTCATTCACAAAGAACCGATCTGCACTGCAATTGCTTTACAGATAATGCTTTTGTCAATTAAGGTAACGATACATATACATTTTTTACAAAAACACCTATACACATATATTTCTTACAAAATTAAATTTACATACCCATACTTATCGTTACACTAATATAGAAAGGCCCTAACTCAGTTTATATTTTAAATCATGTTGCTGATGGATTTTCATAAATAACTACTGGATGAAGATTTACTAAAACCTTAGTACTACACGGTTAAAAATTTGAACCTAAATTTTAAACATTTTTGGACTACATATATGACCAAACTAAATTTGGATTCAAATTCAATCTAGACCAGTTTTCATGAAAATTGGCTAAATGAATCGGATTTCAATTATAAACCAGAAATGTTTTAACAATTTTTTAAAGGTAAAATAAATTTTTTGTCCATTGGCGGGAATTCGAACCAAGACTCCCCGCATCTTGCCCGTCTGCTCTACCACTGAGCTACATCGCACACATAAATGTTGTTGGCAAAATTCAATCTTGAATAAGCTTTCAAAAAAAATTTTAATTTTCAAACCCAAAAGTTTGAATTTTAGACCGAAAAGTTTTAATTTTCAAACCCAAAAGTTTTAAATTTAAACCAAAAAATTTTAATTTTCAAACCAAAAAGTTTTAATTTTAAACCGAAAAGTTTTAAGAATAAAATAAAACTAAAAAAATTAGGCAGCGGGCAGGATTCGAACAAAAACGCTCAGGAGTCACAGCCGACTACTCTACCGCTGAGCTATGATGCACATGAATTTTTGTGGGCAAAATTCAATTACATTCAAACAAACCCAAAATAAAAAATTTAGACTGCTTTTTCATTTAGATTTTAAATCGAAACCAAAAGAAATTGAAAATCTTTGTAGGTATTTGGACGGTTTGAAATATTGTACAAAAAAGTTTGAAAAATTGATTAAACTTTATACGGGTTTAAAATTTAGGTTCATTTTTTTAGCCGTGTAGGTATACTATATCGTAGTTAAATATTACAGGCATTGATATTTGTGTTTTCGAACAAGCCATCGTTGCTATGGTTTACTTTACATTCAGTTTTTTAGAGTGATTTTTCGAGCTAAGAAAATATGAGTTAGGGCCTTTCTATATTAGGGTAACGTTATGGTTATTTATATAAAAATGTATGTACATAGTTTTACATAATATTAATGCAAAGCAAAACAAAATTAGTATAAAACGCAAATATCAATTTGGTAATTAATAATAAATTTAGGAGCAGCTTTGATATTTTTGTATAAATAGCTACAGTCTTATTAGTACATACATATAGTGAACCAACACCTCTTTTGGTTTACTGTGTCTGTCGCTTTGTGCTAGAGATCAACTCGTTCGTACTTGCTTCAACAGCAACCACTAATTTGGTAAGCTTCATCTTAATTTTTTTATTGTCTGCTGTTTGCTGGTAAAGGAACCTTTCTTTCTCCAGCTTTAATCTGCGTTTTTGTAGGTTTCCTTTTTTTCATTTCGCGGCAAATGTTTATCAAGTTCGAGTTTATTTCATTCAGTATACTTGTTGAACGCTTGTGGTACTCGATTTGATTCGATACTTGATGTTCCAACAGACTTTGCTTCCTGCGCGGAGTTTTGGGGGTGTTCGAACAAGTGGGAAGATCTTCTCGCTCGCTTTCTGCTGAGCCCGTATGCTCATTATTTGAGCACGAGTCCCCTGACCCTGATCCTGAAACCCCCGACACGGCGGAACTGTCTGCTCGTGCTACCGACTCCCACGTCGCACCACCGGACTCTACCTCGGTTGCATTGAAGACGGATTTGGCTTCGCACCGAACCTCGAGGTGCTACTTGTTCCACTCATGGACTTATCTGCACCCAACAGCTTGCTTACTTCTTCTTTGAGGTGTGTTAACGCCACAAACCTCGGCGGACACCCACCAGTTCCGGAAACGCTTTTCAACGGCATTTAACTGTGATGTTGCCCTCTTCCACAAATTTGATGCAGCATTTCGACCATTCGCGGACTTTAGTAATCCCTTCGACAAGTCGGGATGCGCCTTCATGAAGTCCACTGGATCTTCGAACTGTTTTTGTTGCGTGTGCTTCATTTTCCCTAAAAAAACAACAAAAACAAGTAAGGAAAGCTGTCTTCGGCTGTACCGGAGGCTAAATACCTTTCATGAATAAGCGTAACGATTTTCACTGTTTGATCCTATCACAGCCTGTGTGAATTTAACTTCCGCTCATACCGAAATTATGGGGGCGACGTGTTATACTGGTCCAATCTTATTGATTTTTAACATCGACATTCCACATTCTAAAATAGCAATAGTTACGAAATTTCACGTTCCTACCTATATAATTACAGGAGTTATCTACCAAAATCCGTTTATCGGAACAATCGATTGTATGGGGGCTATGTGAAATATTTATCCCATCTCGATGATTTTCAACATCAATATTTCATATATAAACATAGCAATACTTACAAAACTTCACGTTCCTTCCTCTTTAATTACAGGAGTTATAGCCCAAAATCTGTTTATCGGAACAATCGATTGTATGGGGACTATGTGAAATATTTATCCCATCTCAATGGTTTTCAACATCAATATTTTACATATAAAAATACCGATGCTTCCAAAATTTCACGTTTCTACGTGTTTTATTACAGGAGTTATAGCCCAAAATCCGTTTATCGGAGTAATCGGTTGTACGGGAGCTATATGTAATATCGGTCCGATCTTGCTGGTTCCGACAAATGATTTCTATATTGGAAAATGGTGGCCGCATACAAAATTTCAGCCAAATATCTCAAAAACTGAGGGACTAGTTTGCGTTCAAACAGACAGACAGACAGACAGACAGACGGACAGACGGACATGGCTAAATCAACTCATCTCGTCATCCTGATCATTTCTGTATACTTATTGATGGGTGTATCTCTTCTTCTTCTCATACTTACAAACATCGGACCAAAGTTATAATACCATTTCATGTTCATGATAGGTATAAATATAAAAGGTTTATTAGGATCTTATAATTCAAAATTTGTATGGAAATGTCATTTTAAAAAGCTTTATAAACCAATTTAATTTTTTTGAATAAGGGTGTTTAATAAAAATAAGAAATAAAATAACAAAAAAAAATTGGTAGAAACTGAGTTTTGTTGTAGGATATCAAATTCAAATGTTCATAGCAATTGACTTTTGCTTTCGCTATACAGAGGGTGCGCAATACGAGAGGGATAAAATGAATGCGAAAGGGAAAAGGCTAATCCGAAAATGTCAAATGTCAGTCAGCGATTGTTGAGGTACAGAGTATCGATAAGGCAAATGCGAAAAAATTTGCATTCGCATCGCAATACAGAGTGACCCCCCAGGTGCTTATATGAACTAAGCAACTGGCTGACTAGCTGATTTGACTGCTAGGTAAATCTGCAGTAAAATTGTAAAGAATTTTCGTTTCTGGTCTTGGTTTCAGAAAATGTTGTAAAATACTAAGTTTATTGGCCTCAAAAATAACAACAACGCTACGAGATTTTCCCCATGGCTTCTGTGGTTGCTGGTTGCTGTTTAGTTGGTTAGCGGTAGCTTTTGGTTTCATGTTTTCATTTGTATTAGTTTCACATGGTACCCAAACATGATCGGCAGCTTTCTGGTAGGAGGGTTGGTGGGTTGAAGCTATTGGCTTGGTCGTTCGTTGCCTTCTTGAAAACTGGGTCAATTGTTGTTGTTAGTGTCCATAGCTTTTCAATTATTTTTGTTTTAAATTTTATTTATGACTTCTTGTCTGCATACATACATACATACTTATTAACTTACCTTTTAAGTCTCTTCTTTTCTTAGCTTTCATACACTGATAAAAATAATTGTCCTAAAATTGAGGAAACGTACTACTTGGCTTAAAAAAAAAATATTTTGCCAATTTTTAAGGAAAAAACTCTGTTTTAGGGACAAATCTACTTAGTTTAAAAGAACATTTCTACTTGCCATAAGTAAATCAATGTACTCATTTCAGTATTAAAGACATTTTTACTAGTTTCAATCAATTTACAAGTTTATTAAGTATAAAACTGTCCTTAAGTTCAAAATAAGTAAATATTTCCTTATGCTGAAGACATTTTTTCCAGTGATATCAAGGCAGTGTTTAACTTATTTTAGGACCATATTTACTTATTTTCGCTGTCGCCGCAAAAAACGTTCTGCCCGCATAATTTTTAAGGAATTTTATTACATATTAAGTATACAACTATCCTAAAAATTAAAAATAAGTCAATATTTCCTTATGTTTGGAGGCAACGTGAGTAAGAGTGGTGAAATTCCATAAACAGAACAAAGGAGTAAATAGACGCTGTCAAGCGTAAGTATTCAATAGCTTCATGGTAGACATCTGAGTTTACCATTCGAAAAGTTGTGAGTTCGATTCTCGTTGAAGGCAATATAAGAACTGTGTAAAATAATTTTTTTTTATAAGTTTAAAATTACTTAACTACCATTTAAGTACAAGCCCTACTTAAAAGTAAATTTAAGTATAACAACTTCTTTCCTTTAAGGCAGTGCGGCCTTGGTGCAATATTGTTCCCTTCATTTACTGGAATTTGTATAGAGGTTTCCTTACTTTTAGGAAATCATTTTTATCAGTGTATGTGTTTGTTTAGTAGATACTTACTTACTTAAAATAGCCTTTAACCGCCTAGGCGATTTTGGCCGTCCAACATGTTACGCCAGTCGGTTCTTTGTTGAGCCAACTGGTGCCAATTAGAGACACCGCGTGCTCGCAGGTCTGCCTCTACTTGGTCCTGCCATCGAAGTGGTGGTCTCCCTCTTCCTCTACTTCCACCGGCGGGTGCCGATAAAAATACCTTCTGGGCCGGAGCGTCCTCGTTCATTCGCACCACGTGTCCTAGCCAGCGGAGCTGCTGGGTTTTAATTCGCTGAACTATGTCCACGTCTGCGTAAAGCTCATACAGCTCATCATTATATCTTCTTCGGTACTCGCCGTCGCCAACTTTTAGGGGTCCATAAATCTTTCGAAGAATTTTTCTCTCGAATACTCCCAGAGCCGCCTCATCAGATGCTGTCAGTGTTCATGCTTCTGCACCATATAGCAGGACGGGTATGATAAGTGACTTATAGAGTGTTGTTTTTGTTCGTCGAGAGAGGACTTTACTTCTAAATTGCCTAATCAGCCCAAAGTAGCATTTGTTTGCAAGAGTTATCCTTCTATGGATTTCCAGGCTTACATTGTTGTTGGTAGCAATGCTGCTTCCCAGGTATACAAAGTCCCTTACTATCTCGAAATTATGGCTGCCAACAGTGGCGTGGTTGCCAAGGCGCGAATGCGCTGACTCTTTGCTTGGTGCCAGCAGGTACTTCGTTTTACCTTCGTTCACCACCAAACCCATTTTTTCCGATTCCTTTTCTAATTTGGAGTACGCAGAAGTTACGGCGCGGTTGTTGAGGCCAATGATGTCGATGTCGTCGGCATACGCCAACAGTTGTACGCTCTTGTAATATATTGTTCCAGCGCGGTTAAGTTCTGCAGCTTGTATTATTTTCTCCAGCATTAAATTAAAGAAATCGCACGATAGGGGGTCGAACGGCTCGGAGAGGTCCTTCCCAATTCTAACCGAGCTGGTGGAGTTGTTCAGCATCATTTTGCACAGCCGTATAAGTTTTGCTGGGAAACCAAAATCAGACATAGCGGCGTATAGGCAATTCCTTTTCGTGCTGTCGAAGGCGGCTTTAAAATCAAAAAAGATATGGTGTGTGTCGATCCTTTTCTCACGGGTTTTTTCCAAGATTTGGCGTATTGTAAAAATCTGGTCGATGGTAGATTTACCAGGTCTAAAGCCACACTGATAAGGTCCAATCAGTCGGTTTACGTCAGGCTTCAGTCCTTCGCACAATACGCTAGATAGTACCTTATATGCGATACTCAATCTTCAGGTATGCATTCATCCGACCATATTCTGCACAAGAGCTGGTGCATGCACCTTACCAGCTCCTCGCCGCCGCATTTAAATAGCTCAGCGGGCAGGCCATCAGCACCCGCCGCTTTATTGTTTTTTAGCCGTGATATAGCTACTCGCACCTCGTTATAGTCGGGTTGTGGAACTTCGATTCCATCGTCTTCGATTGTGGGGTCGGGTTCGTCCTCTTCTCTGGATTGTTGCCCCGTTCCTCCGTTTAGAAGGGCAGAGAAGTGATCCCTCCATAACCCTAGTACTCTCTGAACATCTGTCACCAGGTCGCCGTTGACATTTTTACAGGAGTTTGCCCCGGGGTTAAAACCTTCCGTCATTCGTCGAATTCTTTGATAAAATTTTCGGGCGTTGCTTCTGCTGGCTAGCATTTCAAGCTCTTCGATTTCACGCTTTTCCGCTTCCCTCTTCTTCGCCCGAAAAAGCCGTTCCGCTTCCCTCTTCATCTCGCGGTAGTGTTCACACACGCTCCTCGTTGCATTCGCTTTTAACGTTGCCTTATAGGCGTCGTCCTTTCTTTTCATTGCGTCTTTGCACTCTCTATCATCGTACCAGCTGTTTTTTCGCATTTGCCGGAATCCAATTACTTCTTCGGCTGCGGTACGAAGTGATCCGGAGATATGCTCCCACTGCTCGTGCACTCCGCTGGGTTGAATTGTGCTCTCAGAGAGCAGGTGCGCGAGTCGTTCTGCGAAATCATTGGCTGTCTGTTGTGACTGCAGCTTTTCGACGTCCAGCTTTCCTTGCGTTTTTTGTGGTGCCTCTTTCGTTGTACTTAGGCGAGTACGAATCTTGGTTGCTACCAAGTAGTGATCGGAGTCGATGTTTGGACCACGCATCGTACGTACGTCCATAACACTGGAAGCATGCCGTCCGTCTATCACAAAGTGATGTTGTTGTTGTTAACAATGCATTGCCCTGTCTAGAGTGTATGATCATTCCGAAGATCTTTATCAAGCTCTTCTAAGGAGAGTCCAAGGAAACGTGCAGTTTCAACAGGGTTTGTCCAGAGAGACAGAGGGGTTAGAAGAGTAGGTTCAGATGAACAATTGAAGAGATGTAGAGTAACATGGGGGGTCCTACCACATGCAGGGCATGTGTTTGAGATTGTATCATTAAGTCTGGATAAGTAGGAGTTTAACCTTACACTATATCCAGACCTAAGCTGTGCCAAGGTGACTCTTGTCTCCCTTGGTAAGGGGCATTCTTCTTCAGCAATATCCGGTGGAGGACTGTTCAGAACGGGATTCACAGGTAGAGATCCGACAAAAGTGTCTACCGACTCGGTGTGGATGTCGGTTAGAGCCCGCTTATGATTCTGCAGATCAAACGGCAAGGTAATATGATGCCGGATCTCATCATAATGCTTACGGAGATGTTTCCTTATGTCTCTCGGGGGCGGATCTATGTCCAAAAGATGACGGTTTGGATGTGCTGGCTTGTGCCAGTTCAGAAGGAACTGCCTGCTGAGCATTTCCGCATGCTCTTTTACATTGAGCAGTTTTGCCTCCTGATGGAGGTGAGACTCGGAAGACATGAGGAGACATCCCGTAGCAGTTCTGATGGCAGTATTTTGGCAGACTTCTAACTTCGTCCAGTTGGTGTTATGTACATTAGGCGACCATATGGGTGCGGCATAGTCAAAGACTGGTCGGCCAATGGCCTTATATGTAGTCAACAACGTTTCTTTGTCTTTTCCCCAAGTACTGCCGGCAAGTGACTTGAGGATCTTGTTGCGACCACGTACCTTTGAGACCATTGCAGACACATGACCAGCAGATGAGAAAGTATTGTCCAGTGTCATCCCTAATAACTTTGGGTGGCTGACAGTTGGTAGCTTAGTGCCATCAACGAAAATGTCTAATTCATTTCTCACCTGGTGCGTCCATGTCGTGAAAAGCGTCGCCGTTGATTTAGTCGGAGATATCGTCAGATCTCGCTCAGTGAAAAACCTGGAAAGGTCGCAGAGATAACCGTTAATTTTCGCACAGAGTTCATCAGTATAGGGGCCCTTCCCCGTCGCCAATATTGTACAGTCGTCCCTGTGGTGGTGGCGGCATCTTCGATAGATAGAAGTTAAACAGTGTCGGGGATAGGACACCACCCTGTGGCACCCCCTGTCTAATACGTCTAGGTTTTGATGTTGCGTTTCTAAAGTTAACCGACGGCTGCCGTCCATTCAAGTAATTAGCGGTCCATCTCTTTAACCCATCAGGTATCTGTGTTTCAAACAGATCTTGTATGAGAGTGGCATGGTTGACTGTGTCAAAAGCTTTCGACAGGTCAAGTGCCACTAACACAGTCCTGTGATTTGGTTGGTTTTGATTTAGGCCGCTATTTATTTGCGTTGTAATGGCATTGAGTGCGGTGGTGGTGCTGTGCAGCTTACGGAAGCCATGTTGATGACTAGCCAGGTGCAGATTTGCAGTATAATACGGGAGCAAAAAGGACTCTAGCGTCTTCACTACCGGCGACAAAAGTGATATAGGGCGATATGAATCGCCTATGTTTGCCGGCTTTCTAGGTTTTAGTAATGGAACCACTCTCGCCTTTTTCCATATTTCAGGAATGACGAAAGTGTTCAGTGAAAGACTGAATAGAGCCGCTAAGTATTTGTGTCCCTCCTGGCCTAGATGTTTCAGCATCTTCATGGCAATACCGTCCTTGTCTACAGAAGGAGTTCGCACATCCCCTAGGGTCCTTCTTCACCCTGTCACCGAAAGTAATATCTACTTTATCCTTGTGTTGCGTTGGATTAGATAGAGCTTTGACCGTAGTCCATAATTTGCCAACACCATCAGAGAGGTTGCATTGCTCTAGGTGTTGTTTCCATTTGGCCAGTTTATGTTTATCGGCCAACATACGAATTTCCGCGTTGAGATCCCTTATACGGGGGTCTGCGGGATTGAGACTTCGCACTTCATCTCTTTCTCTAGCCATGGCCGCTGCCTCCGCGGGGAAATTTGTCCTTATTTGAGATATTCGACCCGCAGGAATGAAGCGTTTAGAGGCCAAGTCAATGATGTTGCGGAAGTCTCGTTCGCCTTTGCGTACGTCCGTAGGAATGGATAGAGCAGCCAAGGATTCGTCCGTATATGTCTGAAAACTATCCCAGTCCGCCTTGGTAAAGTTAATATATGTACCATGCTCAGGTGTAATAAAGTCCGTCGGTCGTTCGATGGTAATGACTATTGGGAGATGGTCAGACGCCAACGTGAGTATGGGTCGCCAATTGGTGTTGTTCAATAGTCCTGCACTTACGATGGAAATATCTGGCGAACTATAGCAGTTACCCGATACTCTCGTGGGGCGTCTCCGTTCAATGTACAGAAAGCAAGTATCATCTATTTCTTCTGCAAGTACATGCCCCCTATTGTCTGCTGGCAAGTTTGAGTTCCACATGTCGTGGTGCGCATTGAAGTCGCCCAGGATCAAGCGGTTATCTCCTCGTAATAGCAAGCTAATGTCGGGGTGATAACCGGTGGGGCAACTTGAGACAGGGGGTATGTAGATGTTAATGATTTGCAAATCGACATCTCCTGTACGGATGGTAATACCTTGGCTTTCTAAGATATCATCCGTTCCTTCGATGTCGGTATCAAATAGATGATACTGTACAGAGTTGTGCGTTATGAACGCTAGACCACCTCCCAGACCTCCTGTTACTCTATGAGGGTCTTTCCGGTGGATGTTATATCCGCCATAGGTAATGAGGTCCGACCTAGGACTAAGCTTGGTTTCTTGGACTGCGGCAAGTTTTATGTCATATTGCGTCATCAAATTAGTTATCTCTGCGATCTTACCAGTTAATCCGTTACAGTTGTGCTGTAAGATTTGGAAGTGCGCCGGTGGGGTCGATGTCGAGTTAACCATAGGCGTGAGAGACGGATGTGTTCGCCCAGGTGTTGGTAGGCTTAGACCAAGGCTGTGCCTCAGCCTAGTTAGCTGTGGGCCTGGTGTAACCGGGTTGGCTGGCGTCGTAGGCTGAGGTGTGTTACAGCATGGTGCGATGAACGCATCCGTCCAGAGGTTCCTGTTAGCGAGCCCATAGCATAGATGTACGTGGCATTGGCCTAAGCAGTTATTGCATTTGACCGATGACGCGAGCGTGTATAATCTTTGCCGACAAACAGTACACGTAGAGACAGGTGCGAGAAGATCTTGATCCTGACTCACGTGAGAATTTAAACGATCACAAAGTGATCGATCTGATTGTGTGTTTTCCGATCTGGCGATAGCCATGTTGCTTGATGGATCTTTTTATGCTTGAATCTGGTGCTGGCTACGACCATATTTCGTGCACCGGCGAAGTCGATCAGCCTGTATCCATTCGGCGAAGATAGATACGAGTATACATATATAGGTAAGTGCCTTTAAAATGTGATGCATAGTAAATGCATATTTTGAGTTATATAAGAGCTCACATATAGGGTGACTCATTGTGTTTTAGTTATAACTAAATTACTAGTAAATACAGAAAATTCATTACTCATTATTTTACCAGACCACCACTCGAATATAAAATCCGATATTTAAAATGTACAGAAGAGTTAACTAAACAATTTAGCAAGGCTATTTTTGCAAACATTCACTTGCAGGCAATGATATGCAGGGATCGATATTCAGTCTGGTTCCAATCACCATCTCCCTCTTAAAGAAAACATATCCGAGGGGTATAGGTTTCTTCTTAATATATTTTAAAAACACTCAAAACTCAAGGTCATTAGTGTCTTCTTAAATTCAATTTCCCTTAACCGTAAAATAAGATTACAACATTTTCTTTTAGAAAGCAAATAAAAAAATGTTTTTCTTAATTTACGGAAGATTTGAAATCTCAGTCTGGTTAGCTTCGCTCTTTTATTGTTACTTTGATATTCATATTAAGGAAGCTATCAATTACATGTAGACAACTTTTAAAAAACTCAAAAGCCAAAACAATTATTATAAGCGCCACTTGGTTAACTGAGTAATGGAATCTCTAGCACGTGCTTATAAGTCAGCCAAGAACAAATGGCAGTGCCAAATCAGAAGCAAATGTTAATAAAAACTGTAAGCGTATGTGCTGCAAACGCGCTATACATAGTTACTTCCATGCAGTTGAAGCAAACAATTCCTAGAAGCAATAAATCGTGATATCTTACAAAGTTCTTACTAATAATTTTAGCTTTTTTTATCGTTGAAATAATAAAGTATATAAAGTGTGTAAATTACAATATTTATTTAATTATAACAACAATCTAATTGAGTGTTCAACAGCATGATCAATAACGTGAAGTTCGTTTCTTAAGTCTTTCGTGTTTATCTTAAGCCATTAATCTACATAATTCTTTTGCGAAGACATTAAGGGGATTCATGTAAACTTATCAAGCTTATTAATAACATAATCTTGTAAAATTCTATGGGTTTTAGCACCACCATTATAAATGTATCATTTGACTTTCAACGTTTGCATAATTTTTCATTAAAAATTGTCCCACCTAAATTGTTATCTGTATATAATCTTTAACCACTGTGGTGGTACAAAAACAGCTCAAACCAAAAAATCCATAGAATTTTACATGATTGTGTTATTTATAAACTTGATAAGTTTATATGAATCCCCGTAATATCTTCTCGTCTTAACTCGGGTCATTCAACTCTATTGTGGTGGTACATATGTACATATTATGTATATGTACATATTAGTGTCCGATCGAACGTTAAATGAATTGTTATGAAATGAAAAAATTGCAAATTTAAGTATACTAGAGTTCGCCCAGTGGTTGAAATTCAACCGCAAAACCTTATTTTATTTGCCTACTTTTTTGCTATTTCTTAAATTTTCCTTTCTTTTCCATATTTTGTATATTTTTGGTTTCTATACATTCCTATTCATTTTGCCTTTTCCTCCCTCTTTACACCATTCAGTAATATAGTTTCAATGTTGATAATTATTTATTCTTCTTAGGTCGTCTTCATACGTATTTCTCTCCTTTCCTTTCCTTAGCATTCATTTGCTTTTATTTCCTTTCCTTTCCTCTCCTTTCATCTCAATTTATTCTCTTTGCTTTTCTTTCCTTCTCTTCCCTTTTATTTTCTTTCCTTATCTTCTCCTTTCTTTTCCTTTTCTTTCCTTTTCTCTTCTTTCCTTTTCTTTCCTTTTCTCTTCTTTCATTTCATTTTATTTCCCTTCTTTCTTTCTTTCTTTTTTGTTCTTCTCTGTTCTTTTTCTTTCTTTTCGTTTCTTTTATATTCTTACCTGATCCTTCTTTCCATTTCCATTACATTCCTTTTTTCCTTTTATTTTCTTTTTCTTTCCTTTCCTTTCGTTTCCGTTGCTTTAGTTTCCTTTCATTTTATTCATTTCTTTTTTTTCATTTCATTTCTTTTCTTTTATTTTTTTCTTACCTTTATTTTCTTTCACTTTTTTTCTTAAATTTTCCTTCTTGTCATTTCGTTTCCTTACCTTTCCTTTCCTACCGTTTCCTTATTTTCTTTTGTTCCTTTCCGCAACTCCTTTGCTTTTCTTTTTCTTTCATTCATTTCCTTAACTAATTTTTTTTAGCTTTTCATTACCTTTCTTTCCTTTTTTTTCTTTCTTTTTATTTTCATTTATTTTCCATACCTTCTTCCTCGCTACCTTTTCTTTCCCTTCTTTTTTTCTTCTTTCCTTTCTTTGTCTTTCTCCTTTTGCTTCTCTTTTCCACTGCTTTACCTACATTACATTTCCTGTCTTCCCTTCCTTTTTTCTTTTCCATTCCTTTCCTTTCCCTTTGATTTTTTTGTCATATTTTCCGTTCCTTACCTTAACTTACCTTAATTTTCCTTTTATCCATCCCTTTCCTTTCCTATTATTTTCTTAATTTAATATTTTATTTATTTCATTTTGTTTCATTTTTATTTATTTTATATTATTCCCTTTCCTTTCATTTCCAACAAATTTTATTTTTTTACTTTCAATCACTTTTCTATTTCTGATTTTACTTTTTTTTTAATTTTATCAATTTTCCATTTTATTTTATTTCACTAAGTCTAGCCACGAAGGGCCTTGTGCATGATCTAGCTTATTTGTGCTTTTTTTTTCAAAAGCATTTGCTTTTCTGAACCCCCACGCACAGATTTTGTTTTTGTAAACACTGTTTGTACCACCTAAGCTCAATAAAGTTGACGCGCTGGCTCATGTTATCTTATTGCTGCCAACAAAACAACTCACCCTACTGCAATGAATGCAAACACAACAATTCAAGTGGTCATACCTACATACATACACCCATAACAGCGGCTCTATAAAGCGATTGCCTGTATATCACATGTAATGGTGTGATTTTCAAATCATATTATAATTAATTTTTTTTAATTTTTGGTTTGTTTTCGGCCACCCTGCTCGGCGAGACATATCGATACATACCAAATTTTATATACCTTAGAATTGTGGTTATTGCAAAAAAGGGATGAACTAGTTATGTTTGCGCATTTATATATAATAGATTTTTTCGTATTCGGCTTCGATGTTCGGCTAAATATAATAGGATTATGCCGAATAGTCCGGCCAAAAATTTCAGTTTTGGTCGGACACTGATCATATGCATTATAAATCGATACCAAATTTTGTTTTATGTTGCTTATAGTATACAAGGGTGGGCATAAAAATCGATTTATTTTTTATGTACTGGTATATGGTTCCGGTTTTCTTCTTCAACATTTATTTCGGTTTCGGTTACGGTTACGGTTTCGTTCCGGTTTCGGTTCCCAAATAAAGAAGAGAATGCAAACGAATTTTGCCACCTCAAAGTTCATATATGTGGTCCTTATTTGTAGGGAGACAATTTCATCCTCAGATTTCAAAGGCTCAACTCCTAAATCGATAATAATATAGGCGAAGATATTACAGGAAAATTTCGGTTGCGATTGGAAACTATTAAGGCGTGTCGCTGGAGGCTAAAAATTAAAATGAATTTTCTTTTTATCTAAGTAATACTCAAAATCAATAGCACTATGATCGGATATATTGCATACAAAATTTGGTTCCGATTGGAAAAGACTAAGGCGTGGCGCAGGGGGAAAGTTCAGACTACCCCCTGCGACACGCCTTAGGTGTCCAATCGGAACCAAATTTTGTATGTGATATCTCCGAACATAGTGCTATCGATTTTGAATGTTAAATAAACACTATTTTTATTTTTTGAGTCTTCATGGGATAGTCTGAACTTAAACCCCCCTGCAAAATGCCTTAGGCGTTTCCAATCGGGACGAGATTTTGTATGTGATACCTATCTCCGACCATAGTGCTATCGATTTCGAGTATTAGATAAAACGAAAAATCACTTTTATGTTTTGAGTCTCCATACGGCAATCTGAAATTAGACCCCCATGCGAGACGCCTAAATCATCTCCAATCGGGATGAAAATTTATGTGTGGTATAGTGTAACATGTGCATGTTGTTGTTGTTGTTAACAAAGCATTGCCCTGCCTAGAGTGTATGATCATTCCGAAGATCATCAAGCTCCTCTAACGGATGTCCAAGGAAACGCGCAGTTTCAACAGGATTGGACCAGAAGTACAGAGGGGTTAGAAGAGTAGGCAGAAAGAGAGGGAGCCCCGGTGGGGCCACTCTGACATACTTGGTTTAAGGGCTCACCGAGGTTTTTGCGTAGCGTCTGTTCACCATGAGGTGCGGCTGCAAGCAGGCGTCTGTCTTGAAACGACCGGCTCGCTATATAAATGTGTAAATATTTTCCGAAAACCCCGAAACGGGGTGTGCGCTGGGTTTGGGACCCGCCACGTAAAAAACTTAATTCCAATGAAATCGAATTCAAAGCCTCGGATGAGAACCCCCTTTAATGTTGACGACCCGGCAAAACGAATAAGGCATAATGATTTGGATATTAGGGCATGTACCGGGAATGTCCGGACCCTTTCAAGGGACGGTACCGCTGCCCGACTGGTTGATGTCCTCATAGGCGCAAATGCCGACATTACCGCCCTGCAGGAAATGCGATGGACGGGGCAAGGAAAGATGACCATCGGTTCTTGTGACGTATACTACAGTGGCCAGATACGCGGCAAAGCGCGTGGTGTAGGATTTGTGGTGGGAAAGAGACTTCACCGCCAAGTACTAGCGTTCACTCCTGTGGACGAGCGTCTCGCTGCGATTCGCATCAAGGCGAGGTTTTTCAACATAACATTTATCTGCGCCTATGCGCCGACTGAGGAGACGGACGACGCAGAGAAGGACTCCTTCTACGATAAACTTGAACAAGCCTATGATCGCTGCCCCCTGCATGATGTCAAAATCGTGCTCGGCGACTTTAATGCCAAGGTGGGCAAGGAAGGAGTCTTTGGTCCTACAGTTGGAAAATTCAGTCTCCACGATATAACATCCCCCAACGGCACTAGGTTTATTGACTTCGCCGCTTCCCGCAATATGGTCATCAGGTTCCAGCATAAGCGAATACACCAAGCCACCTGGCTGTCCCCTGATCAAGGAACAAGAAACCAGATTGATCATGTCATGATCGACGGCAGACTCAGCTCCACCGTTCTAGACGTGCGTACCCTACGCGGTCCCAATATCGACTCGGACCATTATCTTGTTGCAGCCAAGATACGCACACGCCTCTGTGCAGCGAAGAAAGTACGCACAGTAACGGAAGGAAAGTTTGACGTCGAGAAGCTGCGCGTGACACAGACAGCTGATAATTTCTCCACTCAACTCTCACACCTGCTATCAGAGAGCAATCCTCGACCTAACGATGTAACCGAGCAATGGAAGCATATCGCTCACTCATTACGTACCGCCGCTGAGGCCACTATAGGGTTTCAGCGAGCCCGCAAGAACAACTGGTACGATGAGGAATGCACCACAGCCTCGGTCAAAAAGGACGCTGCATACAGGGAGACGTTGCGAACGGGCGCAACCCGCAGTGTATGGCAACGCTATCGTGAGGCGAAGAAGGAAGAGAGACGCCTTTTCAGAAAAAAGAAACGTGAGGCCGAATGGCGTGAGTGTGAGGAGCTTGAGATGCTGGCTGACAGGAATGATGCCCGAAAATTCTATGAAAAGATCCGGCGGATGACGGAAGGTTTAAAAACCGGGGCAAGTTCCTGTAAGGACAATAACGGCGACCTGGTAACCGACGTACAGAATGTACTTAAATTATGGAGGGAGCACTTCTCCTCACTGCTAAATTGCGAGGGAGACGTCGAACCCGATACCCCAATCCCTGACGATGGAAAAGTCGTCCCACCACCTGACTATGATGAAGTGAGGATAGCAATATCCCGGCTCAAAAACAACAAATCGCCTGGGAAAGACGGACTACCCCCCGAGCTGTTCAAACACGGAGGTGAAGAGCTGGTAAAAAGCATGCATCAGCTCTTATCAAGGAGTGAAACCGAAACCGAAACTGAAACCGAAACCGAAACCGTAACCGTAACCGTTTAAAACCGATTCATTTTTCAAAACCGAAACCGAAACCGTAACAGTTATTTTGATCTGAAAAAGAACGAAACCGAAACCGTTTCAAAAGCCGGAACTGGTTCCAAGCGGTTTTGTATTTTTTTTAATGTCTCAATTCTTTTAGTGGGCACATAGGTATTTTATTTTACAAACAGGCGCCCTGAAAATTTTTATGGAAGATTGTTCTGAAGGAGGAAGTTTGACTAAAGTTGAATGAAGCCATCGAAAAAAATTTACTAGATCCGAAAAAGAAATGTTCAGAAATGTTTTTGACAATTTATACAGTTCATTTAGCTTCCATTCTAATATTTTTCTAATAAAAAAGGAGAGTTAATTTTAGGAGTTTGTTTTGCAGACATTTCATCCATGCATAGCGTTAATAAAACGTATTATTATATTGGAGAAATTCCATCATAACCGCAGAAAGAAAGGTATGAAAATTCAGACCTATTTCGAAGCTACATAGGTACTTGAGTATTTTAGTACTAAAATTTTTTTTTTCGTGTTTTTATTTGGAAACCGAAACCCGAACGAAACCGAAATAAATTTTAAAGAACGAAACCAGAACCGAAACCAAAACACTTTGAACACCGAAACCGTAACCGGAACTTTATTTTAATCGGTTTCATATCTTGGCTCTTTGTAACGACAGCCTTTCACCATGCTGGCAACATATCTCAATGTTAGCTAAGTATCTAACATAGATATTGTGCAGTAGGGCTTCATCAACAGTGCTTGTGTTACTGCTACTGTAGATAGCATTGATATCTGCTGTTAACAACAGAGGCAGTAACAGAGGCAATGTTGCTGAACGCCTAGCAACATTCTATCTATGTTAGAAAGAAAGGAAGATATTAGCATGTTGTGTGAAGGTATGAGTGTGTATTTGAGAATGCGGGAAAAACGAAGGCTTAGAGATTTGTATAGGTGAAAACTTTCCCAAAAAGGCAGCTTTCCTTACCGCGGCGGAAGGTATAAAAGGGTGCCGAAGTAGTCAACGGGCCAAAGTTGCGTTAAAACTGTGCCCATAAGTGTATCACAAGTTCTTCTTTTGTTGTGAAGTGCGCGGATTTTCAAACCGAACTCCAAGTACAGAAACCGCCGAAAAGTCTAAACGGTTCGCGGTTAATATTATTAAACTGAAGTTCAACACGGCCAGGAACGGGCCCAACCAGTAATCCTTTTCGTGCACCATAACCCCAGGAAAATCCCGGTAAGTCGTTCATATCCCATTCACTCCTCCGTATGCCCTGGCATGTTTTACGGCGAGATTGATTCTATTTCATAGCCAATCTCCCTGGCAAGCCAAACAGCAAAATGGCATGCACATAGGTGTATCTGTACACATATAGTTCTGTATATGTGCATCTACGTCCAAGCAAACAAAAGAACATACTTATGTATGTTTAAATATGCTTTCCTTGTCCTTTCCCTTCGTAATAATCCTCCACCTAAAATATTACACTTTTTCCTAAAATTTTCGTGGGTTTTTTATTCAGGTTGCAGTGACACCGGGAGTACCCCCAGGGTACCGGATTTTGGCGGCAAAACGCCTAGGAAATACGCCTAAAACGTTTAATGGTACAAAGCAACAACAAGCCACCCAATACAACAACAACACACGGAAAACTTGCACTGCTAGTAACTACATATCAGCCATACATTCACCACAAAAACAACACAGAGACACTGATAACTTGCACAACACGTAACCCCACTGCAACAAACACCGTCAAGAGTTGGAAAAATCATTTGGCGGCACCGATGCCAGCAAAAGGCACCACAACAACATCAACCACACAAACAGCGAAATCATCACCAACACATCCAAAAATCACCAACATTTCAGCATCACCAATATAACCAACACACACCACAACAACACATCCACCAAATATCCAGGCCATCTACGCAAGGAGCGGGTTTATGTCTTATTTTTATATAAAATTTTATATTTTTGGGTTTTTTTGAAATTTTGTATATTTAGTTTTATTTTTAGTTTCTTTTTACTTATATTTTTTTTTGCCAATTATATTTATCCTAAGCCTAGGGTTTGAACAGGGTAGTAAAAACTCTTTTTATCAAAGGGCATCAGGCCATTAGGGGCATTTTGGGGTATATTAATTCGGGGTTGAAATTTATAGTTTTTTTACATAATAACAATTTTTGAATTCCTTATGTTCGCTATTTCAGCCAGGGTTTCTTTTTATGAATTTTTCCTTCACTTCTTCTTTTGCCAACCGTTTTGATTTAGTTTTCCTTAGAGGCAATTTTAGGTGGAGCTTTTCCTACGACTAGTGAATCTTCTATTTTATTCCTTTTTTTATTTTTTGTTTAACCATCTTAAATTTTATTTTTAACCTTCCGTACCTAAATTTCGTATCTCGATTTGTTCATTTAACTAGCTAGATTTTCAATAATTTCTACTTTAATTTTGTTTCGATTTCATTTGTTCATTTCGCCTTCAGTTTTTTTTGGCTATTTTAGTTTTCGTTACCATTTGCCATATCTACATTCTTTGTTGCTCCACTTTCTATTGCCCACTTCGTTTTTTTTTGTACTCGACACCACCACTAACACCATCACAAGATCATCCACGTTTTTTTTTTATTTCTTCTTACCTTTTTGACACTTAATTTTTACAATTTGTATCTAATTTTTTTTACCTTCGAATTTTTTACCATTCTTCCGCCTACCGCCTTCACTCCATTCGGGCTCGAACCCTATCACCCGGATACCCGAACCTTCCGGACATTCGGTCCGGCCTAGGGTAGTTGGAAGTTTAACACAGGGGGCCTCCGCATACTATGCGCATCCATGAAGACAGCATAGGGCACTAAAGTTATAATTCAAGAAAGATAAGATCATAAGCGATTGAGCTGGGTGAAGGGAGAGAGAGTGGTCATTGTGCGCATGACCAAGTGCTAGGAGTTAATATATATGTAAGCAATTTACTCTTTTTTCAGCACAGGTACTCTGCAGTGGCGCCATTGGAGCAGTGACTTGGTGAGTAATTACTTGAGACGTATATATGTTTGTATGTATGTACGTCTATTGAGGGCGTAATCCTACCCTACTCCCAAGGTAGCAAAGGGATTAGTGACAAAAAAAAAAATACGAAAAGATATACGTACATACATAACTACTCTAGAAACACAATCTCACGCACACAAAAACACAACACTCTCAATTCCTTTTTTTTACATTTTTTTGTTTTACATTTTTCTCTGGTTTTACATTTTTTTATATATATGAATTGGCCTTGATCTTGAAATCGAAATCTGGGTCAGTGGGACAGCGATCAGCTGATCAAAAGATCAATGACCGCTACACTAGAGGGTCTTAGAATTTTGCTTTTCTAATAAAAATCTTTCTACGAATTTTTGTCACTTTTTTTATGTACCTAAGGAAGTTAGTTTGAAATCCTTTTGTCTTAAATTTTAGAATAATTATTCTATAATTAGTCGATAAGTTTTCTTTTGTTTGGCAATTCTGGCTTGCAATTTTTTTGTATTATTACTTTTTTTTATTTTTACTATATCTTTTTTTGTTTTTCTGAATTACATTCATTAGGAGGTTAAGACAAAAATATACCTTTTTGTGATATCCTTTTTGAATTATATGCATAAGTTTGAATACAATTAGTGAGTAAGTTTTTCTTTGTATTTTTTGCTTTGCCTTTTTTTTGCTTTTGTTATTGCATTTTGCTAGTCTGTAACACATATAGATAGATACATATATGAAGAAATTTGAAATTTGAATGAATTGTGAAGATAGGCTAAGATAGTCAGATTAGTTACCGACATAAAAAATAGGATTATCGTAGGAATTATTATATTAAATAAACTATTATAATGATTAGTTGAAGGTTCCTTGATTGCTAATATGCAGGGCTAGACTTAATTGTTGGTGTGGGTGCTGCGCTTGCGCGCGCACGGATATGTGAAGGTGAGTATTAGGGAAAATGACTAAGTGACAGACTGGTTGACTTGAGTCAAGTTTGGGGGCACTGTACGTTATTAGGAGTCAGCACAGTGCCCATGGTTTCGTGCAAGTTGCACGGAAGCGGGTGGGAAGACTCCACCTGACAGGACAGGCCTCTCCTTTATTTCCATTATCTTTCCTCACCTATGCCCTTTTTCTACTTTTATCTTTAACTTTTTGTATATATGCAGGTATGAACCCCTTTTTGTTCATGTGGCTGTAGGTGAGGGTGGTGGAAAGTACCCCGCCCCACGCTGACGAGCTAGCCTGGGATGCAAGCATACCTGCTTGCCACCACTCCTCACCAAACAAACTACCAGCTACATAACAATGGCGCCCAACGGTAATAGCCCAATTAGTTTAATTTTCATTTTTACCATAGTTTCTATTTTTATTTCTTTCAGTAATTAAATCATTAACTTCTTTTTTTTGTTTTTTTTTGCTTTTCTATCATCTTTCTTACCTATCTCGAATTGCTCTAATTTCCTTCTTTGACTAGTACAGGGACCGTCATGATGGCATCGCTATTGGGATTTATCCTGACAGCTTGTGGCATCATGACAAATAGAGTAGGAGGAAGCTGAGTGACCATACCAGGGTTCCCTCCTTGGGTTTTAACCCGAGTAGGTGGTACTTGATATGGCACACAGTTAGAGACGGACACTAGGTAGGAGATCGTGACGACCTGTTCAAGCTACCTTACCGATGATCCAGCATTACCGGTAAGTGAGGTTTGCAACAAGTCGCCACGATGAGAGTAGGGAGGTGTGGCATCCACACTTCGTGACTCGTCACCGGGCGTGTAGTGTCACACCTAAAGGACAGTACGAGGACTGAAAATGGACACGACTATAAATAGAGACGGACCTATCGCCTTCACATAATCTTCGCCAAGGCAGCACCACACACACCAATACGTAGAATTTCAATTATAAATTTTTTTTAAATTTTGGACTTTTCATTTATTTAAACAAAAGCAAACATTTTTTTTTAACATTTTTTTATACTTACAAGTTGAATTATTTCAATTTTTTTTATATCTTGTAATATCATTTTTAATATATTTACAAACTTTTTATTTGGTTGCGGTATAAAATATCTAAATCTACACTACACACACACATAAACACACATTATTACATAACATACTATTATTATATGACATTATTTATTCTTTTTATACATACATACTTATATAATAAATACATACATACATTGTAAATTTGAATTTCTATTGTTTGGTTTTTTTACTGATACATCAGTCTTATTTTTTGCTTCTATATCTTTTGATACTTTTTATAAATTTTTTTTTGGGAATTTGAATTTTTCTGTTTGTTTTTAATATTTTTATTTACTGATATAATTTTTTTTATGTAAATATCATTTTATAATTTTTTTTCGGAATTTGAATTTTTCTGTTTTTTTTTTATTTTTACTTACTGATATAGCAGTCATATTTTTTATTTTTGTTGCTTTTAAGTTCTTTTTATAATTTTTATTCGGAATTTAAAATTTTGAAACCCAGCCGATTTTTTCGCCATATTTCTTGCCTTTCTTTAAGTTCTATATCGACGATTGTTGAATACATTAGGCTGCACTACATAAACAAATACTTTCTTGATTTAACATTCCATTCGTATATTCTTTTGATACAATAATTTGTTTTTTTTTGGATTGGTGAATGTCTGCCAAAGACAAGGAGGCGGATCAGGATTTGGTGGATAGGGTACCAGGTGGATTAGGGATTTTGAACTCGAATAGGCGGATCACTCGAAGCCAATCGAAGGCGATAGAGCAAAGAGATTACGAAAATTTGGTAGTTGGGTCTGTGTTCGATCAGATTGACACAGGGATTCCGCGTGGAGTCGACTTTGTCCCGAGTGCCTACTTCGACAGGTGCACGTCCCGGATATTTTCGACCATCGACCCCGACCGAATTCATAGGGTGACGTTCGCAAGCGGACTGTCATTGAACGAAGCCAATAATAGTTTGAACTTCTCTCAGAAAATCGATCTCTTGTGTCAAATGTCCGACACTGAGGAGGTGGGTGCTGTGGGAGGCGAAGTGGCACCAGGGGATCCACAAGCTGCGATTCCGGGTCCCAGCGTTGGAAATCCGTCTGTGACTGGGGCAGCCAACTCGATGTCAAATGTGGAGCAGCTGAGCCGAATGATGGCGATGATGGCGCAACAGCAAGACTTGGTGTCTCAGATCGCTTCGGAAGTTAGGAGCATCAAAACCAACGTTGGGAACCTTAGTGGTCGTATGACTGAAATGGAGACCACCGTGCATCCCCTGGGCAACCAACCAACCGGAGCATCCACTCCAGAACGCCAAGCTGGCGGAACCGCTGGTCGTGCCAGCGGACTACCTTCTAATCGCACCTCAGGGTCGACACAAGACTCAAGAGATCCGATTGCCACTCCAAGGTGGAAGAAGTTAGACTTGGAGAAGTGGCATATAAAATTTGACGGAACAAATAAAGGGATGAGCGTCGAAAGTTTCATCTTCCGGGTTGAGAGAATGCGCGAACAACACAACATCACCCACTTCCAGCTTTTCACGGACTTTCATTGTCTGGTTTCCGGCGGTGCCTTGAAGTGGTATTGGCAGATTCTCGAGGATCATGCCGGCGATCCCAATTTTGGGTACCCCGAATTGAAAGCCGAGCTGCTGAGCCACTTCAAGACCGCCGAGTCCGACTATGAAATAATCCGTGAAATAATGGAACGGAAGCAGCAACCCGGAGAAACTTTCGACGACTTCTACGGGGAGATCCACGATATGACTTTCCGCTTGCGGACGCGAATCCCGGAGAAGGAGTTGGTTGGCATTATTAAGGGAAATCTCAAACCGTACCTGGCCAACTTGACTTTCGCCCTAAAAATGGACTCTCTGGCGGATCTCAAGGCTGAGTGCAGGAGAGCCGAAAAGCTAATAAAGGAAAACAAGAGTAGGGGTAGGGCCGTAAGCGAAATAGGTTTCGAGCAGGTGGAGCGGCAGGAAAAGTTACATGATCCGAAGATAGAGGCCTTTAATAGGAGACTCCAATCCCAATCCCAAGTCCAACAACACACCCCTGTAAATCCTAGTGTTCCAACCCCATCTGTTTGTCCTAATGCATCCAAGTCCACCATAAATTCCTTTTGTGTGTCACCGTTCATCTGATGTTGTGCTTTTCGTGTGGCATGCCGGTGGATTTCTTCGAGAAAAACCCGGCAGAAGCACAAAAGCCTAATAAATGTTCGTCCCAGTTCCATAGTATGTTTTGTTTTGCCTGTGGTAGTAATGCGTCCTTCTGTGTTTTTAAACCCAGTAAGGGAAACCCGAAGCTGGCGGAGATAACCGGGGGCTCCAGCCAGGAAACTCACAACCCGGCCACACTGAACTGAAAGTTTTAAAGAGGGTTGAAAATGAGGCTAGGGTTGTGAAGCCAGTAGAGAGAAAGGAGGAAAAAGAAAGAAAAAGCTTACATCAGCGAAAATTAGAGTACGATGAGGCAAGGAGGCGGATTTTTTGTGAAGCAATGGATAGAATAGAGGGGAAGAAGAAGAGTAGAAATTTTGAAAAAATTAAGAAAATGAGAGAAAAACGGAAATATTTTAAACAGTTAAGAAACAAAATAGTTGCAACAATAGTAACTGTGAAAGGAGACAATCGATTTTTCGCTAAAACTGAAATAGGAGGTCACGAAGTCCTGGCTCTCCTGGACTCAGGGGCGAGTGCCTGCTGCTTAGGAAAAGGCTCAGCGGCACTCCTGCGCGGTAGAGAGGCCTTGATTATGCCAATCAAAGGTCAAAATATCCGGACGGCAAATGGGGAAGAAACCGCCGTGGTGGGGGTAATAAAGCTACCTGTTTTGTGGGATAATGCCACAAAAGAACTTGAGTTTTTAATAGTACCTGATTTACAACAGGAGGTGTATTTGGGAGTTGATTTTTGGCAGGCTTTTGGAATGAATGTTGTGAGTAAGGGTGTGAATGTGTGTAATAATGTTGCTAGTGTGGCGGAACTCGTACCCGCTGAGGGTGACCTGTCTTTCGACGCCGTTCAACATGTGTTAACGACGGAAGAGAGTCAAACGTTGGAGCGTGTAAAAGCCCAATTCCCATCTTTCGCGGTATTAGGGTTAGGCCGAACGGACAAGGAAGAGCATGTCATCGAGGTGGTCGACGAGAATCTGCCAGTTAAGCAACGTCATTATCCGATTTCGCCGGCAATCCAAAAACTTGTATACGCAGAGTTGGACCGTATGCTGAGCATGGGAGTTATCGAGGAATCGAATAGCAGTTGGAACTCACCAGTTTCACTGGTTATCAAGGGCACCAAAAACAGGCTATGTTTAGACGCGCGTAAGGTGAATGAAAGAACGATCAAAGATGCATACCCTTTACCCCACATCGATGGAATCTTGAGCCGCCTGCAAAACACTAGATACATCTCCGCGATTGACTTAAAAGACGCTTTCTGGCAGATTCCCCTCGAATCAAAATCACGCGAGAAGACAGCCTTCACTGTCCCGGGCCGACCCCTATACCAATTCACTGTCATGCCTTTCGGGTTGTGCAATGCAGCACAAAGAATGTGTCGTCTTATGGACAAGGTCATTCCAGCCGCTTTACGTGAGTGTGTCTTTGTCTACCTTGATGATTTGTTAGTTTGTTCGATAGATTTTGAGTCTCATATGTGTTCATTGGAAAAGGTCGCTCGGTGTCTTCGCGAGGCTAGATTAACTATTAATGTCGAAAAGAGTAAGTTTTGCTACAAGGAAGTAAGGTATCTTGGGTACGTAGTCGGGGATGGTTGCATAAGAACAGATGCCAATAAGGTAGCAGCTGTGAGAGACTTTCCTACGCCTAAAACCCCCAAGCAACTTCGACGGTTCCTGGGCATGTCGGGCTGGTACCGACGTTTCATCCAGGACTATGCGACTATTGCAGCTCCGCTGCACGACTGCCTCAAGAAAGACACGATAAAGAAGTTTACAATGACGGACGAGGCCATGCAATCATTTGAGAAGCTCAAACAGAGCTTGATTTCAGCGCCGGTACTTACACACCCGGACTTCACTAGACGGTTTTACATTCAATGCGACGCATCGACTGACGGAGTGGGCGGGGTTTTGTTTCAATTAGACGATGACCAGAACGAAAGACCCATTGCCTACGTGTCGGCAAAACTAAACAAAGCACAGAAAAACTACAGCATCACCGAACTTGAATGTTATGCAGCGATAGTTAGCGTAAAGCGTTTTCGCCCATATGTGGAGGGAACCCCGTTCACCATCATAACCGATCATGCCAGCCTTAAATGGCTGATGAATCAAAAGGATTTGTCAGGGAGATTAGCAAGATGGAGCCTAAAACTCCAAGCATACGATTTCAATATTGAACACAGAAAAGGTGCGCAGAACGTGGTTCCCGACACACTTTCAAGGATGCACATGGACGAAATACTAACGAACGACCGTGCGACAGACATATGCCTCGAGTCACCGTATTTTGAGTCGGAGGAGTACAAAGAACTTCGAAAAACCGTGACCGAAAACCAAGAAAAGCTCCCCGACCTATGTCTATCGGACGGTTTCGTGTACAAACGGACGCAATTCGACAGGGGGGGCGATCTTCTAGCGGACCAGACCTACAAGCTTTGGGTTCCGTCGGAATTGCGACCGGGTCTAGTGGAAATGTCCCACGGCTCACCTCCTGCTGGCCATGGTGGCATACATAAAACCCTATCCCGACTACGTCAAAAATATTATTGGCCAGGTATGGTAGCTGATGTATGCGCACATGTAAAAGATTGCGAAACCTGCAAGATAAATAAAACACAAAATGTATTCAGACAACCATTAATGGGAAAGCAAAAACTCACCGAACGACCTTTCCAACGTTTGTTTATTGATTTTATGGGTCCTTATCCTCGTAGTAGTGATGGTAATGTGTATGTCTTTGTGTGTTTAGACCATTTTACAAAATTCGTGTTTTTAGAACCAATGAGAAAGGCCACTTCAGCTGCTGTGATTAAATTCCTAGAAAGAAATGTTTTCCACATTTTCGGTGTACCCGAATATGTCCATTCGGATAACGGAAAACAATTTGTGTCAGAAATGTTCAACAGCTTCTTAGAAAAGTACGGCACAAAACACATAAAAACGGCATTTTATTCGCCTCAGGGTAACGCTGCGGAGAGGGTAAATCGATCTGTTTTGCAGATCGTTCGGTCCTTCATAAAGGACAACCAGAAAAACTGGGACAAATATATTACTGACGCCGCATTTGCCCTCCGCAGCGTTGCACATTCTGCCATAAATATGTCGCCATACTATGCCACTTTCGGTATGCCTATGATACAGCATGCTGCATCATACGAGCTATACCGAAAGTTAGGCGCATTAAAAGATAGTGATGTTGAAGTTGTGGATACAAATGACAAGTTACAACTATTACGAAACAAAATAATGAAGGAGCTGAAGTTGGCCCATGAAAGGAGTAAAAAGGTTTATGATACTAGAAGTAGAGATGTTAAGTTTCAAATAGGACAAGTGGTATACCGCCGAAACTTTAAACAAAGCTCCCAAATAGACAATTACAACGCCAAGTTAGCACCAAAACAAGTTAAGTGCATAATCCTAAATGTCATAGGAAACTCGATGTATGAACTTGGCGATAGTAATGGGAAAAAGATCGGCGTATACCACGCTAAAGATATTTTTGCAAAATAGATACATGTTTTTCGTAGAGTTAGTCCTCATGTTTATGTTTAATGTTGTTATAGTTGCTTTTATGTATAAATGTATCTATCAGTGTTTATGTATGTTATATATTTGTTATTTATTGACGTATGTTTTATTTATTTATTAACTGACGTATGCAATTATTATTACCTGACTATCTTTTTTTTTCTATTTTTTTTTCTAACTGACGTATGAATTTATTTTTATATTTTTGATTATTTTTGCGATTATTATTATTTATTTACTTACTTGACTAATACCTAATACTGTGATATTTTATTAATTTAGTTTTAGCCTTCTATCTGTGATATTTTATTCCTATCTCGTAGATACTTAGAATATCTGCATCCCCAGTGATTTAGTATAAGTAGTTAAGAAGTAGAAATAGCCCAGTGACTTAGTTTATAAGTAGTTAACATGCATGTATGTACATTAGATAGATTAAGCCCGGCATTGAGTCGTGGGTCGAGGCCACACGATGGACGCAAGGGAATTGTGAGTGATAGGCTGCGTTGAAACTTTTTTTACGCACACGCTCCATAGTGCAGGCACCATCGGCGGCTGCGAGCCTGTAACGACAGCCTTTCACCATGCTGGCAACATATCTCAATGTTAGCTAAGTATCTAACATAGATATTGTGCAGTAGGGCTTCATCAACAGTGCTTGTGTTACTGCTACTGTAGATAGCATTGATATCTGCTGTTAACAACAGAGGCAGTAACAGAGGCAATGTTGCTGAACGCCTAGCAACATTCTATCTATGTTAGAAAGAAAGGAAGATATTAGCATGTTGTGTGAAGGTATGAGTGTGTATTTGAGAATGCGGGAAAAACGAAGGCTTAGAGATTTGTATAGGTGAAAACTTTCCCAAAAAGGCAGCTTTCCTTACCGCGGCGGAAGGTATAAAAGGGTGCCGAAGTAGTCAACGGGCCAAAGTTGCGTTAAAACTGTGCCCATAAGTGTATCACAAGTTCTTCTTTTGTTGTGAAGTGCGCGGATTTTCAAACCGAACTCCAAGTACAGAAACCGCCGAAAAGTCTAAACGGTTCGCGGTTAATATTATTAAACTGAAGTTCAACACGGCCAGGAACGGGCCCAACCAGTAATCCTTTTCGTGCACCATAACCCCAGGAAAATCCCGGTAAGTCGTTCATATCCCATTCACTCCTCCGTATGCCCTGGCATGTTTTACGGCGAGATTGATTCTATTTCATAGCCAATCTCCCTGGCAAGCCAAACAGCAAAATGGCATGCACATAGGTGTATCTGTACACATATAGTTCTGTATATGTGCATCTACGTCCAAGCAAACAAAAGAACATACTTATGTATGTTTAAATATGCTTTCCTTGTCCTTTCCCTTCGTAATAATCCTCCACCTAAAATATTACACTTTTTCCTAAAATTTTCGTGGGTTTTTTATTCAGGTTGCAGTGACACCGGGAGTACCCCCAGGGTACCGGATTTTGGCGGCAAAACGCCTAGGAAATACGCCTAAAACGTTTAATGGTACAAAGCAACAACAAGCCACCCAATACAACAACAACACACGGAAAACTTGCACTGCTAGTAACTACATATCAGCCATACATTCACCACAAAAACAACACAGAGACACTGATAACTTGCACAACACGTAACCCCACTGCAACAAACACCGTCAAGAGTTGGAAAAATCATTTGGCGGCACCGATGCCAGCAAAAGGCACCACAACAACATCAACCACACAAACAGCGAAATCATCACCAACACATCCAAAAATCACCAACATTTCAGCATCACCAATATAACCAACACACACCACAACAACACATCCACCAAATATCCAGGCCATCTACGCAAGGAGCGGGTTTATGTCTTATTTTTATATAAAATTTTATATTTTTGGGTTTTTTTGAAATTTTGTATATTTAGTTTTATTTTTAGTTTCTTTTTACTTATATTTTTTTTTGCCAATTATATTTATCCTAAGCCTAGGGTTTGAACAGGGTAGTAAAAACTCTTTTTATCAAAGGGCATCAGGCCATTAGGGGCATTTTGGGGTATATTAATTCGGGGTTGAAATTTATAGTTTTTTTACATAATAACAATTTTTGAATTCCTTATGTTCGCTATTTCAGCCAGGGTTTCTTTTTATGAATTTTTCCTTCACTTCTTCTTTTGCCAACCGTTTTGATTTAGTTTTCCTTAGAGGCAATTTTAGGTGGAGCTTTTCCTACGACTAGTGAATCTTCTATTTTATTCCTTTTTTTATTTTTTGTTTAACCATCTTAAATTTTATTTTTAACCTTCCGTACCTAAATTTCGTATCTCGATTTGTTCATTTAACTAGCTAGATTTTCAATAATTTCTACTTTAATTTTGTTTCGATTTCATTTGTTCATTTCGCCTTCAGTTTTTTTTGGCTATTTTAGTTTTCGTTACCATTTGCCATATCTACATTCTTTGTTGCTCCACTTTCTATTGCCCACTTCGTTTTTTTTTGTACTCGACACCACCACTAACACCATCACAAGATCATCCACGTTTTTTTTTTATTTCTTCTTACCTTTTTGACACTTAATTTTTACAATTTGTATCTAATTTTTTTTACCTTCGAATTTTTTACCATTCTTCCGCCTACCGCCTTCACTCCATTCGGGCTCGAACCCTATCACCCGGATACCCGAACCTTCCGGACATTCGGTCCGGCCTAGGGTAGTTGGAAGTTTAACACAGGGGGCCTCCGCATACTATGCGCATCCATGAAGACAGCATAGGGCACTAAAGTTATAATTCAAGAAAGATAAGATCATAAGCGATTGAGCTGGGTGAAGGGAGAGAGAGTGGTCATTGTGCGCATGACCAAGTGCTAGGAGTTAATATATATGTAAGCAATTTACTCTTTTTTCAGCACAGGTACTCTGCAGTGGCGCCATTGGAGCAGTGACTTGGTGAGTAATTACTTGAGACGTATATATGTTTGTATGTATGTACGTCTATTGAGGGCGTAATCCTACCCTACTCCCAAGGTAGCAAAGGGATTAGTGACAAAAAAAAAAATACGAAAAGATATACGTACATACATAACTACTCTAGAAACACAATCTCACGCACACAAAAACACAACACTCTCAATTCCTTTTTTTTACATTTTTTTGTTTTACATTTTTCTCTGGTTTTACATTTTTTTATATATATGAATTGGCCTTGATCTTGAAATCGAAATCTGGGTCAGTGGGACAGCGATCAGCTGATCAAAAGATCAATGACCGCTACACTAGAGGGTCTTAGAATTTTGCTTTTCTAATAAAAATCTTTCTACGAATTTTTGTCACTTTTTTTATGTACCTAAGGAAGTTAGTTTGAAATCCTTTTGTCTTAAATTTTAGAATAATTATTCTATAATTAGTCGATAAGTTTTCTTTTGTTTGGCAATTCTGGCTTGCAATTTTTTTGTATTATTACTTTTTTTTATTTTTACTATATCTTTTTTTGTTTTTCTGAATTACATTCATTAGGAGGTTAAGACAAAAATATACCTTTTTGTGATATCCTTTTTGAATTATATGCATAAGTTTGAATACAATTAGTGAGTAAGTTTTTCTTTGTATTTTTTGCTTTGCCTTTTTTTTGCTTTTGTTATTGCATTTTGCTAGTCTGTAACACATATAGATAGATACATATATGAAGAAATTTGAAATTTGAATGAATTGTGAAGATAGGCTAAGATAGTCAGATTAGTTACCGACATAAAAAATAGGATTATCGTAGGAATTATTATATTAAATAAACTATTATAATGATTAGTTGAAGGTTCCTTGATTGCTAATATGCAGGGCTAGACTTAATTGTTGGTGTGGGTGCTGCGCTTGCGCGCGCACGGATATGTGAAGGTGAGTATTAGGGAAAATGACTAAGTGACAGACTGGTTGACTTGAGTCAAGTTTGGGGGCACTGTACGTTATTAGGAGTCAGCACAGTGCCCATGGTTTCGTGCAAGTTGCACGGAAGCGGGTGGGAAGACTCCACCTGACAGGACAGGCCTCTCCTTTATTTCCATTATCTTTCCTCACCTATGCCCTTTTTCTACTTTTATCTTTAACTTTTTGTATATATGCAGGTATGAACCCCTTTTTGTTCATGTGGCTGTAGGTGAGGGTGGTGGAAAGTACCCCGCCCCACGCTGACGAGCTAGCCTGGGATGCAAGCATACCTGCTTGCCACCACTCCTCACCAAACAAACTACCAGCTACATAACATCTTATGCAGAATATGGTCAGATGAGTGCATGCCTACAGATTGGAATTTAAGTGTGCTCTGCCCAATCCACAAGAAAGGCGATCCCACTAACCCCACCAACTACCGCGGAATCAGTCTTCTTAATATCGCATATAAGGTTCTTTCTAGCGTATTGGGTGAAAGACTGAAGCCCATCGTAGACAAACTGATTCGACCTTATCAGTGTGGCTTTAGACCTGGTAAGTCTACCATCGACCAGATTTTCACGAAACGCCAAATCCTGGAGAAGACCCATGATAAAAGAATCGACACTCACCATCTCTTTGCCGATTTTAAAGCTGCTTTTGACAGCGCAAAAAGGAGTTGCCTGTATGCCGCCATGTCTGAATTTAACTTCCCTGCAAAGCTTATACGGCTTTGCCAAATGACGTTGAGCAAAACCAACAGCTCCGTCAGAATCGGGAAGGACCTCTCTGAGCCATTTGAAACCAAACGAGGTTTCAGACAGGGTGACTCCCTTTCGTGCGATTTCTTTAACCTGATGCTGGAGAAGATAATTCGAGCAGCAGAACTAAACCGCAATGGCATAATCTTTTACAAGAGCGTGCAATTGCTGGCGTATGCCGATGATATTGATATCTTTGGCCTTAACAGCCGCGCCGTAAGCGCTGCTTTCTCTGGGTTGGATAAGGAAGCGAAAAAAGTGGGTCTTGCGGTGAACGAGGACAAGACGAAGTATCTGCTGTCATCACAGAAAGAATCGGCGCACCTGCGCCTTGGCAGCCAAGTCACCGTTGATAGCTACAAGTTTGAAACGGTGAGAGACTTGGTCTATTTGGGAACCAGCATTAACACCGTAAATAATATCAGTCTAGAAATCCAACGGAGAATCACCCTTGCCAACAAGCGTTACTTTGAACTAAGTAGGCAATTGAGAAGTAAAGTCCTCTCTCGACAAACAAAGATCACGCTCTATAAGTCTCTCATCATACCAGTCCTGATGTTCGGCTCGGAATCATGGACAGTGTCAAGAGAAGATGAGGTGGCACTTGGAGTATTTGAGAGAAAAGTTCTCCGGAAGATTTATGGTCCTTCCCGTGATGCCAACGGCGAGTATCGAAGGAAATTTTACGATGAGCTGTACGAGCTTTACGCAGACCTGACCACAGTTCAGCGGATTAAAGCCCAAAGGCTCCGCTGGCTGGGTCATGTTATGCGAATGGACAAAGAAGCACCAGCACAAAAAGTTTTCCTATCGACACCCGAATTCGGCAGCAGAGGAAGGGGGAGACCTCGACTGAGATGGAAACAACAGGTGGAGGATGACTTGAACTCCCTTGGGGTTTCCAATTGGCGTCAGTTATCGCTAAAAAGGAATGACTGGCGTGCTTTGATACGAAACGGCCAAAATCGCCTAGGCGGTTAAGCGTCATTATGACGCAAGCCAAGACTAGAGTAATAAATACTACTCGCGCTATGTATTGATGGAACTACTGCAAAACAAATTTTCTATTAGAAAAATATAAGAATAGGGGTTTAGAATATACCCTAGGTAGGCATACCGGTCGTAACAGGCGACTAATACACATATAGGTTATGTCCAGCTAACTCGATGGTTGATCTACAGATATGATGTCGTTAACAACATGCTTTCTAATACGGCCCACTAAACCCCTTTTTCGGATCTCTTAAATTTTTTTCGATTTCTTTATTCAACTATAGTTTAATTTCTACCGGAATTTTGATACCGAGTGCAAAACTTGTCCTTTGTAACCTTGCTAAAATCATCTTCCATGAAAATTATTACCCCGAATAAAACCCCTTTAGTAAAATAAAATATGTGCCCACAAAAAGAAGATATTAAAATATTCAAAACCGTTTCGTTCTTTTTTAGATAAAAATAACGGGTTCGGTTTCGGCTTTGAAAAATGAATCGATTTTAATCGGTTATAGTTACGGTTACGGTTTCGGTTTCCTATTCAGTCCTTGCATCTAATATAAAAGTTGCAAAACCACTGGGGTCGAAAAGCTATATTTTAAGTAATACGTGTTTTCCGATCTGGCGATAGCCATGTTGCTTGATGGATATTTTTATGCTTGAACCTGGTGCTGGATACGACCATGTTTCGTACACCGACGAAGTTAATCAGTCTGAATCCATTTGGCGAAGTCTCATCATGGAGGCTGAACTTTCCGACAGTGGGGCCAAATACACCCTCTTTGTCCACCCTGGCGTTAAAGTCGCCAAGTACCTATGACTTTCATATCATAACGGGGGCAGCGCTCATAAGTTTCTTCTAATTTCGCGTAGAATGCAATTTTTTCCACGTCGTCCTTGTCCTCAGTCAGTGCGTGCGCACAGATAAACGATATGGTGAAAAATCGTAGTTTTATTCGGATTGCGGCGAGACGCTCGTTCATGGCTGTGAAAGACACTACCTGCAAAGAGCAGGGGCGCAGCCAGAACAAAGTGTTTGGGGTGGATTTTACTTTTTAACTTTTTCATAGCACAACTATTTACAAAATTATTTTGGGAGTGCCACTAAATCCCCGAAAACAAAATCCCCAAACACATAATACCCAGCTTTTAAAAAATCCCCAAAAAAATTACCCCCGAAATGAAAATCTCCAAAATGAAAATCCCCAAATCCAAAAACCCCAAAACAAAAATCCCCAAATCCAAGATCCCCAAAACAAAAATCTCGAAACATAAAATTGCCATGTTTTGAAAATCCCGGTATTATCGGAATTCTCCACATAGCAGAATCCCGGGACTGACTTTCCTATACCGACACCGTTACTCCTCCTCGAACCATTTAGATGACTTGATGAAGGCCATCAGGTCCTTCATGTCCAGCTCCGTGACCTGGCATAGGCTGACCAGGAAGGGAACTCCCAAAAAGCGCATTCTCGCGCGACTTAAAGCCGGGCAGTTGCAGATGAGGTGCTCCACCGTTTCCTCCTCCTCATCATCCTTACAACTCCTACATCGTCGGTAGGGCACACCAAGTCTTTCTGCGTGCCTACCAATGGGGCAGTGCCCAGTTAATACGCCTATTATTTCTCTTCTCCTTAGGGCATAAATTTGTCTTGATCTTTTATGATCCCATTTCGGCCAGGCTTCTTTGGATATCCGGCATCCTGGAGATTGCAGCCATCTTTCTTTGGCTTGACGGAGTGTGTACTCCTTCAGAATAAGCTTGCATTTGGCAAACGGCATACCTAAGCGCTCTTTATCGCGAAGAACCTGCTTGGTCGTGCCCTGCCTCGCAAGTTCGTCTGCCCTACAATTTCCCTCAATGTCCCTATGCCCCGGGACCCATGTGAGGTTAACGCGATTCTGTCTGGCCATCTCTTGTAGAGATCGACGACAGCTGAGCGTCAGTTCAGAGTTGAACGAGTAAGAGCCAAGGGATTTGATGGCCGCCTGGCTGTCGCTGAATATAAAAATGTCCTGTCTGATAGGGTGTTGGCCTATCCAAGCCGCGGCGTCTATGATTGCTGAAACTTCAGCCTGGAAGACATTGCAGTGATCAGGTAGTCTGAAGGAGAGCTCAAGGTTCAGATCCTTTGAATAAACCCCTCCCCCAACTCTGCCGTCTAACTTCGAGCCAACAGTATAAATGGAAGTGCCGCCATGAGTGACGGGACTCCGATCCGTGCTCTCCCATTCTTCCCTGCTGGGAATGTTGATTTTAAAACCGCTATCTCCGACTGTTGTGGTCGCACAGCGATCTGTGCTCAGCGGAAGAAAGCTATAGGATCCCAAAATACAGGCGTGTCCAGTAGTGCTTGCGCCCCAGCCGGACGTTTTCCTTAGACGCAGAGCCGATGCTGCTGCTACTCGGTGCCCTTCCAGATCGAGTGGCAAAATGCCAAGAATGGCCTGGAGTGCTTCATTGGGCGTTCCAATGGCTCTTTTGCACGTGTAGAGTGCAATACACGCTTTCTTCTGGCGCTGAAGAACATTCTCCTTCCAGGCTAGTTTCCTATCCAGAACTGTGCCCAAGAACTTGGCTTTGTGAGCCAAGATCAGGTGCACGTTATTCAGTTTTGGTAGTATTAGCGGTGGTATCTTATAGCGGTTGGTGAAAAGGACCAGTTCTACTTTGCCCGGGTTGATGCTCAGTCCGCAGCGCGAGCACCATGAGGAAACCTCTCCCAGTGCTACTTGCATTAAGTCGCACAGCACAGGGTTTGTGGGAATTTGCCCCTATATACTATAGCTGAGTCATCTGCATATGCCACTACCTTCCCGCCCCCCCAGCTTGTGTCTCGCAGCATCGAGTTGACAGTGAGGTTCCATAGAAGCGGGGAGAGAACACCACCCTGAGGCGTTCCCCTTGTGACATAGCGTGATAATTCAACCGAGCCCAGTGATGAAACTATTCGTCTACCCTTTAGTAGTTGATCAATAAGACCAATAAGAAACCTGCTTATGCCCAGACTTGTTAAAGCGGTGTTTATAGCATCTGGGCTTATGTTGTTGAAGGCTCCTTCAATATCTAAAAAGACCACTTTTCATACAGCGATTTTTCAATAACAGAAACTAGGCTGTGAAGCGCAGTTTCTGTAGATTTCCCTTTGGTGTATGCATGCTGATACCTACATATCAGGTTGCTATCAATAGTAGAAGAGAGGTAGTCACTCATTATCCTCTCGAAGGTCTTGAGCACAAAGGATGAGAGACTGATCGGCCTATAGTCCTTGGGCTCGTAATGAGACGCCTGCCCCGCCTTAGGAATAAACACTACCGTGGCACTTCTCCAGGAGCACGGAATGTAGCTAAGAGCCAGGCAGGCTGTATAGAGAAATACCAGCCATTTGGCTGATGTCTCCAGCGTGTTTATGAGTTGTGCGGGAATAATCCCCTCTGGCCCGGCAGCCTTGAACGGTTCGAAGCTTTTAACCGCCCACCTAACCTTTTCCTCCGTGATGGGTATGTGTACAGCCAGGTTTGTTGTAGGTGCAATAGCTTTGGAAGTTCGGTAAGATAGCTTCAGCCATCTCCACCGTCATTCTAGCATTCGGCGATAGCGTCTCTTGTGAAATACCCTCGTATTTCTTCAGGATCCTCGCGGCCGCTCTTTTGTCCTAGTACTCAGAGCGACTGGGAGATGTCTTTTGGGGTAAATTTGGACCCATAGTTGCCATCGCGGTCGTTCCCTTATTTGGATCTCTGGGCCCAGGTCGTGAGACCACTGCCACAGACGTTAAAGACTTGGTTTCGGTACCGGCACTTACTAGGACTTTAGCATCAGCAGTTGTTGGCTTCACTGTGTTTGTACCGGTACTTACTTTGGGGATTGCCCCCTTGTTATCCAGAGCTAATCGACCTGTAGTTGCCATCGCTGTCGATCTCTCGGCTGATAGAGAAATGGAGTTTGTCCTCCGACGTTGCGTTCTCGCTTGCTCCAGCATTTTCCTCCTCTGCTGTGCAGTATACATTGTTGTATCTATAGTTTTAGGGTTTTTGTTACTATTTATCATCTTGTTCGTACGACCCCTCGCCGGGCAAGGCCAGTTTAGGGTCAAGGGAAGAGTAAGGGGAATGTGTCGTCCGCCGCAGCAGAGCCCCATACCGCGGTAAGGCCATAGTTACTCTCCGAGGCGGCCCGGTATCAGAGAGGCTCCGTTCGATTACAGCCACGATTTGCCTCCCGGCTGCAAACGTCCAATGGGCACGTGGTCGCATAACACCCTGGATTGGGAGAGGGAAGATCTTAGTCGTCGCGCCAGAGAGGCTTGGCTTATCTCGTGATGTGGCGCTATGATCACAAGGGCAGTGTAGCCCTGTGGCTATCGACTTAAGCCCTCGTACCGCGGCAAGGTGTCCACCCTTCACGAGGGTATTTGGGGTTAAAAGTGGAAAAAAAATAGAAAATAACCTCAAATTTGGATTTTTCTTGACTTCCGTCCAGAATAACTATTTTCGCACAAATCGGATTGATGGGAACTTTTACAGTTTTGTTCCAGGGGGCGAACCTAAGTTCCTGACAAAAAAAATTGGCTCTGTGGGATTTTTTGTTTTACAAGATAAACTAAATTTATTTTTATTTTTTTAAATTATGCAGGGAGAAAAGGTGGCTCCTAAAAACCTAAAATTTTGACCTCTGACTCCGAATCACTTTTTTAGCACATACGGGATCGATGCGGATTGAAGATTTCCGTTTGACGGCGAACCTTAGCTCTCTACCAAAATTTGGCTCTGTGGGAATTATTGTTATTTCAAATGTTTATTTTGACTTTTTTATTTATTTATTTTTTTTTTTTTTGTATTCTCGTAAACTGTTGTTGTGGCTTTATTTTTTCTATGAAAAATATATAAAAATAGGACAAAATACGAGAAAAAAGTACTGTCATAAAATTTTAAAAAATATTGAGCCTAGATAAGGCATTGAACTAACGCCCTGTGTGGTAAACGAAGACTCTATCGACGTGGCTAATGCTGCATATTAGTTTCAATGGCAAAATAGCCAACTCATTACCTGCAGACCCAATAGTTCAATACCCATTTTAAATCGCCGCGATTTTCAACCTAATTTGAATTTATTTCACACATAAAATGTGAATTTCGCGTTGGGGATTTTAATTTTGGGGATTTTAATTTTGGGGATTTTAATTTTGGGGATTCTGAGTTTGAGAATTTTGAATTAGGGGATTTCGGTTTTGGGGATTTTAATTTTGGGGATTTTGATTTGGGGATTTTGTTTTTGGGGATAATGTGGTACACCCGCAATCGAAATTTTCGCAAACATGTCATGAAAACTAGTTTTCACATATACAGTTTTATATCTCAGGGGTGGTTTAAACCCCCAAAACCACCCCCTGGCTGTTTCACAAGCCTCTTTCCCACCACAAAACCGACGCCGAATCTGCGCTCATTAGTATGGCCGCTCCAGTAGACATTGCGGGTTTGGATGGTCTTATAACCTTGCTCCGTCCATCGCATTTCTTGTATAGCGGAGATGTCAGCTTTTGCCTGTTTGAGGACCCCAACTAGGGGGGCGTCGTCACCTTCCCTGCTAAGGGTTCGTACATTCCATGCCTGAATTTGAAGAAAAAATACCAAGATATTCATGCATATGGGTCAAAGATCCATATTTGAGGGTTTTTTGCGATTTCCCTCGGGTTTTGACGTCGAATAACTTTTCTAGCACATATGCGATCGATGGGAACCTTTGCAGTTCTCCTTCTGTGGCAAACCTATGCTCTCCACAAAAATTTGGCTCTGTCGGAACATTGGCCGTGTTTTTATTTGCACGCATATGGCCGTGTTTTTATTTACACGCATATGCGTTTTCGCTTAGATTTTGTATGGAGAGATAAGCGCTCAACCCTTATTTTCCATTCAAAATTTAAGCGCAAACGCATATGCGCGTAAAAAAAACACGGCCATTGTTATACAAGATATCTAAATTTGCCGGATTAATAGTTTTTGATTTTATGAATGGAGAAAAGGTGGCTCTAGCTCTAGAACTATAGGTCTTACAAAAACAACTACTTTCATGGTCGATGGGGAACTTTGTGATAAATTTTTTTTTTTTTAATATTAACGTTTCCAAGAAAAGTCCTGAAAAGTTCATACATGGCATATAGGTGCATGTAATTAGTTTTACAATCGCGGTATTTCAGAACTGGTAACTCTTACAGAAAAACTGTTCTGACCATTTTTGAGTAGTATCAATACTAAATAATTTTTCAAAACTAACTTAATCAGGTACGTTCTGGTATTCACTTCCGAATAAATGTATAGAGAAATACCAGCTATTTGGCTGATGTCTCCAGCGTGTTTATGAGTTGTGCGGGAATTATCCCCTCTGGCCCGGCAGCCTTGTACGGTTCGAAGCTTTTAACCACCCACCTAACCTTTTCCTCCGTGATGGGTATGTGTACAGCCAGGTTTGTTGTAGGTGCAATAGCTTTGGAAGTTCGGTAAGATAGCTTCAGCCATCTCCACCGTCATTCTAGCATTCGGCGATAGCGTCTCTTGTGAAATACCCTCGTATTTCTTCAGGATCCTCGCGGCCGCTCTTTTGTCCAAGTACTCAGAGCGACTGGGAGATGTCTTTTGGGGTAAATTTCGACCCGTAGTTGCCATCGCGGTCGTTCCCTTATTTGGATCTCTGGGCCCAGGTCGTGAGACCACTGCCACAGACGTTAAAGACTTGGTTTCGGTACCGGCACTTACTAGGACTTTAGCATCAGCAGTTGTTGGCTTCACTGTGTTTGTACCGGTACTTACTTTGGGGATTGCCCCCTTGTTATCCAGAGCTAATCGACCTGTAGTTGCCATCGCTGTCGATCTCTCGGCTGATAGAGAAATGGAGTTTGTCCTCCGACGTTGCGTTCTCGCTTGCTCCAGCATTTTCCTCCTCTGCTGTGCAGTATACATTGTTGTATCTTTAGTTTTAGGGTTTTTGTTACTATTTATCATCTTGTTCGTACGACCCCTCGCCGGGCAAGGCCAGTTTAGGGTCAAGGGAAGAGTAAGGGGAATGTGTCGTCCGCCGCAGCAGAGCCCCATACCGCGGTAAGGCCATAGTTACTCTCCGAGGCGGCCCGGTATCAGAGAGGCTCCGTTCGATTACAGCCACGATTTGCCTCCCGGCTGCAAACGTCCAATGGGCACGTGGTCGCATAACACCCTGGATTGGGAGAGGGAAGATCTTAGTCGTCGCGCCAGAGAGGCTTGGCTTATCTCGTGATGTGGCGCTATGATCACAAGGGCAGTGTAGCCCTGTGGCTATCGACTTAAGCCCTCGTACCGCGGCAAGGTGTCCACCCTTCACGAGGGTATTTGGGGTTAAAAGTGGAAAAAAAATAGAAAATAACCTCAAATTTGGATTTTTCTTGACTTCCGTCCAGAATAACTATTTTCGCACAAATCGGATTGATGGGAACTTTTACAGTTTTGTTCCAGGGGGCGAACCTAAGCTCCTGACAAAAAAAATTGGCTCTGTGGGATTTTTTGTTTTACAAGATAAACTAAATTTATTTTTATTTTTTTAAATTATGCAGGGAGAAAAGGTGGCTCCTAAAAACCTAAAATTTTGACCTCTGACTCCGAATCACTTTTTTAGCACATACGGGATCGATGCGGATTGAAGATTTCCGTTTGACGGCGAACCTTAGCTCTCTACCAAAATTTGGCTCTGTGGGAATTATTGTTATTTCAAATGTTTATTTTGACTTTTTTATTTATTTATTTTTTTTTTTTGTATTCTCGTAAACTGTTGTTGTGGCTTTATTTTTTCTATGAAAAATATATAAAAATAGGACAAAATACGAGAAAAAAGTACTGTCATAAAATTTTAAAAAATATTGAGCCTAGATAAGGCATTGAACTAACGCCCTGTGTGGTAAACGAAGACTCTATCGACGTGGCTAATGCTGCATATTAGTTTCAATGGCAAAATAGCCAACTCATTACCTGCAGACCCAATAGTTCAATACCCATTTTAAATCGCCGCGATTTTCAACCTAATTTGAATTTATTTCACACATAAAATGTGAATTTCGCGTTGGGGATTTTGATTTTGGGGATTTTAATTTTGGGGATTTTAATTTTGGGGATTCTGAGTTTGAGGATTTTGAATTAGGGGATTTCGGTTTTGGGGATTTTAATTTTGGGGATTTTGATTTGGGGATTTTGTTTTTGGGGATAATGTGGTACACCCGCAATCGAAATTTTCGCAAACATGTCATGAAAACTAGTTTTCACATATACAGTTTTATATCTCAGGGGTGGTTTAAACCCCCAAAACCACCCCCTGGCTGTTTCACAAGCCTCTTTCCCACCACAAAACCGACGCCGAATCTGCGCTCATTAGTATGGCCGCTACAGTAGACAAACCTATGCTCTCCACAAAAATTTGGCTCTGTCGGAACATTGGCCGTGTTTTTATTTGCACGCATATGGCCGTGTTTTTATTTACACGCATATGCGTTTTCGCTTAGATTTTGTATGGAGAGATAAGCGCTCAACCCTTATTTTCCATTCAAAATTTAAGCGCAAACGCATATGCGCGTAAAAAAAACACGGCCATTGTTATACAAGATATCTAAATTTGCCGGATTAATAGTTTTTGATTTTATGAATGGAGAAAAGGTGGCTCTAGCTCGAGAACTATAGGTCTTACAAAAACAACTACTTTCATGGTCGATGGGTAACTTTGTGATAAATTTTTTTTTTTTTTAATATTAACGTTTCCAAGAAAAGTCCTGAAAAGTTCATACATGGCATATAGGTGCATGTAATTAGTTTTACAATCGCGGTATTTCAGAACTGGTAACTCTTACAGAAAAACTGTTCTGACCATTTTTGAGTAGTATCAATACTAAATAATTTTTCAAAACTAACTTAATCAGGTACGTTCTGGTATTCACTTCCGAATAAAATTTGTGAAAATTTTGTCAAATTACATAAGAATTTCAAAATTTTCACACATTTTATTCGGAAGTGAATTGCCAGAACCTGCCGGAATATAAAAAACGTTTCAAAACCTTTTTCATCCCATTAAATTTCATTTTAGATAGTATAATTTTCAAAAAAAAAAAACACATTTATTTTTTACCCACGCCGCCGCCGCTAGAGAAATATCTTCACGCCGCCCGCCGAGAAATTTGACGGCGTATACCTCTAATATGTACATGTGATCATATGAAATTAAAAAAAATATCCACAGTTATATCCCGTTCAAATGAACATCTGACTAGAGTTTGGTTGAATCACGAATCCAAAGATAAAAATTAATTTGCCGGCAGACATACTGAAAAATTGCTAATGTTTTTTAGCAAATATAAATTTCACTACACTAGGTGATTATGGGAGCACAAACTAAAAACTTTAACGATTTGCCTGTCGATTAAAAAGAATACACGCCGCTTTTCGATTACTCATAGACTGTAACATTTAATCTTCAACTTCTTTTTATCATTTTTTCTTACATCTAATTTACAGTTTGTCAACTTCCAATTCCAATAAGCGGTAAGTTCTTCGCCTGTACCTATGAGCCTACGTATGTGTGTATGTGTACAAGAGAGCGTGGACAAGCCGCGCTTGCTAGTAGGTATACACACACCGTATGCACATAGGTACATTAGAATACAGACTGTAATCATGCATTTACTTACATTAGGATGGTGCTAAAAAGTTAAGGTAAGTAAATTTGTAAGTTGAAGTCATTAAAAAGGGAAAATAAGGTAAGTGTAAATTAATTATAAGGTAAGTATGAGATAAGTAATAGAAAATTATAAGGTAAGTATAAGGTAATTCTATTTTAAGTATTCAGGTAAGTATAATAATTACATTTCATTTTAATTTACATTTCATTTTAATTCACATTTCAGGTAAAATTACTTATTTTTATCATCTGCTTTAACACATACTAAGGCCGTATGCCAATTAGTTGAAAATCGAAAATTTTGACAGACTGATGGTAAATTCTGACAGTTATCGTGGTGAATATGAACGTCAGAGTTTACCCTACCCCAGGGCCTGGATTCCCTAACGATGAGTTTTTCAAATGTACACTGAAAATTGTGTACACTCTAGCATTCCAATTCAGTAACAATGAGTGCGAGTTTTTTTATCAAAAGAATGTCACACCAAATTTCCGGGATTTCTAGCCTCTCGGGATTTGAAAGTTCAATCCCGGGATCCCGGGATTGTCCCGAATTTTTTTGTTGCTAAAAATGGCACCCCATATCTATGTAATAAAGTAGACTAAGTTATAGTAATTTATTTAAGTATGTATGTAAGGCAGTCATTTTTATAACGAACCAAAAGTAACATTAAATTTGTAAGTCAAAGTTACTATTCAGGAACTTGAAACATAAGTTGTTTGTTCTACTGGTAAACACAGCCAAATAAATTTGATTAATATCGACTTACAAAAAAAAATTTACATTAAATTTGTAAATAAAATATATGTATTCAGGAATTTGGTAAAATTTGTTTGTACCACAGGTACAAATAGCTTATTTTATACATTAATAACGACTAATGTATATAAATGACTAAAAATTCTTAATCGATAGTGGCGAAAGCTACGTACATAGTTATGTTTTTTTTTTAATTAAATTTTTTCCATTTGGTCTCCGACAAATCAGGTATGCAGAGTAATAACAAAAATTTCATTGCAGAGAAAAATAATAATGAATGCCATTGGACTTAGAGAAAAATTACTTTTTCTGAAGTCTGAAGTGTGATCTTAAAGAAATTATTGCATCAATAGTGCCATCTCTTAACCTGGGCTCTGCCTAAACATTGTTGACAAAAAGTCAAATGCTTTCTGAAGGTAATATCCTTTGTTGCCCCCATTACAAAAATATCAATTTCTTTCCCCAAACCTTTTTTTAATTCATTTTCTTTTCTATTGTGGGACATTTGGGAGCTGCTGGTCAAAACTTGATGCAACTTTTCTTTAAGACTAACGGGTTTGTCAACTTCGACCACTTCGACGGTGATATTAGTATCGTTTTCGTAATGAAGCATGTTTTCTGTATTACGAAGGATGCTCTCGAGCTCCTTCCCAACACAGAGCCAACAATGCCTAATAAAATAGAACAAAAGTCATATGATATCTCTATAGATTTTCTTCAAGAAGAAGTTCTTTTTAAATTTGAAGAGAAAATCTTATTAATGTTTCAAAAGGGAAAATAAGGTAAGTGTAAATTAATTATAAGGTAAGTATGATGTAAGTAATAGAAAATTATAAGGTAAGTATAAGGTAATTCTATTTTAAGTATTCAGGTAAGTATAATAATTACATTTCATTTTAATTTACATTTCATTTTAATTCACATTTCAGGTAAAATTACTTATTTTTATCATCTGCTTTAACACATACTAAGGCCGTATGCCAATTAGTTGAAAATCGAAAATTTTGACAGACTGATGGTAAATTCTGACAGTTATCGTGGTGAATATGAACGTCAGAGTTTACCCTACCCCAGGGCCTGGATTCCCTAACGATGAGTTTTTCAAATGTACACTGAAAATTGTGTACACTCTAGCATTCCAATTCAGTAACAATGAGTGCGAGTTTTTTTATCAAAAGAATGTCACACAAAATTTCCGGGATTTCTAGCCTCTCGGGATTTGAAAGTTCAATCCCGGGATCCCGGGATTGTCCCGAATTTTTTTGTTGCTAAAAATGGCACCCCATATCTATGTAATAAAGTAGACTAAGTTATAGTAATTTATTTAAGTATGTATGTAAGGCAGTCATTTTTATAACGAACCAAAAGTAACATTAAATTTGTAAGTCAAAGTTACTATTCAGGAACTTGAAACATAAGTTGTTTGTTCTACTGGTAAACACAGCCAAATAAATTTGATTAATATCGACTTACAAAAAAAAATTTACATTAAATTTGTAAATAAAATATATGTATTCAGGAATTTGGTAAAATTTGTTTGTACCACAGGTACAAATAGCTTATTTTATACATTAATAACGACTAATGTATATAAATGACTAAAAATTCTTAATCGATAGTGGCGAAAGCTACGTACATAGTTATGTTTTTTTTTTAATTAAATTTTTTCCATTTGGTCTCCGACAAATCAGGTATGCAGAGTAATAACAAAAATTTCATTGCAGAGAAAAATAATAATGAATGCCATTTGACTTAGAGAAAAATTACTTTTTCTGAAGTCTGAAGTGTGATCTTAAAGAAATTATTGCATCAATAGTGCCATCTCTTAACCTGGGCTCTGCCTAAACATTGTTGACAAAAAGTCAAATGCTTTCTGAAGGTAATATCCTTTGTTGCCCCCATTACAAAAATATCAATTTCTTTCCCCAAACCTTTTTTTAATTCATTTTCTTTTCTATTGTGGGACATTTGGGAGCTGCTGGTCAAAACTTGATGCAACTTTTCTTTAAGACTAACGGGTTTGTCAACTTCGACCACTTCGACGGTGATATTAGTATCGTTTTCGTAATGAAGCATGTTTTCTGTATTACGAAGGATGCTCTCGAGCTCCTTCCCAACACAGAGCCAACAATGCCTAATAAAATAGAACAAAAGTCATATGATATCTCTATAGATTTTCTTCAAGAAGAAGTTCTTTTTAAATTTGAAGAGAAAATCTTATTAATGTTTTCAAAGGGAAATTTTGCAGAAAACGAAATGATTTCTTAGGGTTCTTTTTAATAAGATGATCTTAGGGTTCCTAACAAGAAGATTTGACTTATTAACTGATTTCCGCATAATTGTATGTGTTCATAAGATGATCTTAGGGTTCCTAACAAGAAGATTTGACTTATTAATGTTTTCAAAGAGAAATCTTGCAGAAAACGAATTGGTTTCTTATGTTTCCTAACAAGAAGTTTTGACTTATTAATGTTTTCACCTCATTTTACTCTGGCAGAAATTGTTTTCAATTGACTCACAGTCTAAGCCAAGCCCCGGCATATAGTGGGACAATTGTCCGTAAATCTGAGAACCAATGAAATTGTTGGTGCGCTTGTGAGAGCGCTATGATCGCACTGACCAATCAATGGACGTTGGTTATGCCTCGTCGCTCACTGACAAGCAACGACTCAACAACATACGATGTTGCTTTGGTGCTTGCGAGTAAGCGACGGAGAAAAAACAAATAACAATTCACAGTAGAAATTCATCTGCAGTGTTTGGCGTAATGTTAACGCATAGTGGTTAGAAATTGCTAATCTCCTTGGTTCGATGATCAGTAAATTTGATGAAAATTTTTGCCAAAAACTCAAAAGAATAATTCGATAAAAATTATTCGACAGGTCAAAAGTCCACAAAGTTTTTAAAGTTCATAATATAATGACCAATTATAACAACTAAATTTATTTACGATTTCAAATTTTCTTCAAATCAAAGATACCTTTTTAAAAGTGATTTGACATCTAGTTCATGCGCCAACTCTATCGTTTGTTCAAAGTCAACCATTACACACCCCGTGTCAAAAATGATATAATTTCCTACAATTTGCGTTGTATCTTTTTTTTTTGTTGATACCAGTCTAATACTAATGCTTATCTGCTAGTTGACTAGGCGAATGACTTTTTCCTAATAAGGCCGTATGCTGTCTCAATAATTATTGACTATAACCATTATTGGTTATAACCATACCGGCTGCTCCGAATATAATATTTCTGCTATCCACTTTATCTAGGCTTAACTGTACTTGCATTTCAAAAAATGTTGGTTCGGTTTATTTAGTTTTTTATATCGCTTATGCATCAACATGGTAACTGCTTGTTGTGTCTTTTTGCTATTATAAAATCTGCACTTCATCGCACTGACCCACATTTTCCCATTCCTCTTCCTTTCCACCGTTATTCGCGCACAAAAAAATGCTCTTTCGCATGTATAATATTGTTCGTTTTTTTGTAACTGTTTTGTTGTTGTTATTATACTGTTGGTGCTACGTGAATAGGTAGTTGTTATTAACGCTTGTTGAAGTTAACTTCTTAGGCGGCGATATGAAGTTTTTGATTGAGAGTAAAATTTGAAAAAATGGATGACAATGCAACGGAAGTTATGCAACGGAAGCTATGGCACGGAAATTGAAATAAATGGAGTAATTTTTGCTGATTTTTTAAGTTATATGCCTAGGCGCTCATAAAAACAAGCAAGCAATATTAATAACTAAACGAGTATGAATGTTTGTTCGTAAGCCAGCTGACACGATGACAATCGCTGTTGCGTACATTTTCATGGGCCAAAGGCATGTGGGTTTACGCACACAATGCCACTTTTTACAAACATCACAATTTTTTCTCAACCAAAGACTTTGAATTTTGAAGAAGCAAGATTTTGTGGTACCAGGCATACTTAAAAATTAGGCAGTGAACGACATTTTGCTCAAACATTTCCCCAAAAAATGGCAACCCTGTCCTGAAAGACGGGTTTGCATATATTGTGTGCTTGCATACAACGACGTCGTGTGATTGGTTAATATTTTAGGGATGAAAAATAATTTCAGTCGCTTTCAAAACAAGCGCAGAAACCACATGTGTTGGTTTACGCACGCAATGTACAGGAACCAAATATGGTCGATATTTCAACAATTTCCAAATAAATGCATCTGTTGTTTTCCACTAAAATTATACAATTTGTAATATTTCAAGAATTTATACTTTGTCGTGTGCAAAGATAGCAATAGCAAATATGTCGCAGCAAAAGTTGGCCATTAAAATCTGATTTTATAACTTGTATGCACAATTTATGGCGCAAACTTTCTCAACCAAAGACTTTGAATTTTGAAGAAGCAAGATTTTGGGGTACCAGGCATACATAAAAATTAGGCAGCGAACGACATTTTGCTCAAACTTTTCCCCAAAAAATGGCAACCCTGTCCTGAAAGACGGTTTTGTATATATTGTGTGCTTGCATACAACGACGTCGTGTGATTGGTTAATATTTAGGGATGAAAAATAATTTCAGTCGCTTTCAAACAAGGCAGAAACCACATGTGTGGGCTTACGCACGCAATGTACAGGAACAAAAGCGTATGCGACTTTTTACACACATACTTAACTCAAGGAGTATGAATGTTTGTGCGTGTTTATTTGACAACATTACGTCATCGTTGAGTACGGCTGAGAAGTTGCAAATTCTGCGCTAATTTTTATGATCGCCTGGTGGTGCGTGACGGATTTCGATCATTTTTCTCGATTGAAGTTTTGCAATTTATGTCCGTCCGTCCAATCAATTATTTCATATTAGATTTCTTCGTCTAAAATTACTTAAAAGTGCGATTTTGGCTACATTTTCTTGAAGATTTATGAATGAAAAAGCGTTCCGCTATTTTTGTCAACTAACTCTTTCTTTCATATTTTGCATCTCACTCTTGCAATTTAGAGAAAATCTTAAATTCTGTTTAAAAGTAAGGAAGTCTAAGTTCGCCTGGAACCGAGTATTTAATACCCAGTTTAAATGGCTATGGTCTACAAGTAAAAGTTCTGCTTGTTAGCTACTAAATTTTGTTATTTAACTAAATAAATTACCTAAATACCTGATCGTTATGTGTTTCTCTAAATGTTCCATATCGGCGCACACACAGAAGGTATATTAAGGTTGAAATGGAAAGGAACAGGTCTGGCCGGACTCATGTATAAGAGGAAGGGTTAAGAAGTTAACTTCTTTCACGTGTACTGGCTACCTACACGCGTTTTTTTTTTTTGTCTCATATCAACCCATATAGTCTTCTTTCATGTTTAAATTACTAAAATACATGGAAGTCGGTGTCTACTGCCTGCCTATGGTTTTTTTGTACACCGTCTAAATATTTTTTAATTTTATGGTACATATTTTCATTATGGAAAAGAGGGTACACTGCGTATACGTGCTTGATCATAGTATAGACCAGCCATACCCACTGCGGGTTAGGGGTTTAGAATGTGCCCGAGGTAGATATGCCGATCGTAAGAGGCGACTAAAATCCACGAAATCGATTCCAAGACAGTCGGGTAGTACCGCAAGGGAGTACCGGAACGTACCGGATCCATTCGGCAAAGTACTGTCAACACCCGTGCAACCCCTGTCTGGTCTGCCACGTAACTTTTTATAAGTGGATCTTCCGACTAGGCAGGGCAAAGTATGGCTACAACAACAACAACAACATAGACCAGCCATCGCCGCGTAGTGGCTCAGTCTACAACAAAACATCTGGCTCTTTGTGGCTCACAACAACAAACGAGATTAGCAAAAAATATACAAAAAATCATTGCAAAGTTATTCTTGGAAATCGTTCATTTCATGCTGGCTGGTCGCGTTTCGCTGTGAATGTATGTATAACGGTACACACACGCGTTCATTGGTAGATACGCATATATGTACAAAGCTACATATGTACGCACATAAATACGTTCAGTTGTATTTGATTTTATTTTTTAATTGCGCTGAATACTGCTGTTTTTTTTTTGTCTTAGTTTAATAATAATTCTTTCGAGTAATTTGTTTTATTCCAGGAACGATGTTGTTGTAGAAAGTATGACGTTGTTGTTGTAGCGCTCAGTGGGTTGAAAACGCTGGCTATTCCTGCTATAAACCATGTGCTTTAATTGAACAAGGATTCAATATTTAAGTCAAGCATCGGCGCCCCTAGATCTTAAAATCAGTCAAACAAGTTGGACTCATCACACAGACACGTTGTGCTCTTTGTTTACAAAATGATTTAGTCGTCGCTGGGCAAGGGGCGAAACCACATCGCGTGGGGGTGTCGCTTGTTTGGTCAGCGAATGTTAAAAATATAGTTCGGACGATCACAGCGCGTGTATAAGCGTTCTCACTTATACACCTACATTTACAAATCTGCCGACCCATGATTTAAGTCATCATCCCATCTTGACGTTTTTTATTATTCGAATGGTGTCTGACTCAACCACTTAATGGCAGAATATTTCCATTTGGGCACAGCAAATATTTGTTTAGCATTTTCTGGAATTTCGTATATGGGTTTTAACAATTTTTCTTAAAAAAATATCTGGTCACTGACTGTTTAATCAACAGCTTGATGCCAAGACTCTTCCCTAAATTGGTATGTGTGGACTGATTATTCTAATTAGCTGATAAGGTAATCTTATTTCAAAAATTACTGAGTTGTCCAGGTTAGAATATTTGCAAACGATTTCAGTTTAGCTTTTGAGTTCGATCGGTGCGGAATTGTTAAAGAAATTTCGAAAATGTTTAAAGTTATATATTTTATATTGATTTTGGGAATAGCCTCAACTCGCGCATCAAAGATGGTTTGTTTTTACGACTCCGCGAGCCATATTCGAGAAGGTTAGGAAATAAATATGAATTTCTGTAACAATAACTCTTTTTTCACAACTTCGAGTTCGGCTAGACAGGCCAACAAATTTAGGCAAACTTTTGGACACAAAAAGAACAAAGCGATTTTCCATGTAAATTTGTGCCTTGAATTCAAGTCCGTTTCTCGCCATCGGATTGAACTTTTAAGTTCTCTATAATATGGAGGGTCGCGCTACTAAGGATCATTATCTTAAAAAAGTTTAGCCTCATCGTTACGAATATGATCCAGGACTACGACAATGGTGTTTCTAAATTTTTAACTTCCACAGAAGAGTCAGCATCGGCCGTCGTTCAAAAACGACATCAGAAACTTCCAGAAATACCGCAGAATGACTCTGGAATGTCGTTGATAACCCATTTTCTTTCATTCTCATCTAAATTTCTTCCGTGGCAACTTGGGCAGTACCAACAACGAACAAGGGGAACGTCTTCTTCAAAATGTGTAAAGAATCGAACAAACCTACGAAGGTATTTGGAAGGAGTCCATGCTCAGCGATTATTGTTGGTCTCTGATTCTTGAAACGAACCCTGACAATTACAAACGACGCAGTTGGACGGCGCATCATTAAAAGTGCAAAATTTTTTATTTTTTTCAGTTATCTAAAAAACTCGACCTGAGAGCGAAAAAAAAAAAAACAATTCATAATCAGCGCTGGTAATTACTCTAGAACATGAGTAGGCAGATTTGTTAAAGCTTGAGTGATCGTGCGAACCATATTTTTAACATTCGCTGAGCAAACAAGTTTCGGCACTTGCTCAGCGACGACTAACTCATTTGGTAAACAAATAGCGCAGCGTGTTTGTGTGATGAGCCCGACTTCTTTGCCTAATCTTAAGATCATTGAGGCGCCGATGCTTGCCTTCAAAACACCTTTTCACTGTTTATGTTCAAGACCTTTTAGACCTGTATTATTAGGTATACGCTTATTAATATCTGTTTTATTTAAGTACTAAAACTTTCACTGTTTTTTCGTCATTCTGAAACATTTTTTTTATTGGCGAGTCTTATATGATTTTCCCTAAATATGCTTTAGGGTGTTTCTAATTAAAATTTGTTAATATATCATTGTCAAAGTTATGACTATAACAGGTGCATAGCACCTCACTTTGTGCAATGAACGGCTCAAATGTTCCCTTAAGCATAAGGGTAGACATTTTTAAATATATTTCCGGCAAACATGTAGGTTACAGAATGATTAGAACACGATTCGAAGTCGAGTGTATGTCTCTAAGGTAGAAGGTGGGAGAACGATTTGAAAAATTGTCGAGAACTTCAGTATTCTCTACAAAAAAGGGACTATCTTCTTTAAATCGAGAAAAATGTTAGATTTAGTCGAATTCTAATGTATTTCTGTAAAGTGATTCAAAATGTGCTTGAATTTACATATCATACAAAAACAGAATAGGTATGCGAGTATTGAAAAGTGACTTTAGGTTATCAGTATGTTCTCTTGACATAGTAGTCAATGAAAGCTAATCAACAAATATCACAAAAATAAACAATATAATCATATTAGATGTACCTACTATATTTTATATATTTACGTATAAACAGTATAAACAAAGTGCATATTTGCAGTGATCGAACACGTGCAGGTTTCGAGCAAGGTTGGGGCAGGAGTTTTTATAGACTGCGGTTATTACTTCAATCTTTCGCGGCCCGCGCCACGCGAATTATATAGGGATAGACGTGGGCTTTTGCAGTTATCTTTTTTAAGGTGGACCTACACTGTCTTAAAAAATTTGGCACTCTCGGAGTTTTTGTTATTTGGCTACTATATGTCTAAATTATCTGGACTAATAACTCATTAAGGAATACTTTAAAAGCATCAACTAAATACCTTCATTTTCTTTGACTGCACAGGACCATCGCACGTGACCCTTCAAGATTTAGAACCAGCCCTACAGTTTTGTCAATATCTTGTTTACGGTTACGCCGCCATCGATCCAGAAACTTACCAACTGCGCCCCCTAAACAAAGATTTAGATATAACACAAAACCACTATCGTGCAATTACCAACCTGCGACGAAACCATCCCCAATTGCGCGTTTATCTGTCTGTTGGTGGCGATCGCGATCTACTAAGCAACAAAGATGACAACCCTTATCTGAGCTTGCTGGAAAATCAAGCGCATCGTAATATGTTCGTTCATAGCGCTATAGCGCTTTTAAAATCTTACGACTTTGATGGGCTCGATTTGGCTTGGCAATTTCCTAAAAATCATCCTAAAGTTGTTGAAAACAGATTAAAGAAAGCTTGGGAAGCCGTCAAAGGCTGGTTTTCAGGTCAGAAAGCTGTAGACAAGAAAGCTGAAGAGCACAAAACCCAATTCGTTGATCTGGTGCATGAATTAAAGGATGCTTTCCGGAGTGATGGCCTTGGCTTGACTCTGACAATGCTACCACATGTGGATGCCAATCGTAAGTTGTTTCTGTAAATTTATAAGACTTTCTATTAATGCCTTTTGATCACAGTTTTTATCGATATTCCAAGTGTGATGCCATTGATTGATTTCGTCAATCTTGGTAGCTACGATTTCCAAACGCCCGAACGTGATCCGAAAGTAGCAGATCATACCGCACCTATATATGAAATGTTTGAACGCGATCCCACCCACAACATCGACTATCAAGTGCAATACTGGCTCAATAATACAGCACCGAGTAATAAAATTAACATTGGCGTACCAGCTTATGGGCGCTCATGGGTAATGACTATCGATTCTGGTATTACCGGCTATCCACCGATTGAGAATGCAGGAGGTCCGGGTCCTGCCGGAAAGCAGATTCGTGCAATTGGTCTTATGAGCTGGCCTGAAATTTGTGAGAAACTGCAACGGGACACAGAGTTGGATGGTGAAGATGCCCCATTACGAAAAGTGGGAGATCCCCGCCAACGTTACGGTAGCTATGCCTATCGATCGGCTGATGAGAAGGGGCATTTTGGTTTGTGGGTGGGATATGAGGAACCCAGCACTGCAGCCATAAAGGCGGGCTATGTATATGCAAAGGGTTTGGGTGGTGTCGCTTTATTCGATCTATCACTTGATGATTTCCGTGGTCAATGTGCAGGAGAGAAATATCCAATATTGAGGAGCATTAAGTTTAAGTTGTAAAGTTCTGTTAAATAAAATCACATTTATAAGTACAGATCAAGAACTGAAACCGGAACCGAAACCGTAAGTGTAACCGATTAAAACCGATTGTCGAGCAAGCTTAAAAAAGACACGTTTTGCCATCAGTCTCAAAATTCTGAAAGGGGAAATTTGACTATCCCTGCAAAAATGGCAAAGTACTCTAATCAATAGTCTGTAGAGTATTCTAATACCGGAATATCCAATAGTAGTCCAATTTCAAACAAAAAATTGGTGCACATTTTTTATAAGGAATTGGATTTTTCTTGGAGTAGTATGGGTACTCCAACGTTTTTACAGGGATAGTTGAATGAAGCCATCCAAAAAAATTTACGAGATCCGATAAAAACAAAAGTTATGAAAATTAAGACCTATTTTGAAGCTACATACTTGAGTTTTTTGTGTTCGTGTTTTTATTTGGAAACCGAAACCGAAATAAATGTTGAGGAACGAAACCGGAACCGAAACCGGAACTTTATTTTAATCGATTTCATACATTAGTACAGATCCTTGGATTTTTGGTAGACATCTAACGGTCGCTACCGTATTTGTTTTCATTTTGCTTGTATTTGTTGCTCTTGTTTTATGAGTGTTAGGTTAGGTTAGGTTCAAGTGGCTGCCGCAGAGGCACACTTAGGCCAGTTTTGAAAGGTTCCTTGTGATACCACCAACACTAGGAAAGTCAGTCCCGGGACACGGCCATATGGAAAATCCCTGAGTTGTTGGGATTTTCCACATAGCAGAATCCCGGGACTGACACTCCTAAACCGACACCGTTACTCCTCCTCGAACCACTTAGATTACTTTATGAAGGTCATCAAGTCCTTTATGTACCTTACAGTTTCCCTCAATGTCCCTGTGTCCCGGGACCCATGTGAGGTTCACGCGGTTCTGTTGTGCCATCTCTTGAAGAGATCGACGACAGCTGAGCTTCAGTTCAGAGTTGAACGAATAAGAGCCAAGAGCTTTGATGGTCGCCTGGCTGTCGCTGAAAATAACGATGTCCTCGCCGATAGCGCGTTTACTTATCCAAACCGCGGCATCCAAGATTGTTGAGACTTCAAGATTGTCTCCGACTGTTGTGGCCACACATCGATCTGTGCTCAGAGGGAGAAAACTGTAAGATCCTAGAATACTGGAGTGTCCAGTTGTCCAGCCAGACGTTTCCCGTAGGCGCAGAGCCACTGCCGCTGCTTCCCGGTGCACTTCCAGATCTAGTGGAAAAATGCCTAGAATGGCCTGGAGAGCTTCGTTGGGCGTTGTTCTTAACGCACCGCTTATACAGATCATACAAGATCTGTGGACTTTACCTAACAGATTAAGATTTTTGGCCTTTCTCAGCGCAGGCCACCACACCATGACTCTATATAGCACGATAGGTCGGATAATTGCAGTGCAGATCCATCTGCATATTTTGGGGCTGAAACCCCACTTTTTGCCAATGGCTCTTTTGCACGTGTAAAGCGCAACCCACGCCTTCCTCTGGCGCTGAAGAATATTCTCCTTCCAGTTTAACTTCCTGTCCAGAACTGTGCCCAAGAATTTGGCTTTATCGGCCAAGTTCAGGCTCAAGCCATTAACTTCTGGTAGGTCCAGCGGTGGCATTTTGCAACGGTTGGTGTAGAGAACGAGTTCCACTTTTCTCGGGTTGATATTAAGTCCGCAACGAGAGGACCATGATGAAACTTCACGCAGTGCTACTTGCATCAAGTCATACAGAGTTTGTGGGAATTTGCCCCTGTATGCAATGGCTAAATCGTATGCATATGCCACTATCTTCCCGCCCCCCAGCATGTTTCTCGTAGCAACTAGTTGACAGTGAGGTTCCATAGAAGCCGGGAGAGAACACCACCCTGAGGCGTGACATAGCGTGATAAATCAACCGTACAAAGTGATGAAGATATTTTCCTCCTCCGTAGTAGTTGATCGATTAGTCCAGTTAGGGATCTGCTTATGTCAAGATTAGTAAGAGCGGTGTTGAAGCCTCCGGAATTATACTGTTGTTGAAAGCCCTTTCAATGTCAATTAAGGCCACGTGACAGTAATCCTTTCACCCAACGATTTTTCACTGATAGAGACTAGGCTGTGAAGCGCAGTTTCTGTTGATTTACCCTTGGTGTAACCATGCTTATGGCTGGAGATAAGGTTGCTATCAATAGTAGTGGAGAGGTAGTCGCTGATTATCCTCTCGAAAGTTTTGAGTGCAAAGGACGAGAGGCTGATGGGTCTGTAGTCCTTTGGTGGGAGGCCTTGTCAGCCTTAGGAATAAACACTCATATAAAATTGGAACTGTGCCCCTGAATTATCTCATTCTGTATGTTTTTAAAAATGTAAGAACCCTTTTCACTCAGTTTTACGCCTTCCTACCATTGCAAAAATGTTAATAAAATAAAAATGCAATGTTAAAATGAGACTGCACAGTTCGATTTGTAAAGCTGAAAATTGGACCCATGGACGTGTCCACTTCCTCCTTGCAAATTGGAACAGTTGGGAGATGCAAAGCTTCCCTAAGCTAATCTTAGGGTCAGATTTTACACTCTTAACGTACAGAAATAGTAACGGAATTAAAAGCATAACGGGATCAAAATGCCGTATACTACTACTTATAAATAACGGAGCGTATTCATACCCTGGTGTATAGAGGGAAATAAAACCCTTTAAACCAACAGCTGCATTGACAGCCCTAAAGCAAAAGCAAACAAATAAAATGTGACTGTGGTTAATATCCTATCAAACAGTGTATAGCTTATCTAACTCATAATTTTGCAAGCATTTTATTTGACCTGTAATGGTAAAAGATAAAAAATAAAAATTAAATTCGACTAAAAGTCCTTGAAAGAACACTCGCAGGTTCAACATTTATATAAGCAATTTACTCCTGACTTCAATCTAAATAAAAGTGCAATGTTCTAGAGCTCTTTCACTTTGATTATTGGCATTGCATGAACGCGTTTGTTTTAACCTGTACTTAGCCCCTTATACCTATTGCGTGTTAAAAAGATGGACAAACGATGTTCGCGAACATTTGTGATATGTATTTATGCACCTAGGTATGCACTACTCCATAGTTCGGTTAAAGTTTTAAATTTTCTGCTCTCTGATTTCATTTAGTGTTGTTAGCTCATTAAGATGGCCGATTTTATAAAATCAATGCTAGTTCTCACATTAATTATTATCTTCAATTTTCCAAAATTCTTCGGGGGAGTTAAATCTGTAAGTATGCAAAGGCGAAGCTGGGAAACCAAGATTCGGGGTTGTCACTTTCAAAGTTTGTTATTATAATAATGATATATCAACATATCGTGCACGAGTGTCAACGCTCTTACTTAATAAAAGAAGTGCGAGTATAACGCTTCCCTGGTTCTATAATGACGCAATTGTCAATTTCCAAGTTTCGAGATAACGTGCACGAAAGCTTTAGGAATTAATAATCTTTGCTGTGTATAAATTTTTTAACTGTATTACAAATAGTTTCCGCACTATACGCTTGCGAAGTTGTTCCAATTGTCCATAACAAATGCGCATACAAATATTGAAACTTGCTTCACCAAAACTTAATATTTTACAACTGCGTCATTATTGAACCAGGGAAGCGATATGTAAATAAATAAAGTGCAAAAATTGTCAGATAATTTTTTATATTTTTGGTTTGATGCCATTTAGTTCACCGTTTCCTGTGTCTAGAAGTTTCTTAGAATACTTTTGCTGATGGATCATTCAGTTTCACTCGCATGTTAACTTTCGATGGGAGTGTTTCATTTTTTATTTCTTTGACTGGCCCTGAGTTTCATAATTTGTTTATATAAAACTAAGCTCTTAAAGTTGATGATATCCAAAGTGTCAAAATAGGGTATTTGTTTCCTTTAGCACCCAACTGCTAAAAAATTATTTGTGTGTAAAGTTTTGGTCAAAAAACCGAAAAATTACCCGGGTCCGATACCAAAATTGGGGCGGGATCCACGGTCTGAAACTTTTTTTTTTAAGTCATTAAATTTTGCCCACAAAACCTTTGGCTTTCGGTTTCAAATTAAAACCTTTTCCGTCTACAATTTAAAATTTTGGGAAATCGTGTTTGAAATTTTATTCCTCTCGCAAAATTGTAAATTATAGTTTTAGACATAAATATGTTTTTGCAGGTTATATTCTCCGTATACTCTTTCCACTCATATAGTTTTTACGTTAATATTCCTTCAATTCCTCGAGATTCTGCACATTCATATTTTAAAAATTCAGCAGCAGACACTAAGACGTATGCGTAAGAATTTTTACACATTCATGTTTCTGACAAAATGAAAATTTTAAAAAATTTAAAAATTCAGTTTTTAAAGATTTTTGTTGCGACAGAAACATGAATGTGTAGCACAATCGTTTTTCTGGCACAATTTTCAGAGGTTGTGTGTACATACATACATGAAAATGGCATTGCAAATTTCCGTGGGTTCCTTGCACTTTGAAAACCCAGTATTTTCGTGAATCGTAGAGAAACGAGAGGTTAATCATGTGAGCATATTAACTCAAATCTAGAAAATGGGCACATTTCGTTATTTTTGTTTTCGTTTTGTATTAATAACTACCTTTATTGAGGAATTTGCAAATGGATTCAATATAGGTACTTCACCGAACTGCAAAACTCAACATCAATATGAGCTTTGTAAGTATTTGAAAGCAGGGGTACACGGTTAAAAAAATTATACTAAATTTTAAATGCGTCTGAAGTTTAAACGATTTTTTAAATTTTTTTGGAATATTTTAAACCTTCCAAATACCTACAAAGATTTCCCATTTTCGTTTGGTTTCGATTTAAGATCTAAATGAAAAAGCAGAGGCTTTCGTTCGAATCCTGCCAAGTGCCACATTTTTTATTTTATTTTATTCTTAAAACCTTTCAATTTAAAATTAAAACTTTTTGGTTTCAAAATTAAAACTTTTCGGTTTAAACTAAAAACCTTCTTCCGGTCTTAAAATTTTTGTTTGGTTTTCATTTATTTTTGAAAGCTTATTTAAGATTGAATTTTTCCATAATGCGGAGAGTCTTGATTCGAATCCCAGTCAACCGCCAAAAAAATCATTTTTTCTTAAGAAAATTGTTTAAATATTTCTGGTTTAAAATCATTTAGCCAATTTTCTTGAAAACTGGTCTACATTTAAAATGAAACCCAGTTTGGTTTGGTCATGTATGTACCTAGTCCAAAAAAGTCTAAAATTTAGGCTCAACCGAGTAAGTATGCAACTATCCACTTATAGGTATATGCCCAGCCAACATTTTATTTTGCGGATGTGCCCATAAAGTTACTTCAAGAAGTTGAATTTCATCGTTAGTTATCGCTGTTTCATCTTTTCCTCATCTTCCTTCGGGAAAAACTGTATAGAAAAAATTATGAAAAAATGTAAAAATTATTAAAATTCCATTTTACCGGGACTCGAACCCTGAACCTTAGGCATGCCAGGCGATCACGATAGCTCTAGGCTAAGGCATTGCCTGATATTTACATAGAAATTCAACAATATGTATTCAAAATACAAGCTACTGGCAATTATGAGACACTGAATAACTAAGTAACGGTGTTACTCCCAAGTAGGATTGCCAGGCGTCCTTCTTTCGGGAGGACATGTCCTTTTTTATTGCAGTGTCCTTCCTACAGAAAAAATGTAAAAATGTCCTTCTTTTTAACTTTTGTCCTTCTTTTTCCGTTTTTATTTTGCTAGGGGCTTGAGATTAGTATCTAAAAAATTTTTTGATGAGATTCGTGGAGTTTTTCGAATTTTTTTTTTTTGGAATTTTGCACAAAGTTTTAAGTGCAAAATTTTAATGTATTTTCATCTATATTTTCATGAAAAATTGTTAGTGTTGTATAAGAAATTAGAAGTAATTTTTAGAGAAAATTGTAATTGTAATATAAGGGTATTATAATTTTGTTCACATAACGGTAGTACGTAACGGCACAAAATAATCGAGATAGAAATAGAGTTCCAGATATGAAAGTTCTTTGGTTGAAAAGAGGAGTTCATTAAGACATGTATGTCCTTCTCTCCGTCCGTCTGTGTACACGATAACTCGAGTAAAAATTGAGATATTTGCATGAAATTTTATATACATGTTACTTTTTGGTCAAGGTAGGTTGCTATTGAAAATGGGCGAAATGGGATGATAACCACGCCCCCTTATTCGATATCGAAAATCATACAAATTGACATAACTTTGGTAAAAATTGAGGTATTTGCTTGAAATTTGGTATACAGATTACTTTCTGGCCAAAGTAGCTTGCTAGAGAAAGTGGGCGGAATCGGATGATAACCACGCCCCATTTTTCGATATCGAAAATTTCGATAATCACACAAGTTGACATATCTCGGTAGCTGAAATGGCTAAAATGATATAAACTTATAGGTGAATCCCCCTAGTCATTCTCTTATGAGATTTCCATAAATTTTTTAAAGTGGGCGTGGCACCACCCTACCACCATGCCCACTTTCTATATCGAAAATATCGAAAATTACATAAATTGACATAATTCGGTAAGGGAAACGGCTAAAATGATATAATTTTATCGGTGAACCCCCCTGGTCATTCTCTAATGATTTTTCCAAAAAAAATTTAAAGTGGGCGGTGCCACGCCAGGGAGGCATATTTGAACATTTCACGGGTAATAATTTTTAAATTTGATTACGGTAGAACGATAATACTGGTACCAGGTATACTAGCATAGCAGGGAGCATACCTGATGTAATTGGACGAAATAGCTTCCAAACCACACCCACTTCCGAAATGGAAAATTTCGAAAATCATATGAAAACTTCCGCTGGGTATTTAAACTTAGACTTCCTTACATGTTTTTTGTAATTTTTAATATATTTTTTGTGTAATTTGTACTATAATTTTTACTGTTTTTTTTGTGTAAATTTTACTATATTTTTTGGGTAATTTTTTACTTTATTTCTTGCGTATTTTTACTATAATTTTTGTGTAATTTTTGCTATATTTTTAATGTAAACTTTACTACATTTTTTGTGTAAATTTTACTATTTTTTTGTGTAATTCTAACTACCTGAACCTGAAAACCACACCCGTCGATCCGCCCCTACATGCCACATTAATAAGTATATGAGCCATTATTTTTGAAAGTGTCTTAAATCAATTTGGTCCCATAAACGGGAATTTATTTTAAAAAAATGTTTAAGAATCTATTGCTTCATAAAATTTAACATGTCTGCAGGTTAAAGACCAAACTCACATCTAACAGCCGTTACCTCGATACAAATACCTTAGAGGTAGAACTTTTCTCTCTGCTGGTCGACAATGATTTTTTTGTATCTAAAAAATTTTTTAATCTTTGACATTTCTCTAACTTTTTAAAAAATTTCATAAATGTCACATACGGTTCTACCATTAGGAATGTTTTGGGATTAGTCCAAATGCAAAACCTTGAATAATTCATTATGGCCCGGTTTTTCAGTGCAGGTTTAAGCCACAAAGTTGACTAGAGTTTATCTCATACAAATTGACAGTTTAAACTAAGTTTAAACTCGCAGCAAGGTTTAAACCTGCACTGAAAAACCGGGCATATACCAAACAGTTGACTTTTCCTACTTTCAAAATAACGGATCAGTGTATATTGATTTTTGTTTAATTAGTAATAATAATTAATTCGTCTTTTGGTATCCTAGATATCCTTGTTTTTTTGTACCTGAAATAAGTATGAAAACGATCTCAAATCTGAGAATAAACGTATGTTCGCTTTTTGTTAATTCAAAACAATAAATTGTCCACAAAAAAACCGTCCTTCTTTTTTTACGTTTGTCCTTTTTTTCTATCGAAAAAGAAATGTCCTTCTTTTTCACTTCAGAATCTGGCAACCCTTCACAAAACCAAAAACGTAGATGTTTTTTAAGAAAAAAGTTTCATAGAAGTTCAAGCTGATATTTCTTAGAATAAAAGAAGAGATTTCATGCTTTCTGAGGAAAAAGAGGAAAAATTACTTATATTCTAAGAAATATTCTTAAATTTCTATGAAAAGGTCCTTGGAGAAGTTTTAATGAACAATTCTTAAAATCCATGTACTTTTTCTTTGGAAACATGAACTTTTTTGGTTCAGTGTATCTACGAATAGTATTTTTGGGTTTCGCCTTTAACTTCATGCACATTTTTATTTAGGAAATATTGTTGGTTATTCTTCTTTTTAATATAAAACTCACCTGCGTGCCATTTTTTACTTTTCCAAAAATCACAACAAAAATTTGCGCGAAAAACGTAAACAGAGCTTCAAACGGTAAACTACTCTGCAGATAGTAAAAGCTTTTACGATATAGCGGATTTTTGGAGAAATTTTAAAAATACCTATTTTTGTTGTCATTAATGGGTTAATGATGGCATGTTTTGATGGATGTTGAGGGCGGATTTCTCGACTGCCTGTTAACGACAAAGTTTACTGTCAGTTTAAGAGCCAGTTACACGGGTCGATTTTCTGGTCAATTTTTATCGAACCACTTGTGTTCAACCCTTAAATACAAGGTGAAGATCGATCGAATTGCTGTTTACACGGTCGATTGAAAAAAAGGTTAGAAAAATCGACCCGTGTAAATCATCCTTTAGGGATGTAAACATGCTCTCCATTATCTTTCTAATTCCAGTCATTATCCGGATGTATTCCCAACATATCAATGGAGGATTGTGAACATCATGAGCAGTGCTGTTCTAATTTTTGTCATCCGGACTTTGGGTTGTGTGTATTTGATTTAAATAATATGCCTACTGTACTTTCTTAGTTCCACGGAGCACAACAATCTTGATCCTTTTATGGCCATTCTCAATATCTCGGTTAACGTTAACGCCAACCGGCTTTTGGTGATGGGAGGAGTGTGAAGGAAACTGAATACCAAGTTTCAATAAGATTTCTCAGATGTTTTGATAAGTTAATAAATGATTGGAAATTCACAATTTTATTTTCATCTTATACATACCAAAGAGGGTAGAAATAATAAGAGGAACCCCTCTTTGTACATACCTATTCCCGGTTTTAAAGTAATAATTTCAACTTTAACAATGCTATCTTATCACTTACCCTAGGGCATTTCCCTGCTAGGATTGTGAAGAGCGTTCTCTCCTCCGTAGAAATGCCTCATGTATATGGGCAAATCCTCAAAACTTTTGATAATGCAAAAAAAAAAAAGAAACAAAAAAGATAATAGGAGCATACCCTTGAGCTTTTGCTGACACTTTTACTTAGTTTATAAGATTATATTTTGACTCTTGTTAATATGCTAAAGGTGCGGGCGTGGAAATTATGACGTCATTATTATGAAATTTTATTATTTTTTTTTACATTTACAGTAGACGCTCACAAATTGGAATCACTTTGTTTTTAGGGAGATTCTAATTTCTGAAAAATTCTAATTCCTGGACGTTTTTTTATTTCAATAAAACCTTAAAATTTAAGTCAATTTGCATTGAAAAACTACAATGAAATTTTTTCTTATTCAATATTATTCATAAAAACGAGAAAACATAAGGTAAAAATACAATATACATACATATATATATTTATGCGCTAAGTCAAAAAAAGGTCAAAAAAACAAAAACTCCAACTACAGTAAATATATTTCTTTTATCAAAAACACATAAGAGATCGATAAAAATACATTAAAACAGCCAAAAATTAATCAAAAACTTCGTAGCTAAAACGCCAAATGAACTTTCATCTTTATCGGGATGTTCCACTTTAAATATTTGTTTGGCTTTCTCCTTTAGTATTGGCCCAGTTAATGTACAATTTTTTCGCGTTGATTTAAAAACCACTCATAAAGAGTTGCTTCCGTTTTTGGATATTCAGCGATATGCAATGATTTTTTTTTAGCCTCTTGATAGGTATTAGAAACAGCGCTTAAAATTGATGATTTCATAGATTTGATATAGGTGATTGCAGATGGCGCCACATCATATTCTAGGGCTAAACGCTTCCCTTGAATACCTTGGTCAAGCTTTTCCAAGATCTGCACTAGGCGCCCTTAAGAAAACATTAACAGTTCATAAATTTTTGAAAACTCGCACACGTTTTCACAATTTTTTGATTTTGCGAAATTTTTCCTGGATTTGTCAAGTATTATTTCATGCTTCTGAGACATTTGAAATGATGATTTGTATCCATAAATTAAAAAAAAAAAATACTGAGCCTGTGTATCGATATCGTGTTCCTTGCTATTGGATGATATTATCCGCCTCGCTCGATGGTAACCCTTTCGCTACATCTTTTTACTACGCTGACCAAAAAATCCAAATTCTTGTCCAACTATTTGTTTAAGCCCCAGTAACAATAAAAAATAAAATTTTTATAAAATTTTTTTTTATAAGTCTGTTTTTTTACATGTTGCATGTATGTATATATATCTTTTATATACCTATATAAAAATGATTGAAATAAAACTTTGCCAACTTATTTCTTCCCCTGGCATGGTAAAAATATTTTTAAAAGGGCGTGGCACTTCCAATACAAACTGTTTTTTTACATGTTGCATGTATGTATGTATATCTTTTATATATATAAAAATGATTGAAATAAAACTTTGCCAACTTATTTCTTCCCCTAGCAGAAAGTTAACTGGCATGGTAAAAATATTTTTAAAAGGGCGTGGCACTTCCAATAGAAACTGAAATGTTTAAAATGTTTATCTCACACTGCTTGGTCTAGAGCGTTGAAATTTTGTATGAAAGTGAAGTTTCAAGTTGCGGTAGAATTATGTGGTGGGCGTTTATATAAAAGGAGGCGTGGCATCTCATACAAAAAACTTAATGGTCTGTACATCTTCGCATCTATTTGCCGTAAAACATTGGAGTTTTCTATGAAAGCATACTGAGTTGTGGTAGAATTATGTAAAAGTGGGCGTCATTGGAAAAGGAGGAGTAGCACGTCCCATACAAATAAAAATTTGGGCGTGGCATCTTCCATACATCATCATCATTTATTGGCGCTTAACCGCCTAAGCGATTTTGGCCGTTGCATATCAAAGCACGCCAGTCATTCCTTTTTAGCGATAACTGACGCCAATTGGAAACCCCAAGGGAGTTCAAGTCATCCTCCACCTGTTGTTTCCATCTCAGTCGAGGCCTCCCCCTTCGTCTGCTGCCGAATTCAGGCGACGATAGGAAAACCTTCTGTGCTGGAGCTTCTTTGTCCATTCGCATAACATGGCCCAGCCAGCGGAGTCTTTGGGCTTTAATTCGCTGGACTATGGTCAGATCTGCGTAGAGCTCGTACAGCTCATCGTTAAATTTCCTTCGATACTCGCCGTTGGAATCACGGGAAGGACCATAAATCTTCCGGAGAACTTTTCTCTCAAATACTCCAAGGGCCATCTCATCTTCTCTTGACATTGTCCATGAATCTGAGCCATACATCAGGACAGGTATGATGAGAGACTTATAGAGCGTGATCTTTGTTCTTCGAGAGAGGACTTTACTTCTCAATTGCCTACTCAGTCCAAAGTAGCACTTGTTGGCAAGAGTGATTCTCCGCTGGATTTCTAGACTGATATTATTTTCGGTGTTGATACTGGTTCCCAAATAGACGAAGTCCCTCACAGTTTCAAATTTGTAACTATCAACAGTGACATGGCTGCCAAGGCGCAGGTGCGCCGATTCTTTCTTTGATGACAGCAAATACTTCGTCTTGTCCTCGTTCACGGCAAGACCCACTTTTTTCGCTTCCTTATCCAGTCCAGAGAAGGCAGCGCTTACGGCGCGGTTGTTAAGGCCAATGATATCAATATCATCGGCATACGCCAGCAATTGCACGCTCTTGTAAAAGATTGTACCATTGCGGTTTAGCTCTGCTGCTCGAATTATCTTCTCCAGCATCAGATTGAAGAAATCGCACGAAAGGGAGTCGCCCTGTCTGAAGCCTCGTTTGGTTTCAAATGGCTCAGAGAGGTCCTTCCCGATTCTGACGGAGCTGTTGGTATTGCTCAACGTCATTTGGCAAAGCCGTATAAGCTTTGCAGGGAAGTCAAATTCAGACATGGCGGTATACAGGCAACTCCTTTTTGCGCTGTCAAAAGCGGCTTTGAAATCGACAAAGAGATGGTGTGTGTCGATTCTTTTATCATGGGTCTTCTCCAGGATTTGGCGTATCGTGAAAACCTGGTCGATGGTAGACTTACCAGGTCTAAAGCCACACTGATAAGGTCCAATCAGTTTGTCTACGATGGGCTTCAGCCTTTCACATAACACGCTAGAAAGAACCTTATATGCAATATTAAGAAGACTAATTCCGCGGTAGTTGGTGCGGTTAGCGGGATCGCCTTTCTTGTGGATTGGGCAAAGCACACTTAAATTCCAATCCGGAGGCATGCATTCGTCTGACCATATTCTGCATAAGAGCTGATGCATGCTTTTTACCAGCTCTTCGCCTCCGTGTTTGAACAGCTCGGCGGGTAGTCCGTCTTTTCCAGGCGCTTTGTTGTTTTTGAGCCGGGATATAGCTATCCTCACTTCATCATAGTCAGGTGGTGGGACGACTTTTCCATCGTCAGGGATTGGGGTATCGGGTTCGACGTCTCCCTCGCAATTTAGCAGTGAGGAGAAGTGCTCCCTCCATAATTTAAGTACACTTTGTACGTCGGTTACCAGGTCGCCATTATTGTCCTTACAGGAGCTTGCCCCGGTCTTAAAACCTTCCGTCATCTGCCGGATCTTTTCATAGAATTTTCGGGCATCACTCCTGCCAGCCAGCATCTCAAGCTCCTCACACTCACGCCTTTCGGCCTCACTTTTCTTTTTTCCATACAACCTAAAACTTTTAAAGTGCACATCTCTATAGGTGTTTGCTCAAAAAAGCATGGTATGAAAAAATTAGTTTGACTTGCGGTTGTGTGAAAGTGGGCGCTATTGTAAAACGGCGCGGCATATCTCATAGAAACTGAAAATTATAAAGTGTATGTCTCTGCAGGTGTTTGCTCTAAAGCATTGGTATTTTGTATAAGAAAATTAGTTTGAGTTCTGGTAGAATTGTGTAAAAGTGGGAGGTATTGTAAAAGGAGCGTGACACCTTCCATACAAACTGAAACTCTTAAACTGTGTATCTCTGTAAGTCTTTTCTCTAAAGCATTGGAATTCTATTCATTGTTGTCAAATGCTCCTAATATTTCTTCCCTTCAGAATCCTCAAAACCTGACAAGTCAGACTCCCCTAAATTCTCCAAAATCTTTTCTTTGACTTTGTAGCTTATTTTCCTTGACTTATTTTCAAATTATAATGCGCTAACAATAATAAATCCAAACTCTTCAGGTCTCAATCGCAAATAAATTTCTTCTGCAATCTAGAGCAAATTTACACCTTACAGCAAAATTGTTGCCATTTGGCAACACGCAAAGTTATAAAAATCAGTACCGCTTTGTAAACTGTTCGTAAAAAAATATTTTTATGCCAAAGCGTAGATTGAAGATTCTTTTACTTACTTTATACAACTTTTAGTGAAATTATTGTCATAATTTACTAAAAAATGTATATAAGTAAAAGACAAATTTCATAGTAAAATTATGTATTGCAAAGGCCTTTTATGAAAAATTGTATATTATCGATATTTAATGGACGATGATAACTTATTTGATTTTTGTCTACTCTTTAAACATCAATCTTCAACAAAATGTAAGAAAGAAGGTGATACTTTATACACACGAGTAGCTAGGCCACTCTAAAGTTGGATGTTGCCATATGGCAACAATATCGCGAAAGGGTTAAAGTTATGAGGATTTGCCCATATGGCCAATTCGACGGCTTCTAGCGTTACATTCCGATGGAGTTTTTATTTAGTGTATACGAAATAATAACAAAAATTTTAGAAAAGTCCAAGGTTCTGCTACTTATGTTATCAGGTAGAACTATACCTACCAACGTACGAAATCATATTTACAGTAACAGTTTGGTACGAAAGTACCATTTACGGCCACTCTGGTTATTGCCCATTCAAATGAGAAATGCTAACACAAAATCTAGCCATACATTGAAGTTTGCTTTATTACCAGTCGGAAGGAAGCCACATTTTGTCTTATTGCCGAAATATAGTATTTCCTTTCCGAAAGAATCGCATGGGGCTCATATCAAACCTGCGGTAAAGTTAGTCTTAGGTCCGTTTCTTCAAAAGACAGCAAAAGAGAATCTTGTAAAAACCTCTCAAAATTTCAAATTTGCCAATTTTTCGTCGAACAGGAATCAGTAGAAACTTGCAGACAAAAGAGCTGTTACGTTTCTTATTGGCTAAAGCGGGCTAACCACCTGCCAAGAAATGTCTCTAGAAAAAAACGAGCATATATTTCTTGTGCCTGGTCAAGAAATTTTGACGTTTACGGCATTTTCCATTTTATTGCAGATTATCATTATAAAAATGTATAAAACATGTGCAGCGAAGTATATACTCATCTTTGCCGTGAATCTGCACGTTTACCTCAAGAAATATATACGAGCATATTTATTTCTTGAGGTAAACCGGCGTTGCCAACCATCGACAATTGTAGTATTTTTTCATATTGGCTGAGTCAAAGAGAATATCAAAGAATGTAAATTTATAAATTTACATTCTTTGAGAATATATCAACAAGAGCCGTCACTCGTTATAAATGCAAGGAAAAAGATAGATGCCGTTTTCTTTCAGGGTTTCGGTAATTTTGTTTTCCTCAATTTTGTAAATTCGACAGCTGGTAAATTTTTTTCGACTCTTGTGTTATTTCAGTTCTCGTCTATTTTCTTTTACACATTTTGTTTTGATTAGATAATAACATATTTATATCGATATTACCAAAACCCTGAAAGAAAACGGCATCCATCTTGTTCGTTGCTTTCATAACGAGTGGTGGCTCTTGTTGATATATTCTCTTTGCCAATACCAGTCACTCGTTATAAATGCAAGGAGAAAGATGGATGCCGTTTTCTTTCAGGGTTTCGGTAATTTTGTTTTCCTCAGTTTTGTAAATTCGACAGCTGGTAAATTTTTTTTCGACTCTTGTGTTATTTCAGTTCTCGTCTATTTTCTTTTACACATTTTGTTTTGATTAGATAATAACATATTTATATCGATATTACCAAAACCCTGAAAGAAAACGGCATCCATCTTGTCCGTTGCTTTCATAACGAGTGGAGGCTCTTGTTGATATATTCTCTTTGGTATTGGCCCAGAAACTTTGACGTGTGAAAACAGTTTTTTATATGGAGTTTGACATTTCTTAGCAGGTGAGTAGCCCGCTTAACGAATTGAATTTTTTTGTTGTTGTTTTGCTATGTCACGATCAGCTGTTCATGCTTGCTATTTTCAGCTGGATGAAAAATTCCCAGCAGTAATTTGCAGCTTTCTCTCTCAATTAAATGTCAAAAAGTTGCTGAATTCGCTGCTATTTTTGTTCAAAAAGCGTTTTTTCAGGAATAATTATGCATAATTAGCAGCCGTCGAACGAAACTCTTATAAATATTTATCTATTAGGTATAAAATTAATAATATTTTCAAGCCTCTTTGATTTAAGTTTCCATATTCGACATGTGCCCGGCTTCAAAGAGGCTTGAAAATAATAAGAGGAACCAAGGCAATTCAGCAGATCGCGAGTAGCATCTTTGCCGGCTTGCCTAGCTAATCCCTTATGAGCTATGTATGTATGTTTCAAAGTTAAGCTAGGTACTAATCGAGTTTCATGCGGATCAGCTGTCAAAATCCATACAAAATGTCTTGTCGTGAAATAGCCGTGAAATTTCGCTTGTACTTCACGGCAAAGTAGTACGTAGTTCATCATCATCACGACCTGAAAATATTGTGCAATATGGCATTAGCAACATTTTTTCAGGACATTTTTAATCCGTGTCATTTAAAACAGTGCGAAAAGTGAAATTTGTTGACATTGACCCATGAAATTGGAAAAATAACAGAAGGGGATAAATAAACAAAGAATAAATTAAATACATACAAAAATGAAAATTGCTAGCAACATTTCACGACAAGCCAATTGCATTTTGCCGGTGAAATTCCCCGGGGTTGATGAAAGTACTTGGCTCAGGTCGTGAACTTAGTACTACTTTGACATGAAGTACAAGCGAAATTTCACTATTTCACGACAAGAAATTTCGTTTGGATTTTGACAGCTGTTTCCCGTGAAACGCGAAGCCAGAGAACGTAGATAAAATATAACCAAAGAATGTAAATTTACATTCTTTGATATAACCATCTCCTATGTTAGTAAAAGAATTCTGTTGCTGATGTACGCACAAGAATTCTGTTATTTCTATGCAAGCACAAGAAATCTGTTAGTCCTTTGTTGAATAAAATGTGTGTGGTGAAATATCCCTAGTAGCGTTTTCATTTGTTTTCGCGCTGCCAACTAATGTGCGACTTGCAACTTCTCGTTCTCTGCCTGTCTAAAGAGACAAGCGTGTTCACCACGGCCACTTATTGACTTTAGTCTAAGTATACATCGCACCATCTATCCGCATAATGGTATTCTGCGTTGTGCGCCACCTAGTCGAAACAGGGGTTTGTGTTTTGGATAAATGTTTTCGGAGTATTTGGCAAATTAAACAGAGGGCGCAAATGTGCTTCCAATTGCATAAAACACCCACCACCATGCAACTAGCAAAGGAATTTCACCGCGTGGTAAAAAAACTGATTCAGTGTAATTCTTATGGAGGGACTACACCTTTTTCACCAGTACTTCAAAAATTAGAAAATGTACTTCGAAATAGTGGAATAAACTTCAAAATGCATGAAATGCTTTTCAAAATAGTTAATTCGATTTTAAAAGTCGTAATATCTCTGGTCATAAGCAATAACAGACTAATGCTATGGATACACACACGGAGATTATCTCCAATAAATCTTCTTTAATCAGATCCAAATTTTACCCTGATACACACAAAATTGAAGATTAACAGCATTGAGAATTACTACTTTGGCGGCGGTAGACAGTAATTTTAATTTCTATGTCTTAAAATATTCCAGAGGGAAACAATATTAAAAGTGAAAATTAAATTAAATCAAATGTTTCAATAAATTAATTCCTACGTTTATATTGTGACAAGATAAAATAAATACATTAAACAAGAACCTCGCTGCCTTAAGCTATATTCTTTACGAGTCCATCAACTCCGCGTCTGTAGATAAAACACTGAATTTTGTTTGCATTTTTATTTAAAGTTGAACACTGTGCGCTGCATTTTGACGTCTACCGCTTCGAATTTTTAAACGCGTTTTTCTCCGTTTTCCCTGTAATAAAACCATGGAACTGCACATCATGTTCCTTTTTTAGGTGACGATTATTTTCTACTTACCTTCTTGAAAAATTTGCCGTTATCATCGAGAAATCAGCTAAAAACAGCAAGATTTTATGTATGTAAATATATGAAAACATTGAGTAAGAGTTGCCGTAGCTAAAGAAAACGAACCAAATTTTCAGGCTTTTAGTTTCAAAACAATTTTCCGAAGACAATATCATAGCCGAAATAAGTTTTGAACAAATATATAAATATAAATTTCAGTTTCTGAATGGTTCCAATAAAAATTTGGCCTATTTACATTAAAATCAACAGACTTGAAACATAATCCACTACATTTAAAATTATAGAGTTAGGACCAAATTTTACAATGATACATGACAGTCTCGTGTTTTATTACTATTTCAAGGACTGTAACCGAAACCGAAACCGTAACCGTAACCGATTAAAACCGATTAATTTTTCAAAACCGAAACCGAAACCGTAACCGTTATTTTGATCTGAAAAAGAACGAAACCGTTTCAAAAGCCGGAACCGGTTCCAAACGGTTTTGAATTCTTTTAATGTATCACTTTAAGTGGGCACAAACAGGTATTTACTATGAAAACTTTCAGGGAGGAGTGTCGAGCAAGGTTACAAAAGACGCGTTTTAACCTTAGTATAAAAATTCTGAAAGATAAAATTTGACTATAGTTGAATGAAGCGATCGAAAAAAATTTACGAGATACGAAAAAGAAATGTTCAGGCTTGACTCAGAAACACCACTCATATTAAGGTTTTTGGCGATTTATACATTTCATTTAATATTTTTCTAATAAAAAAGTAGAGTTAATTTTAGGAATTTGTTTTGCAGAAATTTCATCCATGGATAGCGTTAATAAAATTTATTATTATATTATAGAAATCCCATCATTGCCGCAGGAAAAAGTTATGAAAATTCAGATCTATTTCGAAGCTACATAGGTACTTGACTATTTTAGTAGTAAAATTTATTTTGTTTGCGTTTTTATTTTGTAACCGAAACCGGAACGAAACCGTAACCGAAACCGAAATAAATGTTGAAGAACGAAACCGGAACCGAAACCGAAACACGTTGCAAAACCGAAACCGTAACCGGAACGTTATTTTAATCGGTTTCAGACCTTGCTATTTTGACAGCTTCAAATCAATCCCAGGCATCCCTACAAGACGGGCTGGTATTTTTACTAACACACTCACACTATAAAATATCAATGCTGATGACGTTTTGACGTAAGCTCTGACAATCGTCATTTATTGTCAAAGCTGTCTGACACATGAGGATGAAATGATTTTAACAAATGATGTATTTTCCAAACTTGTCATAATTTGGATTTGAAGCTCAGAATTATTTTTAAAATAAAAAATTGGGAACTTAAAAAAAGCGGTAAACAAAATTTGGCTGCAAAATAGAAAGATAAGTATAGAAAAATTAACAAGAGATATTTATTAAGTTTTGCATTTTCTAGGTGTTTTTGCAATTCAGGCAAAAGAGCCATGAATGAACTATACAAGATATTCGGACATATATTTTGAGCATTAACTGAAAAGTATCATTGAATAAATAACGAGGTATTGGTCTATTATGCATTCTACTCTTCACAGTATCTTTTCCAACCGGAGCACCTTTATGAAATCCAAGTTCACATTCGCCAAGACTTTCTGCCGCCTTCTCGAAGTTGCTTCAGATTTAAGTAGGATGTGCTCCGCCGTAAAAAAACTAGTTGACTTGACTATATATGACAAAGAAAAGTTTCAAATAGCATTTAAATACACTAACACACTACAACAATTATTTAGTAACACGAAAAGCAAAATAGAAAAACTAGAGAAATCGGACTTAATTTATCAAATCAATTGTAACGGGGACGGGTCCCACGTATGCAATAAAGTATATGTGGGTACAACTAAATCGAAACTAAAGACAAGGATTTCCGCTCATAAATCGAACATCAAAAATCGTGACCACTCTAATGACAACAAAACGGCTCTATCACAACACTGCATAACCACTGGACACTCTCCCAACTTAGATAACGTAGCTCTACTACAACAAGAAAAGCTTTCGGCAGAATCAGTCCGTCAATACGTCACGTACGTGACGTACGTCGTGACAAAACGTACGTGCCGTACAGGGATGGCACATAGCGATTGACGTACGTCATGTTGAAGTACACAGATATGTCAACAAAGTAATTGGCGCAAAACGAAAATTATTAAAAAACAAGTAAGGAAAGCTGTCTTCGGCTGTGCCGAAGGCTAAATACCTTTCATGAATAAGCGTCACGATTTTCACTGTTTGATCCCCAGTACAGCCTGTGTGAATTTAACTTTAGCTCATACCGAAATTATCGGAGCTATCAATTATATGGGGACGATGTGTTATATTGGTCCAATCTCATTGATTTTTAACATCGACATTCCACGTTCTAAAATAGCAACATTTACGAAATTTCACGTTCCTACCGATATAATTACAGGAGTTATCTACCAAAATCCGTTTATCAAAACAATCGATTATATGGGGGCTATGTGAAATATTTATCCCATTTCAATGATTTTCAACACCGATATTTTACATATAAAAATAGCGATCCTTCCAAAATTTCACGTTCCTATGTGTTTAATTACAGGACTTATAGCCCAAAATCCGCTTATCGGAATAATCGATTGTATGGGAGCTATGTGAAATATTTATGCCATCTCAATGATTTTCAACACCGATATTTCACATATAAAAATAGCGATACTTCCAAAATTTCACGTTCCTACCTTTATAATTACAGGAGTTATCTACCAAAATCCGTTTATCGGAACAATCGATTGTATGGGGGCTATATGTTATATTGGTCCGATCTTGCTGGTTCCGACAAATGATTCCTATATTGAAAAATGGTGGCCGCATTCCAAATTTCAGCCAAATATCTCAAAAACTGAGGGACTAGTTTGCGTTCAAACAGACAGACAGACAGACAGACAGACGGACAGACGGACATGGCTAAATCAACTCATCTCGTCATCCTGATCGTTTCGTTATACTTATTGATGGGTCTATCTCTTCTTCTTCTCATATTTACAAACATCGGACCAAAGTTATAATACCATTTCATGTTCATGAAAGGTATAAAAACATAACAAAAGCAAAATTTCGGTTAAAAACATGGAAAATATTCAAGTAATACTTGTTATAGTCACAATTTTCACAATCCCGTTGTCAAATTGGCGGTAAAATTGATTTTGACATTTGTCACGCAGCTGACGTTCCGTCAAAGTAGAAAATTGGCGAAGGATACCGGAGCCGTTGACTGATACTTTGTCAATGTAGCGTTTTACATGCAAAATACACACATCCTACTCGGCTGTCAGTTTCTTCCTTTTCCGGCACGTACGTGACGGACTGATTCTGCCGAAAGCTAAACAAATTATAAAAAGCGCTATATTTTGGAGATGCTATATATCATCAACACACCTAGCGACATAGTATGAATTTCAAGAGCGACACTTCTCAGTGCGCTCCAGCATACCGCGAGCTGATAAGAAAGAGGGGGCACACCAAGCATAGAGAGAGTCAATAACAACAACATTATTTAAGCGCGGCTGATTTGACATGTTTTTATGTATTGTTGTTAGTAAAGCTTTGTTGATCATTTCTGTTTTACAATGTTTACATTTTTCATGATATGACTTTCCACTTTGTTCTTTTATAAATATTAAATTAGTCGATAAGGTGCAGTCAATAGTGTAAGTGTATGAAAATGTTTTGTGAATTTTTCTGGTTTAAATGTTTATACTTTCCAGATCCTGATGATGACGTCAAATTGAGGTCGAAATATCGATTCACTTAAATAAATATATGATCTAAACAAATTTTAGTGTTTTTCTTCATATATATCTGGGTGGCCTAGAGCTCAAAAATACATATAATCGTAAATTTAAAAGGCCGAAAAATACAAAAGAAATAATATATGAAAAAACTCTTAAATACTAAACCATTCTATTTGATTTTAAAAAATAACTATTTTGATACAGAAAAAAAAATTTGTAAACATCATTTTCATATCAGCTGTGACAGATGATGACAAATGACAGTTGTGATATCACTATGATGATATTAATGAGCTCATCATTGATTCAAAAATAGCGTGAACATGAAGAGTACAGATATATGCATAATTAAAATTTTTAATGTGCTAGAGGGAGACAGAAGCTCACACGGACACAGTTGTTGACATCAACTTTTTCTTATTCCTCGTGTAAAATGATTAAAACTATGATCGTTTAGCTGGCAGCAATGACAATCAAATGTTGTATCAAATGATTGTCATCTGTCTTGTAGGGATGTTTAAGACTGAAAGTACGCAAATATCACCTCTGAAAGTTAAATTTCGAGAGTACTGAATTGAAAAATTTAATTGATTCGCCAAAGTTTGCATTCAATTGAGAGAGTTATTGAATGAGAGTTATTTCGATGTAATTCAGTTCAAACTGAATTACTTTCTCCCATTCTTTAATTCTTTGAATGGAAAATATGAAGTCAACATGTCAAATCGTATCTACATGGAATTTCAAATTAAATTCAACGAAAAACATTTGAAAAAATGAATAACTCCTGAATTATAATTGTTTTGATTCATTCAATTAACAGCCCTGGTATAAATAATATATTACCTATGGAAATTGAAATAAATCGATTGAAATTAACTAAAAATATGTATTAATTTAGAATATGGTAAGTGTGAGAAACTATCGTTACAGCACAATTTATCAATCCGTTTTCGATACTGTTTTAGGTACTTTATCGATAACAAAACGCCTCGAAAACATATTAGTTTGCGACCCGTTTTCGATACTGTCTCGATAGCATATCGCATTGAAAATATATTCGTTTGGGATCCGTTTTCAACAGCTATAAAGGGTCGTAAACTGGTCGCAAACGGATATCGAGAAAGTGATCTCTGTGCCACAAATTGGGCGACATGTGATACCTACTTTTACGATAGTTTTGAGGAACCTGTTCTCGATACATTTGTCAGGAAAATTATTGCCAAAGCTTCGAAAACTTAAGCATTTTCGTGAGCGTTGGTCGGGTGGGTAGCAAGGAAACAAGAAAAATATCTTGAAAGTAAAAAAAGTTATCAAATTTAATCCCCTCGCCCCCAACACAATCTATGCGCGACTAAAAATTACTGACAAATATTTTTTTTAATGATTTCCGATGCTTTTGGGAAAATGCAATGTCTTATCCCTACTAGACATATACATATCAGTCATTTGAATAGTCAAATGTCAGGTAAGGCTGAATGAAATCTATTTCAGGCCGTAGTGCAAAGTTTCATTCAGGTTGCCAAGAGCGACATTACAATCCTGAATAAACAATTTGTATACGTGTATGGTTTTGCGTCTCTTTCTTACTAATTAAATACTGCATAAGGCTCTCCTAATCTTTGTCCGGGCACTTTTCCTTCATTCGTGACATAGATGTCAGGCAGAAGTAAACAAAGCTGAACAACAACAACAACAAACCTACAACAACCACACGAATCCTACAACAACTAAAATTACCCTACAACAACAAAAAGAACTCCACAACAACAATAAAAAATCTATATATATAAAATCAGACCCGATTTAAAGACTTTGTATTTATTTTCAATTAGTTTTTCTAATATAAAAACTATGTAGTATGGTACATTTGTGCAATATCATATGTGCAATGTCTAAAACTAATGCAACCAACTCTGCTAACACCCCATCCACCAATTGTATTGCTGCCGTTGCAACTGCTGTATCTAATATCTTTAAACGAGTTAGGGCCACTTGCATAAAAGCTGATTAAGCCTAATCGGTGATTAACTTGACAGCTAACCATACAAAATACGTCAATTAAACTCCGGTTAGTCGTTATCAGCTTTTATGCAAGCGGCCCTTAATCTTGTATATTTGTATGTTCGGACTATCTCGAGAACCGCTTGACCGATTGGGATGAAATTTGGCACAAAGATAGTATGATGGATTCTAAGACTACCCACTTTAGGGTTGCCACTTGGGGCGGTTTACAGGGTTGCCACCTATCCCATTTTTTTTAAATTATGGAGCAAGATATGCCAATATGGGTACATATGAAAGGTATTTTCGGCGAGATACCAACTAAAATATTTTCAAGTAGAGTTGCCACCTAGGGTTGCCACCTTACCACAATATATTTGTATATCCGGTACTATCTCGAGAATCGCTTGACCGAATTGGCTGAAATTTGGCATGGTGATAGTATAATCGATTTTAAGACTACCCACTTTAGGGTTGCCACTTGGGGCGGTTTACAGGGTTGCCACCTATCCCTTTTTTTAATTATGGAGCAAGATATGCCAATATGGGTATCATATGAAAGGTATTTTCGGCGAGATACCAACTAAAATATTTTCAAGTAGGGTTGCCACCTAGGGTTGCCATCTTACCACAATATATTTGTATATCCGTTACTATCTCGAGAATCGCTTGACCGAATTGGCTGAAATTTGGAATGGTGATAGTATGATCGATTTTAAGACTATGCACTCCGTACGGCACTTCATCACGAGAGCAGCCTAGCCTCTCTGGCGCGACGACAAAGATCTTCCCCCTCCCAATCCAGGGTGTTATGCGAAACCGTGCCCATTGGACGTTTGCAGCCGGGAGGCAAATCGTGGCTGTATTTGAACGGAGCCTCTCTGATACCGGGTCGCCTCAGAGAGTAAGCATGGCCTTACCGCGGTAAGGGGCTCTGCCACGGCGGACGACACATTTTCCCCTACTCTTCCCTTGACCCTAAGCTGGCCGTGTCCGGCGATGGGTCGTACGAACAAGATGAACTCAAATAACCCAAATAAAAACGATAAATTTAAAAAACAAACAACGCCAAATTTCACTCCTCAGCAAAGGAGAGCTATGGAGGAACAGGCGAGAAAGCAACAACAACGCCGGAGGACAACCTCCGTTCCACAATCAAGGGGGGGATCGACAGCGATGGCAACTACGAGTCGGTCAACCAACCCTCTATCGACTAAGATTGACTTGATGGGAGCTAGCACCAGTGCGGTTGCCAACGCAACTAAGCGGACAACGGCAGATGCTAAACTCCCATCAACCGCTGATATGAAAGCCAGTATCTTTACGTCTGTGGCAGCGGTCTCACGACCTGGCCTCGGAGTTTCGAAGGAGAAGGAAGCTGCAACTGAGATTTCGGCAAGGAGAGCGACCGCGATGGCAACTACGGGTCCGCACTCCCAGGAGACATCTCCCCGCCGCTTCACATACCACGAGAAAAGATTGGCTGCAAAGATCCTGAAGAGGTATGAAGGGGTACCGCAGGAATCGCTGTCGCCGAATTCCAGTAAATCGGTAGAGCTAGCGAAAGCTGTGATACCGGATTTCCAAAATTCTTACATGCCAAAGAGGTTAAAAGTTAACCCTTTCAAGCGCCAGAGATCGGACCTGGAGTTAAATCCCCCTCCCAAGCGGCATCAGAATACCCCTGGAACGGGCAAACTAAGCTTTGCTGAGGTAACCAAGGACAGGATCCTTATAGGCGTCCTTGACCGAGGCAATGACCGTCTGGCCATCCCTAAGGACCGGTGGCGTTACGTGCGAAATGAACTCGGCAACATTCTTCTCAATGTTGCTCCAGAGTTTCCGGGTAGTTCGGCGCGAGTAACGGATGCGGGTTGGCACCAGGGTCAGATTAAATTACTCGCATGCGAGGATGCAAAAACCGTAGCACTGTACAAGGCAGCAGCTGCTAAGCTGGGTGAAGTCTACAAGGGCGCAAAGATAGAGGTCGTCGACTGGAAGGACATTCCAGCTCGTCCAAGGGCAAGGGCGTGGATTCCGGCCATCCCTGACGAACCCGAGAGAATTCTCGGGATGCTACGGCTAATGAATCCGTCCCTGCCAACGCATGACTGGAGTGTCAATCTGGTCGGGGATGCGGTAGGGCCCGACAGACAGGTGGTGTTCACCATGAATAAAGAGTCAATCGAGCCCCTCAAAAGGTGCAATGGCCTAGTACACTACAGCGTAGGCCAGATCGTTATCCACGTATATCGTGGTGATGCTCAGCGCGCTGCCTTCTCGGCTGCTCCGGGGGAACCGGAAAACGAATTACCAGAAGAGGAAGCGGAGGATTCCGATGCGGAAAGCATGTTATCCGCCACGTCCCTTGGCGATAGTGCTGTGAACAACTCGGAGATGGAGGACAGCCTACAGGACGAGGAAGCCCTCGATGTCACGGTGGTAGCAGCCAACGCTGAGCGATTAACATCTAACGCTACAGACAGCAAGACTCCTGCAACGCCATATCGGGCAGTTAATCGGAACAACTCGTCGTTGATAGGCAACCTCCGGGATGGGGCAAACCTCGACGATATGGGGACGGCAGGGAAGTCTGTGCGCTCTCATGTTGGTGGTGCTTCAGATTAATCTGCACAAATCTAAAGTAGCTTCGGCTGCTTTAAGTAGTCGTCTTTCTAAAGGCGACGTGGATGTGGTCCTCATCCAAGAACCCTGGGTCAATAGCTCGAGAATCTGCGGATTGGGGACTAAGGGCTTCAAGCTCATTCGAGCCAGCGAGGAGAGCAAAGTCAGAACGTGTATTTTGGTCAAGTCTGAGTTGAACTCCTTTCTCCTACCTAACTACACCAATGGTGATATTACCGCTATCAGTCTAACGGTCGACAGCACCCGCCTGACGGTGGCGTCGGTCTATATGCCCTACGACGCCGAAGAACCCCCACCACAAACGGAGGTGAAAGACCTGGTGTCAAATTTCTGCACGGGTAATCTTATTATTGGAGCGGACGCTAATGCTCACCATGTCCAATGGGGGAGCTCCGACATCAATGCCAGGGGCGAGTCTCTGTTTGATTACCTCTTAACAACCAACCTGGTGATTTGCAACGTGGGTAATGAGCCTACTTTTATCACTAAGACCCGCAGGGAGGTCATAGACCTCACTATCTGTAGTGAAGGCGCTTATGAGTGGGTCAGAAAATGGCGGGTTCTGGAAGAACATTCTTTCTCCGACCACCGTTACATAGAAATGGTTTTAGACTTTATTGTAGAACAACCAATCATGAAGCGCAATCCACGTAACACTGATTGGCAGTTACACAATGAAATATTAGACAGAGACCTACCAGTACTGCCCTCACAAGTCCCCTCATCAGTAGAGGAGCTGGAGGATCTTGTTACTACATTTACATCGGCGCTCTCAAATGCTCTAGGACAGGCTTGTCCAGTGCCAAAACCACGCGGTAAACACAGGCCACATTGGTGGTCCTACGATTTGGACTCGCTCCGAATATCATGCCGGAAGCAATTTAACAAGGCCAAGAGCTTCGGCTCTGAGCCTCATTGGCACGAATATAAAGCTAAACTAAGGGCCTACAAAAAAGCTCTGAGACAGGCGAAGAGAACCTCGTGGAGAAATTTCTGCACTGGCGTCGAAAAGGTCGACGACACAGCGAGACTTAGACGAGTCCTCTCGAAAAGTCAAACAACCATCAGCTATTTGCGAAAGCCTGACGGATCCTGGACCAGCACGGAAGAGGAAACCCTTGAGCTGCTCTTGAACACACATTTTCCGGGGAATCTGCATGATGCACCACTAGCACCTGCAACAAACCTGGCAGTAAATATACCCATCACTGAGGAAAGAGTAAGGTGGGCAGTTAGGAGCTTTGAACCGTATAAGGCTGCCGGGCCGGACGGGATTATCCCCGCGCAGCTTATAAACACGTTGGAGACATCAGCTAAATGGCTGGTATTTCTCTTCACAGCCTGCCTGGCTCTCAACCACATTCCGGGCTCTTGGAAAAGCGCCACGGTAGTGTTTATCCCTAAGGCTGGGAAGGCATCCCACTACGAGCCAAAAGACTACAGACCGATCAGTCCTTTGTACTAAAAACCTTTGAGAGGATATTAAGCGACTACCTCTTAACGACTATTGATAGCAACCTTATCTCTAGCTATCAGCATGCATACACCAAGGGTAAATCAACAGAAACCGCTCTGCACAGCCTAGTGTCTGTCATTGAGAAAACGCTGTGTGAAAAGGACTACTGTCTCGTGGCCCTCCTAGACATTGAGGGGGCTTTCAACAATATAAGCCCGGAGGCTATCAACTCCGCTCTAACTAATCTGGGCGTAGATAGACCTCTAATTGGTTTAATTGACCAACTTTTAATGGGAAGGAAAATAGCTTCTTCACTTGGTACGGTTGAGTTATCACGCTATGTCACAAGGGGAACACCCCAGGGTGGTGTTCTTTCCCCGCTTTTATGGAACCTCACAGTCAACTCGTTGCTACGTGACACAAGCTGGGGGGGCGGGAAGATAGTGGCATACGCAGACGATTTAGCTATTGCATTCAGAGGCAAGTTCCCACAAACTCTGTGTGACCTGATGCAAGTAGCACTGCGAGAAGTTTCGACGTGGTCCTCTCGCTGCGGACTTAGTATCAACCCAGGGAAGGTGGAACTTGTCCTCTTCACCAACCGGTACAAAATACCGCCACTAAGCCTACCAGAACTAGATGGCACGCGCCTGGGCTTGTCGGATAAGGCCAAGTTTCTAGGCATAGTTCTGGACAGGAAATTGAATTGGAAGGAGAATGTTCTTCAGCGCCAGAAGAAAGCTTGCATCGCTCTTTACACATGCAAAAGAGCCATTGGCAAAAAATGGGGCCTCAGCCCTAGAGTATGCAGTTGGATCTACACGGCCATCATTCGCCCAATCATGCTTTATGGAGCCGTCGTATGGTGGCCTGCGCTGAGCAAGGCAACATACCTGAATCTGTTGCGGAAAGTCCATAGATCCAATATGATCTGTATAAGCGGTGCGCTAAGGACAACGCCCAACGAAGCCCTCCAGGTCATTCTGGGCATTTTGCCACTTGATCTGGAAGGGTTTCGGTCAGCGGCGGCATCAGCTCTGCGCCTAAGAGAAACCTCCAGTTGGGCTGCGGGTACTATTGGACACTCCAGTATTCTGGAATCTTACAGCTTTCTCCCTCTAAGCACAGATCGTTGTGCGACTACTACAGTCGGGGATAGCTGTTTCAAAATAAACATTCCCAGCAGAGAAGACTGGGAGAGGACGGATTGGTGTCCCGAAACAAATGGTGGCACTTCCATATACACCGACGGCTCGAAGCTGGACGGCAGAGTTGGAGGAGGCGTTTATTCAAGGGATTTGGACCTTGAGCTCTCCTTCAGACTACCTGATCATTGTAGCGTCTTCCAGGCGGAAGTCTCGGCAATCCTGGACGCCGCGGCCTGGTTAAGCAAACGTGTTATCGGAGAAGATATCGCTATTTTCAGCGATAGCCAAGCGGCCATCAAATCCCTTGGCTCATACACGTTCAACTCTGAACTGACGCTCAGCTGTCGTCGATCTCTTCAGGAGATGGCCCAACAGAACCGCGTAAACCTCATATGGGTCCCGGGACATAGGGACATTGAGGGAAACTGTAAGGCAGACGAGCTTGCCAGGCAGGGCACGACCAAGCAGGTTCTTCAGGATAAAGAGCGCTTAGGTATGCCGTTTGCCACATGCAAACTAATGCTGAAGGAGCACACACTCCGTCAAGCCAACGAAAGATGGCTGCAATCCCCAGGGTGTCGCATATCGAAACAAACCTGGCCAAAATGGGATCTTAAAAGGTCTAGACGCATTTATGCCCTAACTAGGAGGGAAATCTGCATATTGATAGGGGTATTAACCGGTCACTGCCTCATTGGTAGGCATGCAGAAAGGATAGGTGTGCCCTACCGACGATGCTGCAGGAGTTGCAAAGATGATGAGGAGGAGGAAACAGTGGATCACCTCATCTGCAACTGTCCGGCTTTAAGCGGCGCGAGAACGCGCTTTTTGGGAGTTCCGTTCCTGGATAGCCTAAGCCAGATCGCGGAACTGGACATAAAGGACTTGATGGGCTTCATAAAGTCATCTAAGTGGTTCGAGGAGGAGTAACGGTGTCGGTTTAGGAGTGTCAGTCCCGGGATTCTGCTATGTGGAAAATCCCAACAACTCAGGGATTTTCCATATGGCTGGGTCCCGGGACTGACTTTCCTTGTGTTGGTGGTATCACAACGGGCCTTTCAAAACTGGCCTAAGTGTGCCTCTGCGGCAGCCACTTGAACCTAACCTAACTTTAGGGTTGCCACTTGCGGCGGTTTACAGGGTTGCCACCTATCCCATTTTTTTTAAATTATGGAGCAAGATATGCCAATATGGGTATCATATGAAAGGTACTTTCGGCGAGATACCAACTTAAGTATTTTCAAGTAGGATTGCGACCTAGGATTGCCACCTTACCGCAGTACTATCTCGAGAACCGGTTGACCGATTTGGATGAAATTTGGTATGGTGACAGTATGAAGGATTCCAAGGCTATCTACTTTAGGGTTGACATTTCGAGTAGTTCACAGGGTTGCCACCTATCCCATTTTTTTAAATTATGGAGCAAGATATGACAATATGGGTATCATATGATAGGTATTTTCGGCGACGTATCAACTAAAATACTTCCAAGTAGGTTTGTCATCTAGGGTTGCCCGCACTATACTTCTATATCCGGTACTATCTCGAGAACCGCTTGACCGATTTGGATGAAATTTGGCACAGTGATAGCATGCCTGATTCTAAGACTATCCACGTAGGTGTTGCCACTTGGAGGGCTTTTAAGGGTGGCAACCTATCTCATTTTTTTTTTTAATATATTGAGTAAAATATGCGAATATCGGTATCAAATTAGAGGTATTTCCGGCGACATATCAACTAAAATATTTCTAAGTACAGTTGCCATCTAGGGTTGTCACCTTATCGCAGTATATTTGTATTACAGGGTTGCCACCTATTTAATTTTTTTATTTATGGAGCTAGATATGCCAATATGGGTATCAAATGAAAGGTATTTTTGCTGACATACCAACTAAAATATTTTCAAGTAGGGTTGTCCGCAAAAAGTCCATTACGGCTACGAAAATTACAAAATTTTAATAATTTGCCCACATATAAAGGACAGTGTAACACATCCTCACAAGTTTGGTAAGTAAAGTTAGCACTAAATTGATAGCACCGAGCAAGCTCGGTCACCCAGGTACTTTACGGATTAAATCTGTAAAGATGCTGGTGACCATTTCAGTGCCATTTGATTTGGACGAATCCATAAGCTCATTTGGGTGTTGATGCAGCCGAAGAATGGGGCCGTGCATTTATGATGCCATTTGCAGATGTGTCTTCAAAACTAATCAAGTCCTTGATTATCTCCAAGTCGTTGATTATTATAAATATTTATCTCTCATTTTCATTGAGCTTTGGAGCACAAAACACAAAAACTAATCACGAATTGAATTTTTACATTTAAAAAAATTAAATTAACGAAAAATGTCAGTAAATTTTTTTTTTCAAATGACATAAAAAGTCAAACTAAAAAGGAACAGAAAAAGATTTTTTGTCATTGTGTAGGTGTTGTCAAAAATGTTGTAAGTGTGTTGGAGTTTCCTACAGCCCCTCAAACATTCTAGGAGCGCTCATAATTTGAGATTCCGATATGAGTCCAAAATATGTATAAAATATGACCCTCCAAAATATGATCATATATGAGCCTTTTATGACTTCGTTATGATGAAATTTATGAGTTGTGTACCGAAAGTGTTTATTGAACAAAGCAGCTTTGAAACAAATGTTCACATTTTGTTTGTGAAAATTTTTGTATTTCAAACAAAAATTCAATCATAAACATTATTGTTTTTAACGTGCGGACTGTTCTGGACTTGGGTTTATTTATTTTCGTTGGACACCTACATTACAATATTTTCAAGTTACATACGTAAGTAAAGAGAAGTGTTTCCTTGTGTTTTTTAAATGCAAATGACTAGTATTTTTTAATACATATAGATTTGCGATTTTGGAATTCAAACATTCTGGCCCACTACAAAGAACATTGCCATTAACACTGAGGTCGGTTAGCCTTAGTGGCTTTTGGGGATTGTGGAAATTCACTATAATCGAAACTGGCGCATTTGGGAGCTAGAGATCTCCATCTGGGTGAGGTCTTATGCAGTCGTAATTATTCTATGAAATAGTTTTGTTAAAAAAGTGGCCCCTTGCCAATTTTATTATCGCGATTCTTATTTTATTAAATTTCATTTATTTAATTTTCTATTATTTCATTACATTTTATTTTCTTTAATTTTTGTATTTAACTTTCCACCTGTGGCTCATAACCCCCACAAATATATAATGCCGAATGTTCATGTATGCTTTCCCAATTCCATTTCCATGCCCCCATTCCAATACCAAACCAGGCGCCATTTAAGAACCCAAAAAGTCCAGTATATGACTTTTGTAAGCGTCATAAATGCATCCGAAAAGATTTATAAATGAGGCATATGTGACTCTTATTTCGGCTCTTTATGAGCCGTTTCTGAGGCCAATAAGAGTCATATATGACTCCTATTCAGGCTCATATAATATATGAAATTTAGCTCATATCGGACGACCATCGCAGGAAGGGAAATACATTCACTTCGGACTCATAAAAGAGCTCATAAAGAGCATAAACGCTCCCAATTAGGACTCCTTCCGGACTCATTTATGACTCCAATTGTTTGCTGGGAGCATGCTCCCCTCAAACATTCTGGGAGCGTTCATAATTTAGGAGTCCGATATGAGTCCTAAATATTAGAAAAAGATGAGCCTCCGAAATAAGATCATATAGGAGTCCTTTATGACTCCGATTTGATGAAAATTATGAGCTGTATGCCGAAATAGTTCATTTAACAAAGCAATTTTGGAACAAATTTTCATATTTTGCTTGTAAAAATATTTTGATTTCAAATAAATATTCAATTACATCGAGTGCGGACTGTTCCTGACAATTTTTCTTGCTATCCTGTTGGCACCGTTCTAGCGGTGCTTTCTTCATTTTATTTTTTCATTAAAAAGTGAATAATTAATCAATTGTCAGTTCCTGGTTCGCTTTTATCGTTCTTACAAAAAAAGTGTGTACGTAAATTTTACGTAGTCTTAGCATTAACGTATGCATTATTATCCAAACTTTCTATACAATTGAAGAACAGTTTCTGTGATAAACCTAATAAAACGCAATTACTTTAACTTTTTCACCAAAAGGCGAACCTTTATACTTAAAACTTTGTAACTATTTAAAAAAAAAGGCTGACAACTACCTCTTTTTGAATACATAATGAAGCTGCCCTGTGTGGTGAGCATCAAATTAAAATATTCGACGGATGTATGTAGAAATTCTTATTATTTAGTTTTAAAAACAAAAAAACTTTGTACTTTCATTTAATAAAATCAACACAAAAGAAAAACAGGTTTTTATTAAACATTTATCTAAAATTACTGCCCCAAACGGTGTAGTACGTAAAATTTACGTATATTAGCATTAACGTATGGTAAAACTGTATTACGATTCTAGGGTTAAAGGAATTTCCTCACAAACATCTCATGCAAGCCCCGGCAGTTGGTGGGATAGTTGTCCGAAAATGTGAGAACCAAAATCGTTTGGAAGGCGCTATGAACGCACTGATCAATCAATATATGTTATTTGTTATGCTCAGTCGCTCACTTGCAAGCAACGACTCAACAAAATACGCTGTTGCCTCGGTTTTTGCTAGTGATGAGATGATCGCTCTTTCCCTAATGCACCCCCACATTCTATTCGTCCGGTCCTATTTAGGACTCCTTTCTGCATCATTTATGACTCCGATTGTTTGCTGGGCTTTAGCAGGGATATGTTCCCACCCGACCAAGGATCCTATTTAAACGAACATCGGAGATTTATGATAGTTTCTCTTAGCTTCAAAGTTCGATATATACAAGAGTCTCGGTTTTAAAATGGATGTTAGGAAGTTCAAGAGAATTGCAATAGTTTCTCGTAACTTCAAAGTTCGTTAGATATAATAGTTTCGGGTTTAGAACGGGTGTTAGAGAGCTTAAGAGAATTGCGGTAGTTTCTCGTAACTGGATAGTTTGTTAGATATAAGAGTCTCGGATTTAAAACGCATGTATACTTTTCAAACCTTTTTGTTTTGCGTCAAATAAATCAAAAATTAATTCAATTATAGAAGCTGAAGAGGCACATTTGTGGTCAGGAGTCCAATAGTTTTCCGGAAAATCTGCTTGACAGTGCATAATAGACATGATTCTTCGTTGGCGAATCGAGGTAAATATGCAAGTGTTTGCTAGCTTTGGAGTATTAAACATTTCACCTCATCTAATTGTTTAAATGTCCTTAGGATTTGAGGAAATCCTCTCTTAAAATGAACTGTCGCAGGAAAATCTTTGGTTCCCCAATACGTTCAAGTACCTAGCAGCTACAGACTCAAGGGTGGCGTTCCTTCAAGACCATTGATTTTTAGTAGCTTAATTACCCTAATTTATAATCAAAACGGCATACTTTTTTATATTACCTATATAAATTAAAATAAAGCAAATGATTTTAACTAAAAAGATGTGTAAATTGTAAATATGGAACGAGTTAGAACTCATCGTAAGCGTAAACATTCTCGACCCGTTTTCGATACTGTTTTAGATACTTTCTCGATAGCGAAACCGTACCGAAACAAGATCCGTTAGTAGTCCATTTACAGCACAAAAAAGAATCGTATTTCATACTCTTTGCATAACTTTCTCGATAGTGAAAACGTCCAGAAACAAGATCCGCTAGCAATCCATTTACGGAACGAAAACAAATCGGAAACTGTATCAAAATCTGATATCGAGAAAGTGAGCTCTGCTGCCACAAACTGGGCGAAGGGTAATACTTTTAGGATAGTTTTGCGGAACCCATTCTCGATACATTTTTCAGGAAAATTATTGCTAAAGCTTCGAAAACTTGGGCATTTTCGTGAGCGTTGGTCGGGTGGGTTATGCTTCTGTTGTGAACCCGGGGTATAGGTAATATAAAGACACATACAAATGTTTTTCATAAAGATTTTGATATTTATGATGGTGGGGAAAGAGAAAATATTTTTTCTGAAAAAAAGAATATGGCCAAGTTCGCCAGAAGCGAAACCACAAAAAAAATTATTTTTTTTAAATTTTGGGTGCTTTTGATTGTTTTGGGGTTACCCACATGACAAAGAATCCTATGCTTGAAGACATCGCGCAACCTTTTACTTTCTTCGAAAATATACGATAGTTTCTGCAGTGTTTTTAAATGAACAAAATTTTGAAAATTTGGGACAATTCATATGAAAACGTCTAATTCAAAAAGCTGGCTAGTCTCGGATTTCGCTCAAACTTTGAGGGACACTTCTTTAGGGTCCTAAAGGAACATATTGACACACATTTATTTTTTATAACCACTGGTTTCGGACTGGTCAAGTTTCAAAGTTTGAAAAACGTAATTTTTAGGCCTACCTTATTTAACCTGTAAAAATGTTTCCATTAGAGATATCTTTACATTCGATGGAGCGTTTTAAAGGGAAAAGATAGTAGTTTGTTTAAATATAAATATTAAATCATATAGCGAGTACCTGGGATTAAAACCCCGGTACTGAAAATACGTATTTTTTTATCGATTTTCGTCAACTTTAGCCGGCTCTGGTGTCTTTACTGTTTTAAGTAGCCACTCAATATTTGTCAAAATAAGGGTACATATCCTAGAAGAAACTAACACAACCATCGGCAAAAAAATCCCACTCCTTATAGATAAATTATTATCACGAAATTTGTCAATTTTCAAAAATCATGGTTTTCAGGCTCGAAACCGGACATGTTTATCAAGAGATAAAAATACGAATTTTTCGTGGACTCCAGTCCAGACCTTTAGCTTTTAATACCTCGACATTTCGTTTTGTTATTTTCATACTAAGGGTCTCTGCTGATGTATCTCCTAAACCAATATAATTTTTTTTTTTTTCAAAGTAAATTTTCGTATAATTTTTGAGACTTTTTTCAAGCAACCTTTATATAGTCTGAAACCTGAAGCTTCTAACTTTTCAACAAAAAAAACCGTGTGCAATTATCATAACTACTAAACTATTTACATACGAGAGGATCATGCCGAGACTTCACGCAGTGCTACTTGCATCAAGTCACACAGAGTTTGTGGGAATTTGCCCCTGTATGCAATGGCTAAATCGTCTGCATATGCCACTATCTTCTCGCCCCACAGCATGTGTCTCGTAGCAACGAGTTGACAGTGAGGTTCCATAGAAGCGGGAAGAGAACTCCACCCTGAGACGTTCCCCTTGTGACATAGCGTGATAAATCAAGCGTGCCAAGTGATAAAGATATTTTCCTCCCCCGTAGTAGTTGATCGATTAGTCCAGTTAGGGATCTGCTTATGCCCAGATTAGTAAGAGCGGTGTTAATAGCCCCGGACTTATATTGTTAAAGCCCCTTCAATGTCAAGGAAGGCCACGAGACAGTAATCCTATTCACCCAACGATTTTTCAATGATAGAGACTAGGCTGTGAAGCGCAGTTTCTCTTGATTTACCCTTGGTGTAAGCATGCTGATAGCTGGAGATAAGGTTGCTATCAGTAGTAGTGGAGAGGTAGTCGCTGATTATCCTCTCGAAAGTTTTGAGTGCAAAGGACGAGAGGCTGATGGGTCTGTAGTCCTTTGGCTCGTAGTGGGAGGCCTTCCCATCCTTAGGAAAAAACACTACCGTGGCGTGTCCTCAGGAGCACGGAATGTAGTTGAGAGCCAGGCAGGCTGTATAGAGAAATACTAGCCATTTGGCTGATGTCTCCAGAGTGTTAATGAGTTGCGCGGGGATAATCCCGTCCGGTCCGGCAGCCTTAAACGGTTCAAAGCTCTTAACTGCCCGCCTTACCATTTCCTCCGTGATGGGTATATTTACTGCCAGGCTTGTTGCAGGTGCTGACGGTGCATTATGCAAGTTACCCGGAAAATGTGTGTTCAAGAGCAGCTAAAGGGTTTCCCGTTCCGTGCTGGTCCAGGAACGGTCAGACTTCTGCAAATATCTAATGGCTGTTTGAGTTTTCGGGAGAACTCGTCTAAGTCTCGCTATGTCGTCGACCTTTTCGACCCCAGTGCAGAAATTCCTCCAAGAAGTTCTCTTTGCCTGTCTCAGGGCTTTTTTGTAGGCTCTTAGTTTAACTATGTATTCGAGCCATTGAGGCTCCGTGTCGAGGTGTTTAGCCTTATTAAATTGCTTCCTGCCGGTTTAACGGAGCCAGTCCAGGTCGTAGGTCCACCAATGTGGCCTATTTTTACCGCGTGGGTTTGGCACTGGACAAGCCTGTTCAAGGGCATTTTAGAGCGCCGTGGTGTATGTCGTTACCAGGTCCTCCAGCTCCTCAACCGATGAGGGGGCTTGTGGGGGTAGTACTTGTAGGTCTCTGGCAGGAGCGTCCGCTCCTATAATAAGATGACCCGTACAAAAAGTTTACACCAGATCTTTCACCTCCATTTGTAGTGAAGGTTCTTCGGCGCGTTGCGCATATAGACCGACGCCATCGTCAGGCTAGTACTGCCGACTGTTAAACTGGCAGCAGTAATGTCACCATTGGTATAGTTAGGTAGGAGAGACTTAACCAAAATACCTGTATTCTGACTTTGCCCTCCTCGCTGGATCGAATGAGCTTGAAACCCTTAGTCCCCAATCCGCAGATCGTCGAGCTGTTGACCCAGGGTTCTTGGATAAGGACCACATCCACATCACCTTTAAAAAGACGACTACTTAAAGCAGCCGAGGCTTTGTGCAGGTTTATCTGAAGCACCACCATATCGTTGAGGTCTGCCCTGTCCCGAAGGCTGTCTCTCAACGACGAGTTCAGAGCAACTGTGCGATTTGGCGTAGCGAGAGCCCTGCTGTCTGAGGCTTCAGATATATTGCGCTCAGGATGGGCTGCTACCACCGTGACGTCGAGGCCTTCCCCGTCCAGCTGGCTGTCTTCCATCTCCGAGTTGGCGGATAACATGCTTTCCGCGTCGGACTCCTCGGTTTCCTCTTGCGGTACTTCGATTTCCGAGTCTCCCGAAGCAGCCGCGATGGCAACGTTCTACGGTATACGTGGATGACTATCTGGCCTACACTGTAGTGCACTAGCCCATCGCGGTTGCTCCATTTGCTGACAGCCCATTCACTGCTTCTCTTTCCTATGGATCTCTGTGACCAGGTCTTGAGACCATTGCCACAGGCGTTGAGAGACTAGTTTTCGTACCAGCGGTTTATGGAAGTTCAGCATGCGCCGTTGTCCGCTTAGCTGCGTAGGCAGCTGCACTGGTGCTGGCTCCCATCAAGTCAATCTTACTTTAAGATTTATAGGTTGACCGACCCGTAGCTGCCATCGCTGTCAGTCCCCCGGTTGATTTTGAAGTGGAGGTTGTCCTCCGACGCTGTGCTTTCGTTTGATCCAGCAAAGCTCTCCTCTGCAGAGGAGTGAACGTGGTTGTTGCTCGTTTACAGTTTTTCATCTTGTTGGTACGACCTATCGCCGGACAAGGCCAGCTTAGGGTCAAGGAGGAGAGTGAGGGGAAAGTGTGTCGTCCGTTGCGGCAGAGCCCCATACCGCCGTAAGGCCATAGTTACTCTCCGAGGCGGCCCGGTATCCGAGAGGCTCCGTTCGATTACAGCCACGATTTGCCTCCCGACTGCAAACGACCAATAGGCACGTGGGTAATCCAAACACCGTCTGAAAACATATCATGAATTACACGGATATTTATGTCTGAACAAGGCAATCCTGCCCATGGCATATCATATAAAAAAACAAAAGAAAATAAAACAGGTAAGTACAGACATACATAAGTGCGCGCCCTCTACATATCTTTCTTCTGTCGCAGCATTTTTTATTACAATTACAAAAAATTGGACCAAAAAGATATAGGTATTTTTAATTTCAAACATTGTACTTTAAGGCTAGAACGGTTAGATTAGGTTCAAGTGGCTGCCGCAGAGGCACACCTAGGCTAGTATTAAAGGGCCACTTGTGATACCACCAGCACCCTGGGCTAGGGTAAATTCTGACGTTCATATTCACCACGATAACTGTCAGAATTTACTACCGCTCTGTCAAAATTTGCTTTTTTAAACCAATTGGCCAACGGCCATTAATTAAATTTTTTCTATATAAATTGTTGGTAGACAGCCTTCTAATATCTGACCAGAGGTTAAACCACCAACGTTGGGCAGTTAACCTTTGGTTAACTTAAAATGAAAATTGGAAATCTGTGGAACGTAAGTTAACCTAGCACTGTGAAATTGAGTCTTATACCAGTATTCTGTAATTCTGTCTCATATCAAGTCACTAAATTTGAGAGATTCATTAGATACAATTTTTGTGCCTTGAGATGATTTCGGTATTCTATAAGAGAAAGTCACAAGAAATCTACCACAGTCTCTCTCTCGATCATTTTAAGGTGTGGTGAATACAAAAATTGCATAAATTTTAAGTAACGCATTTGACACTCGCCCTATAGCCCAGGCGTTCAAGTGCCGGTCCGTGAACAGTAAATTTTTATTTTTTTATTTAATTTTTTTAGTTTAATTACCTATTTTTAAAACATATAAATACTTCTTATTCGTAAATTCACTTTTTTTTATAATTTTTTAAATTTTTTATCCAATATTCTTTAATTGATTTCGTTTGTTACCTGCCTACAAGCAGATCACAAATTAGTGACTCTTTATTGAGACTAGAGATGTGAGGCAGCTTACTGAATACCAAATTGTATCAAATATGAAATAGACCACGAAACGTCTCTATTAGTGACTAGATACACCTTACAGAACTCCACCATTAGTGAGTTTTTCACTATAACGCATATAAAAAAAATCAGCACCTAACCACCTACCTACGCAATAATATATATTTTTATACTGCATCAAAAGGTGTATACTTTTATTTATCCATCTTTTTAAGCACAAATATAATACGTATTTCACTTTTGACGACTCTTAACACCAATAGGGCTTATTTTTATACCTTTCATGAACATGAAATGGTATTATAACTTTGGTCCGATGTTTGTAAATATGAGAAGAAGAAGAGATAGACCCATCAATAAGTATACCGAAATGATCAGGATGACGAGATGAGTTGATTTAGCCATGTCCGTCTGTCCGTCTGTCCGTCTGTCTGTCTGTCTGTTTGAACGCAAACTAGTCCCTCAGTTTTTGAGATATTTGGTATGCTGCCACCATTTTCCAATATAGGAATCATTTGTCGGAACCAGCAAGATCGGACCAATATAACATATAGCTCCCATACAACCGATTATTCCGCTAAACGGATTTTGGGCTATAACTCCTGTAATTAAACACGAAGGAACGTGAAATTTTATAAGTGTTGCTATTTTTATATGTGAAATATCGATGCTGAAAATCATAGAGATGGGATAATTATTTCACATAGCTCCCATACAATCGATTATTCCGATAAACGGATTTTGGGCTATAACTCCTGTAATTAAACACGAAGGAACGTGAAATTTTATAAGTGTTGCTATTTTTATATGTAAAATATCGATGTTGAAACTCATAGAGATGGGATAAATATTTCACATAGCTCCCATACAATCGATTATTCCGATAAACGGATTTTGGGCTATAACTCCTGTAATTAAACACGTAGAAACGTGAAATTTTGGACGTATTGCTATTTTTATATGTGAAATATCGATGTTGAAAATCATCGAGATTGGATAAATATTTCACATAGCCCCCATACAATCGATTGTTCCGATAAACGGATTTTGGTAGATAACTCCTGTAATTATATAGGTAGGAACGTGAAATTTTGGAAGTATCGCTATTTTATATGCGAAATATCGATGTTGAAAATCATTGAGATGGCATAAATATTTCACATAGCTCCCATACAATCGATTATTCCGATAAGCGGATTTTGGGCTATAAGTCCTGTAATTAAACACATAGGAACGCGAAATTTTGGAAGCATCCCTATCTTTATATGTAAAATATCGATGTTGAAAATCATTGAAATGGGATAAATATTTCACATAGCCCCCATACAATCGATTGTTCCGATAAACGGATTTTGGTAGATAACTCCTGTAATTATATCGGTAGGAACGTGAAATTTCGTAAATAATGCTATTTTAGAATGTGGAATGTCGATGTTAAAAATCAATGAGATTGGACCAATATAACACATCGTCCCCATATAATCGATAGCTCCGATAATTTCGGTATGAGCTAAAGTTAAATTCACACAGGCTGTACTGGGGATCAAACAGTGAAAATCGTGACGCTTATTCATGAAAGGTATTTAGCCTTCGGCACAGCCGAAGACAGCTTTCCTTACTTGTTTCTACTGCTTCTGTATCATATTGGATATTTTCAGTTTTTTGACTTGTAGATCTTCTCACGTTCACTATCCAGCATTAGACTATCCCTCTATGTTTTCATTATAGCAGCAGAAATACTTTATTCTACAACTGGCTGCCCGATCGTAAAAAAAAAATGCACCTTATGCTTAACAGTATATTTATACCGCACCAAATTTGGCGAATTTAAATGAGCCAGTTCGACACCGTTTACACTGGCAAATTTGCATTTGGCTTCACCTTCCCTGCAAGAATCTCCTACCAGGACAAAAAGCCAACGAAAGAAAAGGCACTGCCATTAAGGTTCTTGCTGGGCAATTCTAAATGTGGAACACAGGCAGGGTTGCTATTTTGAGGAACTGTGGATTGTATTGTTCGGCAAATGAGGTCAAATGTGATGGAATACCAAATTTGGAAAATGAGATTTGTATGGAAAAATTCGCCAAATTTGCAATTTTTCGCCAAATTTGGTGCGGTGTAAATGTACTATAAGAATTAAATTTTAAATGATGCAGATTTGTTTAGAAAGTAAATTTAATACCAGTATTCTGTAATTCTGTCTCATATCAAGTCACTAAATTTGAGATATTTCATTACACTGAGAGAAATGCATTGAATGTTGTGACAATATCGCTATTGATAGCGACGAGTTTGATGCAATATTAATTTAGAATGAGCGAGTTATCAAATATTATTTGCTCCCAATAAAAAGTAAAATGACATGTCAACCATTTCGATATGATATACTATTTTTTATATTTATGGATAGAATACTAATATATTTGAACGGCATGTCCATATCTATGGTCGTGATATGAATTTCTATTGTCGGTATATCCATATCCATATTTACTGCATAGTAATAATGGTAGAGACAGCGTATTAATATATATGGACGAAATGTAAATTTTTCTGGGACGCATAATCATAATAGTTCAACAATTTTTACTATGGATTTTCTAACAATATTACAACTTGTTTGAGCGTTTTTTTTAATTTCAAAATTTTTTGAATTTCTTATGATTGAACATTTTTCTAAAAATTTTATAAAATGCCGTAGCCGAATGGTAGAATACTGGGCTAACCTGCCAGAGGAGCAGGGTTCGAATCTTACTGAAACCAGATGTTAACTTATATAAAATTTTGTTTTTTTAAACTATTTAGAATTTATCAATAGTTTATATGGATACCATTTCAATAGTGATTTATCAAAAAAGCATTGATGAAAAATCCATATTCATTGATGGGACAGAATTATCAATTTTTATTTAATGTGATATCAATAATTATGGATGTTCCATCCATAGATTTCCCTCCGTGTAGATACAATTTTTGTGACTTGAGATGATTCCGGTATTCTATAAGAGAAAGTCACAAGAAATCTACCACAGTCTCTCTCTCGCTCATTTTAAGGTGTGGTGAATACAAAAATTGCATACAATTTAAGTAACGCATTTGACACTCGCCCTATAGATGTCGATGTAGCGCAGGCGTTAAGCGTCCGGATTATGACGCGGGAGATCGCAAATTTTTATCTTTTTATTTAATTTTTTAAAATTTAATTAACTTTTTTTAAACATATAAATACTTCTTATTCATAAATTCACTTTTTTTAATTATTTCAATTTTTTCACAAATTTTCTTTAATTAATTTCGTTTGTTACCTGCCTACAAGCAGATCACAAATTAGTGACTCTTTATTGAGACTAGAGATGTGAGGCAGCTTACTTAATACCAAATTGTATCAAATATGAAATAGACGAAATGTCTCTATTACAGCCCTATGCTGCGCGTTACCGGTAAAATTGCCATCGGCAAACAATTTTCCCTAAAATACGTTACCAAATAAAGTGGCTGCGATTCTGAGCAGATGGTAACGCTCTAATGGCAAAAAAACTCACCAGTGTGTATGTTGAATTGAAAAGCCACCCTGCTAGTCACCTGCCATATGTTTTTTGTTTATCAAAAAAAAGAAGACTGCAAAATGGAAATGAACAAGTAAGTATTTATTTATTTAATTAAACTTATAATCAATTATAAAATTTAATTTTGAAGAAAACAGCACTTTACAAGTAAGTAAATTTGGTAAATATTTTATGAAATTTATTAAAAATTGTTAATTTTATTTACAGAAAATATGCGCGCACCACCCCAGCGCAGTTGCGGTTGTATGTGGCCTTTTGCAAAGACCATCCCGAGCTCCTGCAGGGAATACACAGTTTTTATTGTGATTTATTAATACTATATACCTGTTTATTTGTTTGATTTTCACTCTGTTTTATTTATTTTGTTTAATTTTCACTTTATTTTGTTCAATTGCACTTTTGCTTTTTTATTTTTCAAAGTAAACATCAGCTGTTTTATATTGATGTTACCACATGTTACCACCTATTGTGGTGGTAACGGTGTTACCAGAAAACTTTTGCCCTCAGAATACCAAAAAGGAGTAAAAGTTGCCGAGTGAATTTGTTTGCCGGTAATAATAAAGTTATTACCACAGTAGAATAGACCTGTTAGTGACTAGATACAGCTTCCAGAATTGAGGTATAAAAGAAACTTAAATATGTGAGCTTTTTTCAAAAGTCTGTTTTGAAATTAAGATAACTTTTATATGTTTTGGCGTGACTTACGTTTCGTTTTGCTATTTACATTTTTAGCAAGAAATTATATGTATTACAGCTAAGCACCACATAAAACTTAGCTTCAGTTCATTTATTCAACCCTTCTTACACCAATCACTGCTTTTAACTCTAGTATCTTATTATAAAGTTATGGAAACCATAGAGAAAGAAAAGGGTACTGTTTGTAATAAATTTTTCGTTTTTTTATACCTTAACTCTTTGAAATCAATTTGAACCAACATACTTCATATAAAAAGTATATTTTTCTGAGAACCTTGGTCTACGCACTTGCCAATAGCGGCATTTTGGAAACTCTTCAACAAAGCCAATTTTCCTCAATTTTAACTCACTTTTCTAGGATTTGCCCCAATATAAATTTAATGAAAAATATAACAAATAGGCGAATAGCACGAAATAGTAGACTTTGTGAATTGCGTAAGTTATTAAGATTCATTTTTATTAAAATAACAATTTTCGGTTTTTATTATAAACAGTGAAAAATGAGACTTGCATAAAAATTTATGATTAAAAATGATATACATAGGTACCTACATTTATTAAAAGTATGATATCATATGACCTAGAAAGAACACTTAACTAGATAAGTATTGCCACTTTTGAAAAATTTTAAAATCAAAGAATTGAACTCCAAACATTTTTGCAAAAAACATTTTAAAAGCTTATATATAGGCCAATGAAACGAATTGAGTAATTGACTATAAGTAATAACTAGAGAACGTAAAAATATGTCAAATCAAGCGTCTGAAAATTTTTTGGAAATTTATTCGAAAACAAATTTGGTTTACTGTGGCAGTTTACCCAATTTCTTTTTAAATAAATTTACAAAGTTTTTTTAGGCGCTGTATTTTACCTATTTCTCCGATCTCTATAATACCTTAATTATACATACAATGAAAAATTTTGAGGTAAACAATAACTAGCACTAAATTTCGAAATATTGAAATTATACTTTGGAGTTCAAATCTAGTATCTCAAAAAGTAGAAGATATTTTTTTTATAAACGAAAATACGTAATCATTTAAAAAAACTCGATTGGTTCGGTAATACTAAAAACTCCTAAAGCTATGCATATATATGACTTTTTGTATGAACATATCAAACATTAAATTACTATAAATTAAATGAAATTTCAATCAAATTGTTGTGAACCAAGGTATATTAAACAAAGTAATAGTCAACTTGACAGTTCTCTCTTTTCTGTAGGAGTTATCCCGTCAAATGAAAAAAATATTAACCCGTTCTGCTTAAGATTTTAAATTTTTTCAATAGTGTAAAGAAATAGCAAATTGTTGCATACAATATCGCTTGCCTCAGTTCCTTGCACGTTTAAATTGAGTTTAGAGTTCAGATAAGCTAGACTCTAGCACATTTTAGCGAAGATGAATGGTCTAATCTTTTTTCAACTGGATCTTAGACCGAAAACGAAACTGTACCGTTTCAAAATCCAGAACCGGTTCCAAACAAGGCTGTACTTTTTTTATAAATTGATTACTTCATTACGCGGACACATATTTTCCTTGATAAGACGGTACCTTATTTTGACTTCAGTATAAAAAAAATCCACCAGTTTCTGCGACACTCTGGCGACAAGCTTCTTGTGATGCAATCGGCGGAAATCGACAAATATTCAATACTGGCCAATTTTATAACGCAAAGGTCCGAAAAGAGGTAGATTCCAAAGTGGCCAAAATTACTACGTTACTGTTTGGGCTAGCGTATTTCGCGGTATTGATAATTTTTTGGCCTGAGCAAATGTAATCTAATTTTTCAGTAAAACAAGTGGAAAAGGGTTAATACGCTTGTTTACATTTTTTTGAAGGAAAAACTCATACAAAAACAAAGTATTGCAGTTGTCAATTCCACCTTGTTGAATTTGCCTTGGTTGTGAACATTTCGTAAATAAAATGCGACTGCTATGAAAGTTCTCTTGGTAAGTGTGTTTAATTGTGTAGGTATGAGTATGTATTGTATGTATATGATAAGTAAATGAAAAGTTTCGTTTGAACGTAAAACTAGCAGAGAAATGCGATAACGTGCCCTAAAATTGTTAAGAATTTCGTTTTTCATAAATGACTTGATAAGTTTGACTGTAAATACCAGCACACATGCAAAAATATAAGATAATTTCCATGAAGGGGTAATCTTAAGTCCTGAATACCCAGAAAACACAGTCTCTAACGTTAGAGAAATTTCGATAGTCACATTAGAAAACTAGTGTAATTATCGATTTGGGAAAGATAACAGAGAACTATACTAGAAAGCGGCTCGAGAATGATTAAAGAAATAATGCAAATTCAATTCACATTCGAAACCCATTAGAGAATGACATTAAAAGTCGATTGGAGAACTATGATTTTTTCGATTTGAGAATTATGTATGTCCCATTTTGCTTGAGAATGCTATATTTCTCAAGTGTAATCGATATCTAACTTCGGTGTATGTTGGGTAAGTACGCAATACCCTGCAAAAATCGAGAGTACTCTCTTTCCTGTCAAAAGAGTACTCCAATTGGAGCATAAGGGTACTCCAAATGTAATCCTTTTTCATATAAAAACTGTGCTCCAATTAACATTGCGATGTCCTAGTACTGGACTACCTACTCCAACCGTCGCTTTGTTTCTGCTGCACAATGGATTACATAGTGTCAGAGTATCTACTTTGCAATGTACTCCAATGTTGTTACTCCCTGGAGTATATACTGATCTCAGAGCGATAGTGTCATGATTTTCGTCGATAAGGCAGGAGCAATGATCGGCTTTCAAAAAGCTGAAGGTGGTCCGATGAGGTATACAAAGGAATACTATTGGAGTACTCCAATATCAAAAAATTGGAGCACATAGTCCAACGATTTTTGCAGGAATAACCTCTATTAATTACACATCAACCTTGTTTAGCATGCAAAGAACCATGGTCTAAAGTGTCTTTAAAGGCTTACTTTCAGTGGGAACACAGTCCCCTCTGCAATAGTTTTCTACTTGGAATATGTAGTGTTAAAAGCCCATAGTATATTTCCTCTATAAGAAACTTCAAAATGGGCACGAAACTTTGATATATTATTTGATATATTAATTAGTCTATCTCATTTTATCTTTTTCTTCAAAAATTAGTAGTGGAATCTTCATAGTATTATTTTGGAGTTACAGACGAATGCATTTATTAATCTTGAGTTTATACCCATACTTCCCAGAACAGAGATCATCTGAAAAGATTCGGAAAAAGAACTTGAAACATTTGCGATAATTCCTCAAAATAATCCTAAATTATAAGGAAAAGCCACGAAACTATCTGTCAATAATCCTGATTTAATTCTAACAATATTCCAAAGTGAAACCGAAAAGAATACTGTTAAAAATAGTACCGAAACATCATGATCTCTAGAACGAGCACAATGATCCACAATTTCTTATTCAGAAATGCTATTAATAAGTCTTTGATGGATACTTGAACTATAGAGGTTGGTCATTATTAAGATATGCCCTTGCAGGGTTACTCTTCCTTATGTTTTTTTTCGTGCAAAAATATTAGATTAATAGATTATACATTTTTGATTTCTTTCTTCTTTTTTTGTTTTCACTTTTTATGTTCTTACGTTTTAGGTTCATACGGGGCAATTCTAAATAATTTTTCACTGTGCGAGAAAGTTCGCAGTAAAAAATTATTACCAATTGACCTGATAGTGAACGTGTGGCTGGCGGAAATATGTACATACATTACCATACGGTTAACCGCCTTAAAGTATACTACAATTTTTATAAAATCGTTTTATCCAATCAAAGTGTATTCCCGCTAGCCACAACCGTTCACCAAATGCCACCCTACGCACGATCCTCATTCCTCTGGTCGTTACATTAAATACAATCGCCTTCAACCTCCTCCTGATGCACATCCTGATCAAATTCATCATCTGCAGTAGCCTCCTGATATTGCTGATATTCAGACACCAAATCATTCATATTACTCTCCGCTTCGGTGAACTCCATCTCATCCATGCCCTCGCCGGTGTACCAATGCAAGAAAGCTTTGCGCCTGAACATTGCAGAAAATTGCTCTGATATACGTTTGAATAGTTCTTGTATGGCGGTTGTATTACCAATAAAAGTGGATGACATCTTTAGTCCCTTCGGTGGTATGTCACATACTGCAGTCTTAACATTGTTCGGTATCCATTCTACAAAGTACGAGCTATTCTTATTCTGCACAGCTAGCATTTGCTCGTCTACCTCTTTCATTGACATGCGTCCACGGAAAACGGCTGCAACAGTTAGGTAGCGGCCATGTCGTGGGTCACAGGCAGCCATCATATTCTTAGCATCAAACATTTGCTGTGTCAATTCGGGTACAGTTAGTGCGCGGTATTGTTGTGAGCCGCGAGAGGTTAGCGGCGCGAAGCCCGGCATAAAGAAGTGCAACCGCGGGAAGGGTACCATGTTGACGGCTAACTTGCGTAGATCGGCATTGAGTTGACCAGGGAAGCGCAAACATGTGGTCACACCGGACATTGTAAGCGACACAAGATGATTGAGATCACCATAGCTTGGATTGGATACCTTTAGCGTGCGGAAACAAATATCATATAAAGCCTCGTTATCAATGCAGTATGTTTCATCTGTGTTTTCTACAAGCTGATGTATGGAGAGAGTAGCATTGTAAGGTTCGACGACCGTATCGGAGACCTTTGGAGAAGGCACCACGGAGTAAGTGTTCATTATACGATCGGGATACTCCTCACGAATCTTCGAGATTAGCAGCGTACCCATGCCAGAACCGGTTCCACCACCCAACGAATGAGTTAATTGAAAGCCCTGTATGAGAAAGATGGAAGTACACTATCAATGGAAACGGAAACCGTTTTTGTTTGGGTTAAGATAAATTACCTGCAAGCAGTCGCAGTTTTCGCACTCTTTACGCACCACATCAAGAACATTGTCCACCAGTTCAGCACCTTCAGTGTAATGACCCTTAGCCCAGTTGTTGCCAGCTCCAGACTGACCAAACACGAAGTTGTCAGGGCGGAAAAGTTGTCCGTAGGGGCCAGAGCGTACAGACTCCATAGTACCAGGCTCGAGATCAAGCAGAATGGCACGGGGCACATATTTGCCGCCAGAAGAGCGCGTAACAGCTGTAAAAAAAATTAATTGTATTATAACGTGCACTACTTTTAAAATATTCAAAGGCGATGGGATACGCTACAACATTTAAAGTGCGTATCGGGATGGTTGGGATAAATGCCACCATCTCTAGTTAGCACAAAGTATAAAAAATTTCTGGAGATTAACGTGAGCCATGGTAAAATTATTAAGGTTTGGAATGATCAGCGTGAAAATAATGAAAGTTTATGTCGGGTCAGATGGGCTCGAGGAATATATTTATACCTATCAGTTCTCCGTTTAACTAACGTTGCTACAGCTTAGCGGTACTTAGTTCAATGTCCATTGTCGTACACACAGAAAAATTTCTTACATTTTTAGTTAACATGATTCATGTTAAATCAACATGAACACCTCTTGTACGTAAAACAAAAACAATTTCGGAAAATCAACACGAACATTTTAACATGAAGCGTATGGTTAAAATAACATGAAGTACTTCTGCATACGAATTACATTAGTGTGTATCCATCACACTATATTCGGTTTGTTTTAACATGAACAAGTGTTGTTTTCGGCTGCCATCTGTTCCCCAACATTTTAACATGAAGCGTATGGTTAGAATAACATGAAATATTTCTGTATTAGAATTACATTAGTGTGTATCCCTTACACTATATTCGGTTTGTTTTAACATGAACAAGTGTTGTTTTCGAGCATCATCTGTTCCCCATCAAAGCTTGTGAACAGAATTGTTCTCAAAAGAACAGAATTTAAGTCAGTGTGTAGATACCGACTTGATGAAAAGTTGTAGATATTATAAATAATTAATATATTATTTCTTTTGTATTTTTCGGCCTTTTAAATTTACGATTATATGTATTTTTGAGCTCTAGGCCACCCAGATATATATGAAGAAAAACACTAAAATTTGTTTAGATCATATATTTATTTAAGTGAATCGATATTTCGACCTCAATTTGACGTCATCATCAGGATACTATTGGCTGCACCTTATCGACTCGAATTAATATATTGTGAAATTTATAGTTTCTTAACTTGCGAATAAGTTGTGAAGTTTTGCAAAAAGTTTTGGGTAAGTAATTTGTGTTGTTTTTCATATTTTGTAAACGTTTCCTGCTAAAACACGTCCAAAAATGTCGGGGTAGGTTAAAAACAACGCGCACTATACATAAATACCATGGAAACGCTTTAGGATTAGGGATACCGGGTAGAAACGGCGTCGTTTGATACTTATCCCTACATTAATTGGACGTGTGCTACCAGTTTTACAATCGCTTGGATAATTTAAAGAGCTTTCAATGAAACAATTTTTATTTAATTTTCAGATTGGGGCTTGTTGTTGCTGTTTTCGATGCAGAAGTTGCCAATGATTGCATTAAAATAAGAATATATATGTATGTACATATGTGTACTTTTATTATTTAACATGCTGATCGTGTTAATTTAACATGATGATCGTGTTAATTTAACATGATGATCGTGTTAATTTAACATGATAGATCGTGTTAATTTAACATGATAGATCGTGTTAATTTAACATGATAGATCGTGTTGATTTAACAATAAAAACATGTTGAATTAGCATGACAGATCGTGTTAATAAATTATACAAGCATTATATTCTTTCATACCTGAAAATATGTATGTTAAAGGTTTTCGATAAATGAATTAACTAAATAAAAATTATTAAAAAAATCAAAAACAAGGTGTTTTATTTTAAGGGTTAATTTAACAATAAAAACCTGTTAAATTAACATGATAGATCGTGTTAATTTAACAATAAAATCCTGTTAAATTAACATGATAGATAGTGTTGATTTAACATAACATATCGTGTCAATTTCACATGATAGATCGTGTAAATTTAACAGGACGAAAGTGTTATTTCAACATAGTATAGTGTTAATTTAACATGTCTGATAGTGTTGATTTAACAAGAAAAATAATGTTGTGTCAACAGGAAATCATGTTGATTCAAACCTTTGTGATCATGTTAAATTCACACTGTTCCTTCATGTTGATTTAACATGTAGGAACAGTGAAACAATAGCTTCATGTTAGAACAACATGAGCGATAGTGTTGAAAAATAATAACCTGAAAAAGTGTTAAAAAAGTGTTGATTCAACATGAAAATTATTCTGTGTGTACTAAGAACCGTTAACCCAAGTAAACTTTAAAACAAGGTATGAAACCCATTAAAATAACGTTCCGGTTTCGGTTTCGGGAAAGACATTTTTTACTTATGTCTCAATCTCTTTAAAAAAGTTGGTTTGGTCCAATACACAGCCGGCTGCTGTACATTGTAATAAATACATATTATTAACGCTATGTATGGATGAAATTTCTGCAAAATAAATTCCAAAAAAAATACTACTTTTTCTAATAGAAAAAATATTTGAATGGAAACTAGTTAAATAAATCTAAACACTTTTTTCTTGGATCTCGTAAATTTTTTTTCGATGCCAACTTTCAGCTATAGGTAAATTTCCTTTTTCGGAATTTGATACTGAGGTCAAAACGTGTATTTTGTAACATTGCTCGACCATCTTCCATGAAAGCTATTCAAAAAAAAACGAAAAGTTACATTTTTAAAAAACTTTTTCAAAACTTAGTTTTGAAATATCCTATTTTTATCATATGGCCAAAAAAGGCGGACTGTTACGTTACAATCAGACTCACTTTCCAAAAGAAACTACTACAAAAAACGATGGATTTGGACACTTTCAATATTTTTGGCATATGCATCTTAAAGTGCACTTCTGAAGTAACATTTTCTATAGATATGAAAATTTTTGTAGGTATTCTTACTACAGATTTTGGAAGTAGGTTTCGAAATTCCTTTGCATGTTTGAAAAAGTCTGCGCTTCTGTCAAATTATTTTCAACATGTAGTATATAATATTAAGGGCCGCTTGCATAAAAGCTGATAACGACTAACCGGAGTTTAATTGACGTATTTTGTATGGTTAGCTGTCAAGTTAATCACCGATTAGGCTTAATCGGCTTTTATGCAAGCGGCCCTAAATGTTTAATAAGTATGTAATAAATGAAAATTTAATTACACTGAAAAAAATTTGTCTGTGCTTTTTAGACACATAACTGCTCGGACTGTTACGTTACAAAAAAATACTATTGCTTTACACGTGCGATTTGCGTTTAGATAAAAAGCGCATTTAAGCATTAATTATAGCTTCGCTGTGAATCTCGTTGGGAAGAAATGCAGAATAGCTCCAACTCTCTAATAAAAAATTGGGATCGATAGGAATTTTAATAAGAAACATAAAAGTGTAGTTCTTTTTTGGGGCAAAAAACAACAGCAAAAGTTATTAAGGGTCAACGTTCATTTAAAGCATTTCTTTTAAATCAAAATTTCTCAAAAACCAATGAACCGATTTTCAAATTTTGTTTTCCATTGTTGTGGGTGCAAAACCGCGTATGTGCAAAATTTTAAATTTAATTTTAAAAACAACCCTGGGCTGCACCATGCCAAGTCCTTCTTCGTAGGAGGCCTTCGGCCGCGCTTATAAAAAATAACCCTGGACTGCGCCATTCCAAGTCTGGGTGGTTGCCTGAACCGTGGCGCCACGGTCCGAAACTAATGTATTTTTGCCTATAACTTTTGAACTGATAAACAAAATTAATTTCCTCTTTCGGATTCTTAATCTAATCGTGAATACGCGTCTTTTGATGCACTTTCCCCTTTTGGCCAAAATTTCGGAGGGGACCCTCAACTGCACTACTACCAAAGATAATTCAACTACCTACCCAATGCAAAGAAAAAAATTAAAATCGGTTTATTAGCTTTTAAGGAATACTGATTTTAAAAATTACTTTAAATTTTGCACTTACGCGGTTTGGCACCCAAAACAATAATACATCAAATGAAAGGTAATTCAATAACCTACCTGTAATAACTCACCTGTTATACTACTCCAGAAATGATACAGATATTGTTTGTAATTATATGTACCATAAAGTTGTAATTTATTAATGTGTATAAATTCACATCCAATAGCTAGTTCAATTACAACCGCACCGTTCCGCTAATACACTTTAATTACCGATTCTTAGTACTCGTCAATTACCGATTATTACTCGATACCTTAATCGACTATCGCTTAAACATACATGTCCAGGTCTCTACATCTCTCCCTTATTTTTGAGTCTTCTTTCCATTTTTGAAATCGTATGCGGTGTGGATTGTTGGTGATGAACAGGTTCTGTCTTTATGGTGTAGGGACTGGTGATGACGACCTATTTTGTGGAGCTCCGTCGTTCTTGGCTTGTGTGTGTGATGTTGACATAGTTGAAGTCGATGTGGTTGGATCTCCGGGCTGTTGTCGTTCTGCGGTATTTGTAGCAGCAGCGTTTTTGATAACCGGCAACTTTTTGATATGGCTTATGTTTCCCCTGAAGGTCTTCCCGTTTGCGGAAACTGTCACCTCATGTCCATCTACTTCTTTTACTTGATACTCGGTTGGATCAAAGGTTGGTGTGAGTTTGTGCGTGAATACAACATTACGCAATAGGACTTTGTCCCCCACTTCAATATCAGGTTCCTTCGCACCACGCTTCGTATCAGCCTTCTATTTTCCTTTCCATTTGTTGATCATGTCCAGATCTCTAGCCGCCGAGTCTATCATATCTTCCGATATGTCCCGTATATCCGGAATCTTATCTCTGATGACGCGATTAAACATAAGCTCGGATGGTGAAGACCCTGTTGTGCCGTGGGGTGTAACGTTGTACATTAGCGCGAAGTCTTGGATTTCCTTCTTATAGTCGCGCTTGTTGTTATGCGCTATCATCAAACGTTTTACCAGCGACCGGTTCATGTTCTCCACTTCTCCATTGGCTTGTGGCCAATATGGTGGTGTGGTGATTAGTTCTATATTGTGGGTTTTACAGAAACTCTTAAACTCTGAGCTTACAAATTGTCTGCCGTTGTCCGCTCTTAAAGAATTTGGTATGCCCAACCGGCTGAATATCTCTTGCAAAATCTCAATAATAAATTCAGAGGTGATTCTCTTTGTAAACTTGACCTCTTGATATCGAGAATAATAATCAATTAACACCAACACGTATTCGTCATTTAGGAGCGGACCAAGAAGATCCGTGGCAACACATTGCCAGGGCCCATTCGGGAATGAGTGCCTCTGCATTGGTGCTGGTTTGTTTGGTTGAGATACCAATAAACAACTGATGCATTTTTTTACGAACAATTCCGCATCTCTATCTAGTAGTGGCCACCACACTTTGGAACGTAGTCTTCGTTTCATGGCCGATTCTCCCGGGTGTCCTTCGTGAGCCAGCTGTAATGTTTTCTCCCGCAAAGTTTTTGGGATGACGATTCGAGTTCCTCGGAGCAAAATGTCACCCACCGCTGCTAATTCGTGTCGGAATGGGTAATAACCATTAGCTTTGTTGACCGACCATAAGTCATTCTTAACAAATGATATGGCATCTACCAGTTCCTGATCCTTGACACTTTCCGTTGCAATCTCGCATATTCCCATAGCTGAAGGTGTGGCGCTCTCGATTATATGGAAAATGTTATAGTTGTGATCATTATCGAAAGTGTTTCCCTTTTCAATTTTGCATAGTCTTGACACGGAATCAGCGATATTCTCCTTGCCAGCGCGATATATCACCCTGAATTTGAACGGCTGCAGCCTAAGGAGCCACCTTTCTATCCTGGCAGGTGGTTTGGACGTCGGTTTGAAGATTGTCTCCAGCGGTTTATGGTCAGTTACTAGTTCGAAATCCAGTCCCATTAGGTAGTAGTAGTACCTTTCCACTGCCCATACTAGTGCAAGACTTTCTTTTTCCGTTTGAGAGTACCGCTTCTCCGTGTCTGACAAGCTCTTACTAGCGAACGATATAATTTGCGTCTCACCCGAACGATCGAACTGCAATAGTACTGCACCTAAAGCTACGGGACTTGCGTCAGCTATGACTCGCGTTCTTTTCTGAGGGTTAAAATAAGCAAGATTAGGTATTTCTGAAAGCGCGTGTTTAAGTTTTTTAAATGCTTCTTGTTGGGGTTTCTCCCACACAAATTTGGAGTTCAGTTTCAATAATTTTCTTAGCGGTTCAGTGGTGTTAGCAAGATCGGGGATGAATTTCCCTACGTATGTTACTAGTCCTAAGAAGCTTCTTACTTCTTCCTTCGATTGTGGTGCTCGGAATTCTCTGATCGTCGTGATTTTATTGGGATCGGGAGCAATTCCTTCATCTGATAGTAAATGGCCTAGGAATTTGAGCTGTCGTACCTTCCACGCGCATTTCGTTTCGTTTAGCAGCAGACCATTGCTTTTGAATACCTCAAGCACTTTTTTGACAGCCTCATCGTGTTCCTGCTCTGTTTTCCCAAATATGATAATGTCATCAATATAGTTTAGTGCGTTTTCGCAAGAGCATAAAAGCTTTTCAATCACACGCTGGAAAATTTCAGGTGCTGAGTTTATTCCAAACATCAACCTTTTATACTGGAAAAGGCCTTTGTGAGAAATGAAAGTAGTGATGTGACGGCTGGACTCATCCAATTCCAGTTGGTGGTATGCCCATTTGAGGTCAATCCTTGAGAATAGTTTGGCTCCTCTCAACTTCGTCATGAATGTATCAAAGGTCGGTAGCGGATAATTCTCTCGTAACACAGCTTGATTCGCTCGACGCATGTCTATGCATAGCCTCATTTCGCCTCCCTCTTTGAAAACAACCACTATTGGTGATATCCACGACGTGGGCCCTGAAACTGGCTCTATAATATCTTGAGCTAGCATCTGATTTATTTTGTCTTCAACCTGCTTTTCTAATGCTATAGGGACTCGTCGCATTGCCTGTTGTATCGGCTTGATTTCTGGGTTTATTGAAAGTTTAATTTTTACCCCCAGCATCTTGGGAAATGGTTTTATTACATCCACTCGGTTGACGTTCACTCCTAGTTTTAGGACTCCTAATTGCGTTGCCGTGTCGCGCCCCAATAGTGATTGACATCCATTTTCAATCACGTAAAAAGTGGCTATTCTTTCGGTATCGTTAATTCCTATCGGTGCGTCAAATACAAGCAAAACTTTTAAGGATTGATTTGATGCGTATGTTCTAAACCGAGTGGATGAGTCTTCACGTTCATCCCATACGACCGCTGCGTTACTTTTCAACAATTCCCAATCGTGTTCGCTCAACAAGTTTAGACGTGTGCCTGAGTCTATGATCATAGGTATGACACAGCCCCCCACGTTACACTTCAGGTTTTCGTCATTGGACGCATCATTTAAAATTTTAAAGCATTTAAACTCTCGCGCCTCTTCTTCCTGGTCGCTATCATCCTCAACGTTGCGCACTTTAAAAGATTCTGATTTTCGTTTTTTCGGGGAACTGTGTCCGCTTCTGATGAACTTCCGTTTTTTAGTCTGACATTTTCTCGCAAAATGTCCCACCAAACCACATTTGTTGCATTTCATAAATTTTGCTGGACACTTAGAGTCTTTTGCTCCATGGCCTTTTTGGCCACATCTACTACACTCGTCGTCATCATGTTTCCTTCCAGGTGTTTTGGTTGAAATCCTGTTTATTTTCTCTTCACTCGGTTTAGCAGACATCGATCCCGATTGTTTGCCGATTTGTTCGTAGATCTGACATGACTCGACTATCTCTTCAAGGCTTTGCTCTTTTTCTAACAATTTTCTTTTCAATTCAACGGGAGCCCATGAGTCGATAATTTTATCTTTTATGCAAATTTCGGTGATTTCTGACTTAGTATTTCCAAACTCGCATTTTGACACTTGGTGTCTGAGGCGCAACAAATATTTGCTAAAGTTTTCGCCCTCAGTCGGGGACAGGTTGCGAAAAAGGTGTCTCTCAAAGGTGGAGTTTCGCTTTGGTGAGAAATAGTCGTTCAGTCTATCTACTAACACTTTAAAGACATCAGTCTCTTTAGCGGGTTCAACCAATGCACCTGGAATATTGAATGCAACTTCTTGCAACTGTGGTCCGCCCAGGTGTAGCAGTTTATTTTTTTTCTTTACTTCATCTTTTATATCTTCTGATAGAAGGTATAAAGAGAAGGACCTGTACCATTTTTCCCATTCAGAGCGTAGCAGTGCTTTGTCGATGTTATCGCACAGAAATGGACGAATTTCGGTCATTTCGCATAAATGTACGTTCAAAATCTGGAATTTGTTCAAGTAAACATTTTAATTTCATATGCTCAATTGAATGCGCAACTTCAAAATACCTGTGTGTGAGTTTTACCAAATGCGTGTTATTGTGTTCACGCTTGTATCGTTCCCAAAATTTAATTTGTCACCTTTAACTTTCCTTGTTGCATGCGAGATTTAACTCGTCACCTTCGATTTAAGATTACAGTAGCGAAATTTAATTCGTTCCCTCTTACTTGTTCTTCCTGCAGGCGAGATTTAACTCGTAGCGAAATTCAATTCGTCACCTCTGATTTGTATTTGGTATAGGCGAAATTCAATTCGTCCCTCTTACGAGATCTGAAATCAGGTAATTTAATCGACTCAATTAGTCTTTCACACTTTTGTATGTATGTCCACAATTTAATGTGTTATCTGAAAGTGTTTTTCCTTTTACCTCAACCTACGTCAGGTTCCAGTTGTTTTTCTTTGATTACGCCGGTCAATGTATCACACACTAGCGCAATATCTGGAATTCAACATTTATTCGTTATCAAAAGCCTAAGTTCAGCGAGTATATATTTGTATGTATATATGTTCGTTCGAAGACACCAAAGAAAATGGTAGCAACTGCCGTTACTCAAATTTGCCAATCTTTTATTTTTGGTGTCGCGATCCCATTCTCGTCGCCACTGTAATAACTCACCTGTTATACTACTCCAGAAATGATACAGATATTGTTTGTAATTATATGTACCATAAAGTTGTAATTTATTAATGTGTATAAATTCACATCCAATAGCTAGTTCAATTACAACCGCACCGTTCCGCTAATACACTTTAATTACCGATTCTTAGTACTCGTCAATTACCGATTATTACTCGATACCTTAATCGACTATCGCTTAAACATACATGTCCAGGTCTCTACATCTCTCCCTTATTTTTGAGTCTTCTTTCCATTTTTGAAATCGTATGCGGTGTGGATTGTTGGTGATGAACAGGTTCTGTCTTTATGGTGTAGGGACTGGTGATGACGACCTATTTTGTGGAGCTCCGTCGTTCTTGGCTTGTGTGTGTGATGTTGACATAGTTGAAGTCGATGTGGTTGGATCTCCGGGCTGTTGTCGTTCTGCGGTATTTGTAGCAGCAGCGTTTTTGATAACCGGCAACTTTTTGATATGGCTTATGTTTCCCCTGAAGGTCTTCCCGTTTGCGGAAACTGTCACCTCATGTCCATCTACTTCTTTTACTTGATACTCGGTTGGATCAAAGGTTGGTGTGAGTTTGTGCGTGAATACAACATTACGCAATAGGACTTTGTCCCCCACTTCAATATCAGGTTCCTTCGCACCACGCTTCGTATCAGCCTTCTATTTTCCTTTCCATTTGTTGATCATGTCCAGATCTCTAGCCGCCGAGTCTATCATATCTTCCGATATGTCCCGTATATCCGGAATCTTATCTCTGATGACGCGATTAAACATAAGCTCGGATGGTGAAGACCCTGTTGTGCCGTGGGGTGTAACGTTGTACATTAGCGCGAAGTCTTGGATTTCCTTCTTATAGTCGCGCTTGTTGTTATGCGCTATCATCAAACGTTTTACCAGCGACCGGTTCATGTTCTCCACTTCTCCATTGGCTTGTGGCCAATATGGTGGTGTGGTGATTAGTTCTATATTGTGGGTTTTACAGAAACTCTTAAACTCTGAGCTTACAAATTGTCTGCCGTTGTCCGCTCTTAAAGAATTTGGTATGCCCAACCGGCTGAATATCTCTTGCAAAATCTCAATAATAAATTCAGAGGTGATTCTCTTTGTAAACTTGACCTCTTGATATCGAGAATAATAATCAATTAACACCAACACGTATTCGTCATTTAGGAGCGGACCAAGAAGATCCGTGGCAACACATTGCCAGGGCCCATTCGGGAATGAGTGCCTCTGCATTGGTGCTGGTTTGTTTGGTTGAGATACCAATAAACAACTGATGCATTTTTTTACGAACAATTCCGCATCTCTATCTAGTAGTGGCCACCACACTTTGGAACGTAGTCTTCGTTTCATGGCCGATTCTCCCGGGTGTCCTTCGTGAGCCAGCTGTAATGTTTTCTCCCGCAAAGTTTTTGGGATGACGATTCGAGTTCCTCGGAGCAAAATGTCACCCACCGCTGCTAATTCGTGTCGGAATGGGTAATAACCATTAGCTTTGTTGACCGACCATAAGTCATTCTTAACAAATGATATGGCATCTACCAGTTCCTGATCCTTGACACTTTCCGTTGCAATCTCGCATATTCCCATAGCTGAAGGTGTGGCGCTCTCGATTATATGGAAAATGTTATAGTTGTGATCATTATCGAAAGTGTTTCCCTTTTCAATTTTGCATAGTCTTGACACGGAATCAGCGATATTCTCCTTGCCAGCGCGATATATCACCCTGAATTTGAACGGCTGCAGCCTAAGGAGCCACCTTTCTATCCTGGCAGGTGGTTTGGACGTCGGTTTGAAGATTGTCTCCAGCGGTTTATGGTCAGTTACTAGTTCGAAATCCAGTCCCATTAGGTAGTAGTAGTACCTTTCCACTGCCCATACTAGTGCAAGACTTTCTTTTTCCGTTTGAGAGTACCGCTTCTCCGTGTCTGACAAGCTCTTACTAGCGAACGATATAATTTGCGTCTCACCCGAACGATCGAACTGCAATAGTACTGCACCTAAAGCTACGGGACTTGCGTCAGCTATGACTCGCGTTCTTTTCTGAGGGTTAAAATAAGCAAGATTAGGTATTTCTGAAAGCGCGTGTTTAAGTTTTTTAAATGCTTCTTGTTGGGGTTTCTCCCACACAAATTTGGAGTTCAGTTTCAATAATTTTCTTAGCGGTTCAGTGGTGTTAGCAAGATCGGGGATGAATTTCCCTACGTATGTTACTAGTCCTAAGAAGCTTCTTACTTCTTCCTTCGATTGTGGTGCTCGGAATTCTCTGATCGTCGTGATTTTATTGGGATCGGGAGCAATTCCTTCATCTGATAGTAAATGGCCTAGGAATTTGAGCTGTCGTACCTTCCACGCGCATTTCGTTTCGTTTAGCAGCAGACCATTGCTTTTGAATACCTCAAGCACTTTTTTGACAGCCTCATCGTGTTCCTGCTCTGTTTTCCCAAATATGATAATGTCATCAATATAGTTTAGTGCGTTTTCGCAAGAGCATAAAAGCTTTTCAATCACACGCTGGAAAATTTCAGGTGCTGAGTTTATTCCAAACATCAACCTTTTATACTGGAAAAGGCCTTTGTGAGAAATGAAAGTAGTGATGTGACGGCTGGACTCATCCAATTCCAGTTGGTGGTATGCCCATTTGAGGTCAATCCTTGAGAATAGTTTGGCTCCTCTCAACTTCGTCATGAATGTATCAAAGGTCGGTAGCGGATAATTCTCTCGTAACACAGCTTGATTCGCTCGACGCATGTCTATGCATAGCCTCATTTCGCCTCCCTCTTTGAAAACAACCACTATTGGTGATATCCACGACGTGGGCCCTGAAACTGGCTCTATAATATCTTGAGCTAGCATCTGATTTATTTTGTCTTCGACCTGCTTTTCTAATGCTATAGGGACTCGTCGCATTGCCTGTTCTATCGGCTTGATTTCTGGGTTTATTGAAAGTTTAATTTTTACCCCCAGCATCTTGGGAAATGGTTTTATTACATCCACTCGGTTGACGTTCACTCCTAGTTTTAGGACTCCTAATTGCGTTGCCGTGTCGCGCCCCAATAGTGATTGACATCCATTTTCAATCACGTAAAAAGTGGCTATTCTTTCGGTATCGTTAATTCCTATCGGTGCGTCAAATACAAGCAAAACTTTTAAGGATTGATTTGATGCGTATGTTCTAAACCGAGTGGATGAGTCTTCACGTTCATCCCATACGACCGCTGCGTTACTTTTCAATAATTCCCAATCGTGTTCGCTCAACAAGTTTAGACGTGTGCCTGAGTCTATGATCATAGGTATGACACAGCCCCCCACGTTACACTTCAGGTTTTCGTCATTGGACGCATCATTTAAAATTTTAAAGCATTTAAACTCTCGCGCCTCTTCTTCCTGGTCGCTATCATCCTCAACGTTGCGCACTTTAAAAGATTCTGATTTTCGTTTTTTCGGGGAACTGTGTCCGCTTCTGATGAACTTCCGTTTTTTAGTCTGACATTTTCTCGCAAAATGTCCCACCAAACCACATTTGTTGCATTTCATAAATTTTGCTGGACACTTAGAGTCTTTTGCTCCATGGCCTTTTTGGCCACATCTACTACACTCGTCGTCATCATGTTTCCTTCCAGGTGTTTTGGTTGAAATCCTGTTTATTTTCTCTTCACTCGGTTTAGCAGACATCGATCCCGATTGTTTGCCGATTTGTTCGTAGATCTGACATGACTCGACTATCTCTTCAAGGCTTTGCTCTTTTTCTAACAATTTTCTTTTCAATTCAACGGGAGCCCATGAGTCGATAATTTTATCTTTTATGCAAATTTCGGTGATTTCTGACTTAGTATTTCCAAACTCGCATTTTGACACTTGGTGTCTGAGGCGCAACAAATATTTGCTAAAGTTTTCGCCCTCAGTCGGGGACAGGTTGCGAAAAAGGTGTCTCTCAAAGGTGGAGTTTCGCTTTGGTGAGAAATAGTCGTTCAGTCTATCTACTAACACTTTAAAGACATCAGTCTCTTTAGCGGGTTCAACCAATGCACCTGGAATATTGAATGCAACTTCTTGCAACTGTGGTCCGCCCAGGTGTAGCAGTTTATTTTTTTTCTTTACTTCATCTTTTATATCTTCTGATAGAAGGTATAAAGAGAAGGACCTGTACCATTTTTCCCATTCAGAGCGTAGCAGTGCTTTGTCGATGTTATCGCACAGAAATGGACGAATTTCGGTCATTTCGCATAAATGTACGTTCAAAATCTGGAATTTGTTCAAGTAAACATTTTAATTTCATATGCTCAATTGAATGCGCAACTTCAAAATACCTGTGTGTGAGTTTTACCAAATGCGTGTTATTGTGTTCACGCTTGTATCGTTCCCAAAATTTAATTTGTCACCTTTAACTTTCCTTGTTGCATGCGAGATTTAACTCGTCACCTTCGATTTAAGATTACAGTAGCGAAATTTAATTCGTTCCCTCTTACTTGTTCTTCCTGCAGGCGAGATTTAACTCGTAGCGAAATTCAATTCGTCACCTCTGATTTGTATTTGGTATAGGCGAAATTCAATTCGTCCCTCTTACGAGATCTGAAATCAGGTAATTTAATCGACTCAATTAGTCTTTCACACTTTTGTATGTATGTCCACAATTTAATGTGTTATCTGAAAGTGTTTTTCCTTTTACCTCAACCTACGTCAGGTTCCAGTTGTTTTTCTTTGATTACGCCGGTCAATGTATCACACACTAGCGCAATATCTGGAATTCAACATTTATTCGTTATCAAAAGCCTAAGTTCAGCGAGTATATATTTGTATGTATATATGTTCGTTCGAAGACACCAAAGAAAATGGTAGCAACTGCCGTTACTCAAATTTGCCAATCTTTTATTTTTGGTGTCGCGATCCCATTCTCGTCGCCACTGTAATAACTCACCTGTTATACTACTCCAGAAATGATACAGATATTGTTTGTAATTATATGTACCATAAAGTTGTAATTTATTAATGTGTATAAATTCACATCCAATAGCTAGTTCAATTACAACCGCACCGTTCCGCTAATACACTTTAATTACCGATTCTTAGTACTCGTCAATTACCGATTATTACTCGATACCTTAATCGACTATCGCTTAAACATACATGTCCAGGTCTCTACATCTCTCCCTTATTTTTGAGTCTTCTTTCCATTTTTGAAATCGTATGCGGTGTGGATTGTTGGTGATGAACAGGTTCTGTCTTTATGGTGTAGGGACTGGTGATGACGACCTATTTTGTGGAGCTCCGTCGTTCTTGGCTTGTGTGTGTGATGTTGACATAGTTGAAGTCGATGTGGTTGGATCTCCGGGCTGTTGTCGTTCTGCGGTATTTGTAGCAGCAGCGTTTTTGATAACCGGCAACTTTTTGATATGGCTTATGTTTCCCCTGAAGGTCTTCCCGTTTGCGGAAACTGTCACCTCATGTCCATCTACTTCTTTTACTTGATACTCGGTTGGATCAAAGGTTGGTGTGAGTTTGTGCGTGAATACAACATTACGCAATAGGACTTTGTCCCCCACTTCAATATCAGGTTCCTTCGCACCACGCTTCGTATCAGCCTTCTATTTTCCTTTCCATTTGTTGATCATGTCCAGATCTCTAGCCGCCGAGTCTATCATATCTTCCGATATGTCCCGTATATCCGGAATCTTATCTCTGATGACGCGATTAAACATAAGCTCGGATGGTGAAGACCCTGTTGTGCCGTGGGGTGTAACGTTGTACATTAGCGCGAAGTCTTGGATTTCCTTCTTATAGTCGCGCTTGTTGTTATGCGCTATCATCAAACGTTTTACCAGCGACCGGTTCATGTTCTCCACTTCTCCATTGGCTTGTGGCCAATATGGTGGTGTGGTGATTAGTTCTATATTGTGGGTTTTACAGAAACTCTTAAACTCTGAGCTTACAAATTGTCTGCCGTTGTCCGCTCTTAAAGAATTTGGTATGCCCAACCGGCTGAATATCTCTTGCAAAATCTCAATAATAAATTCAGAGGTGATTCTCTTTGTAAACTTGACCTCTTGATATCGAGAATAATAATCAATTAACACCAACACGTATTCGTCATTTAGGAGCGGACCAAGAAGATCCGTGGCAACACATTGCCAGGGCCCATTCGGGAATGAGTGCCTCTGCATTGGTGCTGGTTTGTTTGGTTGAGATACCAATAAACAACTGATGCATTTTTTTACGAACAATTCCGCATCTCTATCTAGTAGTGGCCACCACACTTTGGAACGTAGTCTTCGTTTCATGGCCGATTCTCCCGGGTGTCCTTCGTGAGCCAGCTGTAATGTTTTCTCCCGCAAAGTTTTTGGGATGACGATTCGAGTTCCTCGGAGCAAAATGTCACCCACCGCTGCTAATTCGTGTCGGAATGGGTAATAACCATTAGCTTTGTTGACCGACCATAAGTCATTCTTAACAAATGATATGGCATCTACCAGTTCCTGATCCTTGACACTTTCCGTTGCAATCTCGCATATTCCCATAGCTGAAGGTGTGGCGCTCTCGATTATATGGAAAATGTTATAGTTGTGATCATTATCGAAAGTGTTTCCCTTTTCAATTTTGCATAGTCTTGACACGGAATCAGCGATATTCTCCTTGCCAGCGCGATATATCACCCTGAATTTGAACGGCTGCAGCCTAAGGAGCCACCTTTCTATCCTGGCAGGTGGTTTGGACGTCGGTTTGAAGATTGTCTCCAGCGGTTTATGGTCAGTTACTAGTTCGAAATCCAGTCCCATTAGGTAGTAGTAGTACCTTTCCACTGCCCATACTAGTGCAAGACTTTCTTTTTCCGTTTGAGAGTACCGCTTCTCCGTGTCTGACAAGCTCTTACTAGCGAACGATATAATTTGCGTCTCACCCGAACGATCGAACTGCAATAGTACTGCACCTAAAGCTACGGGACTTGCGTCAGCTATGACTCGCGTTCTTTTCTGAGGGTTAAAATAAGCAAGATTAGGTATTTCTGAAAGCGCGTGTTTAAGTTTTTTAAATGCTTCTTGTTGGGGTTTCTCCCACACAAATTTGGAGTTCAGTTTCAATAATTTTCTTAGCGGTTCAGTGGTGTTAGCAAGATCGGGGATGAATTTCCCTACGTATGTTACTAGTCCTAAGAAGCTTCTTACTTCTTCCTTCGATTGTGGTGCTCGGAATTCTCTGATCGTCGTGATTTTATTGGGATCGGGAGCAATTCCTTCATCTGATAGTAAATGGCCTAGGAATTTGAGCTGTCGTACCTTCCACGCGCATTTCGTTTCGTTTAGCAGCAGACCATTGCTTTTGAATACCTCAAGCACTTTTTTGACAGCCTCATCGTGTTCCTGCTCTGTTTTCCCAAATATGATAATGTCATCAATATAGTTTAGTGCGTTTTCGCAAGAGCATAAAAGCTTTTCAATCACACGCTGGAAAATTTCAGGTGCTGAGTTTATTCCAAACATCAACCTTTTATACTGGAAAAGGCCTTTGTGAGAAATGAAAGTAGTGATGTGACGGCTGGACTCATCCAATTCCAGTTGGTGGTATGCCCATTTGAGGTCAATCCTTGAGAATAGTTTGGCTCCTCTCAACTTCGTCATGAATGTATCAAAGGTCGGTAGCGGATAATTCTCTCGTAACACAGCTTGATTCGCTCGACGCATGTCTATGCATAGCCTCATTTCGCCTCCCTCTTTGAAAACAACCACTATTGGTGATATCCACGACGTGCTTTTCTAATGCTATAGGGACTCGTCGCATTGCCTGTTGTATCGGCTTGATTTCTGGGTTTATTGAAAGTTTAATTTTTACCCCCAGCATCTTGGGAAATGGTTTTATTACATCCACTCGGTTGACGTTCACTCCTAGTTTTAGGACTCCTAATTGCGTTGCCGTGTCGCGCCCCAATAGTGATTGACATCCATTTTCAATCACGTAAAAAGTGGCTATTCTTTCGGTATCGTTAATTCCTATCGGTGCGTCAAATACAAGCAAAACTTTTAAGGATTGATTTGATGCGTATGTTCTAAACCGAGTGGATGAGTCTTCACGTTCATCCCATACGACCGCTGCGTTACTTTTCAACAATTCCCAATCGTGTTCGCTCAACAAGTTTAGACGTGTGCCTGAGTCTATGATCATAGGTATGACACAGCCCCCCACGTTACACTTCAGGTTTTCGTCATTGGACGCATCATTTAAAATTTTAAAGCATTTAAACTCTCGCGCCTCTTCTTCCTGGTCGCTATCATCCTCAACGTTGCGCACTTTAAAAGATTCTGATTTTCGTTTTTTCGGGGAACTGTGTCCGCTTCTGATGAACTTCCGTTTTTTAGTCTGACATTTTCTCGCAAAATGTCCCACCAAACCACATTTGTTGCATTTCATAAATTTTGCTGGACACTTAGAGTCTTTTGCTCCATGGCCTTTTTGGCCACATCTACTACACTCGTCGTCATCATGTTTCCTTCCAGGTGTTTTGGTTGAAATCCTGTTTATTTTCTCTTCACTCGGTTTAGCAGACATCGATCCCGATTGTTTGCCGATTTGTTCGTAGATCTGACATGACTCGACTATCTCTTCAAGGCTTTGCTCTTTTTCTAACAATTTTCTTTTCAATTCAACGGGAGCCCATGAGTCGATAATTTTATCTTTTATGCAAATTTCGGTGATTTCTGACTTAGTATTTCCAAACTCGCATTTTGACACTTGGTGTCTGAGGCGCAACAAATATTTGCTAAAGTTTTCGCCCTCAGTCGGGGACAGGTTGCGAAAAAGGTGTCTCTCAAAGGTGGAGTTTCGCTTTGGTGAGAAATAGTCGTTCAGTCTATCTACTAACACTTTAAAGACATCAGTCTCTTTAGCGGGTTCAACCAATGCACCTGGAATATTGAATGCAACTTCTTGCAACTGTGGTCCGCCCAGGTGTAGCAGTTTATTTTTTTTCTTTACTTCATCTTTTATATCTTCTGATAGAAGGTATAAAGAGAAGGACCTGTACCATTTTTCCCATTCAGAGCGTAGCAATGCTTTGTCGATGTTATCGCACAGAAATGGACGAATTTCGGTCATTTCGCATAAATGTACGTTCAAAATCTGGAATTTGTTCAAGTAAACATTTTAATTTCATATGCTCAATTGAATGCGCACACAGAGCCAAAAATGCCTAATAAAATTAATAAGATTGTCTTCATGATTCGTTTTTGGGCAAAGGGGTAGTCGCAACGGTGGAAACGAAGAAAAAACGATAAGGAAATCTTTTTGGTTCTAAGAAGAAATTCTTATTAAAAAAACTATACATTTAGTACAAAGGTGTAGTTAGACGCTGGAAATTATTAGTATACGATGGCCGGATGGTTAGCAGCTGTGTTTAGCGATCGAAAAATTGTAAGTTCGATTCTCTCTCTTTTTTTCCTAATTAGAAATGTTAAAAAGAAATCTTCTTAAATATATTTATAAGATTTTCCTTTGAAACATTAACAACTCTACACATATCGGTAATTAGAAGCTGGCAATCAAAAGTGAGCGATGGCCTGATGGTTAACAGCTGGGTTTATCATTCCGAAAATTGTAAGTTCGATTCTCGGTGAGGGCGATGTCATTTTATTTTTCATTTAAAATATTAAAAAGAAAATCTTCTTAATAAAATTAAAAAGACTGTCTCTACAATAATAAGAAGCACATCTTCTTGAAGAAAATCTATAGAGATATCTTATGACTTTTGTTCTATTTCATTAGGCATTGTTGGCTCTGTGCAACTTCAAAATACCTGTGTGTGAGTTTTACCAAATGCGTGTTATTGTGTTCACGCTTGTATCGTTCCCAAAATTTAATTTGTCACCTTTAACTTTCCTTGTTGCATGCGAGATTTAACTCGTCACCTTCGATTTAAGATTACAGTAGCGAAATTTAATTCGTTCCCTCTTACTTGTTCTTCCTGCAGGCGAGATTTAACTCGTAGCGAAATTCAATTCGTCACCTCTGATTTGTATTTGGTATAGGCGAAATTCAATTCGTCCCTCTTACGAGATCTGAAATCAGGTAATTTAATCGACTCAATTAGTCTTTCACACTTTTGTATGTATGTCCACAATTTAATGTGTTATCTGAAAGTGTTTTTCCTTTTACCTCAACCTACGTCAGGTTCCAGTTGTTTTTCTTTGATTACGCCGGTCAATGTATCACACACTAGCGCAATATCTGGAATTCAACATTTATTCGTTATCAAAAGCCTAAGTTCAGCGAGTATATATTTGTATGTATATATGTTCGTTCGAAGACACCAAAGAAAATGGTAGCAACTGCCGTTACTCAAATTTGCCAATCTTTTATTTTTGGTGTCGCGATCCCATTCTCGTCGCCACTGTAATAACTCACCTGTTATACTACTCCAGAAATGATACAGATATTGTTTGTAATTATATGTACCATAAAGTTGTAATTTATTAATGTGTATAAATTCACATCCAATAGCTAGTTCAATTACAACCGCACCGTTCCGCTAATACACTTTAATTACCGATTCTTAGTACTCGTCAATTACCGATTATTACTCGATACCTTAATCGACTATCGCTTAAACATACATGTCCAGGTCTCTACACTACCCAAGAGAATTGAAAATCGGTTCATTGGTTTCTGAGAAATTTTGATTTTAAAAAACACTTTAAATGAACTTGACCCTTAATAGCTCATGTTGTTGTCATTTGCCCCAAAAAAAATTTGAGCGTTGGAAATAATATTGCTGAAATGCAACGTACTTTTTCGTTAGATAATGTTAATTTTAGAAATTTTGTTCATTAAGAAACACCGCAGAAACTATATTATATTTTCGAAGAAAGTAAAAGGTAGCGCGTTGTCTTCGAGAATAGGATTCTTTGGCATGTGTGTAACGATCAAAAGCACCCAAAATTTAAATAAAAATTTTTTTTTGTGGTTTCGTTTCTGGCGATTTTGGGCATATGCGCATTAAAGTGAAGTTTCAAACACATTTTATTTTATGGCTCTAGCTGTATTTTCATTTTCGATGGGGAACTTCGTGACAAATCAACGGCAAAAGAAAAAATTTCTACGCATACTAAATTTTGGAAAAAAAAATCCTAAAAAGTCCATACGTGGCATATATTTTCATATAATTTCCAGAGCTAATTTTACAGTTGGGATATCTCAGAACTGGTTACACTTAGAGAAAAATGCTAGGACTATATTTGTAGAGAATTTTCAGGTCTACAAAAAAACTTGCCGTTTTCGTGAAAACTCCAAAAAACCTAAAAGTTTGACCTTGGACCCCGAATAACTTTTTTGGTATACAGGACTTTTGAGGTATGCAAAAAATTGGCTCTGTGGGAATTATTATTATTTAACCACTATTTTTAAGTCTGGATTGGTCGGACTAATAGCCTTTCCTGAGAAATTAGATTGTTGGAAAATTTTTCGCAAAATACCCCATAGTGCGCCATGTACGGAAAAATGTGTTCCCTATTACACGCTGATGGGGTAACTCCTAGCTCCCATAGAAACTGAATAAATAGCAGAACTAACTTGTGAAATAAAGAGTACCCCCTTTTTTTGAAAACACAACCTTCAATATCTCAGTTCGAGAAAAGGTGAACTTGTACCATTTGTGCTTTAAGGCGCTCATTTTACGAACATTGCGTTTAACGTTGTGGACTGGCGTGAAAATAAGCGCTATTGGTTTGGCAACGACTCCATCAAGACGAAGTATGTATGTTTGTTAAATTTTTAATAATACTATTTAAGTTTAATCTTTTCCTTTGTTCTCTAAGGAGCCTTTCATAACAAATTTAAATTGGATGAAGACGTTTTTGGGACTACTTCAAGGAAGCATATGAGGGACGAAAAATGTTGGCAGCAGACCACCAAATACATAGTACATATACATACAGTAAATATGTAATAAGTTAGTGTATTAATTTATAATTTTTGCAATAAGTAGTTACAGATATTCGATGGCCAATTTTATCGTTATTATTACAAATAATCTTTCTTTATTAAAATAAAGGAGCGCATCCGCATAACGCGCGGATTGATAAATGTTGCCGAGCCGTTGAAAGGCATTGGTTTGTTAATCGTCGAGATCTAAAACTGCTCGGCTACAGAGAAAATCTCATCAGCCGAGTAAAGTAGATATAAGCTAAATTAAAAATTAATAAATAATTGGTTAGCGGAAGATTGATAATTTAAGATGCAGGGATAGAGAAAAATAAAAAGATAAATAAATAAGGTGAAATAAAAAATAATATATACATATAGACCAAGAAAAGAGCTCAACTAAGGATTAAAGACTACAAAAAGAATTGATTCTTTTATGTAGAAAAGCGAGTCTGAAACATCAAATGTGCTAGAATGGGAGTTATAATCCTGACATAAACAGCGAAAGGGTTCATTTAACATGCCTAAATAGACTCCTCTTTTCAACCTTAGAATTTTCATATATGGAACTCTATATCTTCTCGATTATTTTGTGCTGTTACGTAGTACAGTTATGTGGACAAAATTACAATACCCTTGTACTAGTACTAGTACGCTGGGTATAAAAATGGCCCTAAGTGAGTCCAAATGTTGTGGGATGTTTTAAATACTCGGCACGTACGCTTTTCGTTTGTGGCTCGGTGCCATCCTTGCCTAACCCTCAATTTAGTAATTTCCTAATAATTAGTGACAAAGTTAATAGGTAATTAAAAATTAAACAGCCTAAGTCCAGAAATGCCTAACCCTCACAATCTTTATTATGCGAAAAAAACAATATTTAAAGAATGAGAATAGTTTGGAGTATTTCTAGGTAGTATAGCATAATAACTCCATATAAAAAATTTCGAGGGTTAGGTAAGGATGGCACTGAGCCACTCATATGTAGTAATAATATTTATGTATAAAGACTTGTATCGGGTGAGTTTCTTGGAATAAGTATAGGGGTCGATAAAATAAAAGAATGAAATTCATTCGAACGGTATTGATTTTGGCGCAGTCTTCTCTCCTTGGTTCATGGCTCTGCTCCAAGCTCAGTGTTATTGTTAAATATGTGTCGATACATATCAAAATCGCTTAAGTCCCACCATCATAGCAAATGCGAAAATAAATAACTTCAATAACTCGAAACTATTTTACGTATTTTACAAGTTTGATGTTTATATATCAACTTTACAGTATTATAAAATACAAGCTTAGAAAAAAACACTCAAATTTAAAACTAAAACATTAGGTATATGTCAATCAAATATATATCAAAAATGGTTAAGTCCTTTGTAAGATAATTTTGAAAACTTGACAAGTGTAGACACGAATAGAAAACCCAAAGAGAACATCAGCATATACATAACAATAGTTGAATTCAAGAATTTTCTGGTGTAAAAGGGTACTTAGTTGTTGACTAAGTGACAGGCGTTACTTAGCTATGCTTGATGACGGCGAGCTTCAAATGCGACCCTGCGTAGTAACAAGCAAATTTCCATAAAGGCTTGGAACTATTTGGAAGCCGGCTTCCAGTGCGGCTTATTTAGGCGCTGGGCGCCATACTTCTTTCCCTTTTTCACTTTGACCAGCCAACGCAGCGGATCGTAATCATCAATTTAATCATCAGCACCATCAACAAGCAACATTTGGCATACATATCATCAAGCATAAGTATAATATTTAAAACTCAGTTCTCTCTCTCGATCTCTCTCTAAATGAATATTTAATTTGCATATCATAAATGCCTTTTGATGTTGAATAATTAATTTAAATAATTTAACTTGAAACTCAAATGAGTAAATGAATTAACGTAGTTTAAGGCCAGTTTTATATACTTAATATTAGTGAATAAATCATTGTTCATATTGGATTGAAATTCACTTCCCAATATTTCTTTGGAAATAATCTCTCTCTCCCGTTGTTCACACGTAAGTTTCCTCTCTATCTCTACAAATCCTATCTGGATTTAACAGTTGTGAAGGTGGACACTAGAATTTTGCATAAGTACTTACAATTATTTATACCAACCTGAAGCTTCGTTGTAGTAAACACTAACTCGCTCCAATTGCAGATCACTGTCGCCATTGTAAATACCATTGCAATCGATTCCGTGCTCCTCTGAAATGATTTCCCAAAACTGGAATAAAAGTTTATGATTTAATACAAATTTAAATGTTCCTGCTTTTGAAATTAAGTAGGCAATAGTGTAGAGGTTAATAATCTGTCAGCTCAATGAGATTATATATTATTTTTTATCTGCCATTTACATGTTTGGGAAAACGTGCTATACGCACTTTATTTGAGAGATAATTACACAGTACAACAAAATTGAAGTTTTTGAAAATCCCACCGGGCTTCTCAACGTAGGCGGCATACAGATGTTTCATAGTGCAAACAACTGGGTATCTATCAGAGCTGGGTAAAAACAATTCCATTACAATTACAATTACATTCCTCAGCAGTGTTGCCATTTTAGCCGTTTTCCGGCTAGATCTAGCCTTTTTCTTTGTCATTTAGCCGGAAAAAATTTGAATCTAGCCGCTAGCATTTTTTAGCCGTTTTCTTATTTTTTTTAGCCGTTTTTAACTTTTTTTCCAATGTAGTAAACAATTTTTTTTGAAATAAACTTAGTTCAACACATCTAACATTTATGATAGCTCAGAGCAAGATATAGAAAATTGTGATATAGAAATATTGTAAAATGTATATACTTGCATTTTTCTCACATTATAATTTTTTTTTTTTTTCATTTTATGTCATGAAAGTATATGTTAATTGAAATATATTCGCTACCTGGGGGTCACTCTGTATTGCGATGCGAAAGAAATTTTTTTCGCATTTGCCTTAGCGACACTCTGTAACTCAACTATCGCAACGGATTTGTTTTTTCCCATTTCGCATTCATTTTTTCCCTCTCGAATCGCGAAAGTGAAATGTCAATTGCTTTGTACATTCGGATTTGTCTTCCTACAACAAAACGCAGTCGAACCGCTATCGCACCGCTAAACAATTTTGAATAAAATTAAATTTTTAAACATATTATTGTAATTTATTGTAGAGCTATTAGTATACTTACCTTTCTTATCGAAACACATGTATATTTTGGCGCTTATTTCGCAAAATTATTAAAAAAAATATTTATTTACAAAATAATTACCAAAAATTTGTAAGAAAACTTCAATCAAACTAATAAAATTATGTTTATACGGACGTGATTTTGCATATGCACACGCATGCACACATATTTCAATACACATAAAAGGTATATATATAGGTACAAATATATTTTGCAGCATAGCACACAGTTAGGCGCCAAATTAAAAGAAATGGTATGGGTAAAAGCATAGGACAAGAGCCTTCACTTAAAGTATGCAATGAAAATTGTCAACTTGCGGTTAGTTTTACAACAGTGATGCCAACCCAGGCAAGAAAATAACCAAAGGCCGCAGAACGCAGCACTGTTAGCAATGCTATAGCAATACAGAGTACCATTTGCTTATCGCATCGCATTTCACTTTCGAATCGCAATACAGAGTGACCCCCCTGATGCCTTATTTTATTGCGACTTTTCATTAAGTCAATTATTTTTAAAGCAGTGAGCTCCGCTTAAAATTTTGCTCGTTGTACCTTTTATATAAGTCACATCTGCATATGTAATAAGATATAGCCGGGCGCGTATCCAGAAATTATTTTCGGGGTGGATCCAATTTTTTTCATAATAACCATTTTGAATGGAAAATGGAAAGTTTGATTTTGTTACTAGTGCAGACGCGAACCAAATTTATCAAAGCCTAGAGAAAAACAACAAAAAATAAATAAATTGTCTTTTGAAAGAACATTAAAAATTTTTCGAGGTCCATTACAAAAAAAAAAAAAAATTATTTTAAAGGACAAAGATCAAGCTTTACGTAAAAATTAAAAATTTCCAAAATTGAAAAAAATTGATAAAATTCTTTTTTAATAAAATTTTTACTAAATTTTTTTTAATACAATTTTTTTTAAGTTATATTCGAAAAGAACGGAAAAAATACTTTAGAAAACGGTTTCCATGTTCCGCTAAGTTTGGTGATATTTTTTCTTACATGGCAGATCACTTTCACCAAATTTCATTCAAATCGAATTTTTAGGTGGTCCGCTTGAGGAATTTTATCCCATATGTAGACAGCGATAGGGATCGGGATGGAGATACAACGTCAATTCGTAAAACCCAAATGTTCACCTTTGCCCCCAAATAACTTTTTTACCACACATTAATGGGGACTTTTTAAGTTTTCTTTCTTTACCTAAGTTTGGCTTTGTCGCATTTTTTGTTATTTCAAATGTCTAATTTGACCGGAAATCTAAAAATATGATTTTAAACATTAATATTTTTGCAAAGAGTTATTGATTTTTAGACATAGAGAAAAACACAATAAACATGAAAACCATAACAGGTACAATATGACATAAAAACATCAACACTTACATTTATATTGTTTATTTTATATTTACTTAATATTAATGGAACATGTTAGTACCAGCCATCACTGGTAGCATTGTCATACTAAATCTAAGTTATAAATATAATAAGTATTGAACCCCAATATTTTGTGTGTCTTCTTTTTTGTTAGACTCTCAAGCGTATATCTAGTTCTCCCTAATTTGTTCTTATCTATTATTTTGGTGTGTGTTAAATTAGCAGAGTGTCCACTTGTTGTTGTGTGTTGTGATAACGCGGTATTAGTTCTCTTTTTACGAATATCTGCTTCATGCTCTTTTAGACGTGAACCGAGGCTTCGTTTGGTGCAACCAATGTATACCCTGTTGCAGCTCTCATTTTCTTATGGTAATTATTTAGAATTGTTCGGATAAGTTCCACGTCTGTTCGTTTTACGATTGCTAAAATATCATCCACATATTTAACTATAAATTTAATATTGATGGCATGTTTTTTCTTTAATTCGTCAAGAGCATTGTCAAGTAGATCATCTAAAATTATATCGGCTATTGTGGGGGAAAGTGGATTGCCCATTGGCATACCGAAGGTCTGTGAGTATACTTCGTTGTCATAAATGAAGTAGTTATTATCACGTAAACAAAAACTAAGAATTTCTTGAAATTTACATCTGGGTATATTAGTGTGTGGTTTTATTTTTTCCCATTTTTCCATTATTATTTTTATGGCGAGATTAATCGGTATATTCGTAAATAGCGACACAACATCAAACGACACTAAAACTTCTTGCTTATCCATTCGTACATCTCTCTTTCAGCTTTATCACATTTCTTATATTGTACTCTTCTGAAGTTATGTTTTTTATTAGGCTTCCTATGTGTTTAGATAATTTATAGCAGGGTACGTTCACGGATGATGCGATCGGTCGTAAGGGTGTGTTGGGCTTGTGGAAGATAGAAGATACAATTTACAATAGAAATGGAACATGACTGTAAAATTCCATATCTGGATGTGCAAATACACAAAGACAAAAACAATGGAAACTTGTCCTTTGACTGGTATACGAAACCGCTATCCTCCGGTCGCCTTATAAACTTCTTTTCATCCCAACCATTAAAATACAAAATTAACACCGCAAAAAACTTGATTCACAAAATACTTACCACCAGCGAAAAAGAATTCTGGAACAAAAACCTACAAAAAATAAATGAAATTTTAAAAAACAACTGCTATCCATACACACTTATAAAAAGTCTAACGGAAGAAAAAATAAGAGAGATAAATAACAAACAAAATGAAACAACATGTAAAACTAACGCAGAAAAACAATATTTTGGTGTAACTTATATCCCTAAACTCACTGAAAACTTAAGAAAAACAATAACTAACAACAAAGAAAACATAACATTAGCATAGAAGTCTAACCAAACGCTATCTAATATATTCACTAAAACGAAAAGTCCAATTGATAAATTACAACATAATATCGTAATATATGAAATCACCTGCCAAGGAAAAGAAAATGAGAGCTGCAACAGGGTATACATTGGTTACACCAAACGAAGCCTCGGTTTACGTCTAAAAGAGCATGAAGCAGATATTCGTAAAAAGAGAACTAATACCGCGTTATCACAACACACAACAACAAGTGGACACTCTGCAAATTTAACACACACCAAAATAATAGATAATGTGGCGAATGTTATCAAGAATCGCTCATCTTCCACCACTAGCGTCACTACCACAACTACAGCTGTTTACATACGTGAGAGCGACAGAGGGAGAGGCAGCTCGCGTGTTTGCGAATGTGGCACAAAGAGGAGATGACGATAGATAAACGCTTCGAGAACACTGTTGCACGAATAAACCAGAAAGGGGTAGACATTTCTAGGTTGTGAAGCTGCTGTTTGCTAGGGTATATAAACCACGCAAAGACAACGCAAATCAATCAGTTTATTTTGAAGTGTTGTACAGTGAAGTACTGAACAGTAAATTAACCCGCGATATTGTACTACGGTTTTTAGTACTGAATAAAGCGTACTACTTATTAAACAGAATCGGAGTGTTTTATTTAACGTACAGTGATCGAACTCAGGGAAAATAATCAAGGAATCATCGAATTCGTCACAATTGGTGTCAGTAGCGGTATTGTTAAATAAATTCAAGGACATTGCAAGGATAACAAGGACATTGAAAAGGATAACAAGGACATTTTAAGGATAACAAGGACATGGCAAAGTTGAATGAGTTGAAGATCCAGCAACTCAAAAACGAGTTGGAACGACGTGGATTGTCAACAACGGGCAATAAAGCAGAGCTACAATCACGGTTGCGAGAGGCTATGGAAGCGGAAGGAATCAATGTTGACGATCATGTTTTTCAACTTTCGGCAGAGGGAGCGACGAAAATAGAAGAGCAAAAGGACTCTCAGGATTCAGTGGCAAATGTGGACACAAACTCGCTGTTGGCTGTATTGGCTCAGATGTCGACGAATATAACATCAAAGTTTGAAGAACAGAAAACTTGCATGGCATCTCAGTTGGAACAACAAGAGACACGCTTGGCATCTCAGTGGGAAGAAACGAAGGCGCACATGGCATCTCAGATATGGCAGTTGTCTACACAGCTAGAGGAACAAGAAGCACGTATGTCCTCAAAACTAGAGGCGCGCATGGACGAGAAACTAATGCAGCTTGAGGAGAAAGTCGAAGCCGAGGTGGATGCGTTAAGAAGTCGTATCCAGGAGTTGCAGATGAATCGTCCAAGTATTTCCACAAGCGTACCCAAGGTAAAAACCCCATCATTTGACGGTTCTGTTCCTTTCCAGGTCTTTAAGCTACAATTTGAGAAGACAGCAGCTGTGAACAACTGGGGCGCTGAGGACAAAGTCGCTGCTTTATTTGTGGCTTTGAAAGGACCTGCAGCCGAAATCTTACAGACTATTCCGGAAGCTGAAAGAAACGACTATGAAGCGTTGATGGGAGCCCTTGAAAGACGTTACGGTAGCGAGCATAGGAGGCAGATATTTCAAATGGAGCTACAGAATCGCTTCCAGAAGGCTAATGAAACATTGCAGGATTTTGCATGGGACATTGAGAGGTTAGCTCATTTGGCGAACGCAGATGCACCCGTGGAATACATCGAGAGGGTAAAGATCCAAAGATTCATAAATGGAATAATGGATGTAGACACGAAGCGAGCCGCATATGCAAACCCCAAAAGGACATTCGCAGAGACGGTATCACACGCTTTATTGCAAGAGACAGCCTCGATTTTATGTAAACCAGATAACAAGGTTCGCCATGTGGAAAAGGACACATCAGACTTGGTCGAAAAAATCAACAAAGTTCTGGAAGCCTTGAATGGAGCACAAAAGAAAAGCGATGGTGTCATTAAATGTTTCAAGTGCGGAAAATCTGGCCATATGGTGCTTCATTGCAACATCGGCTCCAGAGACTTCGGCAATGCTTGTGGACGTAAGGGTAACGCTGGAGGAGATGACCAAGATGAATGCCCTATAGTTTCTGTGTCGCAGGTCGGAGGGAAAGCAAGTACTGTTACTGTTAGAGGTTTCTTGGACGGAAAAGAGCGGTTATTCACTGTGGATACTGGCGCATCTCATTCCATCATTAGAAGTGACTTGGTCCAAAAGAGAGTACGACCATTGCAGGATGCAAAGTTGCGGACAGTAACTGGTGAAAGTAAGCTGGTTCATGGAGAAGTGCGGTGCAAAGTTGCGATTGGGAATGCGACTACATACCACAACTTCTTAGTGGCAGATATTGTGGACGAAGTCATCATTGGCGTCGACTTTTTGGCTGTGAGAGACATTCACATGAACCTGAGAAATAGAGTTATGAGATACAATGGCCAAGAAGTACCTCTGATCTTTGGACACAACATTGGGTATTACACCAAAGGAGTTTCATTAGAGATGAAGCACAAGGACACTCGAAATGCAAAGGTACCTCCTCGACCAATGGCTTTGATAGACAAATGCCTACTTGAGAATATTTGGAGAAGTCAACAGGAAGATTCAGATCTGGCATGTGTGATCCGAGGGCTCGAGCGAAACAAACGACCAGCAAGAAAAGAAATGTCAGCGGCGAGTCCAGTTGCCAAGTCATATTGGGCACAATGGAACAGTTTACGAATGGTATCCGGTTGTTTGCATCGAATATGGGAGAGTGAGGATGGTCAATGCGCTCGAAAGCTTATAGTTGTTCCAAGGAAGCGGGTGTCTGATGTTCTCAGGGAAATGCATAACGATCCAAGTGGAGGTCATCGAGGAGTCAAGAAGACCTTGGAGAGGATTAAGCAGACATTTTATTGGGTTGGTTACGGTCAGTCGGTAAAGGAGTGGATTGCCAAATGCGATGAGTGCATCAGAGCAAAGGTGCTGAGGTCCACGAGTCATGGTCGAAGGAGGCAGTGCAACTCAGATGCACCGGTTGAGAGGATTGCCTTGGATGAAGCTGGTCCAATCCCCGGAAGTATAAGCAAAAACATGAAAACCAGGTACGACAAAGCAATGGAAACAGAAGGGTTTCTGGAAGGAGATTTAGTATTCCTTAACAGACCACAACGGAGGAAAAGTGTGTCTCCCAAAGTTCAGTGCAACGGGGAAGGACCATACAGAGTTGTGAAACGGATCAACGACGTTGTTTACCGCATACAGGCTGTTGGAATGCTACGGAACAAAATGAAAGTGGTTCCCCTGGAGAGACTAGCAACGTTCGGATCGGGAAATGTGTCTGATCGGGACGATCAGACTTAGGTGGAGGGCAGTGTGGCGAATGTTATCAAGAATCGCTCATCTTCCACCACTAGCGTCACTACCACAACTACAGCTGTTTACATACGTGAGAGCGACAGAGGGAGAGGCAGCTCGCGTGTTTGCGAATGTGGCACAAAGAGGAGATGACGATAGATAAACGCTTCGAGAACACTGTTGCACGAATAAACCAGAAAGGGGTAGACATTTCTAGGTTGTGAAGCTGCTGTTTGCTAGGGTATATAAACCACGCAAAGACAACGCAAATCAATCAGTTTATTTTGAAGTGTTGTACAGTGAAGTACTGAACAGTTTATTGTGTTTTTCTCTATGTCTAAAAATCAATAACTCTTTGCAAAAATATTAATGTTTTAATCAATTTTTTTTTGTTGTTGAGGAGTGCCTGAAGATGCTAGGAAGTCTAGCGAAACGTTGGGTAAAAAAAGTGGAAGAAAAGCGTTTTTATTTTGCACTTAAAATAAAATGGTTAGCCTACACTACAGCAACTACAAAAAAAAAAGACCGGAAAATCTTGGAAAAAAATCTTGAAAAACAAAAAATATTTTATTTTTACGGTCACATACAAAAAAATTGCATAAACTTGCCCATTTCGGGGTGTCCCTGAATACGAGCCTGGATATAACATATATAAATGTAAGCTTTATTCATGTTTATTATAGCTACGGTGACCATCCGTTCTGTTTTTGGCAGAACAGTTCTGTTTTTAAGGAGCTTGTTCTGCGTATTTTTTTTTGCTAAGGAAAATAACAGAAATGTTCTGTTTTTAAGCAAATGTTCTGTTTTTGTTCTGCTTTTTTGTGCCGGCAACCTTTTTTTAACAAATGTAAAGAGTAGCTCTGTAAAGTTAGTTTGCTCAATAATTTCAGAACTTTATAAAAAATTTAAAATCTTTCAAAATATTTTAAAAATAATTTAGTTTATGTTTAACACGGTCAAGTGCTTCAGCGAAATAAAAAATTGAGTACGTTAAAATTTCAAAAACATACCAAATTTGGAAGTTCCGTACCCGGCAAAAAATTCATACCAAAAATGGTACATTTCGGCCAAAACGGCAACCGTGGTTATAATAGGGTTTAAAATTTAAATTAACAACGAAATGTCTCTCACCATCAGGAAATACTATTCACAAAACGAAAAAATATACTTAAACAAATTACTTTCAATGGATGCACTTTGGTTGAAATTATTTGAGATTGGAATTTCAATGTTTCACAGACGTTGGTAACATTTTTGAATGCAAAAAGATGATTACGCCATGAAAAACACTTTTTTATTCCAAATATTGAGAGTGTAACCATAAATAGTTTATAGCCGGGTAGCGAAATTTTCACGTAAAGGCAATACCAAGCCTTAAGTAAAAAGAGTTCTGTTTTTTCGTGTTTTATCCGGTCTGGCTGGCATCGAACCTACCAGACTGCATTGGCATTACGTTCTCTTAACGCTTTGAGCCATGTGCCCTGCATGCAATCTTGCATTTATATTCCTGCATGCAATCTTGCATTTTTATTCTATACACTACGTCTAAATGCTTGGTCGCATGCAAACTAGTCAGTGAATTACCATTCCGCTGTATAAAATTTTGCATTCAATTCTTTCTAATACCTATAATTACAAAATTAACATATACATATATACATTGGATTCAATCCACAAATAAAACTTCATATACATACAAACATTTAAGCTCCCCATGCACAAGAACCAAAAAACCGGAAATATACACCCTGTGGTTCACATGAAAGGAAGGAAATAGCTTCAAAAAGCTCGCCATATACAAATTTACTTGCTTCCTGTTATCACCTTGGATCATAGGGTGTACAAGAAGTCTATAAAGTAAGGAAAAACACATGGCAAATATTAGTAAGAATATAAATGCAAGATTGCATGCAGGGCATTGTGTATCAATACCAAGTGTAAACTCTTCTGCATAGACGTCAAAATTCCAAAATCAGTTTAACACCTGTTTGAGATTGTGGTTAATAACAAGTGTGATATCATAGACATAGTCGTGATAACTTCAAAGTGAGTTTAGTCACCTGTTTTTAATTTCCTTTTTTGTCTCACTTCTTTCCATCTTCCCATCTCTTTCTACCATTAGGTAAAAGATAGGAGACCGCCATGTTAATGTGTGCAGGATGTTAAACAACGCCATTTGCTTTTCTGTTATTCGGTGCTGGCGACATTTTAATATGTGCAGGATGTAAACAAACCGACATTTTAATGTGTGTTGTCAAAAGAAGAGTTCACACTTGGTATTGATGCACAATGATGCAGGGCACATGGCTCAAAGCTTTAAGAGAACGTAATGCCAATGCAGTCTGGTAGGTTCGATGCCAGCCAGACCGGATAAAACACTACGTCTAAATGCTTGGTCGCATGGAAACTAGTCAGTGAATTACCATTCCGCTGTATAAAATTTTGCATTCAATTCTTTCTAATACCTATAATTACAAAATTAACGTATAAATATATACATTGGATTCAATCCACAAATAAAACTTCACGTAATCAATTCCTTTCATGAAAAGAAAAGCAATTGATTACATTTCAATTCAAAAAAAAAAAAAACAAGTAAGGAAGCTGTCTTCGGCTGTGCCGAAGGCTATATACCTTACATGAATAAGCGTCACGATTTTTACTGTTTGATCCCAGTACAGCCTGTGTGAATTTAACTTTAGCTCATATCGTTATTATCGGAACTATCGATTATATGGGGCGATGTGTTATATTGGTCCAATCGCATTGATTTTTAACATCGACATTCCAGGAGTTATCTACCAAAATCCGTTTATCGGAACAATCGATTGTATTGGGGCTATGTGAAATATTTATCCCATCTCTATGATTTTCAACATCGATATTTCACATTAAAAAATAGAGATACCTCCAAAATTTCACTTCCTACGTGTGTAATTACAGGAGTTATAGCCCAAAATCCGTTTATCGGAACAATCTATTGTATGGGATCTATGTGAAATATTTATCCCATCTCGATGATTTTCAACATCGATATTTCACATATAAAAATAGCAATACTGTGGCGAATGTTCTCAAGAATCGCTCATCTCCCAACTCTAGCGTATTTCCACCACTAGCGTCACTACCACAACCACAGTTGTTTAGGTACATGACGCGAGAGCGAGAGAGTGCGAATGTGACACAAAGAGGAGATGACGATAGATAAATGTTTCGAGAGCACTGTTGCGCGAATAGCCCAGAGGTCTGTAGACGTTTCTAGGTTATGAAGCTGCTGTCTGCTAGGGTATATAAACCGCGTCAAGACAACGCACTTCAATCAGTTTATTTTGAAGTGTTGTACAGTGAAGTACTGAACAGTGAATTAACCCGCGATATTGAACTACGGTTTTTAGTACTGAAAAAAGCGTACTACTTATTAAGCAGAATCGGAGTGTTTTATTTAACGTACAGTGATCGAACTCAGGGAAAATAATCAAGGAATCATCGAATTCGTCATAATTGGTGTCAGAAGCGGTATTGTTAAATAAACAAGGACATTGCAAGGATAACAAGGACATTGTAAGGATAGCAAGGACATTGCAAGGAGATGGCAAAGTTGAGTGAATTGAAGATCCAGGAACTCAAAAATGAGTTGGAACGGCGTGGACTGGCAACAGCAGGCAATAAAGCAGAGCTTCAATCACGTTTGCGAGAGGCTATGGAAACGGAAGGAATCAACGTTGACGATCATGTTTTTCAGCATTCGGAAGAGGGAGCGACCAAAATTGAAGAGCAGAAGGATACTCCGAATTCAGTGGAAAATGTGGACACAGACTCGTTATTGGCTGCATTGGCTCAGATGTCGACGAACATAACATCAAAGTTGGAACAACGAGAGACACGCTTGGCATCTCAGTGGGAAGAAACTAAGACGCACATGGCATCTCAAATATTGCAGTTGTCTACACAGCTGGAGGAGCAGGAAGCACGTATGTCCTCAAAACTACACTCAGAGAAAAAACAAGAATTTTGTACTTAAATCAAGCCCAAATAAAGAATTTTGGTCACGAAAGTAGGGTAATTCCGAATATTCTTATACGAAGTACAAAATTCTTATATCAAGAATTTTTTTCTTACTTCGAAAATTCTTCTTTCAAGAATAATTTTGTCCGAATTTAAGAACGCCCGGGGTTGTTTCAAGAACAATATATTCTTAGGGTTAGTTTGTTATTCTTAATTTTAAACTGAACAAATCTTTTTTCAATCCCAATTGTTTCTTAAACTAATACTAAAATTCTCAAAACAAGATTTAAGTTTAAGGGGTTGTGAGTTCTATTCTCGGTGAAGTCAATATAACTTTTTTTTATATAAAAAAAAAAAATTAAAAAAAAATTATTTTTTCAGAGTTCTTATATTGACTTCATTGAGAATCGAACTCAGGTTCCTCCTTATGCTTAACCAGGGTGGTTACTATGCCATCGTTTACTTTTTCTTGCCACTTTCTAATTATGTTTGTTCTAAATGACACGTTGCTTTTTGTTGCCTCCACCGGGAATCGAGCTCACACGCTTTGACTGCTGCACGGACGTCTCTACCACGAGGCTATCGCGTATTTATGTTTGCTGCCGTCTCATCGCAGCTATGTTCTATTGTTATTTTGAGACAGGGTAGTATATTTTCAAGAAAAAGAGTTCTTGTTATAAGACCACAAAGTGTTTGATTATTTCGTTCATTTCATATCATCTGCATTACAAACCAATGTAATTCGCAGATAGTTTATGGAATTTTTTTAATATAAGTAAATTTTTCTAATTTATTGATTTGAGTATGTAATAGTTTTGTTTTAAGAACACTTTTTCTTAATTTAAGTACTTTATTCCTGTTTGAAGCTTTTTGCATCTTATTTATTGATTTGAGTACGTAATGGTTTTGTTTTAAGAATAAAATTCTTAATATAAGTACTTTATTCTTATTTGAAGCTTTTTGCATCTCAATTTCAAAAACAAGAACAAAAAATTCTTATTCTAAGAATATTTGAGTACGGAAAATTCTTGAAATTTTAAGAATGGAAAAAGATAAATTTAATTCCGGTCGGACTTAATTTTAGAATTCCATTTTTCTCTGAGTGTAGAGGCGCGCATGGACGAGAAACTAATGCAGCTTGAGGAGAAAGTCGAAGCCGAGGTGGATGCGTTAAGAAGTCGTATCCAGGAGTTGCAACTGAATCGTCCAAGTGTTTCCACAAGCGTATCCAAGGTAAAACCCCCATCATTTGACAGTTCTGTTCCTTTCCAGGTATTTAAATTACAATTTGAGAAGACAGCAGCCGTGAACAACTGCGGCGCTGAAGATACAGTCGCTGCACTCTTCGTAGCATTGAAAGGACCGGCATCCGAAATCTTACAGACTATTCCTGATGGCGAACGAAACAACTATGAAGCATTGAGAGACGTTACGGTAGCGAGCATCGGAAGCAGATTTACCAAATAGAGCTACAAAATCGATGCCAGAAGCCCAATGAGACCTTACAAGAATTTGCAACGGACATCGAGAGGTTTGCGCATCTATCAAACGGAGACGCACCAGTGGAATACATCGAGAGAGTGAAAATCCAAAGTTTCATAAATGGAATACGTGACGTGGAGACGAAGCGCGCCACATATGCAAATCCAAAGAGATCATTCGCGGAGACAGTATCACATGCTCTAACTCAAGAAACCGCATCTCTTTTGAGCAAACCATTGTACAAAGCTCACCGTGTGGAAGTGGAGACGCCAGACTTGGTCAACAAAATGGACAAAATTTTGGAAGCATTGAATGGGACACAGAAGAAAAGCTGTTCGGATAGATAGAACACCTATCGAACGATGTTTGATTTTGTTGTGAGTTTACTCAGGCAGAATCGCCTTGAGTGTGTTATATAAAAAAAGAGTATCTTAGGTAGAAGCACCTTAAGATCATATGCATTCAAAAGAAGTTAATTCGTTTATGCATGTTGTTCTTTATTTCGCACAAACCTTTTATACAAATAAAGTGCTTACACTAACATAAATATCTTAAGCTATAACTATAAGGAAAATATGCATGATTGACAGTAAATTAATGATTGGTAATAATTATTGACGGAAATTGAATTTGTGCTTATATTGCGTATTTTGTTTTATTGTGTAATTTTGTTTACGTATGGAAATATGTAGGTCAATATTTTTATTCTTTGTTTATTCATATGTAATGTTTAGGTTGCACTATGTGAGCGCGTGTTTGAACTTAAATATGTATTAACATTCTCCGCCGCGTTGAGTGGTTAGCGAAACCAAATTTGACATTAAACTTCTGAAATGTGAAGACGAGGCATTGGTTGTGGAGGAGTTGTATGCGGGTGCACTGAATGCGGTGATACCTTGAATTTCTTACATCGTTCGATTATGAGGCAGATGACTATAAATAGCGATATTAGTAGTGCCATAATGCCCATGTATTGTTGTTGCAGTGGTGAGTACTCCCCTTTGCTTGGATGGTATTTGATGTCTTTAAGTTGTTGTTGGATATTGGAGAGGTATTTTTAATTGGTATTAGCTTCAATAATTGGTTCCAATAGTTTCTTGATATTAATGGGGTTCCCGATTGTGGTTATGTTCCCAAATGCCGCATATGATGTATCTATGGAAGTGACACTAGTTTCGTGGCCATGGATGGTTAGAAATCTTCCCTTGATGATACAGCTTGGTTCGATAGCTAGAATACCAGAGCCATTAAGGTGCATGTTAATGATGTTATTATTGCAGACTGCTGTAATTTTTATGGGTGTTATTGTCGTGTAGATCCATCGATTGTTAGTGTTCATAGCAACCATAGATATATTGCCTTGGACTTGGCCGAAGTTGCAATTCGGCGACGTTTTGTTATTAAAAAGTGCCACTTCGCAGGAGTAGCTGCCGGAATCTCGAACGATACGAACTTGTAAAGACGGGCAAATATATAAGTCATTCATGATTGTGACGCACTTATTAAAGTGGAGTGTACTTAGCATCACATATTCATCTCGATGGTCATTCACAGCCAAGTAGTTAATGTCTGTTTGTATAGCAATCGTCGTGTTGCCTTCTAGTGGGGATCGGGATGACCTTGTAGAGTTCAAATCTTTCGATGTCGACTAAAGGTATTTCAGCGACATGACCATGACCTTGTATAGCTTTACTAGGTCATTATTATCTACGGGTAAGGTGCGTCCTGGGGGAAGGTGTCCCTTAATTTTGTTGACTTCTGACCTTAGCTGCCTTGGTGTAAGAATAAGTGGACTTAGATTTCCATGGTTGGTATGAGTAAGGGCAGTAATTAGGTCAGTTTCAATTCGTTGTAATTCCAAGGCTAGGTTATTTAGTTGGAAGGCCAGTGACATGATGTATTGTGTTTGTCTTAACTTAGTGTTCTCATCTTCAATGGTGTTGAGGTCCTTGTATATTATTTGCTTGAGATCCGAGAAGCGTTTCATTGTACTTGTTTCGCTCTCCTTGATAATATTGATTGTCGAATCTATTACAGATGTTTGATTTTTTATGAGTTCTTCTAACATGTTTTCGTTTTCCTTAACGTCGGTTATGGTTTGGGACATCTGTTCCGCGTAGTCTGCATCCAATACTCCAAAGAGAGCATGTGCTACATTGCCGATAGCGTTAATGGCCCCTCTTCGTCTTCGTTTCGTGGTTAGTAGGGTAGTTTCTTGAACTAAGTTATTCCAGGTGTGCCGAAGCTGTTGTGTCATAGAATCACATGAATCACTGACTATTGGTCGGTTGCAGAACTCTGCCAACGTTGCTACTCCGTCCTCTAGCACCTTGTGTTTTTCCCATAATGGTGCGAGATCATAATATATGATAAACTTCCAGGTAGCTGTCCTTAATTTTACCGAGCCTACCCCTTCGAAATACAGTCCAGGATTGCTTGGGAATTCAGTAACATTGACAGGAGAGGCTAATATCAGAGGCAGCAATAGGAGTGATATTAAGATTGTACTGAACAGTCCTTGAGAGATATATGACGTGATTTTTCGTTTTCGTTGACTTGTGCTGATGTCGCCCTCTGATGAATGCTGCCTTTTTTGTACTGGAGCTGAGTTGGACTCATCATATTCTGCGCACTCGAGTTGGGTATCGTTGAGTAATGGTGCAAGTCTGTGAATAGGCCTTTTTAATGTTGCTCTCGCTGTTTTTACGTCGCACACCCGAATTAGTCCATCGTCCCCTTTGTAAATTCGTGTAATTCTGCCCAACGGCCATTGTAACAGTGGAATGTTATCTTCTTTGAGAATAACAAGCATGCCTTCATTCACGTTGGGTGAGGCCGATTTCCACTTTCCTCTTTGCTGCAACTCCTGTAAATAGTTTTGTGTCCATTCCTTCCAGAAATTATGTTTGATTTCTGAGGTTAATTTCCACCTGCCGCCCAGGGACATTTTTGTTGGCTTAGCATTGACATCCACAACTGATGTTAGTGGTTCTCCTACCAGGAAGTGACCTGGAGTAAGCGCGTTGAAATCATCATAGCTAGGCGATAGTGGGACTAGTGGTCTGGAATTTAAAATGGCTTCTATTTCCACAATGACGGTTTCTAACTCTTCATACGTTAGCGATGCTGCTGACACACTTCTTACTAAATGATGTTTGGCGGATTTGACAGCTGCCACCCACAGTCCCCCGAAGTGAGGAGCTCTTGGTGGAATAAATTTGAAATTGATGGACTTGTCACTGCATACTCGGATTATTCTTTCCCGGGCCGATTGAGAGTAAATAGACTCCTTTAGCTCAGCCAGTTTATTGCTTGCTCCAACAAAATTCGTGGCGTTGTCAGAGTATAATGTTTGACAATGTCCCCTTCTGCTAATGAAACGTCTTAGTGCTCCTATAAAGGCCTCTGTCGATAAATTCGAGACAACTTCCATGTGGATGGCCTTTGTAGCAAAACAATAAAACACGGCAATATAGGCCTTGTCAGGTCTTTTACCCCTAATCTTGTGGTGGATCCACACTGGTCCAAAGTAGTCAACTCCCGCTGTTATGAATGGTCGTGCTGGTGTCACTCTGGACGCGGGTAAATTTCCCATTAGTTGCTTAAAAAGGATTGGCTTTGCCTTGGTGCACCGTATGCATTTGTGGACAATGCTTCGTGCCACTGACTTTCCATTTGTGATCCAGAATTGTGTCCTTGTTGCGGCTAACAAAGCCTGTGGACCGCAATGACGGTTTTCTTCGTGAATCATGGTTACTAGCAGTTTCACTATGTCGTGATTGTGAGGAAGTATGGCGGGGTGTTTTGTTTTGAATGGCAGCGTGGATTGCTGAAGTCGGCCACCTACCCGCAGTATTTGGTGTTCGTCTAAGAATGGGTTTAGTGATGCTAAAGAACTAGATTTGTTAACAGCTGTATTGTTCGAGAGTTTTTCGAGTTCTTCTTCAAATTCAGTTCCTTGAATTATCCTTATTATCACTATTAACGCGTTTTCCATTTCGAATGCATCGAGTGCCTTATAGGTTGGCCTTAGTTGTTTGGCTATTTTGGTGTTTTTTGGGAACCTGAATATATACCCGATTACTCGTTGAAGTGTTTTGAAGGTGTTTCGGTGGTTAATTTGGCCGATTATATCTACCCGGCTCGAAGGACCAGGTTTCCTTGATGACATGGCCAGGACATGTTTCGTCATCTTACGTTCCTCGTCGCCTGGGGTATTGGGGGTTCGTGACCATGGTTTTGGCCAACTTCTTTTGCCAGAGAGGAATAGTGGGCCATAAAACCATATGGAATGGTGTGCTAAAGTTTCTGGAGGTATTCCTCGGGAGATTGCATCCGCTGGGTTTTCCTTGGCGCTGACGTGATGCCATTGTTCTGGCAGGCTTAGGCACTGAATTTTAGCGATTCTGTTTGCCACAAATGTATGGAATGATCCTGATGGTGAATTTATCCAGGCTAGGACAATTTGGGAATCTGTCCAAAGGAAGTTCTCGCTATTTTGAAGCCGTAGGTCCTGTTTCACCTTTAGTGTCAACTCTGCACCTAAGACGGCCGCGCACAGCTCTAATCGTGGTAAGGTTTGTTTTTTTATTGGCGCCACTCTTGACTTAGAACAGATCAATCTAGTTGTTATGGTACTATCGGTATATGTAGACCGAATGTAGATTGCAGCTCCGTAGGCACGTTCTGATGCATCGACAAAGGTGTGAATTTCAATCGATGTTGCCTTTTTATGGTTGAACACAAACCTATCGACCTTGATCTCATTCACCGCTTCTATGTTTGATCGGAAGTCATTCCATTGCCTCTGAAGATGTGCGGGTAATTCGTCATCCCATGTGAGTGGTAGTTGCCATAATTCTTGTAAAAATATTTTTGCCTTTACTACCACGGGACCGAAAAGCCCTAATGGATCGAAGATATCGTTAAGTGATAAACCACTAGATGTTTTGGCTGATGCATCGAACACAACCCGTAGTTTCGTAGTGGAACTCTCAGGTTTCAGCACACAATGGTGCGGTAATACGTAGTTGCAGTCTGGAGTGCAGTTGTATCGTCAAGCTTCCAAAATTTTTCAATTAATTCATTGGTGGTTTGATCTTCAGGGCTTAGGACTGCGCAGGTAGCACTGTTGCTATTGTGTTCCTGAAGTCTTCCTGTAACGATCCATCCGAGTTCCGTTTGTTGTAGCGTTGGAAGTTCATTGCTGAGTTTGATTTGCTGCGGGAACATGAGTTGATGATAAAACTCTGCTCCAACTAGTAGATCAATTTTGGCTGTTGCGTTGAAATATGGATCAGCCAGTTGAATTCCGTCTGGAATGTCCCATCCTGATGTCTCGAATGACGTTGTAGGTTGTGGGGATACAATATTTGGAAGCACAAAGGCTTCAATCCTTGTAGAATAGTTGCCTGTCATTGAGGTGAGTTCGAGGTTTACACGTCTTGATACATTTCGAATTTTGCGCCCTATACCTTCAATGCAAAGTGATGATGGGGATGCATTCACTGAAAGCTTATTGAGCACTCTTTCTGTTATTAAATTTACTTGCGATCCAGAATCCAGTAAGGCTCGGAAAACCCCCTCGCGTCCATTGTTTCCAGTTAATTTTACTCTTGCCGTTGCTAGTAGTATATAAGGATTGTTGGACATCTGCTGGTTTGCTGATGCTACGATTGGACTGTTTGAGGTTTTATTAATCTTCATTTGAGAGAGATCATGTTTTTGTATCTTCTGAATTTGGGGCTGAGTCGAAGTCGTTAGCGGCTTGTCTCGTGCTAGTTCCAAATGTAGCAATGTGTTGTGTTTCTTCAAGCACTTTGAGCAGGAACGTGATGTACATTCCCTGCTCCGATGGTCTGGTTTGAAGCAGTTGACACACAACCTCTTCATCTGCGTCCATTGTAGCCTTTCAGCCGGTTCCATTTTGAGGAACTTCCCACAGTAATACATGGGATGCTCTGCTGATCCGCACACCTTACAGCCTGCAGTTGAAGCGATTGTTGATATTTTGGTCCTGTCCCTTCCTGATACAGTTTCTATGGCCTTTCCACGAGTTTCCAATGCTTGAAAACGGTGTTCTATGAATGTAAGCAGCTCGGCAACATTTATCAGCCTCCTGTTATCGTTGAGGGATTGTTCAAACAGGGTTTCAGTGGAAGGGTCCAATTTCATTAATAGTATATACACTATTATAGGATCCCATTGTTCTACTGGAAGTCCCTGTGCCTTTAACCCATGGATGCATTCCTTAGCGAGGTCGTGTAGAGATTTGAGGGCTTGCGCTGTTTCATTCTTTATTTTTGGGTGAGCTAGTAGCTTGTTCAGCAATGAGGTCACAATGAGCCTTTTGTTGTCGTATCTATTTGTCAATAGGGTCCATGCGGTTTCATAGTTTGCCGTTGAAATAGGCAAGTGTTTAATAAGATTCTTTGGTTCATCTGACAAGTGAGTGGTCAGGTAGAACATTTTTTGGACCTCGCTCATTGGTGTATTATGTATTAGTTGCACATAGAGGTCCTTGAAGGCTACCCATTGGAGATAGCTACCGTTTAACCTTGGAATCTGAATTTTAGGCAGACGTGCTAGATGTGGTTCATTTGCGTTGTTAGCTGTTGGCCTATTTGGGATGCTCGTTCCAAGGTGTTCTTGTAATTCACCGAGGATGTTGTGGGCTCTGGCTTCTAATTTGTAATAGTCATCTTGTGTATATCCTTCGATGTCTTCACTAGTCGTCGATTGCCACAGTACCTCGTTGTTGGCAGAAAAATCACTCATATACTTCGTTATGAGTGCAGATTTGGCCTTGTAGTATGCCTCAGGATGATCTTCTCTGGGTTCATCCTTTATTTCGTCAATATTGCAGCTTAATGCCCGCATTAAGGCCTTCTGATTTCGAAGAGCCTTGTTTATCCGCTCGGGAATTGATTCCTCTTTGCTTTCCGTTGCGCCGCTAACATCATGATGCTCAATCCGAGGGATCTCAGTAGCTCGCAAGATTTTAAGCATTTCGGACTCAAAATATTCTCTGTACTTCAACGTCGTATTCGAAATGCGCAAATACTGATCCGTGAAGTATTGATGTTGCATTGGTAAGTCAGGGAGACACCTAATTTGCTTGTCGGTACTCTAGAACTTCGACCACGCAGTTTCGAGGTGCTGCAGACGCTCTTCATAATAACCATGAGTTTTTCTTGAAACGGAGTCCTTTTTAAAGTTCCGGACAAGGGCCTCGATCTCGTCTGCTGTACTCTGCTGGTCAGCGACAAGCCTTTCGAAAGTGGTCATGACGAAATGACAAGAATTACGAAATTCGTGTTCAAGTAACCACTATGAGGTGGTTGATGACAATTGTTTATTTAGTGGAATCCTTGATGCAGGGCCACAATTTTTGCCACTTTGAGGTGGTTGGTTGAATAGACGACAATGGTTCGTCTAGTGTGATCCTTGATGCAGGGCCACAAAATTACCACTATGAGGTATGGAAAACAAGGGTGGTTTGCTGATGTGATCCTGTGCCTTGTTACAGGATCAATGTGTTTTATAGCTTCGCGACAATGTACTGTTGCCGACAATTGTACTGTGATCCTGTGCCTTGTTACAGGATCAGCATACACCAGTATGTGGTCGTTGAACGATTGGACAATTGACTCGTCCTATAATGTTATCCTGTGTCTTATCACAGGACCCAATTACCAATATAATGTGGTTTGATTGCTTGACGTTCCTTGTTGAGGATACTGCGTCTTCAAGTGTGATCCTGTTTCTTGTTTCAGGATCACGTCGGGGTCACCAAAGAATGTTCGGATAGATAGAACACCTATCGAACGATGTTTGATTTTGTTGTGAGTTTACTCAGGCAGAATCGCCTTGAGTGTGTTATATAAAAAAAGAGTATCTTAGGTAGAAGCACCTTAAGATCATATGCATTCAAAAGAAGTTAATTCGTTTATGCATGTTGTTCTTTATTTCGCACAAACCTTTTATACAAATAAAGTGCTTACACTAACATAAATATCTTAAGCTATAACTATAAGGAAAATGTGCATGATTGACAGTAAATTAATGATTGGTAATAATTATTGGCGGAAATTGAATTTGTGCTTATCCCTGCAAAAATCGAGAGTACTCTATTACCTATCCAAAGAGTACTCCGATTGGAGCATCAGAGTACTCCAAATGTAATCCTTTTTCATATACAAATTGTGCTCCAATTAACATTGCGATGTCCTAGGACTGGACCACCTACTCCAACCTTCGCTTTGTTTCTGCTACTCCATGGAGTACCTACTGTCAGAGTACTTTGCAATGTACTCCAATGTTGTTACTCCTTGGAGTATATATTGTCAGAGCGATAGTGTCGTTATTTTCGTCGATAAGGCAGGAGCAATGATCGGCTTTCAAAAAGCTGAAGGTGGTCCGATTATGTATACAAAGGATTACTATTGGAGTACTCCAATATCAGAAAATTGGAACACATAATCCAACGATTTTTGCAGGGATATTGCGTATTTTGTTTTCTTGTGTAATTTTGTTTACGTATGGAAATATGTAGGTCAATATTTTTATTCTTTGTTTATTCATATGTAATGTTTAGGTTGCACTATGTGAGCGCGTGTTTGAACTTAAATATGTATTAACAAAAGCGATGGCTCCATTAAGTGCTTTAAGTGCGGAAAATCTGTTCATATTGCACGTTATTGTGGATCTGGCTCCAACAATTCCAATAATGCAGGCGGACGTAAGCGCAAGGCTGAAGGAGATGAGCAAGTCTCCCAATCCAACCAACTGTTAAACTAAAGAGAGTCAGCCGCAAGGGGCGAAGGCTAGCTCCCGCAATTGGATGCCCCATAATCTCTGTCTCACAGATCGGAAGGAAGTCGAGTAATGTTACTGTTGGAGGACTCGTGGACGGAAAGGAGCGTTTACTGACTGTTGATACGGGCGCATCTCATTCCATCATTCGATCTGATTTAGTCAACAAAGTAGTGAGGCCATTACATGGAGCAAAGCTGCGTACGGCGACCGGTGAGGACACCCAAGTCCAAGGAGAAGTAACATGTGAAATAGCAATTGGGAATGTCACCGTATTGCATAATTTTATAGTGGCAGATATTGTTGATGAGATCATAGTTGGTGTGGATTTCTCAAGCAACCAAGGCATCAAGATCGACATGAAAAACAGGACTATGAGCTATAAGAACATGGATGTGCCACTCAATTTTGGTTACGAGAACAAGTACATCAGTAAGCGGGTACTCGTGCAAGATAGTCAACAAATTCCACCGAAGTCGGAGGCAGTCGTTTGGGCAAGGATTGATGGAGATTATGGGACAAACAAATTGTGGGTTGTCGAGGCAGCAAACAAATCAAAGACGGATATACTAGTAGGAAAAACACTGGCTATGACAAAACATGATGGACGTATACCGGTAAGAGTACTAAATGAGTTTCGATCGCCGATCAAGCTTTCCAAAGGAGCTATATTGGGAGGTGGAGGTGATTATAAATTGTGAACAGCTCCAGGAAAATGTCTCTACCAGCAACATTAATCTATCAGATGATATCACGGCGTGGACGCAAGATCTCGAAGAAGACCACCAGAATAAGGCAAAACAACTTCTACTAAAGTACTCTACCATATTTGACAAGGATGGCTTCAAACCAGGCCGGACCAATGTAGTGAAGCATCACATTGATACCGGTGACGCGAGACCAATCCGCCAAGCTCCTCGCAGTGTTCCATTGGCCAAACGCCAAGTGGTAAGAGAAATTATACAAGAAATGAGTGACAGCGGCGTGATCGAACCATCAGCTAGTCCATGGAGCTCACCGGTAGTGCTAGTGAAGAAAAGGGATGGAAAAATGCGGTTCTGTGTGGACTTTGTCACAGATTGTCGATGGGCAGGAGAAGGTAGTGGCATACTATAGCCGCACAATTGGAAAGCCCGAAAGGAACTATTGTGTAACACGAAGAGAACTACTGGCATTGGTGGAGTGCATCAAACATTTCCACAAGTATCTCTATGGACAGCGATTCCACGTCAGGACAGACCATGCAGCGTTGAAATGGCTCTTGCAGTTCCGTAATCCGGAAGGTCAATTGGCACGGTGGATAGAGCGACTACAAAGTTATGACTTTTCCATAGAGCATCGCAAAGGTAGCAACCACGGCAATGCTGATGCAATGTCCCGGCAACCATGTAACCTAGAATGCAAGCATTGTTCGAAAGCTGAGACCAAGGAAGATGTTATAGATGTGCGGCTGATGACTATAACATCTACGGACGAATGGAAGACCTCGAAATAAAATGAAGGTGGTTCACCTGGAGAGGCTAGCAAGGTTTGGATCGGGAAATGTGTCTGATCGGGACGATCAGACTTAGGTGGAGGGCAGTGTGGCGAATGTTCTCAAGAATCGCTCATCTCCCAACTCTGGCGTATTTCCACCACTAGCGTCACTACCATAACCACAGTTGTTTAGGTACATGACGCGAGAGCGAGAAAGTGCGAATGTGACACAAAGAGGAGATGACGATAGATAAATGTTTCGAGAGCACTGTTGTGCGAATAGCCCAGAGGTGTGTAGACGTTTCTAGGTTATGAAGCTGCTGTCTGCTAGGGTATATAAACCGCGCCAAGACAAGGCACTTCAATCAGTTTATTTTGAAGTGTTGTACAGTGAAGTACTGAACAGTGAATTAACCCGCGATATTGTACTACGGTTTTTAGTACTGAATAAAGCGTACTACTTATTAAGCAGAATCGGAGTGTTTTCTTTAACGTACAGTGATCGAACTCAGGACAAACAATCAAGGAATCATCGAATTCGTCACAATACTTACAAAATTTCACGTTCCTAGGTGTTTAATTACAGGAGTTATAGCCCAAAATCCGTTTATCGAAACAATCGATTGTATGGGAGCTATATGTAATATCGGTCCGATCTTGCTGGTTCGGACAAATGATTCCTATATTGGAAAATGGTGGCAGCATACAAAATTTCAGCCAAATATCTCAAAAAATGAGGGACTAGTTTGCGTTCAAACAGACAGACAGACGGACAGACGGACATGGTTAAATCAACTCATCTCGTTACCCTGATCATTTCGGTATACTTATTGATGGGTCCATCTCTTCTTCTTCTCATACTTACAAACATCGGACCAAAGTTATAATACCGTTTCATCTTCATGAAAGGTATAAAAATAACAAAAGTATTTCATCAAGTACAAAATGTAATTGCCGCGCCATTACTTTTGAAAGGAATTGAAAATGTACTAGAGAATTTCCCATTCCATTTCGTAAAGGAATTGGAAAAGTAATTGAAATGCTAAATGTTAATTGTTAAATAAAAACGTATTGCGATTTATGTAAATCGCCCCCGATGGGCTATTTACTTTTATTGACACTACGTCGCCATTTTAAGTCCGATTATAATGAGCCGTACACCGTTGTTCATGTCTTGGAAGCCGCCGCAATTCTTACCTTAATCATTATTTACTCCGAGTTCAAATTCTAGTAGTGACTATCGGTAACTCGTTTCACATCATACACATCACATCATATGATGTAAAAATGATTAAAGTAGCCCATCCGGGGGGCGTGGCAAAAAATTTTTTTTTTGGGATCGCCTTCAAAATGTCTTTAATCCTAGGGGTGGACTGGAAAAACTTTATTTGTCGATCCACCCTAATGCTGACTATTGAGATAATTTTTTGGTGATATTTTAGGGTCTCTTGAGATCGTTTTGGGATAATTTTTGGGTTATTTTGGGATCATTTTGCTACTATATTGCGATCATTTGACCGAAAAATAATCCCAATATGACTTCATACCGACCTCAAAATGATCCCTATATGACCCCAAAATGAATTGAAAAAAGTAATTAAGTTCAATTACTTTTGCAATTCCTTTGAGGAAAGGGAAATTCTAAAGTACATTTTCCAATCCTTGTAATGTAATTGAAAAAATTCAATTACATTTTTAATTCATTTCAAAAGTAATGGCGCGGCAATTACATTTTGTACTTGAGCCTCAAAACGATGAAATACTTTTGTATTTTTTTAGGACTTGAAATGTAATAAATTCCTTTTCTTTTCAGAAAAGGATTTGATTACTTTTCCCAATTACATGTAATGGGGAATTGGGAGTAATTTAATTCCAAAAGTAATGATTACTACCCAGCTCTGGTATCTATACATAGTTAGTTATAATTTTTTTTGTTTGATATGGAGAATTTATCATTCCCTTTCCAAGAAGCAAAAAATAACTAAAAATTTTGTGAGCTTTAGATCTCATATTATTGACGGTCTATGTATGTCTTTTGTAATGATTAACTCTAGCTAAGTCAACAATATGTAACAACATTTCCATATGATCTACTCAATAAAAATGAGCAAAATTCCAAAAATAAATCCCAGAAACATATTCACGGAGGGAAATCTATGGATGAAACATCCATAATTATTGATACCATATTAAATAAAAATTGATAATCCTGTCCCATCAATGAATATGGATGTTCCATCAATACATTTTTGATAAATCACTATTGAAGTGGTATCCATATAAACTATTGATAAATTCTAAATACTTCGTTTAAAAAACAAAATTGCATACAACTTGACATCTGGTTTCAGCGGGACTCGAACACTGCTCCCCTGTTACCTTAGCCCAGTGTTCTACCATTCGGCTAAGGCATATTATAAAATTTTTAGAAAAATTTCCCATCATAAGAAATTCAAAAAATTTTGAATCCAAAAAAACCTTACAACAAGTTGTAATATTGTTAGCAAATCCATAGTGAAAATTGTTGAACTGTTATGATAATGCGATCCAGAAAAATTTACATTTCGTCCATATATATTAATACGCTGTCTCTACCATTATTATTATGTAGAAAATATAGATATGGATAAAGCAACAATAGAAATTCATATTACGACCATAGATATTAAAATACCGTTCAAATATATTAGTATTCTATCCATAAATATAAAAAACAGTACATCATATCGAAATGGTTGACATGTAATTTGACTTTTTATTGGAAGCAAATAATATTTGATAACTTACTCATTCTGAATGAATGTTGAATCAAACTCGTCGCTATCAATAGTGATATTGTCACAACGTTCAAGGCATTTCTCTCAGTGTTTGTACTTAGTTGGAGCAATATTATTGCAGACTTCACCCCACATATTGCATCTATGTATTTAAGTATGTATTTACCAACTCTTTTACATTTTTATTGCCCTGATTTATAGATAAATTTAAACACCAAATTATGCAAACGTATTTATAAATGTGCATACATATGCATATGTGTAATATACCGTCTTGGTAAAAAGAAGCAAAACCATCTTGTATAGGATTACGTAGTCTCTCGGAACTTGAAACCGGGACCCTTGGTATATTAGGCGTGTATGGGATATTTGGGTTTACAAAATTAATAAAAAAAATGAATTATAGGCGAGTTTTTGCTTCGCAGGAACCGTATTTAAAACTGACTAGCTCAGGCCTCGATGGCAATCCCACCTGAAGGGAAGGTGGAAGGAAATTGCTTGAAATTCAAAAAATGTTGCCTACACATGCAAATGTATGTAATCCGCCTCGTGGCAAGGATGGCTAAATCTTAATTTTTGGTGAAATATACTACACTCAAAAAACAGCTGGTATCAGGGCGATGCTAAATAGTACAAATAGTAGTGTCAATATGCAACTTTGGAGTATCAATTTTTCTTCATCAAACGTATTATTCAATTGATATTTTATAAGTTGTAATTTAATATCTTTGAATATCAATTACGAAGAAAATGATACTTCTAGAAATTTCATTTTAACCCAACCGGTATGAAACCGATACTGATACATTTTTTTTTTGAGTGTAGGGTAATTTGTGAACACAGACAAAGGATCAGTAAAAGTTTCATGAGAGATTCTAGCACTGATATTCAACAACTTCTAGGTAGGTACATACATATTTCATATAAGCAACATTTCTAGTTCTCCAAGCAGTCATTTCAATATTTGTATTCTTATTATACTTGTTTTAACCTCTCACTGTGAATTGTGTTTGTTCCCTTCCACAAATTCATGAGACTTAAAGACAAGTAAGATTTCGAATTTTTCAAGTCGGTCTAATGTATGTGTTGGTTTATTTCAATATGCTTTCTGAGAGTATCCACTACCTGTCACTTTAGTGCGGCGCCGTTCGCCAACACACCAAACAGGGAACGCCACGCATTTCTTCTATAAATACGTGAAAACGCGTATAGGTATGACTTCTCAAAATAGATTTTAAAATGTAAAATGCATTTGTGTCGCCTCTTTAAGCATTCTTAGCTGTGTTAGCTTGTGATGTTGCATGAGTATGTAAATATGTTGGAATCCATAGAAAAGTTTAAATAAACTTGTGCGCTCCTGGGGAGCATTCAAGACTAGCCATGCGATGTGTGAATGCCTACATAAATTCAAAAATATCACAAGGAAAGTGCGCTACAAATTAACTCATGCAATGAGGCCTGGGTAAACAACAAATGTGTAAGTGTTTTTGTTCAGGAAGATGGGAGAAGTTGAAGCGAATGACACATCGCCTCAAGAAATTTTTGTTTCCAACATATTCTTAATTTATCAGATAGATTTTTTCCAATAGGTAGATTGGTAGGACGTGAGTCATTCATTTAAGGTGTTCCTTAGGCTGTCCCAAAATTTTATGTAAAAGATTAAGGTCCGAAGTTTGATATGAGATTAGAGGGTATCTATAACGGTGCGTCTTAGCCTTAATAACATGTATGCGAAGTTTTATTGTTCTAGGACAACGGGATCCCGTGCCGATTTTTAGTTAAAGCTTTTGCAACAGCTTATACTAAGTTCGCAAAGAAGTCCATTAAGGCTTCGAAAATTACATAATTTTAATAGTTGGCTCATATTCAAAAGACTGTGCAACTAGTCCCCACTTTTGAATTTTTAAAAAGATAACAGGATTCCTTGCAAGGATATTGAAAAAAACATATTACGTGAAAAGGACATTGGAATTTCAAAAGTGTTTTAGTAGATTGCGTAGCAATATGGTTTCTAGCAAAAATAATTCAGTACATCTTGAAACTTTGCAATTATAGTGCAGTTTTCATATTGTAAAATCAATTTCTGGCGTATGTCCTGTCTATCTTCTGTGCATCCTTTTATTACAATACAATTTTTTAATCTGGGCTAACTTAAGCTAAAACTAAGTTTTAGCCTAAGCAATGCTGGTGAAACCCGGCCATAGAGTTTTGAAAAAGTTGAATGATAATAATTTTAAAGGATTAAAAAAAGTTATATTTAGACTATATTTCAATTATCCTTGCATTAGTAACCACATATCGTTGGCTTATATTCAATAGCCGCCATCAGCAATTCTGACAAAAATTAATTTTTGATGAGAAAATGATAAGCTTAAAATTTAGCTTTAATGGTACCACATTTTCAGCAGAAAATTTTTTTTTTTTCAAAAGGAGAAATCGCTATCAACATACATATAGTTTGTCAAGAAAGGGTTTTTATATAGGGAAAAATTGAAAAAATTTGCTTTTTTGGACTAAATTCAAACCTCCTTGTTAAAATTAGGGTCCTTTTTTAAACTATTTCAAAAGATGTGGTACAACCCAAAACTAAGCTTGCAAGTTTTAAATAATTCACTAAATATTTACAACAATAAAGTTTTAAATTTCTGCTTTCTGTCTGTATGTTTGTGGACGATCACTCAAAAACTGCTGAATAGAATTGACCGACACTTTCACTGTTGTACTCCTATGTAGATGTCTAACTTCAAATTTAGAATACCCCTTATTTCGGTAACTTATGTGCCAAGTTCGGAGTTATATGGAAACATTTTGGGCAGTCCTCTACCTTCGGGCGGGATAACATCTGAGTTAAATAACTGGACCCCCCATTTACCACTTGATCACATAAATAAAGTCCATTTACTTTCTCAATAAGTAGATATCATGAAAAATTTAACCCCAAACCTTTTTTAAAAATTTTTGATTTTAAGGGTCCTTTTTTTAAAAAGAAAATTTTTGGTACATTTTGTTTAAAAATTGATTATACATAAATCAACCGTGAAAGGTAAAATGATGAAACCTTCAGGCTTTATTTTTAAAGGTTTATATTTTATTAAAACATTTTTTACTTAAAAAATTTAGCTTATTATCACACTTTTAATTAGGTTAGGCTCAAGTGGCTGCCGCAGAGGCACACCTAGGCCAGTCTTAAAAGGCTCGTTGTGATACCACCAACACTAGGATGTCAGTTCCGGGACCCTGCCATATGGAAAATCCCGGTAGCAGAATCCCGGGACTGACGTTCCTAAACCGACACCGTTACTCCTCCTCGAACCATTGAGATGACTTGATGAAGACCATCAGGTCCTTTATGTCCAGCTCCGTGACCTGGCGTAGGCTAACCAGGAAGCGAACTACCAAAAAGCGCATTCTCGCGCCATTTAAAGCCGGGCAGTTGCAGATGAGTTGCTCCACCGTTTCCTCCTCCTCATCATCCTTACAACTCCTACAGCATCGTCGGTAGGGCACACCTAGTCTTTCTGCGTGCCTACCAATGAGGCAGTGCCCAGTTAATACGCCTATTAATATGGAGATTTCCCCTCTCCTTAGGGCATAAATTTGTCTTGATCTCTTATGATCCCATTTCGGCCAGGTTTCTTTGGATATTCCAGCTATCTTTCGTTGGCTTGGCGGAGTGTGTACTCTTTCAGCATTAGCTTGCATGTGGCAAACGGCATACCTAAGCGCTCTTTATCCCGAAGAACCTGCTTGGTCGTGCCCTGCCGCGAAAGTTCGTCTGTCCTACAATTTCCCTCAATGTCCCTATGCCCCGGGACCCATGTGAGGTTCACGTGGTTCTGTTGGGCCATCTCTTGTAGAGATCGACGACAGCTGAGCGTCAGTTCAGAGTTGAACGAGTAAGAGCCAAGGGATTTGATGGCGGCTTGGCTGTCGCTGAAAATAAAATATCCTGTCTGATAGTGTGTTGGCCCATCCAAGCCGCGGCGTGCATGATTGCTGAAAGTTCAGCCTGGAAGACACTGCAGTGCTCCGGTAGTGTGAAGGAGAGCTCAAGGTTCAGATCCTTTGATTAAACCCCTCCTCCAACTCTGCCGTCTAACCTCGAGCCATCAGTATAAATGGAAGTGCCTCCGATCCGTGCTCTCCCATTCATCCCTGCTGGGAATGTTTATTTTAAAACCGCTATCTCCGACTGTTGTGGTCGCACAATGATCTGTGCTCAGCGAAAGAAAGCTATAGGATCCCAAAATACTGGCGTGTCCAGTAGTGCTTGCGCCCTAGCCGGACGTTTCCCTTAGACGCAGAGCCGATGCTGCTGCTACCCGGTGCCCTTCCAGATCGAGTGGCAAAATGCCAAGAATGGCCTGGAGTGCTTCATTGAGCGTTGTTCTTAACGCACCGCTTATACAGATCATGCAAGATCTGAGTACTTTACCTAGCAAATTAAGGTTTGTTGCCTTGCTCAGCGCAGGCCACCATACCACAACTCCATAGAGTATGATTGGTCGAATGATTGCAGTGTAGATCCATTTGCATATTTTAGGGCTGAGCCCCATTTCTTTCCAATGGCTCTTTTGCACGTGTAGAGTGCAATACACGCTTTCTTCTGGCGCTGAAGAACATTCTCCTTCCAGGTTAGTTTCCTATCCAGAACTGTGCCCAGAACTTGGCTTTGTCAGCCAAGTTCAGGTGCACGTCATTCAGTTTTGATAGTATTAGCGGTGGTATCTTATAGCGGTTGGTGAAAAGGACCAGTTCTACTTTTCAAGTCGCACAGGGTTTGTGGGATTTTGGCCCTATATGCTATAGCTAAGTCGTCTGCATATGCCACTACCTTCCAGCCATCTGGCTGATGTCTCCAGCGTGTTTATGAGTTGTGCGGGAATAATCCCGTCTGGCCCGGCAGCCTTGAACGGTTCGAAGCTTTTAACCGCCCACCTTACCCTTTCCTACGTGATGGGTATGTATACAGCCAGGTTTGTTGTAGGTGCTAAGGCTTCCTCATGCAAGTTCCCTAGGAAGTGCGTATTCAAGAGCAGCTCTAGGGGTTCCCCCTCCGTGCTGGTCCAGGATCCGTCAGGTTTACGCAAATAGCTTGTGGCTGTTTGAGTTTTTGAGAGCACTCGTCTAAGTCTCGCTGTATCGTTGACATTTTCGACCCCAGTGCAGAAATTTCCCACGATACTCTATTCGCCTGCCTCAGAGCTTTTTTGTAGGCCCTAAGTTTAACTTTATATTCGAGCCATTGAGTCTCAGTGCCAAGGCTCTTGGCCTTATCAAATTCTGTCCTACATGATTTGCAGAGCGAGTCCAGGTCAAATGACCACCAATGCGGCCTATATTTACCGCGTGGTTTTGGCACTGGGCAAGCCTGCTCTAGGGCATTCGAGAGCGCCGTTGTAAAGGTCTTTACCAGATCCTCCAACTCCCCTACTGATGAGGGGACTTGTAGGGGCAGTGCTGGTAGGTCCCTAGATAGTATTTCATTGTGTAGCTGCCAGCTTGTGTTACGTGGGTTGCGTTTCATAACCGGCTGCTCAACAGAAAAGTCTAGAACTAATTCTATGTACCGGTGGTCGGAGAATGAATAATCATCGAGACACGCCATTTTCGGACCCACTCATAAGCGTCTTCACTGCAAATAGTGAGATCTATGACCTCCCTACGGCTTTTAGTAATAAACGTAGGTTCATTACCCACGTTGCAAACTACCAGGTTAGTTGTTAACAGATAGTCAAACAACGACTCTCCTCTAGCATTGATATCGGAGCTTCCCCACTGGACGTGATGAGCATTAGCGTCAGTTCCGATAATAAGATGACCCTTGGCAAAATTTGCCACCAGGTCTTTTACCTCCCTCTGTGGCGGATGTTCTTAGGCGTCGTAGGGCATATAGACCGACGCCATCGTCAGGCTGATACTGTCGACTCTTAAACTGGCAGCTGTAACGTCACCATTGGTATAGTTGGGCAAGAGAAAGGCGTTCAGCTCAGACTTGACCAAGCTCTAACCCTGCCCCCTCGTTGGCTCGGATAAGCTTAAAACCTTTAGTCACCAAACGGCAAATCCTTAAGCTTTTGACCCAGGGTTCTTGGATGAGGACCACATCTACGTCGCCTTTAGAGAGACGACTGATTAAGGCAGCAGAGGCTGCTTTAGATTTGTGCAGGTTTATCTGAATCACCACCAACATGAGAGCGTCCAGACTTCCCTGCCACCGCCGTATCGTCGAGTTCTACCTCGTCTGGAGGCTTATCTTTCATCGACGATTTGTTCAGACCACGTCCAGCAGGCTGTCTCCCATCTCCGAGCTGTTCACTGCCCCTTCGCCATTTGACGTGGCAGATACCATACTTTCCGAGTCGGACATCTCCGACTCCTCTTCCGGCACTGCGATGTCCGAGTCCTCCGGTGCAGCCGAAATAGCAGCGCGCTGGCCATCGCCGCGGTATACGTGGATCACGATCTGACCCATACCGTAGTGCACTCGTCCATTGCACCGTTTACGGGGCTCGAGTGCCTCCTTATTCAAGGTGAAGACCACTTGCCTATCAGGCCCTACCGCATCCTCAACCAGATTGACACTCCAGTCCTGCGTCGGGAGAGACGGGTTCATGATCCTCAGAGAATTCTCTCAGGTTCAGCAGGGATGGCAGGAATCCATGCTCTTGCCCTTGGCCAAGCCGGGATGTCCTTCCGGTCGACAACCTCGATTCTTGCCCTTTGGTAGATCTCACCCAGTCTTACAGCTGCTGCCTTGTACAGTGCAGCAGTTTTTGCATCCTCGCAAGCGAATACCTTGATTCGGCCCTGGTGCCATCCCGCATAAGAACCCATCGGCGTGGCACCCGGAGATTCATCCATAATGTCAAGAAGGGCATTACCGATCGAGTTCCGGACGTACTGCCACTGGTCCCTAGGGATGGCCCAGCTTTCGTTACCTCGGTCAATGACGCCTATGAAGATCCTGTCCTTGGTCACTTCAGCAAAGCTGAGTTCACCCACTACGGGGGCGTTCTGCTGGCGCTTCGGGTGAGGTTTTAAATCCACGTCCGATCTCTGGCGTTTGAAGGGATTTCCATTAACCTTCTTTGGAGCATAATTGCTTTGGAAGCTCGGTAAGATAGCTTCAGCCATCTCCACCGTCTTTCTGGCATTTGGCGATAGCGTCTCTTGTGAAATACCCTCGATTTCTTCAGGAGCCTTGCGACCGCTATTTTGTCCAAGTACTCAGAGCGACTGGGAGATGTCTTTTGGGGTGAATTTCGACCCGTAGTTGCCATCGCGGTCGTTTCCTCATTTGAATCACTGGGGCCAGGTCGTGAGACCACTGCCACAGACGTTAAAGACTTGGTTTCGGTACCGGCACTTGTCCTCCGACGTTGCGTTCTCGCTTGCTCATGATATACTAGAATTATTCTAGTAGTAAAATACTAGTTCCATACTAGTTCAACCTGGACTAGCATGATTTCCAAAAAATATACTAGTCCCCATCCTAGTCCAAGAAGAACTAATATGAAATATACTAGTCTCAAACTAGTTCAAAAACCATTGAGCTTGGACAAGCATGATTTCAATCAGAGATTAATAGTCGCTTTATTTTCACTACTTACCCCTTATTTTATCCTTTGCCTTCATTTTCATGTTTATTCTTAAGAAAGGAGCGACTATTTTTATTTACCCTAACACGAAAAAGCATCTGGAAATTATAAGAAGGGACATTCCACTTAAAAGAGGAAAAGTACCAAATTTTAAAAATGCCATAAACTCCCACTGCTTTGACAGAATTTTACAATAAAGGTCTTTTTATTATCATGGGTTAGGGGTAACTAGTTGCATAGCTAGATTTTTAGGGAACTGCATCGATAATACTGAAAAAACTTAAAAATTGTATCACGAAAAAACAGGAAAATGTCCCAGGAGTCACACTCTTTAACCTTTGTAAAAAGTTTCTAAAAGCTAATACTGATCTTATTTTTAAAGAATATGGTACTATGTAGTATGTATTTTCGATCATATACAAATTGTAGTTCAAAGTTGAACTGTAAAGCTAAAATTCGTTTTCTTGCTCACAAAGGTGCACCAAAGGGATTTTTCGGTTTCCCAGGAGTCACACTCACTTAGTGAGTAGTTATAAAGCTATTTGTTGTTATTTCGCCAATTCTTTTAATGCATTTATTATATTGGATATTTATCCATGTCGATATATATATTTCATAGCAATTGAAATCCCAATGTCAGTTTATAAAGTCAAAGTTGACTAAGCTCTCGAGTGAAATGTCCCAGGAGTCACGATGGAATGTCCCAGAAATAAAAAATAAATAAATAATTTTGGATTTTTGTAACTGGTATAATTTCCACCAGAAAAATACAGTTGTATACTAGTATGGAATGGATATTTTCTGACTAGTATGAATTCAGCCAGAAAATTATAGTTGTATACTAGTATTTTCCTCACTATTTTGGCGTTTCGCTGCAGGGATCATAAACTAAAACGTGTTTTAAACTTCAAGTCAATGCGCATATCGGATGTTTCAAAAAATTTCGAAACTACATAAGTAACGTCTTGGAAAAATGTCATTTTTTTGGTTATAGAAAAAGTAAATGCTTGCTTTTAAAGAAAAACTATTTTTATTACAGATTTTGAGATGCTTAAAAAGAATATGTTGAAGATGTGTTTTTTGAGAAAAATTTACCAACGCACTGTTGGACCAGACAAGCCGACATATCTTTCGATGATATTGGATATACATCTTTTCAAGGACTTTCTCTCCCGGTGTTGTGAGAGTCGAGCTCACAACACTGTAGTGACTTGTATGCTGGAACTCTAACACCTTAAGATACTACCCAGATTGCAGTTAACCCTTGACAAAGCAATCCCGAAAATTGCTTCACAAGTTAAAGGCTTCAAAGTGAATGCATTCTTATAAAAAACCATTCTTTTTCAGGTTTTATTGCCTTTTTTCGGTTTAGGTTCTGCTTTCGTTCTTCAACATTTTTTTTCGCTTTCGTTCAAGTTTGTGAACAAATTTTGGAAAAATTTAAAAATTTAGACCTTCTTTTACCACTTGAATTTTGTAGCTCAGTGATTAACTTAAAAATAATTTGTTTTTTGTGTTTTTATTTGGGGACAAGCATATATTTTTTATAACCAAAACACGTGTTTAAACTAATAGCGATCATCAAAATTTTCTTTTGGAATATAAATATATTAGCACGGTTTAAAGCTCATAAAATTCTTACTTATGTGTAAAAATGCATGACTATTAAAAGAAATACCAATTAATAAATAACGCATGAAACTCATAAAAAAATATCAATTCCGAGGGCGCGAAGTCAATTATACTGCAAAAACCTCTATAAACAGTTTCCTGTGGAGTTGCAATAAACTATCTGTTTTCTAAGCTAAATTAAACTCAACTTAAAACAAAAAATTAGTTCAGTTAGTCTGCATGATACTACACTTCTCATTGTGGTACTTCATATAATTCACACTTTGCAAAGTTTATGGCAAAACAGTTCTTTTGCTCTTCCGAAAAATTCCACATTTTGTTGAAATTTTTCGGGAGGCGCTACAATCTTTGATTCTTCAAAGGATATTCTGAGAATCTGGTAGAGAAAAAAATACCGATTTACTAATTACGAAGTCCTTAAAGGGTAAAGATACAACATTTTGAGAAAAACGAGTACATAAATCATTAAATTAGCAAAAGCAGTGGAATGTTTTACGATTTTACTGGATACAGGATAGGTGGTATGCAATAAAATAAAACAAATTTTAGGACAGTCTATTGTATTGTATAAGTTATACGTACTTAAATATGTATGTTTATAATTATTTATGTACTTATCCGCAGGGTTCAAAATGCTTCAGCAGAAATAGCGAAAGTAACGAAAATTTGCTGTTGCTGAGCTTTAAAATTTGTCTTGCTGGAAAAGCAGCATGTCTGCTTTGCATTTTGCTTGAAAAAAAATGGCAGCCAAAGCAGGAGTTTTTGGTGTTGCTTGAAAACAACGAGCAGCTACAGTAGCAGTATAAAAATGCTGCGAAGCAAACGATCGATTGCTAACATTTTATAATTGAAATTAAGAAAGCGTTGCTGCTTCTGGCATATTTAAAAAAATTAAAAGAAAAAACATCTCAGGAAAAAAATAAATGTAAACTTTTTTTATATTGAAAAGACGGACAACGGACGTTTTTGGCCGCTTTCAATTAAATAATTCCATCCTGCAATCAGAAGCACCTACAGCTTTAACTCTTACCTATCGAAACTGAACCCCGACGTGCTGGATGAGTGTCCGACATGCGGCTCGTCTCCCCACGATACCAACCACTTTTTCGCCTGCATGGCGGAGGGAAATGTGATCTGAAATGATCACAAAAGTGTCCCAAACTGACCCTAAAATCATGGCCATATTCTAAATAGGCCCACAATGATCCTTAAAACGGTATCAAAAAGATCCAATGTTTACATCAATCGATTTAATTATTGCTTAGCCGCTGCCACGCAGTCGCTATTCACTCTTGGCAGAAGCAGCAACCAAAATATATCAAAGCCTCTCCATTGCTTTTGCTGTGCTTCTGACATTTTCAATATATACTTTTATCTATATTTTTTTTTTTCAAACATTCCTTTGGGTGCAGTTAACACATTTCTATGCTCATCGATTATAGGATATGGCGGAACATAAAAAACCAATTGGATGGATATGGCCGTTCGGTCCTTGACTATGCTACACCCATTTGGTCGCCTAACGTATGTAAGTTACACCAACTGGATGAGGTTACAAGTCTGCCAAACTACCGCTATCAGAACTGCCACGGTCTCATCTTAATCAAAGGTCTAAATTGTCCAATGTTAGAGAGCACGTGGTTCCTTCGGAACTGCCACAAGCCAGGACACCCAAACTGTCACCTTTTGGACACAGACCCGCCCCCTAGAGACATAAGGAAACATCTCCGTAAGCACTATAACGAGATCCGGCAACATATTACTTTGCGTTTGATCTGACGAGCCATAAGCGGGATTTAACCGGTATCCACACTGAGTCGGTTTAAACCTTAATCAGGTCTCGGCTTGTGGACCGCGTTCTAAACAGTCGTTCATCCGAAATAGCTTAAGAAGAAATCACCTTACCGAGGGAGACTAGAGCAAGCCCCGGCATATAGTGGGACAATTGTCCGTAAATCTGAGGACCAATGAAATTGTTGGTGCGCTTGTGAGAGCGCTATGATCGCACTGACCAATCAATGGACGTCGTTGGTAATGCCTTGTCGCTCACTGGCAAGCAACGACTCAACAACATACGATGTTGCTTTGGTGCTTGCGACTGAGCGACGGAGAAAAAACAAATAACAATTCACAGTAGAAATTAATCTGCCGGGCCCTGGACTAGAGTCACTCTAGCCCAACTTTGGTCTGGATACTGTAACATGTCAAACTCTTAAAGCTAATTTACTTAAAACTTCTAAGGATCCACTTCCATAGGCTAAGATACATAAAACTTTGCAGGATACTTCGACTTTGATTTATAGCAGCGTTGAAGCAACGGACGCAATAGACTTGTCACAATCACTGACTTGACATTTTGTATTAAACAATTAATAATCCATTATTTTCAGTTATGTATTTCAGCTCTTACTTATCCAGACTAATCAACACCATTTCCCTCCATTAAACTTTACATTTATTTAACTGTTCAATTGAACCTACTCTTCTAACACACATTTCGTTCTAGCTCAACCCTTTTGAAACTGTAACGGAAGTAACGGAAGTGATCCTGCACTTTACGCAGGGCGGAGCATTCACAGTAAAAAATGGCACTGGTAAAATCAACAGTCTCGAACTGTTACCCTGAAATTGACCAAATTCTGTTGAATTGACCAAATTTTGGTTATTTCAACGGAATTTTTCGTTGAAATAACTGTTGATTCAACAATCATAGAGCTGGAAATTTTTAATCAACAAAATTTGGTAAAACTGACAGAATTTTGGGTTAATCCAACAGCGAAGGAACTGTCATTTTAAAAACAACAAAACTCCTGCAGTTAATCCAACACCGAAGATTCTGGTATTGGAAAAAACCTCCATCTGCCTATGCAATTATAAACCATGTATTCCGAATATTCCGTAAACTATTTGAACCATTGTTTATCCCTCTATAGTTTGGCAACTTATTTTCTTCTTCTTACGAAATTGAGTGGAAGGCACTGGCTGAGTGACTCCAAATGAAATGGAATGAAGGAATAGTATGAAGCCCAACAAGCCATTTTGTTTGATATCAATTTGAGACGTATTTGAGATGAAACCTTTAACGTCAATTCTCACTTTTTGAAAACTTAATATCAATTAATCAATCAATTAATTTTCGATTTAGTGATAAATTACCAGTAGCAGGTAAACTTTTTTGCTAAATGGGTATTAACTTGAGGTATAATTAAATATAAAAATTATACTATAAATGTCCGGCAGTTTCTGCCTTCACAGTTTTTATACATACGACCCCCTATGCTATTCTCTAAAATAAATTTTGTCCAAATCGTGGTACATTATTGACCCTCATTATTTACCAAACGTTTGAGAAAATATTTTTCTGTGCATATGGGGAATATGCTGTGCGTGTGTATTAGTGTGTTTATTGCGAGTTGCGCTACTATATAAGGTATACAATGATTTGAACGGAAGCTTATGTCGCGTAAACAACTGTCATACATACAACAGCGGCAATAAGACGTCGGCCAGCATAAGTACGCGATGGTCTGATGGTAGTCACCTCCGTTCAGCAGTCAAGGCTGTGTGAGTTCGATTCTCGGTGGAGGCAACAAAGCAACGTGTCATTTAGAACAAAGGTGTAATAATAATAAGTATGACATGCGATACCTGGGTTGAGCGTCAAGAAATCTGAGTCCGATTCTCGGCGAAGTCAATGTAAGAATTCAGAAAAATATTTTATTTCGGTGTTAAACTTATTTAAAAAAAAAATTATATGGACTTCACCGAGAATCGAGGTTAATATGGTGTTTCCACCAAACACAAACACCGTGTTTGCAGGTTTTGTGTTTGAAAAAGCCGCAAGTGTATGCAAACCCAAAGCAAACACGCTTTGAAAAGGGGTTTGAAATGGTGTTTTGTTTGCTTCTAAACACGCTAGGAAAACACGGTGTTTGCTTTTGGTGGAAACAACGTATTAGGTTAACAGTTTCCATGCACTTCAATCAACAGCATTGAATAATGGATAAGAATTGGCAGTGATTTTGGTTGAATTAACCCATATTTTGTTTGATATGACCACATCATTTTTTTTTTTCTGTGTTGTTAACAACAACAACATGGCTGTGGTATGATTTTGACTTTAGAGCAGGCCCAGGTAGCTAGTGGGACAATTGTCCGAAAATCCAAGAACCCAATTATCACCGACTATTTTACTGCTCTTTGCTTGGTTTCTCAAACAATTACATTGTTGCTACGCTTGTGAGAGCGCTATGATCGCACCGCAGCATCGCGATAGAAGCATTTTGCTTTAATTACATATCCCATATAATTATATGTACATCAATTCAAAAACTAAAAATGCATTTTCCGTAATATCACATTTTTTGAATTATGACGACGTTGCAGCAAATAAGAGATACTTATATACATTTACATATATTTTTGAAATTGAGCGTGAATTCCAATCAGCATGGTTTTTCTAAATGGAGTTAGCAGCTTTCGCCGTAATAGTTACTCCACAATGAAAGGTATGTAATAGCGGAAACACTTACCTACATACAGACATATGTTCCACTCAATTAGTTCCGAATAATTCAATGTTTATGGTGATTTGTTGAAAGTAAAATTTTTTTAATTTCTTTTTTCGTTCCAAATAGTATTTTGGGGCTTCCAGAAGAAGGAACGCCCACAATAAAAAGTTGACACTCAAGCAGTTGTTATTCTAGATATTATTTAACATTAAACAAGTATTTATAAGGTCACTAAATCAACAAACCGAAAATGGCGCGCCCATCTACATATTATGATACTAAATTGTTCATTTGTTGGTCTAATCATTAGACTCCAATGGCTAAACATTACTAATTGTTTGGAAGAACAAACAAAATTTTATTGAAAAATTTAAAGAATATTCATTTCTAGCCTAAATGTTCAGCGTGTTCAGCTTGACATGTAAGGAATGTTTGTATTAGTGATAGTCACTACCCTTCACAACAAATATTTTTAGCTAATCTCAATTTGAAGCAATCATTTTCTCAAATCTCAAACATTCGTTTTCAAGTTGAAGTAAGATAACCGTTGATAGCGTTCGCAACCTAAAAGGCTAGACTTTTCCAACTTTCCTCAAACTGAGCGAAGTGGATCGAAATGGAATTCACATGCTCTCATTGAAATATTTATTCAGAGATGCCAATCATTCAAAACAAATACCCATTATAATAAAAAGCGAGTTTCCATTCATGCAGTTAAGTTCTATTTAATATTTTTTTACCCAAAACACTAGTACTAGATATAGAGTTCCATATATGGAATTTCTTGATTAAAAATTGGAAAATGGACGAAATCGGATGATAACCAGACCCCTTTTCCACAATCGAAAATCTCATTAATTTCCATATCTCGGTAGCTGAAATGTCTAAGATGATATAATTTTATAGGTGAATGCCCCTGGTCATTCTATTATGATTTTTTGATAAATTTTTCTAAGTGAGCGTTGCATCGCCCACTTTTAAGAGGCATTTTTGAAAATTCGACTGGTCGTAATTTTTAAACTGATTACGGTAGAACGATGAAATTTGACACAAAGCATACTATTATAGTTGGGAGTATACCTGATGAAATTGGATCAAATCGCCCTCCCACCGCCCCAACTTTCGATATAGAAAATTTCGAAAATCACATATGTTGACATAATTCGGTAACGGAAATAACTTTTATAGGTGACTCCGCCTGGTCATTCTATTAAGATTTGTTGATAAGCTTTTAAAAGTGGTCGTGGCACCGCCCACCTTTAAAGGGGGCATTTTTGAAAATTCGACTGGTCATAACTTTCAAACTGATTACGGTAGAATCATGAAATTTGACACAAGGTAAACTAGCATTGTAAGGACGAAATCGCTTTCCGACCACGCCCACTTTCGATATGAAAAATTTCGAAAATTACATAAATTGACACACTGAACCAAAAAAGTTCATGTTTCACAAGAAAAAGTACATGGATTTTAAGAATTATTCATTAAAACCTCTCCAAAGAACTTTTTCATAGAAATTTAAGTATATTTCTTAGAATATAAGTACTTGTGCTTAAAATATGTAAACAAATCCTCAGAAAGCATGAATTCATTCAAAAATTGTAAATTAATTTTCTTAGAATCTATTAATTTTTTCTTTTATTCTATGAAATCTCAGCACGAACTTCTATGAAACTTTTTTCTTAAAAAACATGTACCTACGTTTTTGTTTTAGTGCATTATTCGAAATATGAAAATAGCTAAAATAGTATAAATTGATAGGTAAATCCTCGTAAGGCCTATATCAGCCTGGAATGACAAGCGGAAAGCTTTTTTTTAATATACATATTTACATACATACACAATGTCCGGACACCCAAATTAGATGACCACTCGACTTACAAGGTTAATCGTGCACACCCTGCACTGACCAACCATAACTCATAGAACCACAGACATAGTACCAGTACATAGTACCAGTACAGAGAGGACCGTATCCGGCAATAGTACGTCCTTGCCAAAATGATCCTAAAATGACCCCCCATTATCCAAAAAATTATTCCAAATGACCTCAATATGACGCCAAAATGACCCCTAAATTATGCTAAACTGACTACAATATGACCCCAAAATTATCCCAAACTGACCCCATAATGACCCCTTTATTTTTTTTTAAATACTTCAACCTGTCACCTGCTAAAGAGATTATAACAAAAAAAATGTAACAATTGTTATAAAAAGAGCTTTCGAATTTTTCCAAGCATGCCAATTGTAACAATTATAACAATAGTCATTGAGGTGAATTTTGTTATGATTCAAGCATAGGGCTGTTACTGTACTCTATTGTACTCAAAGTTTTAATCCATTTTAAGAAAAAAAGCTTCTTTTTTTGGTGTTTGGTGTTTGTTGGGATCTTAGATCCTCATATAGCAACCCAAACATATGATGTACTAATCACTTGGCATTTATTTAGGGCTAGACAGTGTCTTATGGGTATCGAAACTTTGTATGGCTGTAACCGCAGCTCAAAAGCTCTTCGAATCCGACTAAACGGAAGTTCAACAAGTAAGGAAGTCTAAGTTCGGGTAAGCCGAACATTAAATACCCAGTGTATGGAAACAATAGTAGTACCTATAAGTTATAAATTTTCTATATATATTATAATTTGGGAAAAACGAACTCAATAAAATTATTAGTTAGTTTATAAAATTAATATTTATTTATGCTACGGTATAACATATATGTACATTGTTCGTGTGCCCTCAAAATATTACTTATAGTTGAATGCATTTCTTACTTCTAATATACTTACGCCCAATTTGTGACAAAGTTTTAAATTGAAAAAAATACGTTTGGGCCAGTTTTTCGAAATTCAAATTATTTTCAAAGTTATAGCTATCACCACTTTTCGAAATTCCTTACTTTTTGATGTAAATAACTTCCGCTCCTTTAAAGTGCCAAAAAATTTTTTTTTTGCTAATAGTTACTAATGCAATGCCCAATAACATCTTACAAAAGCGCCATCTCGCCACGATGGAGAAGTTAAAAATTGCGAATAATATTTGGAAAAAAAATTTTTTGGCTAAAATTGGAAATGTCCTTTTGTAGAAGATACCATCTTTTATATATATTTAAAAAATTAGAAAAATCGGTTTGACCAATCGTGAGAAAATCATCAAAAAATGAGGAATTTCGAAAACTTTTGATAGATATAACTTTCAAAATAATTCGAATTTTGAAAAATTGTATACGTATTTTTGTTTAATCGTTTTGAGCCATACTACCCACTTTCAATAAAATACCTGGCCATCGAAAAAATTATAGGTGGCTCACTTAACAAAATTAACTCATCTTTTAAGACTCGTTAATAGTAGACAATTCCTTACAAATTTAACTACCAAATTATACTATAATTATACTATTTAGTTATTTACCTTACCGAATTATGTCAATTTATGTGATTTTTGAAATTTTCCATATTGAAAGTGGACGTGATTGGGAAGCGATTTCGTTTAATTTCAACAGGTATACTTCCTATAACTCTAGTATACCTTGTGCCGAATTTCACGATTCTACCGTAATCAGTTTAAAACTTACGACCAGTCCTTTAGGTGATTTTCTAAATTTTCGATATCGAGAGTAGCCGTGGTTGGACGGGGATTTTATCCAATTTCATCACGTATACTCCCAACAGTACTAGTATGATTTGTGCCAAATTTCATCGTTCTACCATAATTTGTTTAAAAGTTACGACCAGTCGAATTTTCAAAAATGCCTCCCTTGAAAGTGGGCGGTACCACGCCCACTTTTTAAAATTTAACAGAAAATCATAATAGAATGATAAGAGAGATTCACCTATGAAATTGTATCATTTTATACCGACAAAAGGGACGTGGTTATAATCCGAGTAATCTGAATACCAAATTTCATGCAAATTCCTCAATTTTTACTCAAGTTATGTTAATTTGTATGATTTTCGAAATTTACGATCTCGAAAAAGGGGGCGTGGTTATCATCCGATTTCGCCCATTTTCAATAGCAACCTACCTGGGCCAAAAAGTAACCTGTATATAAAATTTCATGCAAATATCTTAATTTTTACTCAAGTTATCGTGTACAAAGACGGACGGACGGACAGACGGACGGACATGCCTGAATAGACTCCTCTTTTCAACCGAAGAACTTTCATACATGGATCTTGATTATTTTGCGCCGGTACATAGTACAGTTATGTGGACAAAATTATAATGCCCCTGTACTAGTACGCTTGGTATAAAAATGCCTCCCTTAAAAGTGGGCGGGCCACGCCCACTTTAGAAAATTGATCAAAAAATCATTATATAATGACCATGGGGACTCACCTAGCGAATTATGTCAATTTATGTATGTGATTTTCGAAATTTTCGATATCGAAAGTGGGCATGGTTGGAGGGCGATTTTATCCATTTTCATCAGGTATACTCCCAACGATACTAGTATGCTTTTTGACAAATTCCATCGTTCTATCGTAATCAGTTTAAAAGTTACGACCAGTCAAATTTTCAAAAATGCCTTCCTTAAAAGTGGGCGGTGCCACGCCCCCTATACAAAATTTATGGAAAAATCATAAGAGAATCACCAGGGGGACTCACCTATAAAATTATATCATTTTAGCCATTTCAGCTACCGAGATATGTCAATTTATGTGATTTTCGAAATTTTCGATATCGAAAGTGGGCGTGGTTGAAGGGCGATTTTATCCACTTTCATCAGGTATACTCCCAGCGATACTAGTATGCTTTGTACCAAATTCCATCGTTCTATCGTAATCTGTTTAAGAGTTACGACCAGTCAAATTTTCAAAAACGCCTCCCTTAAAAGTGGGCGGTGCCACGCCTACTATAAAAAATTTATGAAAAATCATAAGAGGATGACCAGGGGGATTCACCTATAAAAGTATATCATTTTAGCCATTTCAGCTGCCGAGATAAGTCAATTTGTGTGATTTTCGAAATTTTTGATATCGAAAGTGGGCGTGGTTGAAGGGCGATTTTATCCACTTTCATCAGGTATACTCCCAACGATACTAGCATGCTTTGTGCCAAATTCCATCGTTCTATCGTAATCTGTTTAAGAGTTAAGACCAATCAAATTTTCACAAACGCCTCCCTTAAAAGTGGGCGGTGCCACGCCTACTATAAAAAATTTATGAAAAAATCATAAGAGGATGACCAGGGGGATTCACCAATAAAAGTATATCATTTTAGCCATTTCAGCTGCCGAGATATGTCAATTTGTGTGATTTTCGAAATTTTCGATATCGAAAGTCGGCGTGGTTGAAGGGCGATTTTATCCAGTTTCAGCAGGTATACTCCCAACGATACTAGTATGCTTTGTGCCGAATTCCATCGTTCTATCGTAATCAGTTTAAAAGTTACGACCAGTCAAATTTTCAAAAACGCCTCCCTTAAAAGTGGGCGGTGCCACGCCCACTATAAAAAATTTATAGAAAAATCATAAGAGAATGACCAGGGGGACTCACCTATAAAATTATATCATTTTAGCCATTTCAGCTGCCGAGATAAGTCAATTTGTGTGATTTTCGAAATTTTCGATATCGAAAAAGGGGGCGTGGTTATCATCCGATTTCGCCCATTTTCAATAGCAACCTACCTTGGCCAAAAGGTAACCTGTATACAAAATTTGATGCAAATATCTCAATTTTTACTCAAGTTATCGTGTACACAGACGGACGGACGGACGGACGGACAGACAGACGGACGGATATGTCGTAATGGACTCCTCTTTTCAACCTAAGAATTTTCATATATGGAACTCTATATCTATCTTGATTATTTTGTGCCGTTACAAACAGCCGTTATGTGAACAAAGTTAATATAACCTTGTACTAGTACTAGTACACTGGGTATAAAAATAGTAGGTACCTACACACGAGTTAAGTTCATCTGAAGGTATGCGGGTTTGTATGTATGTTCACATTCATATACAACAGTGGCGGACATAAAGTCGGTTTTTGTAATTTTTTTTTTTTTTTACAAATTTCGGCTTCAATAAAAATATTTTAGCAAAGCCTATATAAAAACGTGTGAATGCTCGCCTCAATTAACTTTGTACTTAAGCCACAAAATATAAAATGTTTGGTAGAAGTTTGAAGTCGCTAGATAGTTTTTGAAATGTTTTAAACTTTTATTAACCCTCTGCGACGGACGTGAATTAAGTTTCCCTATTCTACTGACGTGGTAGTCCACCAGACAACATTTCGACGCCTTATATTTTTCGTCTAGTTGTGTGAATGTTTTAAACTTTTTTTGAACTAGGGACTTACTGGAACTGAAATATGAAAAAAAATTAAAATAATAATTTATAGCCAAACGGTTACAAATATTTGTTTAGTATAATAACGTTGTATGCATTCGCTATAAGCAGTATCACTCTGTTGGTGGGATAAAACGTTATTCTGAACGAGCTTGTGATTATGTCTGATTGGAGAGCAAAGCAATGCTCAAAAATGCATACAAAATTTTCTCAACATTTGAACAAATTTTTCTCAGAATTTTTGGAATCTGCAGTTTGTATGTACCTTAATGACTCATTAACTTCAGAACGCCATAAGGAATTTATCTTTAAGCACTAAAATTAGGTCAACAAATGAACTTTTGGATGCCCCGAAGGTTGTGATTTTTGGTAACGAATTCTCTTGATATGGTGTATGCAAAATTGACACTAAATGCGAACATGTTTAAGGTTTATAATATAGTTAATTTGGTTTTGTGTTTTTCCGACATGGTGGATACTAGATGTATATTGGAACGATTTTTCGTCATCCCTTGTCAATTTTGGTTTTGTCACAAACCGATCCGCCATCTTCAGTGTTTGATTTCGTTCTGTTTATTTATTTCGTGTGTTTATAATATACAGTGACCGGACTTGAAATTTTTATTTGGTGCACCCATTTTTGGCCATTTTTTAGTTTTTTGCAGATAACTTTTCACAGAAATACACTTTTTATCTTTTGACAAAAATCTCGACAATTTTCTATGAAAAGTAGGCATTTAACCATCTTGTAAAATGGTACCAAACAAAATTTGTACCAAAAGTACATAAGTACTGACAAAAACTTTTATTTCAACCACAAATTAAAATTTGAAACAATCATCAATTAAATTTTTAGAAAAATTTGAGTGTACAGTTTTATAGTCGATAAAATTTTAGTATAATAATATGCAAGTCTCAAGTACCAAAAACTCACCTTGATTTTTAGGGATGTTTTTCTGCAGCGACTTGAAATATATAATGGTCTTCATAAAAACACACTTACATATGTCAAAATTTTAAAATTTTGTTACAACAAAAATTAGAGAGAATACACCTATAATGTTTTTATTTTAATTAAACATTTTTTTTGGTTATATTTGGTTTTGGCATAAAAATACTAATACTAGTTTTTGTTACATAATATTTAACAGCGGCTGAAGGAAAACTGGTTTCTAAAAATTTTCATACTTTGACCAAAAAATGTAATAACTATAACCAAACAAAAGCTCAAAAAATGTGACTACGTTTTTTCTATATCTTGAAATCTTTCACTATATAAAAAATGTTCAAATCGTTTATAAATTACAACCTGCATGTTTTTTATTTTAATTCCCTCACCGTGTGAGGTTTCTTACATAAATTTTGAAATATAGTTGAGCATATTTACAGCAACTTATGTACTACAAAAAATTCACTTGTAATCAGAAATTCGATTTATATTCGACGACTAGGCTATATTTCTTTATACTGTTGACTAAAATTAAAAAAAAGCAAAAAATACCACAGTTGTTGAACATTTGTCAACAAACGACTCTTCGTTCAACCAGTTTTTATGAAAAAATTCAGTGGTTGAGAGCCAAAACACCCAAAATCCCACCCCTGCGCACGGGCCTTGATGGTATGGTGAATTTCCCTAATGCTCTTCTTTGGCAACGCTATCACCCACCAGTCTTTGTGTTAATTTTAATTAGACTGAACATATCGCTCATTTGCTACAACGTCGTTATAACTCAAAAAATGTGATATTACAGAAAACGCATTTCTAGTTTATGAATTGATGTAAAAACGCAAGAAAAATTATAGTTACCTAGCAGATATATAAATGCACACGGTTAAAAAAATGGCCCTAAATTTTAAACCCGTCTAAAGTTTATGCGATTTTTTTTAACTTTTTTTGAAATATTTTAAACCTTCTAAAAACCTACAAAAATATTCAATTTTTTTGGTTTCGATTTAAGATCTAAATAAAAAGGCAGTCTAAATTTTTGTTTGGGTTTTTGAAATTCATTGCATTTTGTCCACAAAAACGTATGTGTCGCATAGCTCAGCGGTAGAGCACTCGGCTGTGACACCTTAGAGCTTCCGTTCGAATCCTGCCAAGTGCCACATTTTCTTAATTTTATTTTATTTTTAAAACTTTTCGGCTTAAAATTTAAACTTTTCGGTTAAAAAGTAAAACTTTTTGGTTTAAAATAAAAAGTTTTTCTTAATTTTATTTTATTTTCAAAACTTTTCGGTTTAAAATTAAAACCTTTTTGGTCTACAATTTTTGTTTACTTTTCATTTATTTTTGAAAACTTATTTAAGATTGAATTTTTCCCACAACATTTATATGTATATGCAGAAAGTCTTGGTTCAAATCCCAGCCAAAAGACAAAAAATTATTTTTTCTTTAAAAAATTGTTAAAACATTTCTGGTTTAAAATTGAAACCCCATTCATTTAGCCAATTTTCTTGAAAACTGGTCTAGATTTAATTTCACACCAAATTTGGTTTGGTCATATATGTAGTCCAAAAAAGTTTAAAATGTATGCTACAATTTTTTAACCGTGCAGTATCTTTTTACTAATGACTTCAACTGCAAGTCGGCACGAGTTGCCGCGGCCGGAATTGCATAAAAACTTTCTCAGGATGGGTTTTGATGCATAATGGTTAAAATTAGGGGTATGTGTTTGAATAAAACAACTTAGATTTTTTTGGACAGCCTAATGTACATATTATGTAGTTATGCATATGAATTACAGTGCTTTATAGTAAATTAAGTCTTAATTAGTTTTTTGTCTAAAGACTGCTTTTATTTTTACTCCCTACTTAAAGAAGATAGTCATATTCGTATCATTTTGCTTGATGGTGCTTTCATTTCTGTCCATCGGCATAAGCATGAAATATTTCCAATTCACTGCACAATGTATCGACAGCCCCACTGCAAAACCCTGTAAGTCACTATTTTTCCAAAAAATAAGGTTCTGAACCTTTCCCATTGTGGACTTGCGCGCATTAAAATGCAGCCAAAATCGGGTTGCAACTTCCCGTTTGTTTTCAGTGGTGAAATGTAATAATATTCATATGATAAAATTAATTCATATGATAAAATATCATAGTTTTCTCTCTCCTGAAAACTTTTTGGTTTTAAACATACAGGGTTTTGCAGTGTGGCTGTCGGTATGATACTTGCTGCTACATTAGCCCAAAGATTTTGCGATCATACAAGAAATGTACTTTGTTGTAAAGTTTCACGTACATGTCGATCCTATAGTTCAAAAAGGCACTATCTGGCACATTTTTCGAAAATGGGTCTTTCAAAGATTTTGGTATGATATGTCAAAATACACCATCACTAAAAATTTGAAAGTATTCCTACCAATAATAACGGAGTTATACCAAGTTTATAGGTTCTATCTGCATGCCTTCAATGTAAAAATGTGTATGTTTTTGGTTTCTCCAGTAAAATTAAAACAATTTTAGATAGGGTGTTTGTGAATTAAAGTAACGATGTGTACATATGTAGGTATGACGGCGTGAACGTTAACCTGCAGTCGAATATACTAATTGTGAACAACCTCAATACTAGTTCATCCGACAGATTAACTAGCGCGGATTCTACTATACATATATCAATAATAGTAGGTACTCTGAAAAAAAAAAGTCCACATTAAATCCAAATACTTTTCGTGGTTCAATTACATTTAAGCAAAAGTATTTATTTCAACAGCAACGTATTTCCTATAAATGCCTTGCTCTTGGTGCAACAACTTTTTAAAATACGGCACTGTTGTTTTAAATGCGTGCTCGTATTTAAAAATTCTCTTAACACAATCAAATGTAAAAGTATTTATTTCAAATGTCTCGTATTTAAATTTCATTGGATTAACTATTCTGAAATGCAATGGTATTTGTTTTAGCAATTTCGCATTTGATTTCAAATATAAAAGTATTTATTTCAAATGCTTCGTATTTAAATTTCATGTGGTTAACTATTTTTAAATGCAAAAGTATTTGCTTTAACAATCTCGCATTTGAGTTTACCGTTATGCCATGCAGTTTTCATTTACATTTTTTCTTTGACGTGGAACTCATTTGGCGGCGTTGTAATGTATAGTTTTGGGAGCAAAAGTGTTTATTCTAACACATAGTTAGTATATATAGCTTAGCGTATATACTTATGTATATCCAGCATCGTTTAAGGCAACTTATTCGAACAGAGTGAAGATTTTCCATTATTTCAGAGATATGTATGTACTAATTTATTGCAAATAAAATGTTTATGCAACAAAAATTTTGCAGTCATGACTGAGGAATTAATACCATCTACACCTGCTAATATTTCACCATTTTCCGAACAATACCCGCTTGGAGATGAGCCCAGTACATCAAAAAACGACAATGGGATAGTAATCGTATTCGACATCGATCTAGAGCTATGTGATTTGTTGTGCTCTTGGGGTATGTCGGCTGATTCATTAATACAGTTCAGTCAGTGTGGGGTAAAGAGTATGGAATTCTAGCTAAAGCCAAAACACCATTTTATGATTCACTATATCAACTCTATCAAAGAACTTGGCCCAATTAAAATTTTGTGGTGTTTCAGATTCGAAGGAAAGCATGCTCAATTTAAAAAATACGCCAGTAATATAACATCACGAAAAAATATTCCGCTGACTCTTGCAACTAAGTATTGTTTCCAGTTTTGCTCTAATTTATTAGAAAGTAATTTTTTTGAAAACGATCTTGTTGAATGCAGAAATGTTCTACCAATAGATCTCACTGAACTTGAATTTTGTCCAAATTTATGTACACATTTTAGAACCGGTAATGAAACTTCAAGTGTAAGCTACAAAGGAGTGTTTTATGAAAAAAATGACTATGTAAAATCAAAGAAAACAATTTTGAAGATTATAAAAATATTTTTTGAATCAAAAAATGAAATATTTTTAGTTTGCCAAGAATGCAAAACTTTTTTTTTGGAAAAATATCAATCTTATGAAATTTTAGGCACTTGAAAAAAATCGATCTCATTTCGTTACCATCCAAATTATATACTTTAAATGATGGAAAAAGTGTTGTACGATTTTTTTGAAAATAATAGTTATTGTATTTTTATTGCTGGTTTTGATATGAATATTTCTTCAAATTTCAGTGTATTACATTTTATGTTAAATAAATAAGATTTTCATTGTAAAGTTAATTAAAATTGCAATTTTTATTTAACATGGTAGAGATGCTCATATTGCCTCAATTGTGTGTGTACTCCTAGTAACAAAATTACTATTGCGATTGTTCTCAAAATTTAGTGCAATGTGCCCATCTCTGGTCCATTGGGAAGTATGGTGAGTTTGCAGGTGGGGGGAATGAACCAGAAAAGAACAAATGCGATAACATTTAGTTTAACAGCAAACACTGTTAACCGCAAATACATCTACTGTTAAAATAAATGAGGAAGTATTTGCTACAACAGTACTCCCCCTTTGGATTAAAAGTTTTCCACTGTTAATTTAAAAATGCCGCGTATTTGCCGATTAAGTGCTCGCACTTTTAAAGCAAATGAGAAAAGTTTTTGGGCACGATCCGAACGTGAAAGTATTTGCTGCAAATGTAAAAATATTTGGATTTACTAGTTTTTTTTTTTCAGAGCATACTTGACAAAGGCCGTCTAGGAATGGATTTCGCAAAATTAAGCCAACAAACACTGAAGTTAGATTTCAATTTGGGGGTAGATTAGAGAACTAGCGCCATTCTCTAATCTCTATCGTTGGACGATGACTCGAGTAACATAGCGTTTTCAAACAAAATGGAACCTAATTTTCAAATAGGGAAAACCATAGTCCTTTACTCGAATTCTAATACCATTCTCTAATGGAATTCTAATGTGAATTGAATTTGCATTATTTCTCGAATCATTCTAGAGTAGTTTTCTAATGTAGATCTCTAGTATCTTTCTCGACTCGAGAATTACACAAGTGATCTGATATACCACTCGGAATCATGGACTGTGTCAAGAGAAGATGAGTTGGCCCTTGGAGTATTTGAGAGAAAAGTTATCTGGAAGATTTTTCGTCCTTCTCGTGATAGCAACGGCGAGTTTGGAAGGAGATTTAACAATGAGCTGTACGAGCTTTACGTAGACCTGACCATAGTTCAGCGAATTAAAGCCCAAAGACTCCACTCCAGCACAGAAGGATTTCCTATTGACAATCGAACTCAGCCTCAGAGGAAGGCCTCGACTGAGATTGAAACAAGAAGAGGATTACTTGAACTCTCTTGGCTTTTCCGATTGGCGTCAGTTGTCGCTTAAAAGGAGCGACTGGCGTGTTTTGATACGGAACGACCATGCGGTTAAGCGCCAATAAATGATGTTGAAAATTATTTAATGTATCAATGTAAATTTCTCTAACGTTAGAGACTGTGTTTGTTGGTAATCAACTTGATCTCTTGCACAGTTAGTAATTATTTAAACAGGAAAGAACCACAATTTAGCTTTAATTTCAAATTATTTTCCGTCCCTTTTTCCTGCTGTGCTTACCATATTTTAAAGCATTGCCTTACTATTTGTCTATTAGGTACACATCACAACTTACATTACATTTTGGTACGTAGGTATTTAAGCGGGCTACTCACCTGCCAAGAAATGTCAAACTTCATATAAAAAACGCTCAAGAAATGGTCAAGAAACGTTTTCACACGCAAAATTTTCTTGAGCTAATACTCAGTTCATAAGAAAAAATACAGCACTATTCGATAGTTGGCAACGCCGTTTAAAAAAAAAAAACTAATGGCGGCGATATACCAACAGGTTATCATAACCTCTAACGAGATTTTTAGCCGAGCTTCTCTTTCCAACTTGTGGTGTGTTGCTTTTGAGTTTTTCCTACAAGTTGGCGGGACCTATAGTTTTTTTGCCGACTCCGAACGGCACTTGCAAAGCAAATGAATTTTTTGCTGAGAAGCTTCTCATGGCAGAAATACACCCGGAGAGTTTGCCAAACTACTGCCGAGGGGCGACCCCGTTTAGAAAAATTATTTTTCTAAATAATTTTTGATGTTACTTTTGCCGGGCATCGAACCGCCGCGACTTGGTGTAGAAGGCCGAACACTTAACCGCTACACCAAGGCGGCCGCCGGTTTACCTCAAGCAATAAATAAGCTCGTATTTATTTCTTGAGGTAAACGTGCAGATCCACAGCAAAGGTGAGTACATATTGCGCTACACATATTTTATACATTTTTATATGAGTAATTTGCAAAAAAATGGAAAATTTGATAAACGTCAAAATTACTTGACCAGGCACAAGAAATATATGCTCGTTTTTTTCTTGAGGCATTTCTTGGCAGGTGGGTAGCCCGCTTTAGAAGGGAAAGTCATAGTTTTCTTGTTATCCATATTTTATTAGCACTGGTACCCAGCTTATTTTCCAAGTAAGTGCCTACTTAGTTTAAATTGAGTTCCTATAAAACAGGTAAGATTTACTATATTATTTACTAGTCAATTAACAAGATTGTTTGCTGGCTGCTTTGGCCTTTCATTGCATGGGTTTTGCGAGTCGACTGAAGCAACTTTTTTGCTACATAAAATGCATATGTACACCAACAGATATCAGACTGCAGAAGTAGCTCAGTTGACTGAAACTAACCTCGAAAATCTCTCAGCTGGAAATTCGCGCCGTTGCAAAAATTCCTTAAGATACAGCCAAAAAGCAAAAAAAATTTAACTATATGTAGATAATTAAAAACTATCTACGTATTTTTAAATACATGTGTATATAGTGATTATGTATAAAGAAGTTTAATCTTAGATAATAATGTAAAAACTTGTAAATAGTAAAAAAGTATCAGTTCGTATGAAAATTATTTTAAAACAGCTGTATTACCAAAAAAAAAAACCCATTGTTACAGTCATTACCAAGGGACCTTTGAACCTACCACTAAAAACAAGTTCTTCGTTGGAAAAACCTTATGCGATATCACACTCCCATTACTGAGCAGTGCCTGCTATACTGCATTAACGTTCAGCGCTATCATGATTCGACCAGACGAGTGGTAATCTCTGTGTTCTGAAGCACTGCATATTATTTTACAGATTTCGCTCATTTCGGAAGGAGTCCTTAAAACCTTGGGGGTCTAAATTAAATCTATTATGATGACAACTCCTTTCAAACAATGATAAGCACATATCGCATATCGTTACCTTAATTCACAAAGGCCCTAAGGCACTTAAATATGTGTAAAATTTTGTTTATGTCAGTTAGGGCCTTTGTGAATTAAAGAAACAATATGCAGATCTAAACAGCGATAAACTAAAAAATCTCAACAAAGTGCAGAAAACTCGAAAAACTGGCTGCCTCGCCCATATAAGCCTACGGCATTTTCAATTTTTAACTGCCCTCCTCTAGGTGAGTAGTGAAGCGATTAGCGGTGGGTATTGAACTGGGGAGCGCTGCAGTAAGCATAGCTTCAAAATTTCAGATTTTTTAGTTAGATCCCTTTAGATCTAGGTGTGCGATATGTATATAGTTAAAGTAAAAAATAATAAATGTGCAATAAAATAAACGCCAACGTAACAATGCATGACAATGGCAATGAGATTTGTTCGAACACGCTATGTTTAACTGAACTAATTAATCAATTTATCAAACTCTAAGTATGTATTTTTGATGATTAAGAGCAAGAGCGGCGGCCAAGGTGGCAAGTTTTGAAGGCTCTGTAAAGCGACGGATAGGTCAGGATAATAAGGTATTGCGGTGAACGAGACAAGACGAAGTATTTGCTGTCATCAAATAAACTCTGAGGGTCTTCGTCTATTTGGGAACCAGCATTAACACCGAAAATAATGTCAATCCAGAAATCCAATGGAGAATCACTCTTGTCAACAAAAGCTATTTCGGACTAAATAGGCAAGTATCTCATCATACCAATTCTGATATACGGTTCAAAATCATGGACAGTGTCAGGAGAAGATGATGTGACCCTTGGAGTAATTGATAGAAAAGGTCCTTTCTGTGATACCAACGGCATCGAAATAAATTTAACGATGAGCTCTACGAGCTTTACGCAGACCTGACCATACTTCAGCGAATTAAAGCCCAAATGAACCCCAGGCTGGGTCATGTTTTACGAAAAGACAAAGAAGCTCCAGCGCAGAAGGTTTTCCTATCGACACCGAATTCAGCAGAGAAGCTGGAAACAACAGGTGGAAGGTGACTTGAACTTCCTTAGTGTTTCCAATTCGGGTCAGTTGTCGCTAAAAAGAACCGCCAAAATCGCCTAGGCGGTGGAGCGCCAATATATGATGATGATGATGATGTATTTTTTATATTTTTCATGAACATGAAATGATATTATAACTTTGGTCCGATTTCGGAAATATTGCTATTTTTATATGTGAAATATCGATGTTGAAAATTATTGAGATGAGATAAATATTTCACATAGCCCCCATACAATCGATTGTTCCGATAAACGGATTTTGGGCTATAACTCCTATAATTATATAGGTAGGGTCGTGAAATTTCGTAACTATAGCTCTGTTAGAAAGTGGAATGTCGATGTTAAAAATCAATGAGATTGGACCAACAAAACACATCGCCCCCATATAATCGATAGTTCCGATAATTTCGGTATGAGCTAAAGTTAAATTCACACAGGCTGTACTGGGGATCGAACAGTGAAAATCGTGACGCTTATTCATGAAAGGTATATAGCCTTCGGCACAGCCGAACACAGCTTTCCTTACTTGTTTATTCGTGCAAAATTTCTTAGGAAGGTTTCGTTGTCTTGGAGTGTGGCTTTTAAAAAGTATACACTTCGTTGTTTTGAATTTTTTAAAGTTTTCCGGAAACTTCCTTTTTTTGTCGTGCATACTGATGTGCAAGATAGGTACAAGGAGAATGAACAAGATAGGTACATGCCTAAATGTTATGTATGTATGTGTTTTAATGTGTTTTGTTTTTTAAAAGATCAAAAAGTGAAGGGTTAGGTGGAATTGCCCACGAATAAATACCTATGTACATGAATACTTCCTGTAACTTGAAAATTGTAGCTACTCTTTATCCTGTACACCAAAGAATATGAATTGACTTTGTGGGTAATAGGTACTTCCGTATTTCATCAAGGGAGTAAAGAATGAGTCATTAGTCATTCATGTCTTTTGTCTAAATTTTGGTGCTTCGCAATGTATGAAACTATGTCACGAAACTTACATATATGTACATTAGAGCGTCTCGTCTCACAGGCAAAAAAAAAAGTCGGCGGTACCTCCCCTCATATGAAGTGTTTTTGAAAAACATTAAAATTTTTTTTTTCTGGCAACCCTAGATGTCGCCCAATTACATTTATCTTCAAATCCTCGGCATTTATTGCCGGATTTTAAAGTGTGATACACCAATTTTTTGGTCTCAGGGAGTGGGTTTTTCCTAATAAAAGCTCATTGATCTCAGGCGTTCCGTTGTGGTACCTACCCACCATATCTCAGTTGGTACCACCCTAAAGTACCGATCTAATAACAGCAAATTAAAGACCGTAAAAAATTGTAAATCTTTTACGGTCTTCAATTAACTGACATTAGGTCGTTACATTAGGGTGGTAGAAACTGAGATATGGTGGGTAAAAACCACAACGAAACGCATGAGCTCAATGAACTTTCTTGAGAAAAACCTCCTCTTTGAGACTTCAGGGGGGTACGGCCGACTTTTTTTTTGGTGATACGCTCTAATGTACATTGTACATAAATACGTGCATATGCTAATCCACCCAAAATCTATATAAAAGTGTATGGCTGCTTCATTAATTGTTGTCGGAATTTTATTGTTTTCTCTCTCTATACTCTTATCTTTGCATGTCACTTCAAAAGGTTATTCAGCACTTGCATTTCGTTTAAGTCAAATCCATTTTATTCACATACTTATTAAATACATTAGGGTGGCACTCAAATATGTATGTATGTGTATCTAAAAATATACCCTTTTGACCTTTATGCTCCCGGTGCTTAGTACCTTATAACCTCTCGACCGCTCGATGGAAAAACGCCCTATCTCAGAATGAGTTTCACAATATTTTTTCATAATACATATCCATACTGGAAAATGGAAATTACTTAGCTAAAGTTTAGTTTAAATTCTAGGGATGGGGATGGGGATAGGGTTAGGGTTATATATAGAGTTAGAATTAGGGATTGGAGATTGGCCCCGTGCGTTTTTGTACTCTTGTCGGAAAATGCGATTGCGTGCAGTGCTCGTGCGTGTTCGTGCTGAGTCCGAAACAAAAAAAATACACGAACTTCCTTAACGAAAATTCAAAACATTTTTTAGCAGGGATAGGTTGTTTGTGAATCAAATTCTCAGATAGAGCGTTGCTGAAAAAATTCTTAAGAAGATTAGACAACCCACTCTAATTTGTCTTATTTTGAAGGGAGAAATCTGAAAAAAAAAGTCCATTGTTCAAAATGTCTTAAAGATCAATCTGATATACTTTTATAAAGAAACTTGTTTCGTCTTTCGTGACCGTCGTACAGCAAAGATCATGCAGGCGGCCATCTCTAATAGAGATAGGGATATAGAACAAAAATTCAAAAAATTTTCAGCAGAGATAGGTTGTTTATAAATCAAATACTCAGATAGAGCGTTGCTGAAAAAGTTCTGAAGAAGGTTAGAGTGGGTTGATTTTAAGGGTTAAAAGGGGCTTTTCCCCCTAGTTCCACATTTTTACCATGTATTTTGAAATCTGGGTATGCAGTTTTCGTATGCTTGACTTTAGGAATGGAACTTAAAAAGAAATTTTCAGCGTCACACAGCACTATAGGTTGTTTACATAATTTTTCTTGAAACTTTGCCTTAAACACGAGGGTTCGATTTTTGACCTTTAGTTTCTTCATCAAAGTTTCTTAAAATGATACGTAGAATATTTTCCACATTAGCAATTTTTTCTCAAAAATAATCGATCTGCTCTAATGATATATCTCGGGTTTGAAAATGCGATTTTGAGCCCGAAAACCAAAAAAACACGCACGAAAAAATACGATCAATTTGCGCACTATGCTCCAAACTTTAGTTTAATTGTAAAGTAGACATGGGTATTGCATGTACTAAGTGCACTTGATTGAGTACAACGTCACAGTTGTTCCTTTTAATTTTTTTCTTATTTTACCATTATATTTATCTACATAAGTACATAAAAAAATATGTGTAAACATACATCGATGGCTCCGTTTCAAAATATCCTAGATAGGTTGTTTTTGAATCAAATTCTTAGATAGAGCGCTGCTGAAAAAATTCCAAAAGAGTGTTTTTCAACAAATTTGAATTGAGATAGGGCGATATGCCACCCAGTCGTCGATACATACCGTTTTATTTTTTTTCGTGCGAGTTTAGTGCGTGTCGTGCTTTAGTAATTTTTCCCCGTGCGTGTTAGTGCGTTTTTTCGAAACCTTTTTCGTGTCGTGTTGCAAAAATCATGCACGCGCCCACCTCTAATATCTACATATTAAGGCACCTCACGCTCCATACAAAAAAAAAAAATGGACACCCTGTTTCCATCGGAATTATAAACTTCAATGTCTTCTAAGACCTTGGCAAAATATTTCGAAAAAATATTAAGATTTACTGGAGCTAAACCGCGTTAAGAAAAACGATAAAAATATCCTTTTTTACCACGCTTTTATTATTAGCTTCACTTGTATGTTTGCTTGTTTGCTTGTATGTATGTGACTCTCGCTCGGTCTAAGCCCAGTGGCCCAAAAACCGTAAAATGTCCCTAAAATGTGGGTATCAAACGAAAGGGAAGGCCCTAAGTTTCATTTGGACATCGATATATTTCGATAAATTTATCGATAACTGAGTTATCGGTCAAAATGTGGTTGCCCGAATACCTTAAAATTTCCCTACAATAGGGGTACCAAACGAAAGGGGAAGGCCCAGGTTTCATTTGGACATCGACATATTTCGATAACTTTATCGATAACTGGGTTATCGGTCAAAATGTGAATGCCCAAAAACCATTAAATTTCCCTACAACATGGGTATTAAACGAAAGGGGAAGGCCCCAAGTTTCATTTGGACTTCGATATATTTCGATAAATTTATCGACAACTGAGTTATCGGTCAAAATGTGATTGCACAAAACCCTAAACATTTCCTTACAACATGGCTATCAAACGAAAGGGGAAGGCCCCAGGTTTCATTTGGACATCGATATACATAGTTCGATAAATTTATCGATAACTGAGTTATCGGTCAAAATGTGATTTCCCAAAAATCTTAACATTTTCCTGCAATATGGGTACCAAACGAAAGGAGAAGGCCCCAGGTTTCATTTGGACATCGACATATTTCAATAAATTTATCGATAACTGAGTTATCGGTCAAAATGTGGTTGCCCGAAAACCTTAAAATTTCCCAAAATAATATGGGTATCAAACGAAAGGGGAACGCCGCAGGTTTCATTTGGATTACAATATATTTCGATAACTGAGTTATTGTCAAAATGTGAGGCCCAAATACCTTAAAATTTCCTAACAATATGGGTATCAAACGAAAGTGGAAGTCCAGAGGTTTCGTTTGGACTGCTGTATTTTTCGATATACATACTTATCGATAATTTCATAGGACATTTGACTAAAAAGTAAAAAATAAATATAGTTTAAAAAAACTAAAACTCACTCTTTTAGAGAGTATTGAACTAAAAAGTTGAAAATAATTTTAAAAACCCTACACAGTAGTATTGTGGAAAAAGCGTAGTCCGCTTTGTGCCATAATTTTCGTATCTCGCTACGCTTTCATAAGCTTTACTTGTACATACATTCATATGTATGTTTGTTTGTTTGTATGTAACTCTACTTCAGTCTACCCGATAGTGGCATATGACTGTCACAAAAACCTTGAAATGTGCCTTCAATATGATGGGTGTCAAACGATAGGGGGTTCCACTTGGACTTCGATATATTTATCGATAACTAAGTTATCGGTCATAACGCCTACAATCTGGGTATCAAACAAAAGGGAAGTTCTACAGGTTTCCATTGGACTTTGAAATATTTGGATATATTTATCGATAACTGAGTTATCGGTCAAAATGAGGTTGTCCAATAATATTGAAAATTGCCTACAATATGGGTATCAAACGAAAGTGGAGGCCCAGAGGTTTCGTTTGCACTGCGGCATACTTCGATATATTTATCGATTACTTCATAACACATTTAACTAAAAAGTAAAAAATAAATATAGTTTAAAAAGCGAAAACACACGCTTTTAAAGAATATTGCACTAAAAAGGTAAAAATAATTTAAATAAAAAACGAATATAATGGAACAAAGCGGACCACGCTTTTTCCACAATACTACTGTGTGGGGTTTTTAAAATTATTTTCAACTTTTTAGTTCAATACTCTCTAAAAGAGTGAGTTTTAGTTTTTTTAAACTATATTTATTTTTTACTTTTTAGTCAAATGTCCTATGAAATTATCGATAAATATATCGAAAAATACAGCAGTCCAAACGAAACGTTTCACGTATTGCCGGTTCTGCGAGAACGGTATTTGTACCTGTACAACACCCTTCGTACCGAAACGACCCGGGTTGTTTTTTTTATAATGACTCGGCCAAGAGCAATACATTTCGAAGTGACCCTGTCTAACGCGTCACGATTCCCTCACCTATTGTCATCCCCGGAACAGCCCCTTGCAGCACGGCTGCTCCTTATTCTCTTGATCCGGGCTGGCATTGAGCCAAATCCTGGACCAAGAGAATGGTTCTGCTGCGTTTGTCGGAAGAAAATATATACAAGACGATCACACTCAGTACAGTGTGCATCATGCAAAGGTTGGTTGCACAAAGCTAGTTGCTCCGGACTAGATCCAAAAACACATCGGCCCATTAGTTTCTATAAAAATTTTGTGGCGCCCTGCTGTTCACGTCCTAGGACGTCCCGAGGCAAGCGACGCTCATATGTTGCTTTATCGCCCTCTAATAATAATCAAGTCTCCACGACCTGCAATAATTATATTGCCCAGCAGAATATATGTGTTCCCGGTTGTAGCCGACGGATGTACACTCATCTAATAGTGAGCGAATTCCGCCGGCTTCAGGACTGCAACGGAGATCAATATCGCGACATAACCTACCACCATCTGGGCGAACACATCAGTCTTTAACTCCCAGAGTGGCCATTGCCTCTCCTTCGCAATTTAAATTGTTGCAATTTAACTGCAACGGCTTGACCGGCAAGATAGCGGAGATAACCACATTTATGCAGCTACATAAAATCAAAATTGCTGCAATCCAGGAGACAAAACTTGGCCCCCACTCGAATCTCCGAGCGAGTGGAGGCTACCACGTACTCCGGCATGATCGTACGGACGGCGGAGGTGGTCTCGCGTTCCTTGTACACCATACGGTGCAGTATAGGGAATTTGATATCAACACTGACCAAAGTGACTTACCTTTAGAGTGTCAAGGTATAGTTATACAAGCTGGTGGCGTTGATCTCGAGCTAATCAATATATACATTCCTCCCGTCACCTGCCCCAGAAGTTTCCGTCCTGACCTTAGGGCGTTTCTTTGTGGCGATAACCGTATCATCATGGGCGATTTTAATGCCCATCATGATATGTGGCATTCACACCTTTCTGTGGACGGCAGAGGACGGGAATTAGCCGAGCAAATTGATAACTCCTCTTTCTGTACTGTGAACGGAGACTCCTCAACTAGGATGGCTGTTAACTGCAGTAGCTCCCCGGACCTAACTATTGTTAGCCCGGGGTTAATTAACAGCATCAACTGGCAACCTATGGTGGCCCTGTCATCCGACCACCTGCCTATCATCCTGTCTGTCGATCGTGCCACGGATTTTATCACGTCGGAGAAAAGAACTTACGTGAATTTCAAAAAGGCCAATTGGGTCGGCTTTTTGGAATTCACGGAGAGCTCCTTTGGTGATCTTCCCATTCCCACTGACGTACACGTTGGCGAGCGTAACATACGTGAGGTCATTAAAAAGGCTACAGCCCGTTTTATACCAGCTGGTAGGATAAAAGATATTAGGCCTAACTTCCCAGCTGAGGCCGCAGCCTTGGCCAACGAACGTGACCTCATACACAACATCGATCCATCTGACCCACAGATCGGTGATCTCAACGTGGAAATCAGAAGGCTGGTTAACGAACACAAACAAACCAAATGGGAGGAGCACCTCAGGTCTTGTAACCTCTCCACCGGTGTTGGGAAATTATGGTCCACCGTCAAGTCCTTGTCGAATCCTTCGGGTCCACCAAAAAATGTCGACATTACCTTTGGTGACAAGACAATAAATGACCCCAGGAAATGTGCACAGGCTTTTTGTCGACAATATATCCCACACCCTGCGCAAAACAGGGCTAGACGTGGAATCTTCAGGCGTGCGCATAAACACAAAAACTATGCCCCCGTTCCCATCACCGCTACAGAGGTTCAAGAGGCCATCCGGAAGGCCAAAAACTCCAAAGCCATCAGCCCTGATGGCATAGCCATGGTGCATCTAAAACACATCGGCCTAGCGGGAGTCAAATATTTAACGGCCGTCTTCAATTTGTCTCTGATCACAGCTGTCATACCCGACAAATGGAAGCAGGCAACTGTGATCCCACTACTAAAGCCTGGCAAGCCAGCTAACGTTGGGGAGTCATATCGCCCGATATCACTCCTCTCGCCAGTAGTAAAGACACTTGAGGCGGTCCTACTCCCGCTCTACACATCACACTTGATGTTAGCCGAGCACCAACATGGCTTCAGGAAAGGTAGGAGCACAACATCTGCTCTAAATGTCATAAACACTCAGATAACTGACGGTCTTAATCAAAATAGTCCTAATGACAGGACGGTTCTAGTTGCACTTGATTTGAGTCAAGCTTTTGACACAGTAAATCATGGGCAACTTGTAGCTGATTTGGAAGACTCGTCACTCCCCCCCTGTCTAAAGCGTTGGACCGCCAATTATCTCAGTGGTCGTCGGTCGTCTGTTGTATTTAGAAACAAAAAATCTAAAGCCAGGAAGATAAAACAAGGGGTACCACAGGGTGGTGTCCTCTCCCCGTTATTGTTTAACTTCTATATTTCGAAGCTTCCTCCTCCACCAGAAGAAGTTACGATTGTTTCTTACGCAGACGATTGCACGATATTGGCAACTGGTACTTCCGTTGATGAGCTGTGCTCCAAAATAAATGGTTATCTCCCCTCTCTAGTCGAGTTCTTCACTGCCCGAACCTTGACATTGTCGCCAATAAAGTCTTCGGCGACCTTATTCACGACGTGGACGGCGCAGGTTGGCATGGAATTAGAAATCTATGTAGGTGATCATAAAATACCTACTGTCGCTCACCCAAAAATTTTAGGAGTGACTTTTGACACCATGCACACTTTCGCTGCCCATTCAGCTGCAATTGTCTCAAAATTACAGAGCCGCAACAAAATCCTCAAGTCACTAGCCGGCAGTACTTGGGGTAAAGACAAAGAAACGTTGTTGGTAACGTACAAGGCAATTGGTCGGCCGATCCTGAACTATGCGTCGCCGATATGGTCGCCGGGGCTTGCAGACGTTCACTGGAGTCAGCTTCAGGCCTGTCAAAACACCGCGCTCAGAACCGCTACGGGGTGCGTCCTTATGTCACCTATATCTCATATACATAATGAGGTGGAAATGCTTCCAGTTAGGGAGCATAATGAAATGCTAAACAAGCAGTACCTACTGAACTGCTGTAAACCACAGCATCCCGGTAGACAACTGCTTGAACTCATTCCGCCTCCTAGGACCATAAGGTCGCATCTACGTAAACATTTTGATGAGATCCGTCACTATATAACAACGCCGTTTGATCTACAGGTGCACAAACAGGCTTTGGGGCATATCCATACAACGTCTGTTGGCCATTACTCTGCGCTCTGTCCGCTAAACAATGTCTTACATGCCGCAACACCTGGCATTTCTGAAGAGGAGCGTCATCTTCCTCGAGAGACAAGGGTCACTCTGGCTCAATTACGCTCTGGATATTGTAGTAGGTTAAACTCCTACATATCTAGACTGAACCCTGATGTGCCGAATGTATGTCCGGCATGCGGCTCGTCCCCCCACAATACCAATCACTTATTTTCTTGCTCATTTGAGCCCACTCTTCTAACACCCATCTCTCTTTGGTCCAATCCTATTGAAACTGCTAGTTTCCTTGGACTCCCGTTAGAAGATATTGATGACAATTAGGTTAAGGAAAAATACGCGTTGGGCAGGACTACACATCGTTACAACAACAACAACAAACCTCTGGACTTCCACTTTCGTTTGATACCCATATTGTTAGGAAATTTTAAGGTATTTGGGCCTCACATTTTGACAATAACTCAGTTATCGAAATATATTGTAATCCAAATGAGACCTGCGGCGTTCCCCTTTCGTTTGATACCCATATTGAGGGAAATTTTAAGGTTTTCGGGCAACCACATTTTGACCCATAACTCAGTTATCGATAAATTTATCGAAATATGTCGATGTTCAAATGAAACCTGGGGCCTTCCCCTTTCGTTTGATATCCTATTGTAAGGAAATTGTTAGGGGTTTGTGCAATCACATTTTGACCGATAACTCAGTTGTCGATAAATTTATCGAAATATATCGAAGTCCAAATGAAACTTGGGGCCTTTCCTTTAATACCCATGTTGTAGGGAAATTTAAAGGTTTTTGGGCCTTCACATTTTGACCGATAACCCAGTTATCGATAAATTTATCGAAATATGTCGATGTCCAAATGAAACCTGGGCCTTCCCCTTTCGTTTGGTACCCATGTTGTAGGGAAATTTTATGGTTTTTGGGCAATCACATTTTGACCGATAACTCAGTTATCGATAAATTTATCGAAATATATCGATGTTCAAATGAGACCTGGGGCCTTCCCCTTTCTTTTGATACCCATATTGTAGAGAAATTGTAAGGTTTTCGGGCAACCACATTTTGTCCGATAACTCAGTTATCGATAAATTTATCTAAATATGTCGATGTCCACATGAAACTTGGGGTCTTCACCTTTCGTTTGCTACCCATATTGTAGGGAATTTTTTAGGGTTTTCGGCAACCTGGGGCCTTCCACTTTCGTTTGATACCCATATTGTAGGGAAATTTTAAGGTTTTCGGGCAACCACATTTTGACCGATAAGTCAGTTATCGATAAATTTATCGAAATATATCGATGTGCAAATGAAGTCCAGGGCTTTCCCCTTTCGTTTGATACCCATTATTTAGGGACATTTTACGGTTTTTGGGTCACTGGGGCTTAGACCGAACGAGAGTCACATACATACAAGCAAGCAAACATACAAGTCAAGCTAATAAAAGCGTGATAAAAAAGGATATTTTTAGCGTTTAGCTCCAGTAAACCTTACATTTTTTTGAAATATTTTGGGTAAGGACTCTCCCAAAGAGTGAAGTTTGAAATTCCGGTGGAAACACTGCGAGGCGCTCTAATACATATATATTTTTAATAGGGTGGTTCTTAAAAATAGGTCGAAAATTTTTCCGCAAATATAGCCAGTAATACCTAACTACTTACAAATAAATTATGTTTGCTATTGTTGACAGTTGACGTGTGTAGCTCTTCATTTGCTTATTTTTATGACCATATACATAAATAAAATTTTATGAATATGGTCTTTATTAAATCGTCTGCAGCCAGAAAATATTCACTCATGTAGATGTAGAGGTGTGAACCTGAAAGCTTGCAGTAATTTGACACTTGAAATAACTACGTACATACGTACATATTTACAAGAACATTATCTAAATACAAATGTATGTATACCAATATATATGCACGTTAAGGCTCATCGCTCTGTATGGCAGAAAAAAAAGGTTAGTGTGTGTCACCTTTATTTGAAAATTTATGTGGAAAAAAAATTTTGGCGCTCAAATTTTTTTTTTGACATTCTCGAAAACCCGCTAAATCGATTTTTTTTGCTATAACTGCCTTATTCTTTGTCCGATTTTTTAAATTTAAATGTCACCATATGTATATGTCTTGCTCGGTCCTATCTTTGACCTTTGGGGTGTTTTGGCCTAATATCATCATTAATTTTGGACTTACTATGCACAGGTATTTATTTGCATACCACTAATCTAAAGACCTGAAAAAAAGATAATGATTTTGCAAAAAATTTAAGAATGCTTCTTAGAATATAAGTACTTGTTCTAAAAATATGTAAACAAATCCTCAGAAAGCATGAATTCATCCAAAAATTGTAAAATAATTTTCTTAGAATCTATGATATTTTTCTTTTATTCTAAGAAATATCAGCTGAACTTCTATGAAACTTTTTTCTTAAAAAAGATGTCCTTTTTTGTTTAGTGTGTGTAGGTACTATTTAATTGGTTATATATTATATATAAGATTGAAGTCCTATTTAAAAAATGCATACGATTACATTTCGTTTAAAATATCGTCCTTAACATAATTAAATGTATATAATATTAAGAAATATTATGTAGGTCTCGTCTTTACCACATCCAAAGCGAAAGGAAGAAATATTAAAAAGAAATTGTTTTAGTACTAAAATTAATATTTTTATATATATATTTATCGACTCAAAAACTGAGTTCTTGACATTGATCTTCTTATAAAGTGACTGACATCATCATCATAATTATTTATTTTATTGCCAGCAGGCTTTTTTATTTGTGTCCAAGTTCAAATGAGTACCAAAAATATATCTACATACATACTTAAAATATGTATGTTTGGATATGTACAAATGAAATACTACACCAAAAATGCGTCTGTCTCTTGAACGTTGACAGATTTGAAAATTGCTAAGGAAACCTGCTGTCAAAACTGGATTTATTTTAAATCACCAAAAATTCATAGACGCAGTTTGACTTTTGAAATAGCTATTCACATCAGGGTGGGCGAAAAAAGATTTTCGTTTTTTCCGAAGGGTATACAGAAATTTAAATTCTTGACCATAAATGGAGTATAATTACCAAATAACATATCATGAGTTTATTATGTTAAGCTATGTACTAACAAACATTTTTTTTTTGATTTTTGAGTAAGAAGTATCGCGAAAACTGGAACTGATATATTATAAATGGCCATTTTTAAGGACCTGCTGTCGGTAAAAGTATGTTGTAGACGCTAACATAGGTAGCACGGTTGCCGTTTTGGCCGAAATGTAACATTTTTGGTACTAATTTTTTCTCCGGGTACGTTGGTACGCAACTTCTAAATTAGATACTTTTTTGGCATTTTAACTTCAACGCAACTCCAATGACACTGCTATAAATATCAAAACTACATTTGAATGACTACAAAAAAATTATGTTGTGTCTCTTCACTCTCCTCCTTTACTGGCAGTAGAAGTGAAGTGGTACCACTTGTACATGTATTAAACCCCGTTTCTGTGTTCAATTATGCCAGCAGGTGAACTGCTTAAAATTTTTTTAATAAATGTTATATAAGGGGATTCATCAACCTTTATAAACATCTTATAAAGCGTGTAAACGTATAAATTTATCAAGCGTGTAAATGAACTGTCCAAATTTGTATGGGACGAAGTTTAAACAAATTTAATAAACTTCCACGTCGATTTTGGTGCGTAAAAGAGTTCGTAAATTTATCCAATAAAATGACGCCATTCGACATTATAGGCTGAAAACGGGTTGAAAATTACTTTTTTTAATGAGAATTTCGAAGTACCTAAAATGTTTTTGTTTGACATCAAGTACACATAAATTTGTCTAGGGCGTTCATTAAACTTTCCGATGAATGTATAAATTTACGCATTTCGTAAACTTATAAGGTTCGATGAATCCTCCTATTGTTTGGCTAGCAAATTATGGTACGCAAAATTTTAGGAAAACGGCAACCGTGATAGGTAGTATGATGTCGCTGTCATAGCCAACTAAACTGTGTTGCAAACGTTACTAAAACGGAAGTAGTGTTAAGGCAACTAGGTAGGTAAATCAGCAATTTGTACCGATTTCAAAGTACCTATTAACTCATTTAATGTTATCGTCGTTGTAAAACAACAGACAGGAGAGAAAACTTGGGGAACTGGCGGCCACTCTAATCTACAATTGTGCATGTTATATGTAAAAACACAAAACTAAAAAACAAATCAACAAACAAAAGTCACAGCATCAACATTAACAAAAAACTGTAGCAACAATTTTCTCCTAAAATGCAACAAACATTTGACTAGAATGCGGCGAAAAGAAATATCTAAACTTTTGCCTCATCGAAACTAAAATGCAATACATTTCAAATTTTTTGCTCATATCTTTATCACCGCTGACAATGCGATAAAAGGAAACCCGTTCGCACGCTTCTGTTGAGTTGTTAAGTTTGGATCAAACGATCGATTCGACGACCAAGTGAATTTTGGAAATTCCCACTTACCTTAGCACCAATTTGATTGCCACATTGACCGGCCTGCAAGTGCACGATTTCCCTCATTTTTTTGTGATTGATTTTTTGTTTTTAGTATCAAGCTTTTATTTGTAAGTCGCGAAAACGCGTTTAGTAAAGTTTTTTTTGGTTATTTGAGAAAGTCGAATTTGCTATAAAATATGCTTTGGTGTTCCCTTTGATTTTTTACTTTCAACTAGATTGAATTCGAAGATCACTCACAAAACGATCAGTTAATTAAATTTGGTTTCAATGCACTTAGAATTGAGGTTTGTTTGTATGTTCTCGTTTATCCTGCTCACAAGGAATACTTTGACTTCTTAAATTAGGGAAGTTTGGAAATTATTTTGCAGTATGCTGGAACTGTTCTAAGCGTAGAAGTGGGCAAAGCACTTGGTAACACCTCGACGTACGAAACTGAACTGATCGTTTGGGGAGTGCGCTGAGCCAGCAAGTAACGTTCGCCGGTTGCCGGCAAACGTGCAGACGGAGTCCGCCGCACGCCACATGCGTCATAAAATGGGCGAGTAGGTACACAAAAGTTTGTGAGGAAGTATGCATACTTATACGACCCCAACAAACACCGAGCACGAAAAACTCAAACGTTTGAGAAAACATCTATTCTCAACTATATTAATTTAAAAAAATATTAAATAAAATTTAACTGCATAAGTGGAAACTCGCTTTTTATTGAAATGGGTATTTGTTTTGCATGATTGGCATCTCTGAATAAATATATACATATTTCAATAAGAGCATGTATGTAGATTCCATTTCGATCCAAGCATATTTTGAACAAAGATTATTCAAATTTCATTCTCCAAATAGGAAACAATTTCTTATTTGTTTTCGTGTTTATCAAGGCAGAACTAGGAAAACATTTTCTTATTTGTTTTAGTGTTTATCAAGGCAGAACTAGGAAAACATCTTCTTATTGATTTTAGTATTTATCAAGGAAGAATCGTTTTTTTTTTTAAACTTAGAAAACCTGGACTTTTTTAATATCAAGAAAAAACTTTCCAAGTTCAAAATCATTCCTCGATTTTCTTGTTTTGCCTTGTTTTTAGTAAAAAATTCTCTCCGTATAATTAATTATGATCTCCTGTGGGTTAACGATTCGACACGCTCCGCCGAACCTATAGATAACTCCAGTTTACTTCACGGAAGCAAGTATATTAGACTCAGAAAAAATAAACAAGACTAACGCTAACAAATTATTATACCTAGAAGCTGTCCGAAATTTTTTTGAATATTCTGCCGTCTAGTTTGAGATTGCTATCAAAGGTTATTTCCCCTCAAATTAAAAAAGAATTGAGAATGTAATTGGTTCTCAAATGCATCTCAAATTGAGATGAGCTAAAAATGTTTGTTGGGATACCTAGGTGAATACATACATACTTTGGGTTGGGTGGTGGAGATGAGCGCACTTTGTGGTGCTTAATAAGCACTACTTATGATTGAGAGCTGAAGATATATAGGTATATATATATATGCAGGTATGTCAATGCATACATATAAAGTACATAAACCCAATGGAAAAACATACCCGTCGAAAGCGCTTCCGATGCGCATCTTAGGAAGGGTATGTCTATTCCTTCACAACAAAGCTCGTCACTCATTGCAGTGGAGCCTCCCTTTTACGCCAAGCATTTTCTAAAGAATCAAACCTTAACTCCCATTACGGGCACGACCACCGACTTGACAAAATATCGAATACACGAAAAAAATATTTTCCCAAATATAGAAAAATATTTTCTTACTTGATTTTCACTGAAATTAATCAAAAATGTTTACTTTAAACAAGCAAGTTATTTTTTTTATTAAAAAACAAAAACTAAGAAGAAACAATGTTTCGAATAATAAAAAAAAAACAAGAACAATTTTTCAAAAATATGCTTAATTAAAGAAAATATCTTTCATGTATCAAGAAAAAATAAGGAAACTATTCATTTTGACAAACAATAAGAAAAACTACGATTGGAAATTTTCAAGAAAGATTTACTTTTTTTACTTTTCTATTCTTACTTTTACTTTTTCTATTCTAACCAAAAATTTTAATTATTAATATAAATTATTAAAATTAAAACCCACCAGCAATAATGCAATTATTGCAGGCCTTAGCTCGAAATTACAATGTTGAAAGATTATTTAAATTTCATGCTACAAATGGGAAACGTGTGCTTCAACATCCCAGCATATTTTGAACAAAGATTATTCAAATTTCATTCTCCAAATAGGGAACAATTTCTTATTTGTTTTAGTGTTTATCAAGGCAGAACTAGGAAAACATTTTCTTATTTGAAGTCATGCATGGATGAAGGGGGTATGTCGCATTTTGAGTGAAACGAGAAAATCGGCTTTAAAGTTTTGCTTAAACATTTGAGATTTTTTTCGAGTCTTTATGGAAATCTGACAAAAAAATTATGCAAAGCCATAAAAGACTTTGCATAATATGCAATAAAAAGCATAAGTTTATATTTAGTGTTTTATATGAAAAAATCGGAACATACCCCCTTCTTCCACAATTCATATTGAAAAGTTGTGAACATACCCCCTTCATCCATGAAGTATCTTCTACAATTTTCACGATAGGCAGATTCTGATAAGACAGAAATATAGATCTGCATAAAAGCTATTCACCAATGCCAAAAACAGAAATTGAGTGATAATGCGACATACCGCCTTCATCCATGCATATCTTCATTTGTTTTAGTGTTTATCAAGGCAGAACTAGGAAAACATTTTCTTATTGATTTTAGTATTTATCAAGGCAGAATCGTTTTTTTTAAACTTAGAAAACCTGGATTTTTTTAATATCAAGAAAAAACTTTCCAAGTTCAAAATTAATCCTCGATTTTCTTGTTTTGCCTTGTTTTTAGTAAAAAATTCTCTCCGTATAATTAATTATGATCTCCTGTGGGTTAACGATTCGACACGCTCCGCCGAACCTAAATTGAACACAATGCATAGATAACTCCAGTTTACTTCACGGAAGCAAGTATATTAGACTCAGAAAAAATAAACAAGACTAACGCTAACAAATTATTATACCTAGAAGCTGTCAACTTAAAGAAGATTTGGACAACATTAGTCTGGCATACACAGCAGCGATAATGAAAAGATAGGATGACAGATATAAGAACCCTGCAGCGAAACGTCAAACTACACGGAGAGAATTTTTTACTAAAATCAAGGGAAAAACAAGAAAATCGAGGAATGATTTTGAACTTGGAAAGTTTTTTCTTAATAGTAAGGAAATCCAGGATTTCAAAATTTTTAAATAAATACGAAACCTTTTTCTTAATTCTGCCTTGATAACCACTAAAATAAATAAGAAAAGTTTTCCTAATTCTGCCTTGATAAAAACTAAAATAAATAAGAACATGTTTTCCATCTGCACCCAGTTTCTGTACCTTTTTAACGAAATTCGTTATTGTCGTTAACATCGATTTTGACAAATTTTGTACAGAAAATTGTGTCAAATTAACGATTTTTATGCAACGAACTTCGTTAAAATGTTACAGAAACGACGTGCTGAAGTATGAAATTTGAATAATCTTTTTTAAAAATTTTCAAAAAATGCTGGGCTGTTGAAGAACACGTTTTCTTCAAAAGTTTCAATCGTAGTTCTTGTTGTTATCAAAAAAAAAGTTTTCTTGTTTTTTTCTTGATATAAGTAAAGTTATTTTCTTAAATTAAGTATAATTTTGAAAATATTTTCTTGGTTTTTTTAATTATTTTTGAAACACTTTTTCTTCTTATATTTTGTTTTTGTTTTTAATAAGAATATAACTTGCTTGTTTAAAGTAAACTTTTTTGATTAATTTCAGTGAAAATCAAGTTCATTTTTAAAATCTCTCATGTTATTTACTAATTTGAGAATGAGAAAATATTTTTCTAGATTTGAGAAAAATATTTTTCTCCGTGTAGTGAGAAAAATACTAGTATACAACTATAATTTTCTGGTAAAAATCATACTAGTCAGGAAATATCCATCCATACTAGTATACAACTAATATTTTCTGGCTGAACTCGTACTAGTCGGGAAATATCCATTTCATACTAGTCATGAAAATAATGCGACTGTTAATTTCTGATTTAAATCATACTAGTCCAGGTTCAATGCTTTTTGGACTAGTAAATTATGGAAATCATAGGATGGAAAAAATACTCGAGTTTGGGCTGTTGCTTTGTAGGTAATTCTTTTCACACTTCCTTAGATTAATAGGACTATTCATTCAAAGTCGAATATTCGTTTGCGCATAATTCAAAACGAAATCGTCTGAAAGGTTATGACGGTGGAGCACATAGAATGAGCTTCTGTTGAATGCATATCACTTGCGTACCACTGGGAACATCCTGATAGATACATATGCACATACATACATACTCACGTACATGCCTGTGCCGCACGTTAAGCATACATATGTATGTATATATGTTAAAGTCGGGCGATAAGTAGATGAACGAACGAGCGTGTTGCATGAAATGCAATAAGTGATCGTAAAATGTTGTTCAGTACACTGAGAGAATTTCCTTTTTTTTTTTTAAATGTTGGCGCTATGCGATGTTCCATTTGTGTGGTCGTAAATTTCAAATCAATTTAAAAAATATGATCTAAAACAAATTAAAAAAAAAATTTAAGATCCCTTTGACGCCAGCAATTAACCTGATTTAGTCGATGGTTGATTTGCATGAAGATGTACATACCTACGGAGAAATAAAAACTACACCCAATTTTTCGCCCGGCCGATCAGTTGGATTTGCATAATTCTGGAAAAATGGCTCCCATAATTTATGGTTGTCTCCTAATCATGGTTTGCACGAAACCATACATTATCGATCTTATGTTCCTTCCTAATATTTGTGCTCACATACCTATGTATGTATAATTAAAGAAAATTCAACTTCATTTTCAAAAATAGAACAACACATTGCGTCTATGCAACATTTACATCTTGAATAAATGTTTCCACATCCATAGAGATGCATATTTGAATACGTGAAGACACAGATATGAACATACTACCTAATTTTTTCTTTTCTGTTTCTAATGAAAACGTTGAAAGTAAAAGTAGCCTTTATATGAAAAATAGAGCATCAAAATTGTCGCCTTACGCTATCCAAAATTAGACAAATAAGCATTCGCCCCATAAATATCTGTGTAGATACATATACTTACATACATACATATGTGCTGGGTATGTTACGAAGCTTCGCCTCCGATTTTAAAAACTAGAGATAGCCAATTGATTTAGAAATTAATATACATTTTATAGCTATATTGTAAACAATGTTTTTCAAACCGGAGTTAGAGAGTTGTTCGATAATCACTTATAAGGGGCGTCCACAAATCACATGACGAGTTTAGGGGGAGAGGGGTGGGGGAGGGGGGGAGGGGGGGAGGTGGGGGAGCTATTAATTATTATCACGTGATTTGATGATTGAATCTAGGCCAAACTTTTTGATACCATTATGTTGGCACGTATGTCACATATAACCTTGCAAAATTTGAAAGATATTGGAGATCCAGTTCCGACAAAACTTAGGTGCTTTCTACTATCATCAATAATTTTTTTGTAGCTGAGTAGTTATGACTTTTGAAATACATCTGCGAGTTTCCTACAAAAGCGCCTGGCATATAATTACTTATTCAAGTATCGAGCCATAAGTCGGTCCTATACATCTGGAAAACTACTCCAAATCATATGTAAAGTGAATGCAAAAGAAGTGTTTTTTGAAGCGTTCGGACGCAAAATAAACTTTGTAGTAAAAAAAATTTCATTCAAATTTTTTCCCATATTTCTCAAGATAATTGTATGGAAAACTTGAAGTTAGTATTCCAAATTTAGATTTGAGCGATCAATCCGTTTAGAAAGCAACTTGACCCAGCCCTACAAACAAAAATTTTAATTTATGTACGTGTATTAGGGTGATCAAAAATTTTTTTTTGGGTGTTATCCCCTCAAAAGTTGGTAATTAATAAGAAAACTTTGCAAAAAATGAGTTCCTTAACTTAACCCTCGCAATCAGTTACTAACTAATAACGAAAAAAATTTGTTGGTGGTCTTTAGAATCACCCTAATGTATGCCATTGTGGTGTTTAGAATGTGCAAGTAATGTAAATTTCTGCTTAAATATATCAATTCCTATAAAATACTAGCGGACCATCATCCGCTTCGCTGGGTGAAAGAAAGAGAAATGAAAGATGTTCTTTGTTTTTTTTCTTGTTTTGCTATTTATTCATGTTCGGCCATTATTTTGTGACTTATTCTATTTATTGTAAACTAACAACTTATTCTAAAGCCTTCTGATACACAACATTTTTGGTTTTATTTCCATGCGGTGTAGAAATATACACTACCTTAACCCCATTTAGAGACACTCAACCTCAAGAAATTATGTTTGTGTGGGAGGGGCAACACCCCTTTTCACATAAACCCTACTTACGGTTTTGATATCCTATAGCTCTATACAAATAGTTATCTATAAGCTGTCTGGTTCAAAAACCGTCTTCTTGAAGGAAATGTCATATCTCAGAATTCTTCGAATATCACTTTCTTATACTTCTCTCATATATGTTATACTCCTAAATATATTGGCACTGAAAGCTAGTACCGTCCGAAAACATTTTAGTACAAATTAAAATTTTTTTTAAACAGGAAAATCAAGCCTATTTACGTGAAAAAGTTAAAAAAAAATGCAACAATGTTTCAGTTCGGAGTACCAAGAAAATATGGACCAGATGATACTTAGGTACTTATGTACTTGAATATTTAGCGCCAAAAAATGTTCAATATCGATGGTAAATGGAGATATCGCACTTTCCGAACTTTACTTAGTGGGCTCTAACTTCAGAAGGGCCCTGTGAAACCGCATATATCATAGGTATCCGTGGGATAACGTCTCTTGTTATTCGAATATGTTTCTTACCACATCTTGCGCCTAGGACGCCTTCATTTCGAAGACAAACTTGTTTCCATCACACCATGAGCTTAAACATGTACGATTAAAAGTTTTTTTTTTTAATTGTTCGGAAAATGATAAAATAGATAAATATAAATAACTAAAGTATTTGGTTTCCTGTTGCTACATTATTACTAAATAATGGTAGGGTTTTAGAGAATTGCAAATTTTCACAAGCTCAAACGGACACTTTCACCACAAACAAATACAATATGGTGGTATGCAAATACGAGTAGAAAAGCAAACATCGAAACGCAATTTGAAAAATTTCCAAACAACCCAACAAACACAGAGCACCAAACGTTTGAGGAAACATCTATTCTCAACTTTTTCTCAAATGTTCTTTTTATAACAGGATTATTTGTTGAATTATATTAATTGAAAAAATCGTCGTCACGCTAAAACTCGAAAACGGCTGAACCAAATTATATACATCCTTTGGAGAGTTTGTTTACTATTACCACGCGCAGGTCATGTATTAAAATCAAAACAAAATATTAGGGAGGCGTGGTACCTCCCATTCAATCTTATTAATTCCACCATAATTAATAAGATTTTTTGCTTTGGTGTTACTCTTCGTGTTGCAATCGAACATGCAAAATTTAATGCGTCTTGGTTTATTGTGATATATCTATATAATATAAAATAAATCATCTCTCGTTGAGTGCGGACGTGTTTTTTGATCGCTCTTTAAAATTCGTTCTTTTGCCTTTTTGTTGGCCTCAATATCCTAAATATTACAATTAATAGTGTCTGCCGTGCAAAACGTATAGGTCCTACATAAAAAATAGTTACAAAGTTGTGCAATTTTTGATAATAAAGTGCATTAATATACATATTGACATTTTCCGACCTTATACATATTTGTTTGTGTGTTACTATTTGCTAATTCACTTTGCTTTTTTTTTTACTGCTTTGCGTGCTCATTCTGTCTGTGTTCACAGCTTGCTGACCGCGCAATTAGTTGTCTTAGCAGTGCTGAGTTCCAGCATAACTCTTTTTATTTTTTTGATTGCCTGCTTGTTGTACAATACTTATAAATTCTTCATAAGAAATAAGTGACAAGTAGTGCAATTCTTAATAATAAAGTGCTTTCCTTTTTATAAATTACTCTGCTTGTGTTTACTGCTTTCCGCGCCGTTTCTGCCAGTGTTCACTGTTTGTCGACCGTGCAATCGTTGGCTTCGGTGTGCAGAGTTCTAGATTAACACTTTTCCACTAAATATTTTGATTGCCTGCTGTTTATTAATTTTTATCATGGATGACTACTGTGGAAAGTGTGATAAAAATTTTGGAAGATCTGAATCTCTAATGGTGCCATGTAGTGGTCTTTGCAAAAAACGGTACCATCGATCCTGTTGTGAAGGCCCAATGGCGGAAATGGATATTAAATTTTTGAAATTAAATACCAATGTTCGTTATTTCTGCCCTGACTGTGTTAATGGTCTGGATAAAGTTTCGAGGGTGCTAGACTCGGTCGTCGACTCTCAAAAGCTTGGTCTCGAGGCAATCATGACTGCTTTTGAGATTAGATTCAAAGATTTAGCCTCTCAAATCAGCGATCTCAGGAACATCATTGTAAAACCTGATGGAAGTGAATCCACAAACACTAGCAAAGTTGGTGTAAAAGAGAAAGCAAAAGAAAAAGTCAAGATAAAGAACAAAGGCAGTGCCAAAGAGAATAAGAAAATAATTAATAACTTGGCAGCGGAAATTAATGCCCTAAAAACTGCTGTTGTTAGCTCCGGTCCTTCACCCACTACCAACAAAAGTTCCTCTACCGAAACCGATCTCTTTTCTTTTTCGCCGCTACCTAGTGGTTCGGGTTCCCTCTTTTCTGTCCCTCCTCCCCGTAAGTCTACTGATGGTGCTGTTACACCCATTATACCTTCGCTTGTGCTTTCTCCAGCCGATTGCACTCGTTCATCTACGGCGGATAACTCTGCTATTTCTGCTGTTGATAACAACATTTTGCCGCAACCTCAATCCGATAATACAGCTGAAGTCAACAACATTGTGCCGACCACTCATTCCGCTATTACTGCAAATGGTGAGTGGCAAACTGTACCGTTAAGAAACGGGCGCAGTCGTGATAGAAACGACTCCAAAAATCTCGGTGAATTGAATTCGGCCGCAAATCTTGAGTCTACGTCTGGTCGTTCGCCAAACCCGGCGCCGCAAACTGATGTTATCAGGATGGTCACTGGAGTTCCACGGCGTAGGGCCATTTTCGTTTCAAGACTGCTTGCGTCGTTGACTCACGCAGATATTAGGACGTATGTTTGTTCCAAACTTGGCGTTGCCCCTACTAGCAACATTAGTGTGTATAAATTTAATTTTAAATATGAAAGAGACATTTCATCTTTCAGGGTCTCAGTGCCGGACTCGTTTTTCGATAGGGTACTTGACCCTTCATTTTGGCCGCAACACTCTGTAGTACATTTGTACACAGATAAACAGAAAACCGATACTGCTTCAAAAAACTGAATAAGTTAACTTTCTTTTCAACTATTCTTATTCATTACCAAAATGTCCGTGGCCTTCGTTCCAAATTGAATCACCTTTATCTAAATAGCCTGACTTTTACTGCACATGCAATCGCTTTCACAGAGACTTGGTTAAAACCTGATAATTTCAATTCTGAGATTTTCTGCAGTAATTACGTCGTTTATCGGCGTGATCGAGAAACCAGGGCAGGTGGTGTCCTTATAGCTGTCGACTCACGTCTTCCATCCGGGTTGGTCGACTTGGGCAATGTGTCCGATATTGAAGTCATAGCAGTGAAGCTCTCAATGACTGGATTCAACCTATTTATCTCCTGCTCGTACATACCACCTCATTCGAATCTGCTTGTATATAATCAGCATAACTCCGTTATTAGGACTTTATATTCTCAGTTGAGAGATAAAGATCGCCTTTTAGTTCTTGGTGATTTTAACTTACCCTTGGTTAGTTGGGTCGGCACAAATGACTCAAACATTTTAACCCCTACTACACAGCATGATTTCCTCCTTGACCTTTCTGCCACATCTCTTGTACAAATTAACAACGTACAAAACTGTAAAAATAAATTACTGGATTTGGTATTCGTTGACGATTCTGTAGGGGTTGCTCTTAATCGAATTACTCCGCTATCTATTCCTGAAGACACACTACACCCTACGCTTGAGATAGCTTTGGACATTGTGCACCTTGGGGGGCGTGGTGCTCCCAATGGAAGAAACCGGTCCCGCACACGATGGTTCTATAAAACTAACTTTGTCAAGCTCAATGAGTTGTTTGCCACCCACGACTGGTCAGATCTCTATGCTTGTAATGACATCGAGTCTGCAACCTCATTATTTTATACTTCCCTTAACGCTTTTTTCGACAGTTGTGTCCCGTTTCGCTATATTAGTGCTGGTACGGCTAAGCCGCCGTGGTGGTCTAAACAGCTTGTGAGACTTGGCAATATTAAATCCAGGCTATACAAGCGTTTTAAGAGAACAGGTGTATCTGCTGAATATTCTAAATATTTAGTAGCGCGCTCCAACCTCCAGTTGCTGAATCAACAGTGCTATAAAGGTTATCTAGCGCGGTGTAAAACTCAATTTTTTAATAACCCGAAAAGGTTCTACAATTTTGTTAATTCAAAAAGGAAAACTACCGGATTTCCTTCTTCCTTTTCCCTTGGAGATAAGAGTGCTAACTCAGATCATGATATTTCTGAACTATTTGCAGAATTCTTTAAGTCGACCTATACATCTAATAGGTTTCTGTCAAGTCCCTATCCTTATAAATTAGATTGCTCTAATAGCATTCACATACCTGCTTTGGATAAAAATACTGTTCTACAAAGTCTTCTGGCATTGAAACCTACATTTTCCCCTGGCCCTGATGGTGTTCCCAGCTGTGTGCTGAACTTCTGTGCCATACATTTATCTGACCCGATTTTTAAACTGTTCAAACTATCTCTTGAATCTGCGGAATTCCCTACAATTTGGAAGAAATCTTTTATTATACCCTTACATAAAAAAGGTAGTAGGTCAAATATTGAGAACTATAGGGGCATAGCTAAGCTCTCAGCTATTCCTAAAACTTTTGAACATATAATAACACGCCAACTGCAATATCGGTGTAGTTCTTTATTATCACCGTGTCAGCATGGTTTTGTGCCCCGACGATCAACCTCAACTAACTTGCTTGAGTTCACCTCGTTTGTTATGGATGGTTTCCTGAAAGGTAACCAAACAGATGTAGTCTACACTGATTTTAGCAAAGCATTCGACTCTGTGAACCATGAGCTTTTAATTCATAAACTTGACTTATTGGGTTTTCCGAATACTTTGTCTACGTCCATTGACGTAACTTCCGGTGTCCCTCAAGGTAGTCATTTAGGTCCCTTGCTCTTTACCCTCTTTATAAATGACCTACCACAAGTAATTTCTCATTCCCGAACCCTTATGTATGCGGATGATGTGAAACTTTGTTTCACATATTTGCCTACTGTTCCTTCCCGTGCAGATCTCTTCCAGGCTGATTTGGAGTCATTTCACTGCTGGTGTACAGTTAATTTATTAATATTGAATAGCTCGAAATGCATGCTAATGACTTTTCATCGAGTAAAGCCAGTTTTGATATCCTATTTACTAAATGACACTCTATTGGAACGTATACCTGATGTAACTGATCTAGGTGTTCTTTTTGACCCTAAACTAAGTTTTAATATGCATATTTCATCTATAGCGAACAAAGCCATGGGTGTGCTTGGTTTTGTTAAAAGATGGGCTAAAGAATTTGATGATCCGTACCTCACGAAAATCCTTTACACATCGCTAGTTCGCCCAATACTTGAGTATTGCTCGTGTGTCTGGTGCCCCTTATATCAAGTTCATATACAGCGGATTGAGTCAGTACAAAAGCAATTCTTGATTTTTGCTCTGCGTGGTCTTAATTGGAATCCAAATATCCATCTGCCCCCTTATAGAAATAGGCTTCTTCTCTTAAATTTGCCTTCTCTGGAAAATCGTAGGATTTTACTAGGTGTAATGTTCCTCCATAAGCTAATTATTGGTGAGGTCGACTCAACTGACCTTGTTAGTCGACTGTGTTTTGCTGTTCCTGCTAGGACATCCAGGCACTATGTGCCTTTTCAATTACCCATTTGTCGTCTAAACTTTGCAAAAAACAATCCTCTGAATATTTGGTGTTCATACTACAACGTCTTATATAGCTGCATCAGCTTTGAATGCTCGTCTGCCGCACTACAAAATGCAATACTTTCACATTTGCTAACTGCTGACTAATTACACGACAGTCTTGCACCCAACCAGTTAGATTGATGTACACAACTACAAAAAGCCGGCAGACACCTCTAACTTTAAACTTACGCTGCGTGGAATCACGTCCATTCCACCGGCTCCATAATTAATATCCTAAAATATCTCCGAAACCAATTTGGAATATTTCAATTACCTAATAAACAGTCAACTGGAATATACTATCAGATGCTGCGCGGAATCGCGTCCATTCCGCCAGCAAATCTCACATCGCTCCCAGGACTGCGGAAGTATGTTGCTCGGAATCGCGTCCATTCCGACAATATATACGACTATCAAGTTTGGTTCCTAACGATTTCTACCCACAACTTTAAAGCACGGCCTCTACAACTTTCCTGCTTGCTGCACATAATACTATAAATAAATGAATTTACGCTTTGCTTAATTTCTATTAATTATATTTTTATTATATTCTATATACTCTTATTGTACATATATATGTTTTTGTTTTGTAACAATACTTGAGATATTAACAGTCGACCGCTTTGTGTTGTGTCGACTTTAAATAAATAAATAAATAAAAAAAAAATATATTATATAAAAAAATAGAATAAAAAAATATTTTTTAATTTAAAATGTTTTTAAAATGAACTAAAAACTGGAAAATAGTTTCCCCTCTGCCTACATAGATTCTTCACCACGTAAAGCTTATCTGGAACATTTGTGAGTGTGAATTCTTATAGGTTTTAAATAGTACTTGGACTTTGAAATGTATAAAAACATTGGCGCACGCTAAAGATGGTTCGCATTAATTTCTAACAATCTTATTACCGATATGAGCTTTTCTAAAAAAAAACATCTTTTCACGATATAGCAAGCGCCAACATTTCAAACTCCAAGTACTATTTAATACCTATAAGAATTCCCACTCACAAATGTTCCATATAAGCTTTACGTGGTGAAGAATCTATGTAGGCAGAGGGGAAATTATTTTCCAGTTTTTAGTTCATTTTAAAAACATTTTAAGTTAAAAAATATTTTTTTATTCTATTTTTTATTTTATACTTTTTAGTTGTGAGTCTGTGAAAATTTCTAAGATTGTAATTGGATATTCTGTGTCATATTAGTGGTACTCATGTAACCATATAACTTAACAAAAGCGTAAATATATACATTTAACAGCTCAGTTAGATGAACGATATAGATAAATTTATGTGAATACTTTTTATTTTGAAATTCTTATTCATTTAATTTTTGACCCATTTTTTAGCATATTTTTCTATTTTTGTCTAGTGTGCATTGACTGCTTTGAAAAACTACATGTCGAACAGCGTAATCGAATTGGGTAATTTTTCGAGGTGTTTACACACTAAACTCCTCGCGGAAGCTTACCGAATTTGTGTAAACTACGTTCCAAGGTGAATCCATTACAGGTGGCATCCTCCCACGATATGGTTTCTTCTTCTTCCCTGAAAATCAAATCGTAGCTGTCAAATTGCTTATGTTGTTGCTTTGTCTGACATTTACAGCCACAAGGAGTGTGTGCGTGCGTGTAGATCTGAATTCGCTCGAACACACCTGTATGAATTCGCCTTGCTTCGTTCCATAAAATTTTGACCGTTCATTTACGCATTCGGCAATTTTCTACGTTTACACGCTTTACGCGGTGTGTCTATGGTTACATGAATAAAATTATTCTTTTTTAAGCATTATAAAGCACATTATCTTTCCTTTGTGCAACAGTGACTGCGCCTAAATGTATGCAGATGAAATATTCGAAATTTCGATGCTGTTTATGGCGCTGAAAACGCATTATAGCACGCGCATTATAGCATGTGTACGAAATATTCAGATAGCAATAAGGAAGATAGGCCGATAAATGGGACTTTTGCAATTAAAGCAATATTTTGGATTTTTTTTTTGTATAATGCATTGTCAGCGAAACCTGAACGATGATGAAAATTTCAAAACCCCAGCTCAATGGGAAGTTAGTTCAAAATCCAAAGCAAAATCTCTGGAAATGAAACTTTTCAAATATCTCTACACGTGCGCAACCTATCGGAATTATTTTTTTGTTATACTGCGTGGGGCCAGAAAACTAAACGACGATGACAATTTCAAGATTTTACTCCAACGGGAAGTTCGTTGAAAAACAAATTAATCGACACCGAAAACAGACCTTCGCATTTCGTAAATAGAGCGACTCACGCGCCACCTAGCGGGTGCAATTTTTTTTTGAACATTTGGAAATTGATTAAGTAATACACACGTTAAATATCAGCTAAATCGGTCCATAATTAGGATTTTCAGTTTTTATTACCCCGATCTCAGCTCCACCTAACGGACCTTTTTTTTAGGAAAATATTTCTTTTCATAGTAGTAATACATGTTCCGAATTTCAGTCAAATCGGACCATAAATGCGATTTTTGAAAATATAGCACCCACGCGCCACCTATCGTAATTTTTGGCATCTCCCATACTAAACTTTTTTCTCCAAGGTGAATATCTCTAAAAGGGTTTAAGGTAGGGACCTGGAAATTGGTACAGAGCTATAGGATAACAACACCATTCTCACCAATAAAACTGGGGGTTAACCAAACGTGAGACGTGGCACCTCCAATACAAATGAAATACTTCATAGTCGATATCTCTGGAAGTATTCATGTTAGACCACTGAAGGCGTTATATGGGATCGAACCCTACCACCTCCAAAAAAACTGGTGATAACGAAAAAGGGGGTGTAGCACCTCCCATACGAATGAAATACTTCATAGTTCATATCTCTGGAAGTATTTAGGTTAGACCACTGAAATTTGGTAAGATCGATCCCTACCACATCCAAAAAAACTGGGGGTAACGAAAAAGGGGACATGGCACCCCCAAACGATGGAAATATTTCATAGTCCATATCCCTGGAAGTATTTAGGTTAGACCACTGAAATTTTCGTGAGGAGTTATGCAAGATCAATCCCTGCCACCTCCAAACTGGGGATAACGAAAAAGGGGGCGTGGTTCTTCCTATACGAAGGAGATAGGGATATGGATTAAAATACATATAGGGATCGGGTTAGAGAAACATGCAGGGAAATAAATTTGTGGCAGGACAACGTCTGCCGGGTCAGGTGAAATCGATTCCCACCACCTTCAAAAAAACTGGGGATAACGATAAAGGGGGCGTGGAACCTCCCATACAAAGAAAATACTTCATAGTCGATATCTCTGGAAGTATTCATGTGAGACCACTGAAATTTGGTAAGTGGTTATATGGGATCGATCGCTACCACCTCCAAAAAAAACTGGGGTAACGAAAAAGGGGGCATGGCACCACCAAACGATGGACACATTTCATAGTCCATAGCCCTGGAAGTATTTAGGTTAGACCACTGAGATTTTCGTGAGGAGTTATACAAGATCAATCCCTGCCACCTCCAAAAAAACTGGGAATAACGAAAAAGGGGGCGTGGTTCCTCCTATACGAAGGAGATAGGGATATGGATTAAAATACATATAGGAATCGGGTTAGAGAAACATGCAGGGAAATAAATTTGTGGCAGGACAACGTCTGCCGGGTCAGCTAGTATTAAATAAAATTTAGCTGCATAAATGGAAACTCGCTTTTTCTTAAAATGGGTGTTGGTTTTGCATGATTGGGATCTCTGAATAAATATTTCAATGAGAGCATGAGGATTCCATTTCGATCCACTTCGCTCAATTTGAGAAAAGTTTGAAAATTCTGCCGTTTTCAATTTGAAAATCAGGAAAATCCCATATTAAAAAATAGCCTTTTAGGTTGAGAACGCTATCAACGGTTATTTCACCTCAAATTGAAACGAACGTTTGAGATTTGAGAAGATGGTAGGTTCTCAAATGCACCTCAAATTGAGATTAGCTAAAAATGTTTGTTGGGAAAAAACACATGCACAGCTGAACAGACGAAACTACCATAACCCTGCAGTCAAAACAACTAGCTGCAAACTACTTTAAAACTAGTGTGTGAAGCAAGCCCAACTAGTCGGCCCACTGTCTTATTTCCAAAAAAGAAGCTTGTATTTTAACATGAGGAAATATAACAGGCTCATACTAGTTCAAAATAAACCAACAATTTTTAGTGAAAAAATGGTAAGCCAAAATGTCGGCGGGCACTGTGGATAACCTGTACAAATCTTCGGATCATGTGTTCCAATTTTGTGATATTGGAGTTCTACAATGGTAATCCTTTGCAATGCCTCAGCGGACTACCTTGAGCTTATTGGAAGTTGATCATTGCTAGTGCTTCATCGACAAAAATCCCCAAACGATCACTGTGAAAGTAGATACTCCAAGGAGTAACAACATTGGAGTACATTGCAAAGTACTCTGACCTTAGGTACCACTTGGAGTACCAGAAACAAAGCGAAGGTTGGAGTAGGTGGTCCCGTCCTAGGGCATCGCACACGGAGGGAAATCTATGGATCGAACATCCATAATTATTGATATCACATTAAATAAAAATTGATAATCCTGTCCCATCAATGAATATGGATGTTTCATCAATGCTTTTTTGATAAATCACTATTGAAATGGTATCCATATAAACTATTGATAAATTCTAAATAGTTTAAAAAACAAAATTTTATATAATTTGGCATCTGGTTTCAGTAAGATTCGAACCCTGCTCCTCTGGCACGTCAGCCCAATCTTCTATCATTCGGCTACGGCATATTATAAAATTTTTAGAAAAATGTTCAACATAAGAAATTCAAAAAATTTTGAATTTAAAAAAACGCTCCAACAATATTGTTAGGAAATCCATAGTAAAAATTGTTGAACTATTATGATTATGCGTCCCAGAAAAATTTACATTTCGCCCATATATATTAATACGCTGTCTCTACCATTATTACTATGCAGTAAATATGGATATGGATATATCGACAATAGAAATTCATATCACGACCATAGATATTGACATGCCGTTCAAATATATTAGTATTCTATCCATAAATATAAAAAACAGTACATCATATCGAAATGGTTGACATGTCATTTTACTTTTTATTGGGGGCAAATAATATTTGATAACTCGCTCATTCTGAATGAATATTGCACCAAACTCGTCGCTATCAATAGTGACATTGTCACAACATTCAATGCATTTCTCTCAGTGCAATGTTAATTGGAGCACAATTTTTATATGAAAAAGAAATACAGTTTTTGAAATTTTAAGAGGTGTACTCACATGGATACAATGGGAATAAATGGGTTAATTGGAGCACAATTTTTATATAAAAAAGGATTACATTCGGAGTACTCTTTAGATATCGAACTGAGTACAATCGATTTTTGCAGGGTAGTGCTCGGCTCACATGTGCGAGGTCGCAGGTTCAAGACCTGGTGCCTGAAACAGCAAAATTGATAAACAAAATCCTACTCGGACTCTGGGCATTTCAGCAGTCTTCCTAATTTTGAAGTTATACTAGTCTAACTTAAGTCCTTTTCTTATCAGTTCAAAACCAGTCATTCTAGTTGCATACTGGTGTTCCCTGACTAGTTTGATGCTTCGCCGAGGGAAAATTTTGATTGAATAGGAGTCGAATAAGTGTGAACCGGATGTATGAAATGTATTTGTTAGATATTTGCTTTGTGAATTCGCACACTTGTGAAAATTTGATTGAGAATGAATTAAAAAAAGTATTTAAATATCTAACAATTCTAAAACATTCAAAAAATGTACATATATACACATACATACGTAAGTATTTATACCAGGGCTGCAAACCACTCCAAAAATCTGTGTGGTTCGGTTCAGTGGTTAAAACCACTTCGAGAAAGTATGTGTGATTCGGTTCAGTGGTTCCAACCACCTCAGGAAAACTTGAACCGATTCACGAACCAGTTCAGCACCCAGTTTCTGTAACTTTTTAACGAAATTCGTTATTGTCGTTAACATCGACTTTGACAAATTTTGTACAGAAAATTATGTCAAAATTAACGATTTTTATGTAACGAACTTCGTTAAAAAGTTACAGAAACGACGTGCAGGTCTTTATACCAACACTCAAGCAAAAACTAAAAAATAATTTTAAATATTAAAAAAATAAAAGCCTATTAAAACAAAATTTGTATGGAAATGCCATTTTAAAAGGATTTATAAAACTTTGTAAACTTTTATAAATATGGTGGTATCTGTATAGAAACAAAAAGTTTTTTATTGAGATCAAATTCATTTATGTATAGATAATATTTATTAATATTATGGCAAAAACTTATAATAGCAATACAATACTGAAAATTATTATTTTGCCTGTGGCAATTAGGGCAAACGACCAGTTGAGTTGTGTCATAATTTAGTTATTAACACCATCGAACTCTCCGTATTAAGATCTGCAATCACACAAACTTTTACCGCATTTGCTAAAAAATTGTGGATTTTATAGTCAAAAAACAATCCCGAAATTCCATACATTTTCACTACAATTTTGAATTTCGAAACCCTTTACTGAAAAACTTAAAAAAATAAGTTTGGTCGTTTGCCTTATAGGCACAAATGTAATGATACATATTATTACTGAGATTAAATTTCTTCAAATTTATCGAAAGTTTACATTGTTTATTTTTTCAAGGAGATTTTTTTTTTGTTTTCGTTGTGTTGTTGCTGTAACGAGGTGTAGTCCTGCCCAACGCGTACTTTTCCTTAGCCTAAATTGTCATCAATATCTTCTAATGGGAGTCCAAGGAAACTAGCAGTTTCAATAGGGTTGGACCAAAGGGAGATGGGTGTTAGATGAGTGGACTCAGTAGATCAAGTGAATAGGTGGTTGGTGTTATGGGGGGACGAGCCGCATGCCGGACATTCATTCGGCACATCAGGGTTCAGCCTGGAATTATAGGAGTTTAATCTGCTACAATATCCAGAGCGTAATTGAGCCAGAGTGACGTTTGTCTCTCGAGGAAGATGACGCTCCTCTACAGAAATGCGTGGTATTGGGGCAGCAAAACAGCATTCACCGGACATGGATATGCACCAAGGCCCGCTTGTGTACCTCTGGATCAAACTATGTTATTAAGTACCAGATCTCATCAAAATGTTTACGTAAATGCACCCTTACGGTCATAGGAGGCGGAGTTATCTCAAACAGTTGCCTTTTGGGGTGCTGTGGCATATAGCAATTCAGCAGGTACTGCTTGTTTAGCATTTCAGTGTGCTCCTTAACTGGAAGTATTTCCGCCTCATGGTATATATGAGTTATAGGAGACATAAGGACGCACCCCGTAGCGGTTCTGAGTGCGGTGTTTTGACAGGCCTGCAGCTGACTCCAATGAACGTTTGCAAGCCCCGGCGACCAAATCGGCGACGCATAGTTAAGGATCGTCACACATAGTGGTAAATTGATAAAATGAAATAAGTAAAAACTATGAAATGTAAACTGCAAAAACACATCATTTGGTTGTTCCGTATTTAAGTTTATTAAAACAAAGTCTTCTTGTCCTTAAAGGACTATTTATCATGTTCAATTTGAATGATAAGTTGAAGAAAAGTTGTCTGGCTGCCAATTTTGTTGCGTGCAATTTCGCAAGATCCATTTACATTAGTAAATTTTTAGAATCAACAAGATATTGAATGAAAAATCGATCAATGTGAACGTTCTTTGCGTCCGAAAAAAAAAATTTAAAGTTGAAAATGCTTTTCGATCGAAAATTTTGTGGCAGAAGCAGCTAGTACAATCTCAGCAATGCTCTTTAGTTCTCGCTCTGAATATGGTTTCCAGAATATTAAAACGCCTGAATGTGGAGAAAGGCATTTTATATTATTATAAAGTTTCCTTTTTATTTAATTGTTCCAGAGTGCATTCCAGCTCACCTGAGCTTATCAAATAAACCAAATTTCAACTTGGTGGCAATGCCATGAACTTTTTTTTTTCGCAATTTCACCACTGCGTCAATTATTTTATTCGCAAGTTTGTGAAAAATAATTGTGAACCTAATTAAAAAAATATGTTTGATTCTCTTTATAATTTATTCTAACTTTGAACCGAACCGAAACATTTTCTTAGTGGTTTTCGGTTGGGTTCTTGCATTTCAAAGAAAAAATGGTTCGGTTCGTGGTTCCGTTCAATGACTGAAAAATAGATGTGGTTCGATTCAAAACCAGTTTGTAGCCCTGATTTATAAACATAACCCTCAAAAAATAGGTAACCATTATCAACGGCATTAAAAACGACGGTAGTCAGCACGATTTGGTCACATAATATATGTACCTTATTATGTGCATTTTCATGCAATTGCATAATTTTGCTAACCCATACGCAATTGATCGTGCCCTAATTACAAGTTTGTCCCGCAGTTTCGTACTCAATACTTTTACCGTTTCCCGCCGAAATATCGCTACCTCAGAATACGAAATATCGTTTTGGCATTTCGGGATTATTGCATATTAATAGTCAGCTTCGCGATGTCTTCCGAATGGCGTTATCAGAAATTCAAAAAATGTTTTCATACCCAGTAGTCCGGTAAAATAGTGGTTAAATAACAGAAATTTCGAAAGAGCTAAATTTTTTTAAGGAGCGAACCTTAGGCCTTCAGGAAGATAACTTCAAAAGTGCCCATGTGTGCTAAAAAAGATATTCTTGTCAAAGGTCTAACTTCCGGTTTTTTTCTCGAAAACGGTAGGTATTTTCTAAAAGCTATACGAGGCCAAGTTGTAGATCTGGAAACTGTCTACAAATATATATATATTTTTTTTTTCAAAGATTAACTGTAAAATTATGTACATTAGGGTGATTCAAATAAACATTTTTTTTTTTTTCGGTCTTAACCCCTGAAACTTTAGGTATTGATGAGAAAATAAACCTTGCAAAAAATTAGCGCTCTAACTTAAACCTTAGGGGTGGATATTTTGTTTCGCCCTTTCCCATACATTTTTTTCGCCATTTTCCATACATAAAAATGTACTAGATTTTATACGTGTTACTGTGTATGTGTGTGCAATAGTACAAAACTCAGTAATTTTTAAATGGCTGTAATTATTTTAATAGTTAAGATAGTCACACATGGCTTACCATTTTGAAAGCTTCAAAGCTTCAACTTTAAGAGTATGTAAAAATATTTTGAAAAAAGTTTCAAAAATTAAAAGGAAATTTATTTTGAAAAAAAAAATGTAATTTTTCCCATACAAAATGTATGGGAAAGGACGAAAAAAAAAATAGCCACCTCTAAGGGGTAAGTTAGAGCTCTAATTTTTTGCAAGCCTTATTTTCTCATCAATACCTAACTTTTTAGGGGGTAAGACGAAGGCGACATTTTTTTGAATCACCCTAATGTACATATATATGTACCTAAAAAACTAATGGCGGCGATATAACAACAGGCTATCATGACCTCTAACGAGATTTTTGCCAATCTTCTTTTCCAATTTGTGGTGTGTCGCTTTGGAGTTTTTCCTACAAGCTGGCGGAACCTACAGTTTTTTGCCGACTCCGAACGGCACTTGCAGAACAAATGAGTTTTTGCTGAGAAGCTTCTCATGGCAGAAATACACTCGGAGAGTTTGCCAAACTAATGCAGAGGGGCGACCCCGTTTAGAAAAACTATTTTTAAAAAAAAATTTTTGATGTTACTTTTGCCGGGCCTTGATCCCCCACGACTTGTTGTAGAAGGCCGAACACTTAACCGTTACAGCACGGCGGCCGCCGTGCTCTGGAAATTATATGAAAATATACCTGTGGCACGTACTTATGGACTTTTCGGATTTTTACCGAAAACTTTAGTATGCCTTGAGAAATTTTCTTTAAGCGTTTATTTTGTCACGGAGTTCCCCATCGAAGATGAAAATAGTTTTTTTTTTAAAGCCACACGGAGGGAAATCTATGGATCGAAGATCCATAATTATTGATACCACATTAAATAAAAATTGATAATCCTCTCCCATAAATGAATATGGATGTTCCATCAATGCATTTTTGATAAATCACTATTGAAGTGGTATCCATAAAAACTATAGAAAAATTCTAAATAGTTTAAAAAACAAAATTTCATACAATTTGACATCTGGTTTTAGTAAGATTCGAACCCTGATCTTCTGGCACGTTAGCCCAGTGTTCTACCATTCGGCTACGGCATATTTTAAAATTTTTAGAAAAATGTTCAATCATAAAAATTAAAAAATTTTTGAATCCAAAAAATCGCTCCAACAAGTTTTAATATTGTTAGGTAATAAATAGTAAAAATTGTTGAACTATTATCATTATGCGTCCCAGAAAAATTTACACTTCGCCCATATATATTAATACGCTGTCTCTGCCATTATTACTATGCAAAAAATATAGATATGGATATAGCAACAATGGAAATTCATATTACGACCATAGATATTGACATGCCGTTGAAATATATTAGTATTCTAGCCATAAATATAAAAAATAGTACATCATTTCGAAATGGTTGACATGCCATTTTACCTTTTATTGGGAGCAAATAATATTTGATAACTTACTCATTCTGAATGAATATTGCATCAAACTAGTCGCTATCAATAGTGATTTGTCACAACATTCAAGGCATTTCTCTCAGTGCACCTTTTCTCCATGCATAATATTTATAAAAAACTATTAGCCCGGTAAATTTAGTTATCTTGTATAACAAAAATTTTGTGAAAAGCTTGGGTTCACCGCCGTGGTGTAGCGGTTAAGTGTTCGGCCTTCTACACCAAGTCGTGGCGGTTCGATGCCCGGCAAAAGTAACATCAAAAATTATTTAGAAAAAGAATTTTTCTAAACGGGGTCGCCCCTCGGCAGTAGTTTGGCAAACTCTCCGGGTGTATTTCTGCCATGACAGGCTTCTCAGCAAAAAATTCATTTGCTTTGCAAGTGCCGTTCGGAGTCGGCAAAAAACTGTAGGTCCCGCCAACTTGTAGGAAAAACTCAAAAGCAACACACCACAAGTTGGAAAGAGAAGCTCGGCTAAAAATCTCGTTAGAGGTTATGATAACCTGTTGGTATATCGCCGCCATTAGTTTTGGGTTCACCGCCAGATAATTACAAAAGTCCCTATGGATCCAAATGTGTGATAAAAAAGGTCTCTTCTAAAATTTGGCTCTGTATGAATTTCTGTTATTCAAAATATTTAATTTGACCGGACTACAGACCATTGCACTATGGTTCAAAATTGAATTTTTGAGGAATAAAATAGTTGGGGTTAAGCCATCGGTCTAAAATTTTGCATGGGGTATTTATAGATGAAAATAACGTCTTGTGGCAAAAATGGGCGGGCCACGCCCATTTTTCACTACTGCTGCCATACAAAGTGGAAACTATAAATTTAAATTTAATTTCAAACAAGATAGTTTTTTATATATTTCGATATAAACAGCATTTATTGAACTCGAAAAAACACAAAATCAAAACCTAAAAGTGCAACTCTGCATCAGGAACTATATTTCGATATAAACAGCATTTATTGAACTCGAAAAAACATAAAATCAAAAACTAAAAGTGCGACTCTGCATCACGAACATCTCCATCTGAAATTATATTACTTTAAAGTTTGTTTATTTGAAATGTGTTTTTAAAATCTTACCGTTACAATTATCAAAAGAATGATCAGTTTCAAGTTCGAATGAATAAAGAGATTCATAAAGGTCCTCCTCAGATTCGTAGTGAGTCCCGCTTAGTGCCGCTTTTGAGGTGGAAGGTAATTCACATTCATTAGCGATGTCAGGCATTTTTAAAAGGGAGACTACTGCAGGTGGCAGAGACAATTTTTGTTTGGCTTTATAGTTTTTCCGTAATGAAGATAATAGTGGATCAGAAGAGTCCATAGCTCTGCCGAAAACATCCTCCATATTGTGCACTCTTGAATCTTTCCTGGCATGTCCGATACGATCACTTTTATAAATTTTGTTACGCGCTTCCGACGCGTTTTCGCCTAAAACACCGAGTGGCAGTATCGCAAACTCCAATATTTGCGAAGAATGCAATCAATTAATTTTTTTATCTTACTTGGCCTACAAGGAGATTTGTTCACTGCATTGAGAACATAATAAAGATCCGTTTCTTTTGAGGGTTTCGCCGAAATTTAAGCAGCATGAAGCAATAAATTTGAGTTGTGTCCTTGTTCTAATGACACTGTAGACGCTATTTTTCTTTTCTGCCTTTCGCAAACCATATCATATTGGAGTTTTGGTCGGCCTCGAGGCTTTGCAGTAACGGTTTCGAGAAGTTCTGCCTCGCACTTTAACCACTCTCGATCGGCTTTTTTTAAAATTGCAAAACTTCGACTGTGTTTCTGCCACCTTCTATTGGCGTTTCTACAAAAAATTTTAACCTTGTTTTTTATTGATTCAATTTCTTCCTCCCCATAGCTGTTTTTCAATATTCCAACAACCCAATCGAACACCGCAACAAAATCTTTTTTATTATCAATCCAAACTTTGAAAATTTCGCCATTTTTGACTACACTTTGCTCTGAAAAAAAAAGTGAAATTGTAGCCTCGCTTGCAAACCCTTGCAGATAAAATAACATTTGCATTAAAGAGGACACTATTAGCTGTAACTATTTGATCCAACTTAGTTATATTCTATTTAACACAGAAAAAACGCACAAAAATCAAAACACAACACGGCTTATTTAAACTCAAAAATATATTAACGATTATTATTGTTTCAGAAAAAAGTTTGTTGTTCCTGATTTTACATACCTTTATTAATATTTTCCATTTTATAAACACACTTTATTCAAATTCGTTAGCTTTTTATCACCACTTGAGATTTTTATATAATTTGAGTAAAATCTTTTTTACGAATAAAAAAATCAAAACAAAGACTTTGAAAGCTTTCTGACAAACAATTGATAGCCAGCTGACATTATTTTTTTAATTTTTTATTTACTACAGTAATGTGTAATATAAGGTAATTATTTTTTTTGGGAAAATCAAAAGTCGATAATTGGGTTTAATTCCTCAATATTTCGATTTTGAGCCATAGTGCATTGGTTGGTTTATGATTAGGTTAGGTTCAAGTGGCTACCGTAGAGGCACACCTAGGCCAGTATTAAAAGGCCCGTTGTGATACCACCAACACTAGGAAAGTCGGTTCCGGGACCCTGCCATATGGAAAATCCCGGTATTAACGGAATTCTCCACATAGCAGAATCCCGGGACTGACGTTCCTATACCGACACCGTTACTCCTCCTCGAACCATTTAGATGACTTGATGAAGGCCATCAGGTCCTTTATGTCCAGCTCCGTGACCTGGCGTAGGCTAACCAGGAAGGGAACTCTCAAAAAGCGCATTCTCGCGCCACTTAAAGCCGGGCAGTCATCATCCTTACAACTCCTACAGCATCGTCGGTAGGGCACACCAAGTCTTTCTGCGTGCCTACCAATGAGGCAGTGCCCAGTCAATACGCCTATTAATATGGAGATTTCTCTTCTCCTTAGGGCATAAATTTGTCTCGATCTTTTATGATCCCATTTCGGCCAGGTTTCTTTGGATATCCGGCATCCTGGAGATTGCAGCCATCTTTCGTTGGCTTGGCGGAGTGTGTACTCCTTCGCTCTTTATCCCGAAGAACCTGCTTGGTCGTGCCCTGCCTCGCAAGTTCGTCTGCCCTACAATTTCCCTCAATGTCCCTATGCCCCGGGACCCATGTGAGGTTCACGCGATTCTGTTGGGCCATCTCCTGTAGAGATCGACGACAGCTGAGCGTCAGTTCAGAGTTGAACGAATAAGAGCCAAGGGATTTGATGGCCGCCTGGCTGTCGCTGAATATAAAAATGTCGTGTCCGATAGTGTGTTGGCCTATCCAAGCCGCGGCGTCCATGATTGCTGAAACTTCAGCCTGGAAGACACTGCAGTGATCAGGTAGTCTGAAGGAGAGCTCAAGGTTCAGATCCTTTGAATAAACCCCTCCTCCAACTCTGCCGTCTAACTTCGAGCCATCAGTATAAATGGAAGTGCCGCCATGAGTGGCGGGACTCCGATCCGTGCTCTCCCATTCTTCCCTGCTGGGAATGTTGATTTTAAAACAGCTATCTCCGACTGTTGTGGTCGCACAACGATCCGTGCTCAGCGGATGAAAGCTATAGGATCCCAAAATACAGGCGTGTCCAGTAGTGCTTGCGCCCCAGCCGGACGTTTCCCTTAGACGTAGAGCCGATGCTGCTGCTACCCGGTGCCCTTCCAGATCGAGTGGCAAAATGCCAAGAATGGCCTGGAGTGCTTCATTGGGCGTTGTTCTTAACGCACCGCTTATACAGATCATGCAAGATCTGTGTACTTTACCTAGCAGATTAAGGTTTGTTGCCTTGCTCAGCGCAGGCCACCATACCACAACTCCATAGAGCATGATTGGTCGAATGATTGCGGTGTAGATCCATTTGCATATTTTGGGGCTGAGCCCCCATTTCTTTCCAATGGCTCTTTTGCATGTGTAGAGTGCAATACTCGCTTTCTTCTGGCGCTGAAGAACATGCTCCTTCCAGGTTAGTTTCCTATCCAGAACTGTGCCTAAGAACTTGGCTTTGTCGGCCAGGTTCAGGTGCACGTCATTCAGTTTTGGTAGTGTTAGCGGTGGTATCTTATAGCGGTTGGTGAAAAGAACCAGTTCTACTTTTCCCGGGTTGATGCTCAGTCCGCAGCGCGAGCACCATGAGGAAACCTCTCGCAGTGCTGCTTGCATCAAGTCGCACAGGGTCTGTGGGAATTTGCCCCTATATACTATAGCTAAGTCGTCTGCATATGCCACTACCTTCCCGCCCCCCCAGCTTGTGTCTCGCAGCATTTAGTTGACAGTGAGGTTCCATAGAAGCGGGGAGAGAACACCACCCTGAGGCGTTCCCCTTGTGACATAGCGTGATAAGTCAACCGAGCCCAGTGATGAAACTATTCGTCTACCCCTTAGCAGTTGATCAATAAGTCCAATAAGAGACCTGCTTATGCCCAGACTTGTTAAAGCGGTGTTTATAGCATCAGGGCTTATGTTGTTGAAGGCTCCTTCAATATCTAAAAAGGCCGCAAGACAGTACTCCTTCTCATACAGCGATTTTTCAATAACAGAAACTAGGCTGTGAAGCGCAGTTTCTGTAGATTTCCCTTTGGTGTATGCATGCTGATAGCTACAGATCAGGTTGCTATCAATAGTAGAGGAGAGGTAGTCATTTATTATCCTCTCGAAGGTTTTGAGCACAAAGGATGAGAGACTGATCGGCCTGTAGTCCTTCGGCTCGTAATGAGACGCCTTCCCCGCCTTAGGAATAAACACTACCGTGGCACTTCTCCAGGAGCACGGAATGTAGCTAAGAGCCAGGCAGGCTGTATAGAGAAATACCAGCCATTTGGCTGATGTCTCCAGCGTGTTTATGAGTTGTGCGGGAATAATCCCGTCTGGCCCGGCAGCCTTGAACGGTTCGAAGCTCTTAACCGCCCACCTAACCTTTTCCAGCCAGGTTTGTTGTAGGTGCTACGGGTTCCTCATGCAAGTTCCCTGGGAAGTGCGTATTCAAGAGCAGCTCTAGGGTTTCCCTCTCCGTGCTGGTCCAGGATCCGTCAGGTTTGCGCAAATAGCTTGTGGCTGTTTGAGTTTTTGAGAGCACTCGTCTAAGTCTCGCTGTATCGTCGACATTTTCGACCCCAGTGCAGAAATTTCTCCACGATACTCTCTTCGCCTGCCTCAGAGCTTTTTTGTAGGCCCTGAGTTTAACTTTATATTCGAGCCATTGAGTCTCCGTGCCAAGGCTCTTGGCCTTATTAAATTGTGTCCTACATGATTTTCGGAGCGAGTCCAGGTCGTAGGACCACCAATGCGGCCTATGTTTACCACGTGGTTTTGGCACTGGGCAAGCCTGCTCTAAGGCATTCGAGAGCGCCGTTGTAAAGGTCTTTACCAGATCCTCCAACTCCCCTACTGATGAGGGGACTTGTGGGGGCAGTGCTGGTAAGTCCCTAGATAGTATTTCATTGTGTAGCTGCCAGTTAGTGTTACGTGGGTTGCGTTTCATAACCGGCTGCTCAACAGAAAAGTCTAGAACTATTTCTACGTACCGGTGGTCGGAGAATGAGTGCTCATCGAGAACGCGCCATTTTCTGACCCACTCATAAGCGCCTTCGCTGCATATAGTGAGATCTATTACCTCCCTACGGGTTTTAGTAATAAACGTAGGTTCGTTACCCACGTTGCAAACTACCAGGTTAGTTGTTAACAAATAGTCAAACAACGACTCTCCTCTAGCATTGATATCGGAGCTTCCCCACTGGACGTGATGAGCATTGGCGTCAGTTCCGATAAGAAGATGACCCATGGAAAAATTTGCCACCAGGTCTTTTACCTCCCTCTGTGGCGGAGGTTCTTCGGCGTCGTAGGGCATATAGACCGACGCAATCGTCAGACTGGTACTGTCGACTGTTAAACTGGCAGCTGTAACGTCACCATTGGTATAGTTGGGCAAGAGAAATGCATTCAGCTCAGACTTAACTAAAATACAGGCTCTAACCCGGCCCCCTTCGCTGGCTCGAATAAGCTTATAACCCTTAGTCCCCAAACCGCAAATCCTTGAGCTGTTGACCCAGGGTTCTTGGATGAGGACCACATCTACGTCGCCTTTAGAGAGACGACTGATTAAAGCAGCCGAGGCTGCTTTAGATTAGTAAGTCAGGAATTAGCTAGACTTTCCTATGCAAGCCCATTAAAAAAAGATCTATATTCTCTGCTGGCAGGATTCGAACAGGTGCCCTTTTTGATACAATTGATTTCCAACACAGATTCCAGGCACAATGCTACTTATAAGCATTTTAATCAAGTGCAATAAGCGTTATACTAATGAGCAAATATTTTTATTTGTACTTTTATACATCACCATGTGCATGAGTGTGAGAGTGAGAGAGGAATGCCCTCTACTTCTACGAATGACTGTTATCAATCAAAATGTTTATATATTGTGTACATTTAAACTTACTCGCCGAAAAAGTTTTGTAAAAGCCTTTTGGAAATTTCAGCAATTTAACAGCTACAAAAAAATTAATCCGCTTTGGTAATTTTCGGCCATGTTAGTTTTGCTTTAAGTCTCACAAAATTTTAAAAAGTTGCACATTCGTTTTACATGCAACTCCACTCAAACATTAAATAGTGCGAGTATATGCAGAAAAGTTGAAACAAAAATTGATTGTATTGCTTTCTTAAATTTTAAAATTTTCATACCTATTTAATATTTGAAACACATTTATTCAATGTGCTCCGTATACTATGTAATAGAGGTGGGCATCGTGCGTGTTTTTGACCGTGACACGAAACACGCACACGTGTGTCCATGTGCTCGTGTTTGAAAATGCGATATAGTGTCGTGCTGTTGTTGTTGTTGTAACGAAGTGTAGCCCTGCCCAGCGTGTACTTTTCCTTAACCTAAATTGTCATCAATTTCTTCTAACGGGAGTCCAAGGAAACTTGCAGTTTCAACAGGGTTGGACCAGAGGGAGATGCGTGTTAGAAGAGTGGGCTCCGAAGAGCAGATAAATAAATGGTTGGTATTATGGGGTGACGAGCCGCATGCCGGACATTCATTCGGCACGTCAAGGTCTAGTCTGGATAAGTAGGAGTTTAACCTGCTACAGTATCCAGAGCGTAATTGAGCCAGAGTGACCCTTGTCTCTCGAGGAAGATGACGCTCCTCAGCCGCGACGCGAGGTGGTTTGGCGTGCAAAACGGCGTTCAGTGGACAGAGCGAGACATAAGACGCAACGGACGTGTCATGGATGTGCTTCAGGGCCTGCGTATGTACCTTTGGATCAAACGGCGAAAGTGTAAGGTGCCGGATCTCATCAAAATGCTCACGTAGATGTGCCCTTACGGTCCTAGGAGGTGGCTCATACTCAAGCAGTAGTCTGTTGGGATGTTGTGGTTTGCAACAGTTCAACAGGTACTGCTTGTTTCGCATTTCATTGTGCTCCAAAACTGGGAGCATTTCCACCTCATGATGTAAATGATGTTTTGGAGACATAAGGACGCATCCCGTGGCGGTTCTGAGTGCGGTATTTTGGCAGGCCTGCAGTCTTTTCCAATGAACCTCAGCAAGCCCCGGCGACCATATCGGCGACGCGTAATTCAGGATCGGCCGACCAATTGCTTTATAGGTTGCCAGCAACGTTTCTTTGTCTTTACCCCAAGTGCTGCCGGCTAGCGACTTGAGAATTTTGTTGCGGCTTTGTAGCTTAGAGACAATTGCGGTTGAATGAGCAGCGAATTTGTGCATGGGGTCGAAAGTTACCCCTAAGATTTTGGGGTGAGAGACAGTAGGTAATTTTTGATCGCCTACGTAGATTTCTAACTCCATGCCAACTTGCGCCGTCCAGGTCGTGAATAGTGTCGCCGAGGACTTCGTTGGCGACAATGTCAGGCTCCGGGCAGTGAAAAACTCAACAAGAGAGGGGAGATAACCATTGATCCTGGAGCATAGCTCATCAACGGAAGTGCCAGAAGCCAGGATCGTACAATCGTCTGCGTAAGAGACAATCGAGACTCCATCTGGTGGGGAAGGAAGCCTCGAAATATAAAGATTAAACAGAAGCGGGGAAAGGACACCACCCTGCGGTACCCCTTGTTTAATCTTTCTCGGTTTTGATTTTTTGTCGTGCTCGTTCGTGATCGTGTTGAGCCCGAAAAAAAAACACGCACGAAAAAACACGATCAACTTTTTTCACTTTTTGTACTAAACTGGAGCACTTTTATTTTTTGTAAATTATATTTTTTTATAAGTATCTTAATTCCACTTCACTCCATCCCAAACTTCAATTTAACACTTGATTAAATACAAAGATATACATAGATTTTTTTTACATAATACATAAATACTTAATAGTAGGTTAGGTTAGGTTGCGAGGGCAGGACAGAGTGCAGGACCCTGCCCACCACTTAGGCCAGTCAAGTTGGCCTATTGTGATACCCTATGCGGTCTTAAGACCCACCCCATATCCGAGAATCAAACATCAACAATCTCACATTCTCACACTTGGATTAGAGGATCAAACCAGCTCGTGGAATCAATGAATTTCGATAGAACCCTAATATCCATTTTTGAAACCTCCGTGAGGTCGTCGATGAACGGTTGGCCGAGAATAGCCAATCGTCTTCTGCTGAGTGCAGGACATTGACACAGCAGATGTTGAACACTCTCCTCCTCTTCAATACATCTGCAAATGCGACAGTAATCGTGAGTTATTACGCCCATCCTAGCACCATGTGTGCCTATTAAGCAGTGCCCTGTTAACACCCTTATCAGAGATGAGACACCGGATTTATTAAGGGACAGCAGACAGTTAGTGCGTCCTTTGTTGTGCTGAGCCATCTCGTTAAGAGATCTGCGGCATTCAGTTAGCGACTTTGTGTTGTCGACACATGAGTTCAGTGCCTTTAGCGCGGCCTGACTATCTGAGAAGATAAATATCCGTTTGCCGTTTTGGGGCGTAGACGCTAGGCTTTTCACTGCACCGTGTATTTCCAGCATTTCTGCTTGGTACACGCTGCAGTGGTCGGGAAGACGAAAGGAGATCTCTAGTCCCAGGTCCGGTGAAAAGATACCTCCACCCACCTTCCCTTCAAGCTTAGAGCCATCGGTGAATATGTTCGTGGCATTCCGAACAGTATGCGGTCTGTTATCCCATTCTTGTCTTGTGGGTATTTTCACCTCGTAGTTCCTAACAAACACGTTGCTTGGCGTGCAATAGTCAGTATGTAATGGTATGCTCACTGTTGCATGGGAGCCTAAAATTGTGGCGTGACCACATGGGCCGCCCTTCCATACGTCGGTCTCCCTTAATCGCAGAGCTGTAATCACAGCCATTTCTTTAGCCACCAGATCGAGGGTTGGAAGATTCAGCATCGTGTTGAGTGCTTCTGTTGGAGGGCCCCGGTTATGCAGAGTTCTGAACTCCTTTGGACTTTTTGTAGCTGCTTAAGGTACGTGTTCTTGGTTAGTGCCTGCCATCAGACCAGCACACCGTAGAGTAGAATTGGGCGAACAATAGCTGTGTATATCCAGTGCACCACTTTGGGAGAGAACCCCCACGATATACCAATTGCTCTCTTGCAAGTAAACAACGCGCATGTTGCTTTTTTAACTCGTTCCGCTATATTGTCGCTCCAGAGTAGTTTCCTGTCTAGAATAACTCCTAGATATTTTACTTTGTCACTGAGTACTAAAGTTGTATTCCCAATTTTTGGTGGTATTAAGTTCGGTATTTTGTACCTCCTAGTGAAGAGGACAAGTTCGGTTTTCTCGGGATTAACCTCCAAACCTGAAGCGTTCGCCCAGTCGCATACTTTAGTCAGAGCATTTTCCATTAAATTGCAGAGGGTTTGAGGAAATTTTCCCCGAATGATAACGCAGATGTCATCGGCGTACGCAATCACTTGGTAGCCTTCAGCTTCCATGAGACGTAGAAGCCACAGGAGCGGAGAGAGAACACCTCCTTGCGGGGTACCTGTGTTAACGAGTCTGTGAATCGAATTACCGCCTAGCTCCGTTGTAATCCGTCTGCTAATAAGCAATTTGCGGATAAACTCCACAAGGCAGGCATCGACCCGCAGACCCGTTAACGCCGATGTAATGGCTTCCGGTAGAACGTTGTTGAAGGCACCTGCTATATCAAGGAAAGCCACCAGTGTATATTCCTTTGTGTCAATTGACTTTTCTATAACAGATACCAGAGAATGCAAGGCAGTATCAGTCGATCTACCTTTACTATAGGCGTGTTGAGCCCGCGACATATGAGTTGAGTCTATCGATCTTCTGACATAGTTCTCCAAAAGTCTTTCCATAATTTTACGTAGAAATGAAGATAGGCTTATTGGCCTAAAATCATTAGGTTTAGAATGGGATGGTTTCCCGGATTTTGGGATAAATACTACCTCAACCTCTCTCCATGATGCAGGTACATAGTTGAGCCTGAGGCAACTAACAAACATGGTTTTCAGCCAGGGCTTAATAAGCTCGGATGTTTGTTGTAACTGGGCCGGGAATATTCCGTCCGGTCCTGGCGATTTATAGGGCTTGAGACTGGCTAAGGCCCAGTCCAGCTTTTTATCATCGGTTTTTTCCTTTATCAGCTGATCCGAAAGCTTTTCATTCCCGACCGTAGTAGTAGCCGTGTCTGTGCATGTCGGAAAGTGAGCATCCAGAAGCAGATTCATTGTGTCAGTGCTCGAATCGGTCCAATTCCCATCCGGCATTTGTATGTGGCTCAGTGTCGCCGGCGATTTTGAGAGCACCTTCTTCAGGCGCGAAGCTGCAGATGTTGATTCGATATTGTTGCAGAAATTCACCCAGCAGGCCCGTTTGGCCTTGCGAATTTCTTTCTTGTAGTTACTTAATTTAGTTTTGTGAAGTGCCCAGGATGTTACGCAACCATCTTGTTTGGCTTTGTTAAAGGCCGACCTACATGTCCTTCTGAGATTATCTAGATCGGACGACCACCAGGGTGGTCTGTGGGTTTCAGCTAACTTTTTAGGCGGGCACGCCTTGTCTAGAGCAATCTTGCAGTGTTGATTGAAGGAGCTGACGAGATCGTCTAGCTTCTCATCATTTCTAGGTGTTACCAGCTGATTTGACAAATATTTGCTAATAAGCTTTTGGTAGTAACCCCAATTTGTTTTCCTAATATTCTGTATATATTTCGGACTTGAATGTGTATCTACTAAGGAGAAGCTAATGTACCTATGGTCTGAGAAGGAGTGCTCGCCTAACGCCCTCCATGAGTCTATGAGGTCTCTGTAAGAGTCGGTGACCAACGTTATATCGAGGACTTCCTCTCGGTTTCTTGTTACGAAGGTGGGTTCAGTCCCCATGTTACATATACTTAGGTTAGTGCCTAGTAGATAGTTATAGAGTGACTCACCTCGCTCATTAGTGTCAGTGCTGCCCCATTGGTTTTGATGGGCATTAGCGTCGCCGCCTAGCACGGTGATATCGTCCCGTGGTTTTGTGGAACTCACGAACTCTCTAAAATTGTTTGATGGTAGTGGACCTTGGTGATCGTGAGCCATATAGAATGATGCGAACCTGCAACCTCTACCCAGCCCCTCGACGCTTATCGCTGTCAGATCTCCGTCACTAAACTGGGGTAAGAGAAGAGCGTTAATATTTGATTTAACTAAAATACACGTTCTAAGTTTACCTTTATCTGTGCTATAAAGCTTGTAAGTAGGGGTTCTCAAACCACAGATTCTATCTCCAGTGATCCACGGCTCTTGAACCAGGAAATAGTACAATAGTACATAAATACTTAAAAAAATATGTGTAAAAATGGAGGGGAAGATCACTAAGTTTTAAAATATTTTTCAATCGGTGGTTTTTGAATAGAGCATTGCTGGAAAAAAGTATTAAAAATAATGTTATTTAAACAAATTTTGATATAGGGAGTTTTTGAAATAGGCCGACCTGCCACCCAGTCGTCGATACATACCTTATAAGCTTTAGATATATAAGTGCATACCATGTACAAGGTACATTTACAAATACTAGTATCGCTTGTGATCGAAAATTCGACCAATAAAATCTTTAGGGGATCGTGGGGTCGCTACCGTACCCCCCATCCTTAAATTTCGGGGACGACCCTGAAAATATACCGCCTATACCTCAGTTTTTTCAATTTCGTTTCCATCGTTCAAATCGGTCAAACTGTTCGTTCACAGGAGGTTCCTAAATTTTTTTATGTGGCGTATTTATATATAGATAGAAAAATAAAATAAAAATCATAAAATACCGTGTTATTTTTTTTGTGCTTGTTAGTGCGTGTCGTCCCAGCAAACCAAAAGAGTTCTAAATGAGCGCATATAGGACTCGTTCCTCGGAGCGGTCACATTCATAATGGGTTCATAAAATAACCAGAAACACTCATAAAATGTTCGTATTTGAGTGGTTTTGCTATGAAATTGGCCATTCATAAAAGAGCTCTCAGTCTTTTTTGAATGATTTTTTGAGCTATTAAACAAGTGCATAAAAGAGTCTTTTCTGTATGATTTTTTGTTCGAATTAAGAGCTTTTTCTTTTTAATTTCTATTCATATTCTGTTCCTTTCCCATTTTCTCTATCCATTTACTTCACGTCTTCCTTTTAAATATGTAAAAACCAAGGACTGAAACCGGAACCGAAACCGTAACCGTAACCGATTAAAACCGATTAATCTTTCAAAACCGAAACCGAAACCGTAACCGTTATTTTGATCTGAAAAAGAACGAAACCGAAACCATTTCAAAAGCCGGAACCGGTTCCAAACGTGTTTATATTTTTTGGTATCTTACTTCTTTTAGTGGGCGCATAGGTATTTTCTTTTATAAAGAGGTACCCTGAAAAATTTTTATGGAAGATTGTCGAGCAAGGTTAAAAAAAGACACCTTTTGACATCAATATCAAAATTTTGAAAGAGGAAGTTTGACTATAGTTGAATGAAGCGATCGAAAAAAAATTACGAGATCCGAAAAAGAAATGTTCAGCTGTCGCAGAAAGCACCACTAATATTAATGTCTTTGACGATTTATACATTTCATTTGGCTTCCATTCTAATATTTTTTTTAATAAAAAAGTAGAGTTAATTTTAGGAATTTGTTTTGAAGAAATTTCATCCATGCATATCGTTAATAAAATTTATTATTATATTGGAGAAAGTTCATCATGGCCGCAGCAAAAAAGTTATGAAAATTCAGACCTATTTCGAAGCTACATAGGTACCTGAGTATTTTAGTAGTAAAATTTATTTTGTTCGTTTTTTTATTTGGAAACCGAAACCGGAACGAAACCGTAACCGAAACCGAAATAAATGTTGAAGAACGAAACCAGAACCGAAACCGAAACACGTTGCAAAACCGAAACCGAAACCGGAACGTTATTTTAATCGGTTTCAGACCTTGGTAAAAACAAACGACAGAAAAACATACATTTTCAGGCAAAACATGCAATATTTAAGTTTATTTAATTTTCGTAGAGAAATTTCTTTCAAATAGGAAGAAAATCCTAACATACTTGAATCTAAATACCCAGCAAACCATAAGAGCTCTAAATGAGAGCGTATGGGGTTCTTTCCTATGAGGGCTCACATTCGTTATGAGTTCATAAAACAATCACGAACAGTCGTAAAATGCTCGTATGTGAGTGGCTTTTCCCATGAAACTGGTCATTCATAAATGAGCTCTCAGTCTTATGCATAAAATATTTTTTTCGAATGTTTTTTTGAGCTCTTAAAAGAGTGCAAAAAAGACTATTTCTTGAATGATTTTTTGTACGAATTAAGAGCTTCCTTTTCTTCTTAATTTTTATACATTTCTTTCCAATTTTAATTTTCCTTTCCCTTTCCCATGACTTCTTCCATTCCCTGTTCATGCATGGATGAAGGGGGTATGTCGCATACCCACTCAATTTCTGTTTTTGGCATTGGTGAGTAGTTTTTATGCATATCTAGATTTCTGTCTTATCAGAACCTGGCGAAAATTGTAGAATATAATTCATGGATGAAGGGGGTATGTACACAACTTTTCAAAATGAATTGTGGAAGAAGGGGGTATGTTCCGTAAACATAAACTTATGCTTTTTATTGCATATTATGCAACGTCTTTTATGGCTTTGCATAATTTTTATGTCAGTTTTCCATAAAGATTTAAAAAAACCTCAAATGTTTAAGCAAAACTTTAAAGTCAATTTTCTCGTTTCACTCAAAATGTGACATTTTGAAAAACCTCATAAAAAGGCTCATATTAGAGCGCTCCGAAGCTGGTTTGCTGGGTAATGAAAAGTAAAGTATTTATATGAGCACACTCAGAAATAATCATATAACGATCATATCGCACCCTAAATCAAAAACCGTCACAACTCAAAATTTTTTTAGGTCGCTTTCTTGGCATATATTGCCTTATAAAAAGTAGTACAGCCAGTACATCAAATTTTTTTCTTCTTGACTATTATCGTTACTCTTTAAAGAGCACAGTGATGCCAAGTTTGTATAAATCAAATGACTTTGGTGTGATCCAGAAGCAATTAACTGAAAGTTACTCTGATTTTGAGTTGTGACTCGTTTTGATTTAGTGTGCGATATGTATGCGCATGCTCAGAAAAACTCATAGATAAGCTCATATTAGAGCTCAGATTTAAGAGCGCTCCGAAGCTGGTTTGCTGGGGTGTTTTAGTGATTTTTCTCCGTGTATGTTAGTTCATATTTTCAAAAATCTGTTCATGGAACGTGTCGTGTCGTGTTACAAAAATCATGCACGCGCCCACATCTACTATGTATATTAGGGTGATTAAAAAAAAATGTCGACTTGGTCTTACCCCCTAAAAAGTTCGGTATTGATGAGAAAATAAGCCTTGCAAAAAATGAGCGCTCTAACTTAACCCTTAGGGGTGGCTATTTTTTTGACCTTTCCCATACATTTTGTGCGGGGAAAAATGGCATTTTTTTCAAAGTGAATTTTCTTTTAATTTTTGAAACTTTTTTGAAAATATTTTTACATACTCTTAAAGATGAAGCTTTGAAGCTTCCAAAATGGTATGCCATGTGTGATTATCCTAACTATTAAGATAATTAATGACTGAGTTTTGTACTATTGCACACACATACACAGTAACACGTATAAAATCTAGTCAATTTTAAATGGCTGTAATTATTTTAATAGTTAAGATAATCGCACATGGCATACCATTTTGGAAGCTTCAAAGCTTCAACTTTAAGAGTATGCAAAAATATTTTCAAAAAAGTTTCAAAAATTGAAAGAAAATTCACTTTGAAAAAAAAAATCCATTTTTCCCCATACAAAATGTATGGGAAAGGGCGAAAAAAATAGCCACCCTAAGGGTTAAGTTAGAGCGCTAATTTTTTGCAAGGCTTATTTTCTCATCTATACCTATAGTTTCAGGGGGTAAGACCGAAAAAAGAACCAAATTTTTTTTATTTGAATCACCCTAATGTATATACATACATAAATACATATGTGCATTCAATGCATATGTGTACAGGTGAATTGGAAAATTTAAAGTTGACGCCTATCCTTAGGTCATTGAAAATTTTAATTGCCTGTGATTGTTGCCGCTGATTGCTGATTGAAAAATAATATTTATATTTCTACATTTCACTCTGACGCTATGCATAATTTTTCAGGAATTTGTTATTACTGCAATGTATTTTTGGACGTTTCTTTTTTGCTTATAAAATTTGTACGACGCTTTTGTAATAATAATTACGTATACGCACCGTCGCACATATAAAGTGACATGCATTATTTTAAATACGTACGTATGTATGTATTAGGGTTCAGACTAACCGAGTTAATTGTATATGAGTCGGATACAGCTGTTTGGTTTGCAATTGTCGAGAAGTCGTAAAGTGTCGACTAATGGATTAACCGCTTCATATAATCGATTTTATTTATGTATATTAAATATACTAGTATAAGGGTTGTACCTGGGTGACCGAGCTTGCTCGGTGCTATCAATTTAGTTCTAACTTTACTTACCAACCTTGTGATGATGTGTTACACTCTCCTTTATATGTGGGCAAATTATTAAAATTTTGTAATTTTCGTAGGCGTGATGGACTTTTTGCGGACAACCCTACTTGAAAATATTTTATTTGGTATGTCAGCGAAAATACCTTTCATTTGATACCCATATTGGCATATCTAGCTTCATAAATAAAAAAATAAAAATAGGTGGCAACCCTGTAAACCTCCCCAAGTGACAACCCCAAAGTGTATAGTCTTAGAATCAATCATACTATCTATATGCCCATTTTCATCCCAATTAATCAAGCGGTTCTCGAGATAGTACCGGACCTACAAATATACAAATAATGTAAAACCTACAGTGCCTCCACATTTATAAGTACGCCTAAATCTATGCCCATATTCCGTGTAGCATATGGAAAATATGACGCGGACTTATGTAAAAGATATGTAAATTGGCACACTTAAAGCAAAAAATAAAATCGAAATAGTACAGATTGTTTCGGGATCGTTTCGAGATCATTTCGGTGTCATATCATACGATGTCATATCATATGATGCCATTTCGTATGATGTCTAATCAAATGATGTCATATCATATGATGCCTAGCTCTATAAATAAAAAAATTTAAATGTCATATGATGTCATATCAAATGATGTCATATCACATGATGTCATATCATATGAATGCCATATCATATGATATCATATCACATGATGTCATATCATATGATGTCTAGCTCCATAAATAAAAAAATTATATAGGTGGCAACCCTGTAAACCGCCCCAAGTGACAACCCCAAAGTGGTCTTAGAATCAATCATACTATCTATATGCCAATTTTCATCCCAATCGGTCAAGCGGTTCTCGAGATAGTACCGGATCTACAAATATACAAATATACTTCGGTGAGGTGGCAACCCTAGGTGACAAACCTACTTGAAAATATTTCAGCTGGTATGCCAGCGAAAATACCTTTCATTTGATACCCATATTGGCATATCTAGCTCCATAAATAAACAAAATTTAAATAGGTGACAACTCTGTAAACCATCCCAAGTGGCAACCCCAAAGGGTATAGTCTTAGAATCAATCATACTATCTATATGCCAAATTTCATCCCAATCGGTCAAACGGTTCTCGAGATAGTACCGGACCTACAAATATACAAGTTTTTTCCGAGACAATTACCAACCGAGTAATCGCTTAACGGATTCGTCCAAAAATCTAATAATTTCAACAGCCCGACATGCTTGTGCAATGGTAGATATGTATATGTATATTTATAGATAATTTTCCAACATTTGATTGCAAATCCATCAGCGCAAAATTGTTTAAATGAATTATTATCACAAAAAACACACTAGAAAATTAATTTTGTGGCACAAATACTTACATATTGGTGCATATTTATTGCAATATTTGTTTTATTTTACAAATGTAACAAATTTTTAGTTATGTGAGGTGTGTAAAACACATATGTTCGCAATGTTTACATCACGAGCTTTTAAATTAAGTTTTTAAATTAATAACTTGTATATTAAACCCCAAGGCTTTAACGAAATGCCTCCTGCCTAGTTTAAAAAAGAAAAAACAAAAAAAGGCGTAGAAGGCCGAACACTTAACCGTTACATCACGGCAGCCGCCAATGCACCTTTATCTACCGAAATAATTAAACAAAAACAACAAAATGCACTTTAAATGGCTGCTGAAAAGTTTTCCTGCATATTTTTGGATCACTTCCGTATTCTGTCGATTTCTGTCTTCTCCGCCTGGGCTACTTGGTTGGGAGTTCAGAAATAACGAGATATATGTACATTAGGGTCTTACCCCCTAAAAAGTTAGGTATTGATGAGAAAATAAGCCTTGCAAAACCCTTAGGGGTGGCTATTTTTTCGCCCTTTCCCATACATTTTGTATGGGGAAAAATAGCATTTTTTTCAAAGTGAATTTTCTTTAAATTTTCGAAACTTTTTCCAAATATTTTTACACAGTCTTAAAGTTGAAGCTTTGAAGCTTCCAAAATGGTAAGCCATTTGCGATTATCTAAACTATTAAAATAATTACAGCCATAACATAAGGGTTAAGTTAGAGCGCTAATTTGTTGCAAGGCTTATTTTCTCATCAATACCTTAAGTTTCAGGGGGTAAGACCGAAAAAAAAATCAATTTTTTTTTATTTGAATCACCCTAATGTACATATGTATGTATAAAATTTGTTGCGTAGTAATAATTTTTATATATAAATGTACAAACAAACATATCGCCGGTTCCAAAGAAAACAGAAGTATATACTTTTTAAAATTTTTGGGAAAACAGCATTTCAAACTTTTATTTTTTCATAGAACTCCATTGTAAAAATGAAATTTTGAATGCCGTTTCTAAAACAATTTAAGTTTTAAAATACTTCTGTTTACTTTGGAACCGGCGATATGTCCTTTCTGGTTTTTTATGATCCGTAACGAAGTCTGAAACAAGCCACGTAACTACAATATAATTTTTTATCTTTTGGGCCAAGCCATCCATGTGAAAAGTAATCAGAAATAAAAAGATGATACAAAAATTTTAAAGACAACCTTTATATGAATGCTGTCAAAAAGCCTCAGCAAATTTGTCGGTAAACAAAGACATGGTTCCGGTGTTTTTGGTTTAGAAATTTTAGTCATACCAGTTGGAATCAATTAGGGTACTCACAGTTCCCTTTTAAATTTAGAAGGTTTTAAAATTGCCACATTAACTGTGAGCACCCCTGCTCCGCTTCTTACATTGGCCTTTGCAAATACGGGCACTTTTTAGCTGAAATTATAATAACATTTAAATTATTTAAATAAATTAGAAAATGTAAACAAAACTTAACTTTTTTCCTTTTTTTGTTTTTCTGAATTTATATTTGAAAAGAAAGCAAAATGACAACTTTCAATTTTGCCACAAATTTAAACATAGGAATAAGCCTGGCAATATTGCCACAAAGTGGTATCTTCGATTTGCAGGCAAAACAAAAACAATAAATTTGAAACCTGGTAAATTGTCAAAATATTGCCAGCTGGCAATATTAACATGGCTGGTAATATGGGACTGTGAGTACCCTAAATATCTGATATTTGAAAATATAAAGGTGGAGTGCAATTAATAAGCTTTAAATGTTTTGTCGATAACCGAACTTCTATTTAGGCTCTCAGAATTGTTTGTCTCAAAAATTGATTACAATTGGTATGACTAAAATTTCAAAACCAAAAACACCGAAACCATGTCTTTGTTTAACGACAAATTTGCTGAGGTTTTTTGACAGCATTCATATAAAGGTTGTCTTTAAAATTTTTTTATCATCTTTTTATTATTTAATTTTTAGTTTTGGTGATTCCTATCCAAAATTTTATTTTTAAATATGGTACTGCCACGGTTCCTTTAACTAAATGCTAAGTTTCAAGTTCCTAGAGTACCAGAAAGTTAGTCAAAAGTCGATCACAAAATTCTGAACTTCAAATTAGTTTTCGAAATGTCTCGATCAGTGCGCCACCTACCGGAATTATTTTGATGAGGGATGGCATTGTCATCGGGTTGTGACAAATGTGTAAAGTTTCAAATCTCTAACTAACCTGGAAGTTACTAAAAATCGATCGCAAAATTCCAGGAGTCTTTTGATATTTTTGGTAATTATCTCGACCAGTGTGGCATCTAGCGGATACTTTTTTCGTTCACATTGCATTGTCACGGAGCTCCGACCTATGTTCCAAGTTTCAAGTGTCTAGCTCAACGGGAAGTTGGTGCAAGCAAGAAAGCGACTTAATATAAAGGTTTTAAAAAAAGAAATAGTGGCATACATAGGCTTCAAGAATTTCAATTTCGCTATTTAACACCCTTACTTATTTGGCAACTACGTATGTTCGAAATATTTACAAAACAAATAGATACAAAAGTGCCAACAACAGTGTTGGTTCTCTGCAAATTTGGCAAATGAATTTAGATTTTCTGCTCCAAAATTACCCACAAATGATTATATCTTGATTTGTTGTGTAAACGCACACCCACAACTAACCACAAAACAACAGCGAAATATTTAACGAAATTTGGAATTCTGCCGAGAGTGCGGATGTTCTCATGTGATCATTGCCGCGAATTGCTGTAACCGGAAACCGTGTAGAATTTTCCCAATACGTTTGCTTCGCTACTGTTGTACATATGTATATAGGTTAACTGTAATAGTATCCGGACACAACGTTTTCCTCTTCTTCGCCTTGAGCTCAAATTCTCACTATTAACGCTGCAGCGAAAACTTTTATGGATTGTAATACTATGGATATATTTCAATATTATTACGTCTATATTATGTTAAAACATATTGTTATTAATACTAATTAATGAAAAAATTCAAAAAGCTCGTTTTGCTCTAGTATCCGGACACTTTTGTTTCAGATCCGGAAACTTATAATTTGTATGAAAATTTTATACTTTTTATCTGGACAAATTTTAGTTGAATAGTGTAAACTTTTATTAATCATAGAGAATGTCCTGGAATACGTTTGAAGCATTTCCACAATGTTTAAAATTGGATTTTTTCGTATAATTTAAAAACATTAAATACTGAAAATCATGACAAATTTGGGTTTAGTTTTCGGACACTAATAATTTAACCCGAAAAAATTTATAAATTTGACTTTTTATACCTTTCATGAACATGAAATGGTATTATAACTTTGGTCCGATGTTTGTAAGTACGAGAAGAAGAAGAGATGGACCCATCAATAAGTATACCGAAATGATCAGGATGACAAGCTGAGTTGATTTAGCCATGTCCGTCTGTCCGTCTGTCTGTCTGTATGTGGCCACCATTTTGTAATATAGGAATCATTTGTCGGAACTGACAAGATCGGACCAGTATAACATATAGCCCCCATACAACCGATTGTTCAGATATAAGGTTTTTTGGCCAAAACTTCTGCAATTAAAAAGTTAGGAACGTAAAATTTTGCAACTCGAGTACTTTCTATATATGTAGTGTACATAGTGAAAATCAACAAGATCGGGCAAATGTAACATATAGCCCCCATACAACCGATTGTTCAGATATAAGATTTTTTGGCCAAAACTTCTGCAATTAAAAAGTTAGGAACGTAAAATTTTGCAACTCGAGTACTTTCTATTGATGTAGTGTATATAGTAAAAATCAACAAGATCGGGCAAATGTAACATATAGCCCCCATACAACCGATTGTTCAGATATAAGGTTTTTTGGCCAAAACTTCTGCAATTAAAAAGTTAGGAACGTAAAATTTTGCAACTCGAGTACTTTCTATTTATGTAGTGTATATAGTGAAAATCAAAAAGATCGGGCAAATGTAACATATAGCCCCCATACAACCGATTGTTCAGATATAAGGTTTTTTGACCAAAACTTCTGCAATTAAAAAGTTAGGAACGTAAAATTTTGCAACTCGAGTACTTTCTATTGATGTAGTGTATATAGTAAAAATCAACAAGATCGGGCAAATGTAACATATAGCCCCCATACAACCGATTGTTCAGATATAAGGTTTTTTGGCCAAAACTTCTGCAATTAAAAAGTTAGGAACATAAAATTTTGCAACTTGAGTACTTTCAATTTATGTAGTGTGTAGAGGAAAATCAAGAAGATCGGGTAAATATAACATATAGCCCCATACAACCGGTTGTTCCGATATAAGCTTTTTTGGCCCATACTTCCGCATTTAAAAAGTTCATCATCATCATTTATTGGCGCTTAACCGCCTAAGCGATTTTGGCCGTTTCGTATCAAAGCACGCCAGTCATTCCTTTTTAGCGATAACGGACGCCAATTGGAAACCCCAAGGGAGTTCAAGTCATCCTCCACCTGTTGTTTCCATCTCAGTCGAGGCCTCCCCCTTCCTCTGCTGCCGAATTCAGGCGACGATAGGAAAACCTTCTGTGCTGGAGCTTCTTTGTCCATTCGCATAACATGGCCCAGCCAGCGGAGTCTTTGGGCTTTAATTCGCTGGACTATGGTCAGATCTGCGTAGAGCTCGTACTTTCATCGTTAAATTTCCTTCTATACTCGCCGTTGGCATCACGGGAAGGACCATAAATCTTCCGGAGAACTTTTCTCTCAAATACTCCAAGGGCCATCTCATCTTCTCTTGACATTGTCCATGAATCTGAGCCATACATCAGGACAGGTATGATGAGAGACTTATAGAGCGTGATCTTTGTTCTTCGAGAGAGGACTTTACTTCTCAATTGCCTACTCAGTCCAAAGTAGCACTTGTTGGCAAGAGTGATTCTCCGCTGGATTTCTAGACTGATATTATTTTCGGTGTTGATACTGGTTCCCAAATAGACGAAGTCCCTCACAGTTTCAAATTTGTAACTATCAACAGTGACATGGCTGCCAAGGCGCAGGTGCGCCGATTCTTTCTTTGATGACAGCAAATACTTCGTCTTGTCCTCGTTCACGGCAAGACCCACTTTTTTCGCTTCCTTATCCAGTCCAGAGAAGGCAGCGCTTACGGCGCGGTTGTTAAGTCCAATGATATCGATATCATCGGCATACGCCAGCAATTGCACGCTCTTGTAAAAGATTGTACGGGTCCCGTACGATATGTCGAAAAAAAAATGTCGAATTTCCAAGACCGAATTTAAAAAAATTTTAAAATACCGAAGAGATTTTTGACCGAAAAAAAAAATGTCGAAAAAATGCAAATGACCGAAAAAGGTCGAAATTTGGATGCTTAATGTAAAACTTCGGAAATTTGAGTTTAACAACGTGTTTTATGACAGTATACAATTATTTATCACTTCCTTACCTCTTACCAAGAACTTTTCAACCATTTTCCAATACATAGCCTATTCACATTTTCCCCTTGTTAGAGGTAACAACAGAAATATTCACAGACATTTTCGGGCTACAAACTGCACATGTAAAAATTAAGATTGAGAATGACTTATGATTTGTACTTATTAAAAGCATAACACTAATCATTTGGTAATGATCATTTCGAGAAAGTTACCGTTATCTTACTGAGCTAAACTATGCTGGAGTCACCAATGGCAAAAATAAATCGATGTGTCTTTGATGCGAAGTCTATGTACATTTGTTTCGCTATATATGTACATCGATGCTTCGACTTGGTTAGTTTTCTAATAAGTGTATATTTTTCTAATTACGTGCATATTTTTGAACAAGGAAAAGATGTTGGTCCAATTTACTTTTGTTTTTGGACAAGTGAGAAACCGAAATAACGTTTAAACGTTCAAAATTTCACAATTTTTATAGAAACATCGATGTATCGATACTTCAAATATTTACGTGACTATAAAAGTCGCAAAAAATCAAAATTTTTTTGACATCTTTAAACCGGAGATTCGTTTCTGAGAGGTTGTTGTTAATTATATTGAGAGAGCTTAAGAGTTTGTGCTTGTAACTTTACCGTCAGGTTTTATATTTGCTTGCAAGAGCTATTGCAAAACACTAGAAAAATAATACTCAACATTAATATATAAGATGTAGAAACAATGTAATGAATGATGTGTTAAATTCGCGCGAATTTTACACATCATTCATTACATTGTTTCTACATCTTATATATTTTTTTTTCGACATTTTTTCATTCGACATTTTTTTTCGAGACATTTTTTTTCGACCTTTTGTGTTTTCGGCAAATTTTTTTTCGACATTTTTTTTTCGACATTTTTAGTTTCGACTTCTTTTTTTTCGACATATCGTACCAGACCCGATTGTACCATTGCGGTTTAGCTCTGCTGCTCGAATTATCTTCTCCAGCATCAGATTGAAGAAATCGCACGAAAGGGAGTCGCCCTGTCTGAAGCCTCGTTTGGTTTCAAATGGCTCAGAGAGGTCCTTCCCGATTCTGACGGAGCTGTTGGTATTGCTCAACGTCATTTGACAAAGCCGTATAAGCTTTGCAGGGAAGTCAAATTCAGACATGGCGGCATACAGGCAACTCCTTTTTACGCTGTCAAAAGCGGCTTTAAAATCGACAAAGAGATGGTGAGTGTCGATTCTCTTATCATGGGTCTTCTCCAGGATTTGGCGTATCGTGAAAATCTGGTCGATGGTAGACTTACCAGGTCTAAAGCCACACTGATAAGGTCCAATCAGTTTGCCTACGATGGGCTTCAGCCTTTCACACAACACGCTAGAAAGAACCTTATATGCGATATTAAGAAGACTAATTCCGCGGTAGTTGGTGCGGTTAGCGGGATCGCCTTTCTTGTGGATTGGGCAAAGCACACTTAAATTCCAATCCGGAGGCATGCATTCGTCTGACCATATTCTGCATAAGAGGTGATGCATGCTTTTTACCAGCTCTTCGCCTCCGCGTTTGAACAGCTCGGCGGGTAGTCCGTCTTTTCCAGGCGCTTTGTTGTTTTTGAGCCGGGATATAGCTATCCTCACTTCATCATAGTCAGGTGGTGGGACGACTTTTCCATCGTCAGGGATTGGGGTATCGGGTTCGACGTCTCCCTCGCAATTTAGCAGTGAGGAGAAGTGCTCCCTCCATAATTTAAGTACACTTTGTACGTCGGTTACCAGGTCGCCATTATTGTCCTTACAGGAGCTTGCCCCGGTCTTAAAACCTTCCGTCATCCGCCGGATCTTTTCATAGAATTTTCGGGCATCATTCCTGCCAGCCAGCATCTTAAGCTCCTCACACTCACGCCTTTCGGCCTCACTTTTCTTTTCTCTGAAAAGGCGTCTCTCTTCCTTCTTTGCCTCGCGATATTGTTGCCAGACACTGCGGGTTGCGCCCGTTCGCAACGTCTCCTTGTAGGCAGCGTCCTTTTTTTCGAGGCAGTTTTGCATTCCTCATCGTACCAGTTGTTCTTGCGGGCTCGCTGGAACCCTATAGTGGCCTCAGCGGCGGTACGCAATGAGTGAGAGATATGCTTCCATTGCTCGGTTACATCGTTAGGTCGAGGATTGCCCTCTGCTAGCAGGTGTGAGAGTCGAGTTGTGAAATTATCAGCTGTCTGTGTCATGCGCAGCTTCTCGACGTCAAACTTTCCTTCCGTTACTGTGCGCACTTTCTTCGTTGCACAGAGGCGTGTGCGTAGCTTGGCTGCGACAAGATAATGGTGAGAGTCAATATTGGGACCACGCAGTGTACGCACGTCCAGAACGGTGGAGCTATGTCTGCTGTCAATCAAGACATGATCAATCTGGTTTCTAGTTCTTTGATCAGGGGACAGCCATGTGGCTTGGTGTATTCGCTTATGCTGGAACCTGGTACTACTGATGACCATATTGCGAGCAGCGGCGAAGTCAATCAACCTAGTGCCGTTGGGGGATGTTATATCGTGGAGACTGAATTTTCCAACTGTGGGACCAAAGACTCCTTCCTTGCCCACCTTGGCATTAAAGTCGCCGAGCACGATTTTGATATCATGCTGTGGGTAGCGATCATAAGTCTGTTCAAGTTTATCGTAGAAGGAGTCCTTCTCTGCGTCGTCCGTCTCCTCAGTCGGCGCATAGGCGCAGATAAATGTTATGTTGAAAAACCTCGCCTTGATGCGGATCGCAGCGAGACGCTCGTTCACAGGAGTGAACGCTAATACTTGGCGGCGAAAGTCTCTTTCCCACCACGAATCCTACACCACGCGCTTTGCCGCGTGTCTGGCCACTGTAGTATACGTCACAAGGACCGATGGTCGTCTTTCCTTGCCCCGTCCATCGCATTTAGGAACGTAAAATATTGCACCTTTAGTACTTTCTACATATGTAATGTGTATAGTGTAAGTCAGTACAATTGAACACGTATAATATATAGCCTCCATTCAATCGATTGTTCCGATAACTCGGATCCTATTATTTTGTAAGTTTTTTTAAATTATAACAAAGATGTGTAATGTGTATAGTAAATATAGTTAAATTGAAACAGGCTGTACTGGGGATCGAACAGTGAAAATCGTGACGCTTATTCATGAAAGGTATATAGCCTTCGGCACAGCCGAAGACAGCTTTCCTTACTTGTTTGTTTATGAAATTAAAATTTGTTATACATATTTTAAACAAGTACACCCGCTTTCACTATTTTTTTCTAGAAAATGCTTCAACCCTTGACACTAAAATGACGCGTATCTTTTTGAATATTACGAAAATTTTCAAACTGATATTTTAAAAGTAAGTATGATTGTAAAATATCTAATTAAAAACACAAATAACATAAAATATATCTTTTAAATTATTTCTAGCGTGCTGGAAGGTGGATTTGCGGAAAAAGAAAAAGGGAGAAAGTAGCTGCTATTCAGGGATCTCGGGATGTCCTCTGGGTTGTATGACCCACTATATATTAAGTTGTGATGCCTAACATGTAAACCAATATCAGTACTTACACGCTGGCAAAAAGATATACAATTTTATTATTTAATAAAAAAACTGTATACCTAAAATTTAGGTTTGTTTATTGCATTATTTTTCGCATTGAAATCAGTCGGTAAGGCAGTCTAGGAAGTCGGTTTTTCTATCGAAAACTAATTGTTTACGAGTACATTTACGATAAAAAGACGGACGTAAAAAGATTCATATACGAGTGCTTTTTCGATACTTTTACGACAATCGTAGGCAAAAAACATTTCAGAGCGAAACCGGATTCGTAGGCGAATCGTAAACGGATATCATAAACGATATTTTATCAGTTTTCTTCGAGAAAACGTCAGTTTACGAGCTCTTTTACGATGATTTTGCGAGCTGCTAAAGCATGCTCGTAAACAATTAGTTTTCGATAGAAAACCGACTTCCTAGACTGCCTTACCGATTGATTTCAATGCGAAAAATAATGCAATAAATAAACCTAAATTTTAGGTATACAGTTTTTTTTATTAAATAATAAAATTGTATATCTTTTTGCCAGCGTGTAAGTACTGATATTGGTTTACATGTTAGGCATCACAACTTAATATATAGTGGGTTATACAACCCAGAGGACATCCCGAGATCCCTGAATAGCAGCTACTTTCTCCCTTTTTCTTTTTCCGCAAATCCACCTTCCAGCACGCTAGAAATAATTTAAAAGATATATTTTATGTTATTTGTGTTTTTAATTAGATATTTTGCAATCATACATACTTTTAAAATATCAGTTTGAAAATTTTCGTTTAAAATTTTTTGTTTGAAATTTTTTGTTTTATTTTTTTTTTGACGTGACAGGAAAAGCTTCTTTTGTTATTGTTTTTTTATTCGAGAATAGCTCGTAAATCGCAATGTTCGTAAAATGTACGGTACCTTGCTGGCTGGGCTGTAGGAAACTCCAATACACTTACAAAATTTTTGACAACACCTTCACAATGACAAAATTTTTTTTTCTATTCCCCAGCTAGCAAAATCATCCTAAAAGAGCTCGTAAACTGACGTTTTCTCGAAGAAAACTCTGATAAAATATCGTTTATGATATCCGTTTACGATTCGCCTACGAATCCGGTTTCGCTCTGAAATGTTTTTTGCCTACGATTGTCGTAAAAGTATCGAAAAAGCACTCGTATATGAATCTTTTTACGTCCGTTTTTTTTATCGTAAATGTACTCGTAAACAATTAGTTTTCGATAGAAAAACCGACTTCCTAGACTGCCTTACCGACTGATTTCAATGCGAAAAATAATGCAATAAACAAACCTAAATTTTAGGTATACAGTTTTTTTATTAAATAATAAAATTGTATATCTTTTTGCCAGCGTGTAAGTACTGATATTGGTTTACATGTTAGGCATCACAACTTAATATATAGTGGGTCATACAACCCAGAGGACATCCCGAGATCCCTGAATAGCAGCTACTTTCTCCCTTTTTCTTTTTCCGCAAATCCACCTTCCAGCACGCTAGAAATAATTTAAAAGATATATTTTATGTTATTTGTGTTTTTAATTAGATATTTTGCAATCATACTTACTTTTAAAATATCAGTTTGAAAATTTTCGTTTAAAATTTTTTGTTTGAAATTTTTTGTTTTATTTTTTTTTTTTGACGTGACAGGAAAAGCTTCTTTTGTTATTGTTTTTTTATTCGAGAATAGCTCGTAAGTCGCAATGTTCGTAAAATGTACGGTACCTTGCTGGCTGGGTTCCTTTTTACTTTGACTTTCATGCCAGAAGAAAAAAATTGTTTGAAAATTTTCGTAAATTTTATTTTCAAAAATGTGAGAAAAAAATTAATTTGTGTGTTTTGCGCTCCAAAGCACAACAAAAATGGACATTAGCGTTGAATATTATTCCTGCTGTGAAGACGACGGCCACTTGCAAGAAAAAAGGCCTTAAAGATAGTGTAGTGAAAGAAGATATTATCAACTGCAGCGGCAGCCTTGCAATTGGTGGACGCAGTGTTAACATAGTTGTTGAATTACTTTTACACATATGATATTATACAAAATACATTTGAAATAAATATATACTACAAATCGGGTGTGTTTTTATTTATATATATTGTTTTATTGTTGTTGTTGTAGGCTTCTTGTTGTTGTTGCAGGTTTGTTGTTGTTGCTAAGCTTTGTTCACTCATGCCTGACTGACATCTATGTCACGAATGAAGGAAAAGTGTCCGGACAAAGATAAGGAGAGCCTTATGCAGTATTTAATTAGTAAGAAAGAGACGCAAAACCATACACGTATACAAATTGTTTATTCAGGATTGTAATGTCGCTCTTGAAAACCAGAATGAAACTTTGCACTACGGCATGAAATAGATTTCATTCAACCATACCTGACATTTGACTATTCAAATGACTGATATATGTCTAGTAGGGTAATTTGATTTTTATAAAATTCTCCTAGTTTATGCAGAAAACGTGTAGAAATGCGTTTATGTTTTTATATGCGACTATTTATGAGCGATTTATCTATACTACGCAAAAAAGAACATAGTGTCCGGATACAAGTACAGTTACCCTAATCACAGTTAGTATGATAAGCTAGTTTTTGCTAGTATTGCTAATAAGTATTAGGACATTCAGTTCGTTTGTTGTTGATGTTTACGTTTTTCCCCTTTCACTACCTTGGCTGATGTCACGAGTGCAACGTTACATTCCAATATGCATTTGGCTGGAGTTTAATCCGCAGCACTCAGCATTTACCACGTGCAGTTTTATTCATACGCACTCACATATATCAGCAAATACATAGCCGCTAAAAAATGGTGCAAGGAGCAATAAAAATATTTTTTATATCACAAACAGTTGAACTTTTCGTAAAGAAATTTTCCTCACTCCCTACCTTATCTCTAGTCTTCTTGTACTCATCCATCTTCTTCTTTCTCTTCCTCTACTACTTTTATTATATGTATCATTCCTCCTTCCCTTATTTTCCCGTTTTGTTTTTCTTCGATTATTCCTCTTCCCTTTCTTCTGCCTCTTAGTCTAGCTCTTCCAGTTTATATTTACATAAGGAACTATTCCTATTCCACCATAAAGAGACCCTTATTGAAATCTGTTGTTGAAGTCGTTCTTGAGTTATTTGGACCTAACGCACACAATCTTTTAACCAGTGATTAGTAATTTTGTCCAATTACTATTTATTTGGTGTAAACCAAATGCTGAAAAAGAACCGTGATTCGAATTTCAATCTCGCTAATGGCTTGTTGTCATTAGGTTAAAATATGACATCAAATGTTGTCAAACCAATTAAAACGGCTGGCATATTGTGTCAATTGCGTTTGTAGTCAGTTTTGACAACACATAGTGATGCATGTGAAAACGATCGAATTTCAGTTTGCCAGAATTTTAAACGTTTGACACACCAAATAAAATTCCAACATGTTGGCAAATGCGTGTAATTTGACGTGCGCACAGCTGATTTTATCGTCATGCCAGTATTAAAGACATGGTGACAGTTGAGTCAGTTTTTGAGGTCAGTCATTTTGACCTAATGAAAACCAGCCATGATATTATCAAAACGCTTTGTATTTATTTTTCTGATAATATTTCATAGAATCCTTGCACTGCCTGAGCATCGAACCATATTCGTGTGAGAGAATTCTATGAGCGACTGGCTGAATGATATGCCACTGATCGGGTTGGTTTGCCAGTGTCTAATCACAGCTTTTGGTTTACGTTGCTTGTTGTTATTTGGCAGAAATACACTCGGAGAGGTTGCCAAACCACTGCCGAGGGCGACTAAGTTTAGAAAATGCCTTTTCTAATGTCCTGAGTTTCTAAATCACGGTGACTAGACGCGACGCGATCACTTACGTTCACCATCACCCTCAAGTTCGTAATTTATAAGCACGTAAGTTTTCGCGTTCATCCAGTTACGCTATCACGGCGCAGTCACTGCGTTTGACACAAAATAAAATAAAATGTTTTAGTGCTCTTGCCTTATTTTTATTGTTGAATAATGATAATAAAGCAAGAAATTATAAAATTTTGTGAAAATAGTATTATAGTGATGGTTTGTTTGTGTTTGAGTGTTTTGTTTGCATTTGTGACTGTTTATTCGCTTCGTTTTCGATGAAATTGGAAAACTTCAGCATCTCAGCAGCTACCGAGTGCCAAAGCGCGTTGAAGCATGTCAGAAGACATAATTATTTTTATGTGAAATATGTATATATTTGCAAACCAATTTGCAAGATGTTGTATGTAATATAATAGTACATTTACACAGCACCAAATTTGGCGAAAAATTGCAAATTTGGCGCTTTTTTCCATACAAATTTCATTTTCCAAATTTGGAATTCCATCGCATTTGGCCTCATTCGCTGAACAATACAATCCACAATTCCTCAAAATAGCAACCCTGCCTGTGTTCCACATTTAGAATTGCCCAGCAAGATGGGTAATTAACGTGTGAAAACTTTTGCATTATGCACAGTTCTAAATAACAATTTCAACTATTTTTTTATGATATTGGACCAGTTCCACTAAGAAAAGAGAGAAGCCTTCTTGATTCTTCATTTATTATTACTCTACATGTGTTTAAAATATCAAGGTGGTGCATATTCTTTCGGTGGCTTTGTATTCTGGTAGAAGATTATTGCAGGGAAGGTGAAGCCAAATGCAAATTTGCCAGTGTAAACAGGTTCGAAATGACACATTCAAATTCGCCAAATTTGGTGCAGTATAAATGTACTATAAGGGTGTTATGTGATAGATGGTGCAGGCCCGCGGTTAAATGAAATCTCCGCTTTGGACCAATCGATCCAAGATAAGGGTCGAATACATAAAGCTTTGTTAACCTCGCCTGACATTTGCTACCTCAAAACTTTGCGTCCAACTTCAGAGGTATGCTACAATGAACGCCTTGACGCTTCTCTTTTATACATTTGTTTTCGTTATTTTTTTCTTTGCATTCGTTGTGTTTTAGTTAATTTATTAATTTAATAGAGAAAAAATGAATTAATTATTATTTTCTCCAACATTTTATTCTTTAATTGAAGCAAAGTCATCAACATCTCATTGTCAAAGCAAGCAAAGCAAGCAAAATTTGAGAGTTTGCCAAATTTCAACCTCGCTTCAACTTTGAGGTCTCCAATTTGCCATGCTTGGTTTAAATACGTATACTGAACTTTTCTGTCAAAGTCAAGGTTTGAGGTAAAGCCAAAATAAAGTTTTATGTAACTGACCCATTATTCGGGTCAAAAGTCCAAATTTAAGTTTTTTGGATTTTTCTCGAAAACGGTAAGTTTTTTCTAAAAATTACTTAAAACAAAATTGTAGACCTTGAATTTCCCTATAAGTCTCCAGTAATGAAATAACGCACTGAGAGAAATGCATTGAATTTTGTGACAATATCGCTCTTGATAGCGACGATTTTGATGCAATATTCCTTCATAATGAGCGAGTTATCAAATATTATTTGCTCCCAATAAAAAGTAAAATGACATGTCAACCATTTCGATATGATGTACTATTTTCTATATTTATGGATAGAATGTTAATATATTTGAACGGCACATCCATATCTATGGTCGTGATATGAATTTCTATTGTCGGTATAGTTATATCCATATTTACTGCATAGTAATAATGGTAGAGACCGCGCATTAATATATATTGACGAAATGTAATTTTTCTGGGACGCATAATCATAATAGTTCAACAATTTTTACTATGGATTTTCTAACAATATTACAACTTGTTGGAGCGTTTTTTTTAATTCAAAATTTTATGAATTCCTTATGATTGAACATTTTTCTAAAAATTGTATAAAATGCCGTAGCCGAATGGTAGAATACTGGGCTAGCGTGCAGAGGAGCAGGGTTCGAATCTTACTGAAACCAGATATCAAATTATATAAAATTTTGTTTTTTTAAACTATTTAGAGTTTATCAATAGTTTATATGGATACCATTTCAATAGGGATTTATCAAAAAAGCATTGATGAAACATCCATATTCATTGATGGGACAGGATTATCAATTTTTATTTAATGTGATAGCAATAATTATGGATGCTCCATCCATAGATTTCCCTCCGTGCGCGATTGTGAAATTACCTCTACATATTTTATGCGCATACCATACATGCCATGTATAGACCTTTCAAGATTTTCCCCGAACACCTAGATTGTGTAAAACGATAACTTTTGTGATTTATAAACTACGAATTGGGTTTCACTTGGGTGAACGTGACTCTTCGCGTCGCGTTTCGTTTTATAAAATCAGACCATAAATAATTGTTTGATGTTGGTTTGGAAACCAAACGAGGCTTCAGACAGGGCGACTCCCTTTCGTGCGATTTCTTCAACCTGATGCTGGAGAAGATAATTCGAGCAGCAGAGCTAAACCGCAATGGTACAATCTTTTACAAGAGCGTGCAATTGCTGGCGTATGCCGATGATATTGATATCATTGGCCTTAACAACCGCGCCGTAAGCGCTGCCTTCTCTGGACTGGATAAAGAAGCGAAAAAAGTGGGTCTTGCGGTCAACGAGGACAAGACGAAGTATTTGCTGTCATCAAAGAAAGAATCGGCGCACCTGCGCCTTGGCAGCCACGTCACTGTTGATAGTTACAAATTTGAAACTGTGAGGGACTTCGTCTATTTGGGAACCAGCATTAACACCGAAAATAATATCAGTCTAGAAATCCAACGGAGAATCACTCTTGCGAACAAGTGCTACTTTGGACTGAGTAGGCAATTGAGAAGTAAAGTCCTCTCTCGAAGAACAAAGATCGCGCTCTATAAGTCTCTCATCATACCTGTCCTGATGTATGGCTCAGATTCATGGACAATGTCAAGAGAAGATGAGATGGCCCTTGGAGTATTTGAGAGAAAAGTTCTCCGGAAGATTTATGGTCCTTCCCGTGATGCCGACGGCGAGTATCGAAGGAGATTTAACGATGAGCTGTACGAGCTTTACGCAGATCTGACCATAGTCCAGCGAATTAAAGCCCAAAGGCTCCGCTGGCTGGGTCACGTCATGCGAATGGACAAAGAAGCTCCAGCCCAGAAGGTTTTCCAATCGTCACCGAATTCGGCAGCAGAGGAAGGGGGAGGCCTCGACTGAGATGGAAACAACAGGTGGAGGATGACTTGAACTCCCTTGGGGTTTCCAATTGGCGTCAGTTATCGCTAAAAAGGAATGACTGGCGTGCTTTGATAGGCGACGGCCAAAATCGCTTAGGCGGTTAAGCGCCAATAAATGATGATGATGATGATGTTGGTTTGACGGGGAGTCGATACCAGGTTACTTGGTGTAGTACCACGGCGTTTGCTATTCCATTCTTTAGTCACAAGATAACAGGAATTTGTGCAATAGAGTGTCAAAAAATAGCAAAAATGCTTAGCCGCGCCTAGGGAGTATCATTCAACTTTACTGCAAAACCACGCATGTGCCAGATGGTTTGTTAGGCTTAACCTGCACTCGAAAAGCAATGAATCCAAATATAACTATTATTTTGCTCTGTTCACCAAAAACTTTTGTTGGGTTAAAGATCAATTCTAAACATCTACACTGAGAGAAATGCATTGAATGTTGTGACAATATCGCTATTGATAGCGACGATTTTGATGCAATATTCATTCAGAATGAGCGAGTTATCAAATATTATTTGCTCCCAATAAAAAGTAAAATGACATGTCAACCATTTCGATATGATATACTATTTTTTATATTTATGGATAGAATACTAATATATTTGAACGGCATGTCCATATCTATGGTCGTGATATGAATTTCTATTGTTGGTATATCCATATCCATATTTACTGCATAGTAATAATGGTAGAGACAACGCATTAATATATATTGGCGAAATGTAAATTTTTCTGGGACGAATAATCATAATAGTTCATAAATTTTTACTATGGATTTTCTAACAATATTACAACTTGTTGGAGCGTTTTTTTTAATTCAAAATTTTTTGAATTTCTTATGATTGAACATTTTTCTTAAAATTTTATAAAATGCCGTAGCCGAATGGTAGAATACTGGGCTAACGTGCCAGAGGAGCAGGGTTCGAAACTTACTGAAACCAGATGTTAAATTATATAAAATTTTTTTTTTTTTAAATTATTTAGAATTTATCAATAGTTTATATGGATACCATTTCAATAGTGATTTATCAAAAAAGCATTGATGAAACATCCATATTCATTGATGGGACAGAATTATCAATTTTTATTTAATGTGATATCAATAATTATGGATGTTCCATCCATAGATTTCCCTCCGTGTAGCTTTGAAAGAATTTATCCCACTATATAACGGTTCTTGCTAAAGTTAAACAGTTTTTCGTCTCTCCTGTAAAATTTGGATGACAGCACTTACGTTGTTTATGCAAAAACACCGACGATATGTAAACATCAAAACAATTTATTTTAAATTTTTAAAATATTTTACACAAATATTTTACAAAAACTCTTCGCCAAACACTTGAATCTAATTTAGCTAACAAAATCAATATGAAAACTTGGGTTTTTGCCCCTAACTTCAAGTTATGGAGCAAATTGAAAATTTTAAAAATGCCAAAAACTCATGTAAGCCACGAAAAAATTTCAAATTTTCTAAAATTTCAAATTTTGTAAAATTTGTTACATAGTGTAACTTGTTTAAAACAATAAATAAAAAAACTCTTCGAGAAATCCTTCCATTTATTTTGTTAACAGAACCCCTTTTACATTTTTTAAAACGGTTGAGTTTTGTATCCTCTAGGTGATTTTGAGCCGCACCCTAGGAAAAGGGGGATTTTTGCCCCTAACTTAAATTGTGAGGGTATTCGCAATTTCTAGAATACAGTTTTTATACACTTGAAAGGACATTCAGCTCATACAAGCAACGAAAAAAAAATTTAAATATTGTAAAATTTGTTACGAAGTGTAATCCCTTTACAATAATAATTAAAAAAACTCTTCGAAAGTGAGCCTATCTCTCGGAAACGGCTGAAGCGATTTAGATAAAATTTGTTATATACACGGCTAAAAAAATGAACCTAAATTTTAAACCCGTATAAAGTTTAATCAATTTTTCAAACTTTTTTGTACAATATTTCAAACCGTCCAAATACCTACAAAGATTTTCAATTTCTTTTGGTTTCGATTTAAAATCTAAATGAAAAAGCAGTCTAAATTTTTTATTTTTGGTTTGTTTGAATGTAATTGAATTTTGCCCACAAAAATTCATGTGCATCATAGGTCAGCGGTAGAGTAGTCGGCTGTGACTCCTGAGCGTTTTCGTTCGAATCCTGCCAGCTGCCTAATTTTTTTTAGTTTTATTTTATTCTTAAAACTTTTCGGTTTAAAATTAAAACATTTTGGTTTGAAAATTAAAATTTTTTGGTTTAAATTTAAAACTTTTGGGTTTGAAAATTAAAACTTTTCGGTCTAAAATTCAAACTTTTGGGTTTGAAAATTAAAATTTTTTTTGAAAGCTTATTCAAGATTGAATTTTGCCAACAACATTTATGTGTGCGATGTAGCTCAGTGGTAGAGCAGACGGGCAAGATGCGGGGAGTCTTGGTTCGAATTCCCGCCAATGGACAAAAAATTTATTTTACCTTTAAAAAATTGTTAAAACATTTCTGGTTTATAATTGAAATCCGATTCATTTAGCCAATTTTCATGAAAACTGGTCTAGATTGAATTTGAATCCAAATTTAGTTTGGTCATATATGTAGTCCAAAAAAGTTTAAAATTTAGGTTCAAATTTTTAACCGTGTAGATAGTACCTATGCTTCATTTCAAGACTTTCTACTTGGGTGTTGTCAGTTCGAGCGGTTTACAGGATTGCCACCTATCTAATTATTTTATATGCGAATATGGGTATCAAATGAAAAGCACTTTCGGCCGTATAGCAACGAAGACATTTTCAGGCAGGGCTGCCATCTAACCCCATTTTATTTATTCCTTCTTATATCGACGAATATCTCGGAAACCCATTGATCTTGGTGCATTTTTCAGGGTTGCCACCTATATAAATTGTTGTTGAATAATGATTCAAGCCCTAAACTGCACAAATTTTTTTGATGGGTACGTATTGCAACTAATCGTTCGTATAAATGTGTCTATTTTAGTGTGAAGGGGTATGTGCAAGTGTGAATTACAATAAATCGGCGGCCACACATGGCACAGTGTGACTTTTATCGTTTTCAGGATGCCAAAACTAATAACAGCCAAACCATTGGAGCAATTTACTTGAATTGTAGAACCACAGTGCAGATACCTATATCTGTACTGCGATTCACTAACCTTTTTTAACCACATTTGTCGACGGTAACTTCGTTAACACAATTGCTATTCACTAACTTGTATCACCTCTTTTGTCACCGAATGCGATAAAACTCAATCAGCTGTTTTGGTTGTCGTCTTTACAAATAACAATTTATCGCGGTTTCTGTTGGCGTGTTTAAATTTTTAAAAAAAGTGTTTTACGTTTTTATTAAAGATTTTTAATATACAAAAAGATAATTTAAGAAATAACTGTGTTGGCAAAACCCAGTTAGTGGATAGCATATGTGATAACGCAAACCATTTGTGATAAGGTTAAAAATCTCGTTTGTGGAAACGATAAAAGTTAGCGAATCGCACTACTGATTTCAGAATCCGCCTACTTTTCCTCCCTGCCCCCATATAAGGTGCAATTTTTTGTGCCAATATTTTCTAGTTTTAAATCATTTTGAAGGGCGAATAGAAATTAAAGAAGTGTAGAACAACAAAACAGATACCTTAGTCTAATTTTAAAACCAAATTCGGTGTAATCCACCCACCTTTTTATCTTATTTTTATTTTTATTGGCCCTGAAAAATGCTTTTATACTGGAAACTAGGGGTATGTGAAATTATCTCTTTTCACATCAGATTAAGGTATTTGCATGGTGGTTCTAAACTACATATTTTTATTTATATTTGCCCTGCAAAATGATTTTAAACTTGAAAATATGGGTACAAAAACTACTCCTCATATTAAGGCATTTCTAATTAATTCCAGCCGGGGTAGAAATTGTAGTAAAATATTATGTCAGTATCTGAAACATAGAGCACTGAAGGCCATTTTGGTGATAAAGAATGGACGGAACTTTACCCACCGATATAAGGTTTTCTTTTAGTTTAGTTTTAGTGATATTTTAGCTATCGAAATTTATAAAATAATGCATTTGTAATCTATAACTTACCGCGTGGTAGAAAATTGCTTAGTTTTAAACAGTTTTAAAATTATTTATCAATGGAATGATATTGTTTGTCAAACTTTACTATGATAACGAGTTAAAAGAATCCCTTGAAGCACTGACTTGAGTTTGTGTGTGAATAACTTCTTAAAACTCTAGTTTTGATAAATTTTTAACACATATTCGAGAACTTTGGACATTTATGCGTGACGTAGATACATATAAAACGTTTGGGGAACCTTTGTTTTGTATAGTTTTGCCATCCTAAAAGCGATAAAAGTCACACTGTGCATTGACAAAAGGAATCTTTGAACACCCACATGTGGCATACCCATCCAAGTACAGTGTACACATACACATGATAGTATTAGTTGAAGTGTAAACAAATGGCATTATTCAACGTTCATATTTACCGTTGGCAATGCAGTTGTTTTTCCAGTTGCAAATCCTGTCGCGTGCGTGTGCTAATTTCACATTGGTAAGCCTTTTATTGGCATTCTCCCTGCTTTGCTTTGCCGATAATTTTAAAACACAACAAAAAATAAACAAATGCGAGCTACATACATTCTCAAATCCGTAAAGCTTACCTAGCTAGCTAGCTAGAAAAGAGTTTTAAAAATTGTACACGCCCGGGTATGTATTTAAATATACCCAGTCAGGAACTCAGCTAACCCAAATTGGATTTTAAGTTGACTACTACGAAACTAATCCCTTTTTATCTGGTGGCAAATTCGGTTGTCGATAGGAAAACGATCTGGGCTGAAGCTTCTTTGTCCACTCGCATAACATGACCCACCCAGCGGAGCTGCGTAAAGCCCGTACATATCATCGATACTCGCCTCCGGAGAACTTCTCGGTTGCAGTTCGAAGTAGTACTTGTTGGCAAAAGTTATTCTCTTTTGGATTTCTAGACTGACATCATTCTCGGTGTTAACGTTGGTTCCCAAACAGACTCAGTCCCTCACAGTTTCCAATTTGTAACTATCAACAGTGATGCCAAGGCCCAGGTGCGTATATTTTTTACTTGATGTCTTGTCCTCGTTAACCGCAAGACCCACTTTTTTCTCTGCTTTATCCAGTCCAGAATTATCTTCTCTACCATTAGATGGAAAAATCCCACAAAAGGAAGTAGCGCCTTGTCTGAAGCATCGTTTGTTTTAGAATGACTCAGATGGGTATTGCTTAACGTCATTTGACGTTATTAGATGGAAGGAGATGGATTGGAGTATCGTTAAGATTTGGTCGATGGTAGACATACAAGGTCTGAAGAAACATGAATAACATACAATTTCATTTCATTACATTAACATACAATGGGCTTCAGTTTTTCGCACAATACGTGTTAAGGCGATATTAAGAAGATTACCTCCGCCGTTATTGTTGCATTCAGCTGGACTGGGCAAAGCACACGTATTCTTCATCGTCAAGGTTTGGGGTATCGGGCTCGTCATCCCGCTCTCATTTTAGTAATGAGGAAAAGTGTCCCCTCCGGAATTTTCCCTTTTACAGTGTTCATCCGAGGGATCTTTCGATACAATTTTTGGCTATCATTTCCATCAGCTCAGGCTCCTCATACTCACTACATAGTTTATTTTTATAAGTATTTACAAAAAAGGAAGAATTCCCTGCTGAATAATATTACGCATGACTTTATATTAAGTCAGACCATCCTGTTTTTTTACTTACACCTGTTTTTTCTAAAATTAGTCATTTATATTAAAAGTACCTAGCTAAATTCAAATTAAATGTAAGTCAGATACTTATACATATTGAAAACTCGGTATACATACATGAACACAATCATATATGTAATAACTGTCTCAGAGGTTCAGATTAAGCTAAGCCGTTGCGAATCGCGAAATTGCGATCGTAACGAATGCCACCTTTGAATTTAGTTTGCTTTTTAAAGAAATTCGTAGAAAAGTCGTAAATTTTAAGCGTTAGCTACCACTAAAAATTTTTTTTGGTAATCAAATTTAAAAAAAAAAAGTAACCAAATTAATAAAACTTGTGTTTCCACTAAGCATTGTTCAACTTTTATTTCATGCTACATATAACTTCAACAAAATATACGGTTAAAATAATTATTAATTAACTTTTCTTGGGTTTGACAAAACAAATTAGTTTTAATTAAATAATAACAAAAAACATCATTACACATGTGACGCGTATGAGTAAATAAATAAATTTGTTGTACATTAGATGTATCCATATACCTTAAAATATAGTGAGATCGGGATGCAGTCCATTCCATACGTAATTGCCTTCATTTTCCCCTGAACACAACTCTTTTGATAGCATTGTGCTGTTTAAGGTTTTGAAATTAAGGCTATTTCTCAGGTTTGTTTTAATTAAATCCAAGCCGGAAAACTTTCTCTCCACCGCGGCTGAACTATGTGGTAGTGACCATAAATTAAAAGCAAGTAGCTAAAGATTATTAAAGCAGCTTTCCCCCATCCCATTTTTATAAAATGATACTTTTTCCCAAAACTCCGTTATATCCATGTCACTGGAAAGATCCAAACTTGAAAATCTAAGCAGTTTCCACTCCGTGATTACACAACCGTTCAAGCTGGGAAAATTGTTTAACAAAGGAGATAAGTTCTTTAAATCAGCTCTTGAAAAGTCGAATCTCTGTCGAATTTGATGTAAAAGTTCCAAGTAAAAGTTTCTGATGTTAATTTTTATCTCTTGTTTACAATTATCTGACAATTGGCTACTCTGCAAACAGGAATTAGCCTCGTTCCCTATAAAAATATCTAGTATAGGCAAATAATTGTTATTATTATTCATATCCAGTGAATCTAAAGAACACAAATTCGATTCGTCTTGCAATTACAATTATTATCGATACCATCACATTACATAGAGCCTACATCATCAAATTTTAATTATACATCTTACGCACTCAACATATTTAATGTTGTCGAAAACACAGTGTGAAAGTAAGAAAATGCAAAAAGCTTAGAAGTAACCAAAATGGGCAAGCGGTAACCACGTAACCAAATGAAAAATTGGTAAACATTTTGGTGAAAAGTAACCAAAACGGCAGCCCTGCAGGCGAATTCCAGAAATCTCCATCTCGTAAATGCTAAAATATGCTAAAATGCTTAAACAAATGAATTCTCAGAATTTTAGGAGATGACGCTTATTTGCGATTCTGATCCACAAGCTGCCTAGCTATGATAATAGTCCGTTATCTGCACTATAGTTGGCGCACAGGCAAGATGTCAATTTAGTTGTGATCCTTTACAACTCAGAAAAAGCCAGAAGTAAACCGAAACGCCCGAAGTTACTAGCTACTAATCCCTTACTTTTCAGCGTTACTCTACTTTTTTAATTACAAAATAAATTCCATTTTCGGTAATAAGATTTGTGTTTGTTTATTAAAGTCGGTTAAGAACAGATTTTAAATTGTTATATACACCTTAATTTAATTATTTATTGAGTTTTTCTCTATAAAATTGTTATACGGAAACAAAAAATGTTTTTGTAGTTATAACTTTTAAATGATAAATAATATTTCTTTTGTGACTCCGGATTATGATTTCTGGGACTGAAGCTCGACTTTTGATTCCTCTCCCGACTTTTTGCGACGTGTTTTTGTAGTTTTAGTAAGATGGAAAAAAATAAAATTTCCAAAATTATGGGCAAATACATAATTAAATATAAATTTTTCTTATAAATTACACATATTTATTGTTTTTGAGTAATTTTAGGGCCTAAAACAACATAGTTCTGCCCTTTTTCCTATTTTTTGCGTTTTAGCAACAACTTTTTTTCGTCGCCAAAATTTGCCAGCTTTTGCTTAGTAGCTGTCAAAAACAGCTGAGCTACGTTATCTGATTCATTTTGCGTTCATCGCTTAAATATGCCAAAAAATGAAGCAAAGATGGAGATTAATAGAGATTTTCTTTCATTGGAATCGCAAAAGTGGCTAAAATTTGGCAAAATGAATTTAGAGATTTTAGGAGATGGAAATTAAGCATTAGCGAAAACTGGAATTCATGTACTGGTTAGCACCAGCTGGCGTTATGCCGCGAAAAACTTTTTACTGCTTTGACTATTGTGTGCTGTCGAGTTTGGACACTTTTAATTGTTTTAGAATTGTAAGATATGCATTCTAATGCTACTTTAGGCCAGAAGGGAACACAGATGTAAATTTATTTAATTTGAATTATAGCCACCTAATAATTGAACACCAGTTCTATGTTTTGTAGGTAGTGCAAAACTAAAACAAAATCCACATCAATTTGCTCATCAAATCGACTATGTACAGGCAAATATGGTCTTAACCTTATCCCCCTTTTCATTCACCACCAACTGCACAAATCTCACACCTTTCCAGCAATATCACAAATACGTTGTGAGTGAGCCTGGCAGTTTTTTTAGGGGGTGACGATGTCTCAGTTCAAATATGGACCATTTACAACGTAGTTAACAAGTTCAAGAATTGAAATGTTATAAATTTGCGAAGAGTTTCAAGCATTCAATATAACCAAATAGGTACATACATACATATGTCATTAAAAGCCCTATGAGCCAGTTTTGACAGTTTAATATTTAAGCCGGAGCAGTTTGTAATAGATTTTGTTTGCAATAGATTTGAAATAATCGGCTAAGTCGACTTAAAAAATAGGACCAATAGAAATTTCCTTTGACGATTTTTAATAAGTAAGAGAGACTTTTAAGACTGTTGTACCAATATTTGGTTTATTCACGATTCAATCTAACATGTCTACCTAAGTTGTGAAGCACTTTTGTCACCAGAAGAAATTTCGATTTTCCTAATTTCTTAAGTCTACTTAAGCGATTGTTGCAAATCGATATGTTCTATGCAGTTTTACTTTTTTGCAGCAAATACAAATTTTCATTTGTGTGCCTATGTATGACATAGTAATGGCTAACTTCGGAACTGTCAAAAAATGTTTGCTCAAACCATAAATTTGGATTAATAAAAACAATATATCCCGCAGGATAACACGTTAAAAGAATTTGGGTGATAAATGGCCTTTTATCACTTTATCGCTATTGAAATTTTTTTCAATTCTATATTTGAGCGTTCATGCACATATGTATACTAGAGTTTATATCTATTGTACCTACATATTTCATTAGCGTAACGATTTTATTGAATTAATGTTTTAAAAAAATTAAATTGTTAAAATATGGACCAAAGCTTTTCCTTTAGAGTTGGGAATTTGACAGGTTTGTTAAATAAAATAATAAATAGTACGATGATATGAATACTGAAAGAGAGAAGCGTGAGGAAGATAGAACAGATTCAGACATTATAAATATGTATACAAATCTTGTATAACCACTTCACTTCGCCTTTGTTATAAGGCGATTAAAACCTATATCGTCGCTCCCAACGAAGACTATCACGGTTAGTTGTTTGCGTGGAAAACTAGCATAGTTTGCATAGAACTGAAGAGTGTTAGTCTTCCACGCAGAGGACTGAAGCGTGTTGGTCTTCCACGCAAACAACGAACCGTGCTAGTCTTCCACGCTAACTGAACCGTGGTAGTCTTCGTTGGTAGCGACGATATGTAGATACATAGGAGCGAGTGACACACAAAAAAAAAGAAACAAATACAAAATTGTTTGCATCGACATGTTCAAAAAAATTATATACGTTTTCCTAGATATGTTGTTAAATTAGTATTCAAGACTTGTGCCATAACAAAAACAAGCAATGTCCTGAGCGTGGTCATTTGAACATACAAACGCGAAATCCAATGTGGTGTGTGAATTTATGAATATCGTACCATAATCAAACACACAATTGCTCCAGTTTCCATCAAATGGTGGCTTTAATAGCTCTTTTCACGCTGATTGCTTTCGTCATTTGTGAACAGACGCCACGGTTCACGTACTTCTTTACCTGAGCAAATATCCGTTGACGTTTAATCGAGAGAGAAATTACGCGTATTGTAAAAAGGACAAAATAGTACCACACAAGGCGTGCATAGCATTTTGAAAGTTCATGGCCGTATGCTTCCTAATCAAATGCGGTAGGCCGCACAGTGGTTCAGCCGCAGAAATAATTAGTTTTTATGAATATCCAATTATCAGATTTTAGTAATGCATTCTTATAAAAAAATGTTCAAGCATGAACAATTCATTACTACTTTGCATGAAGTTGATTTTTTTTACAAGATACATAATTACGGTGACCATCCGTTCTGTTTTTGGCAGAACAGTTCTGTTTTTAAGGAGCTTATTCTGCGTATTTTTTTCTAAGGAAAATAACAGAAATGTTGTTTTTAAGCAAATGTTCTGTTTTTGTTCTGCTTTTTTGTGCCGGCAACCTTTTTTAACAAATGTAAGGAGTAGCTCTGTAAAGTTAGTTTGCTCAATAATTTCAAAACTTTATGAAAAATTTCAAATCTTTCAAAATATTTTAAAAATAATTTAGTTCATGTTTAACGCGGTCAAGTGCTTCAGCGAAATCAAAAATTGAGTACGTTAAAATGCAAAAACGTACCAAATTTGGAAGTTCCGTACCCGGAAAAAAATTCGTACCAAAAATGGTACATTTCGGCCAAAACGGCAACCGTGGTTATGGTAGGTTTTAAATTAACAAGGAAATGTCTCTCACCATCAAGAAATACTATTCACAAAAAGGAAAAATATACTTAAAAAAATTATGCACTTTGGTTGAAATTATTTGAGATTGCAATTTCAATGTTTCTAAGACGTTGGCAACATTTTTTACTGCAAAGAGATGATTACGCCATGAAAAACACTTTTTTATTCCAAATATTGAGATTGTAACCCCAAATAGTTTATAGCCGGGTAGCGAAATTTTCACGTGAAGTCAATCCAAGCCTTAAGTAAAAAGAGTTCTGTTTTTTTAAAAAAAATTTATGGTCACCGTATACATAATGGTATCTGAAGTGAGAAAAATTTTATTCAAATAAAACTGCTATATGATTTGCATATAAATTTTAATGTTGTGGTCTTAGTTATGTTTTTGTATGCAATCGATCAAATATTAAAACTAATATAAGCCAGCAAAATTTATAATTCCTAAATGCTCCCTTTTCTACTATGTACAGTCAAAAAATAGTGTGATACAGCGTGCTACACCTTTTAACTGTAATACAATGCAAGTGTGGAATATTTTCTATCGATTCCTGAACAAAATTGTTAGCCATATTGCCCCACTAATGGAAGAGATTCCAAATTTTCAGAAAATTGACATGACGTATACGTAATATTTATTTGTTAAAGAACATTGCCAAGTTCGACAGAAACGAAACCACAAAAAAAATTTTTTTGTTTAAATTTTGGGTGCTTTTGATTGGTTTGGGGTTACATGCCAAAGAATCCTATGCTCGAAGACAACGCGCAACCTTTTACTTTCCTCGAAAGTATACGATAGTTTCTGCGGTGTTTCGAAATGAACAAAATTTTTAAAATTTACATTATCTAACGAAAAAGTACGTTGCATTTCAGTAATATTATTTCTACCGCTCTATTTACCTTTTTCAGACCGATTTAGATTGATTGAAACTAATTTGATGAAATATTTCGAGGAAACAAATGTTGTGAGCATTTTGGATAACAATGAATTGGACCGCATTTTTTCATGTAACGTAACAGTCCAAAATTCAAAATAGTTTTTTTTTTTTACTTTTGCACACCGATTTTTTAAGGGTTAATCTTGTTTTACAAAAAATCGCTAGAACAAACTTTAATATCCATTAACCATTCTTCCGAAATCGACAAAAAAAAATTTAATTTGAAAAAAAAAAAAAAAAAATTTACCACATACAAAATGCATCGACTCTTTGTAATACGCACTGGGAAAAAGTGATTATAGCGGGAAAACTATAGCATTTACAAGAAAAACTGGTAACATAGTTTTGATGGAGGATCACCTCACCAGCAAACTGTAGAAGAACATTTTTTGACAAATGTTACCATTACCGAAATAATTAAAAGAAACAAAAAAAATGCGTTTTAAATGGCTGCAGCAAAGAATGATCTGCATATTTTTAAATTTTTTTACCCTTTTATGTCCACTAGTAGGAGAGTTAGATAACACAAAAAAAACCATGGCCCGAATCATTTCCGAAATAAGTTCCATGTTCTTTCTTAGAAATTTTTGGATGTCTCATTCTAATACAACTAAATTTATGTTTTTTACAACGAAATTCACAGCCAAGCTATAATTAATGCTTAAATGCACCTTTTATCTAAACGCAAATCGCACGTGTAACGTAACAGTCTTTTTTTTGTAACGTAACAGTCCAAGCAGTTATGTGTCTGAAAAGCACAGATAAATTTTTTTCAGTGTAATTTTTTTTTTTCATTTAGTACATACGAGTTAAACCTTTAAAACTGTATACTACATGTTGAAAATAATCTGACAGAAGAGCAGACTTTTTCAATAATTTGAAGCAACTTCCAAACCTACTTCCAAAATCTGTAACGTAACACTCCATACAAACTGGTCCATAACTCTTAAATAAGATGACCTACAAAAATTTTCATATCTATAGAAAATGTTACTTCAGAAGTGTACTTTAAGATGCATATGACAAAAAAAAAGTTGAAAGTGTCCAAATCCATCTCTTTTTGTAGTAGTTTGTATTGGAAAGTGAGTCTGATTGTAACGTAACAGTCCGCGATTTTGGCCATATGTACACAGTAAAAAGAAAAGTCTAATTTAATACCAATTTGGTGTTTATATATAACAACGCCGAAAAGTATTAAACTAATACCATTTTCCGTTTAATTGAGAGAAAGAGTATTATTTTGGTATTAATTTAAGACCATTTGGACTAATTTAATTGCCAAAATTGAGAGAGTGAGAGCGATTTAGTATTATTTTGGTATTATTTTAAAACCATTAGTCCAAATTTAATTTCCAAACTTTTTCAGGGTCTTAAAATGATATGATTACAAGAATGTACACGTTTGCGTTTTTTAGTGTAACAACCCTGCAGCGAAACGCCAAACTAGTGGGAAAAATACTAGTAGGTATATGTACAACTAGAATTTCTTGGCTGAACTCATACTAGTGAGGAAATATTCATTTCATACTAGTATACAACTAAAATTTTCTGACTGAACACATACTAGTCAGAAAATATCCATTCCATACTAATATACCGCTAGAATTTTCTCGCTGAGTTCATACTAGTCAGGAAATATTCATTCCATACTAGTACACAACTAGAATTTTCTGGCTTTTTGAACTAGTATGGAACTGGTATTTTACAACCAGTATGATTCTAGTATATTATGACTAGTAGATGACTGGTATGTTCTGGTCGAAATCTGACAATTGACATTTCGTAAGACATCAACACGTAAAAAATACAAGCGGCTTATATGAAAAAAAAGACAAAAGACTGACTAGTTGGGTGCACAAACTAGTTGTAAAGAAGAACTGGTTTATTTCGCTGCTACTAATGTGCAAGCTTAAACTAGCTCGAAATTTCCCGTTAATTAACAGATTTCGTTTTGCATGGGGTATTAAGTTATTCCATACAACACAAAACAAAATAAATTTTGTTCGGAAGAAATTACCCCATAGAGCGATTTTGTTTCGGCCTGTACTTTGGTGACAGTAGCGATTACATGTGCAGTAAAGATAACGCAACTACATGTATATCAATAGTAACTGTAACGTAATTCCATCAACGTTGAAGTGATAAAATGTATTTAAATCTGCTCAAGTCATCCATAAATTAGCTGGGGTTTAGGAGGCAAATGTCAAATTATGGTAGATGGAAGAGATTAAGTAAGTAAGAAATTATCAGAAGAGCTTCTGAGTAGGAACAAGTTTGGATATGTAGAAATTAACCAGCAGTGAGAATATGGTACCAACTTATGACACAAATTGTTTACGAGTTCTTGATTTAGTTTTTCTTGTACCAAAATTACACAGATTTAAAAATTAGTTTTTTATTTTGTTCACCTTTTTCTTAATGCCTTGTTGCACTGCCCTCAATTTGGCTATTTGCCTTACCAATGGGTACGTGTGTACAAATCGAATTTGGTGGCCTGCAAATACTGAAATTATGTTTGGTGCGTCTGCTGCAATTTATGTGAATAAATGACAAAAGTGCCATTATTTATGGCTGAGGAAACATCCAACCACGCAATTTCGTACCACTTATTCAATACCTAAGTAGCCGCAATTTAGGAGCACTCGTTCCAAACAAATGCTAATACAATAAAAGCTGTCGTAGCCGTCTGTGTCATATTATTTTGGCAAGGTGACTCTGCTTTGGTGCTCAAATCCTGTATGTGCCTTTGGCCTTTTATGTATGTAAATATCAGACCGGCAAACCACTTTCAAAAGTGACTGTTCTGTTCAGTGTTCCGAGCCACATATAAGTTAGTACCCCTAAATTGACTTCAATCATCTTTTTTTAAGAAGACTTTATCATGAAAAAACCTTAAACCAGCACAGAATTCTGAAAGCACCATAGAAAATATATTCCACCTATCGTTTGAAAAGCATTATCCTCAGGTTATTTTGAAAAAAAGTAACCCATTACAAACTAGGCTATTTTCGAAGAAGCATCCACGATAGGATGATATTGCTCAGTCAATATTAACCTATGATGAGTTAATATGCTTTCACCGAAGTTGCTTCAAAATTTGTTGGAATAATTTTGGTTTGACCAATCAAGAAGGGTGTTTAAAAATTTTGATAAATCCACTGCAGCATTTTCCAAAATATTTCCTAACTAGTATATACCCGCGGCCTTGCCCGCCCCTGAGAAGTACCCTTTCAACATTTTAGATAAAAATTCGGTCGTCGAAGTTCACCAAGTTAGGTAGATTGGTCAAATAAAAAAACTGTTGGAAGACCAATTATTTGTCTATGTTCCTAGAGTTTTGAAAAAATAGTATGTATTGAAAAACGGTTTTCAAAAATTTTATTTAATACACATATTGAAATCGATTGAAAGTGGGGTTTCTAAAGTTAAATATAGCTTTGGCTTTAAGTATGGATATAAATGTCTCATAGAGCATTTATCGAATAGTTCATATAAACTTCAAACTTTGATATTTATATAATATTATTGAATACTGAAGCATTTACCAAGGGTATTTAAAATTTTCAAAATTCCCATCAATGGGGAAAGGTAGATTGATTAAATAATTTGAGGTTTTTGGGCGATCACGTTTTGACCGATAACTCAGTTATAGTTAAATATATCGAAATACATATATCGAAGTCCAACTTAAACCTGGGGCCATCCCTTTTCGTTTGATACCCATATTGTTGGCCAATTTTAAGGCTTTTGAGCCATCTCGTTTTCACCGATAACTCAGTTATATATTGAAGTCGAAATGAAACCTGCTGTCAGCCCTTGTGGGGGGCCATCTCCTTTAGTTTTATACCCATATTGTAGGGCAATTTTAAGGATTTTCAGTTATCGATAAATTAATCGAAATATATTAAAGTCCAGATTAAACCTTTCTTTTGATACCCATATTGTGAGGAAATTTTAAGGTTTTTTTACAATCACATTTTCACCGATAACTCAGTTATCGATAAATTCATCGAAACATATGGAAGTCTAAATGAAACCTGGGGTCATGCTCTTTCATTGATACCCATATTGTCGGGAAATTTTAAGGATTCTGATCATATCTCGTTTTCACCGGTAACTCAGTTATCGAAAAATGTATCGAAATATATTGAAGTCCAAATGAAAACTGGGGCCATCACCTTACGTTTGATACCCATATTGTAGGGCAATTTTAAGTTTTTGGGCAATCACATTTTCACCGATAACTCAGTTATCGATAAATTTATCGAAATACGCTGAAGTCCAAATAAAACCTGGGGTTTCACCTTTCGTTTGATAACCATATTGTAGGGCAATTTTAAGGTTTTTATTCAATAACATTATCACCGATAACTCAGTTATCGATTAATTTATGGAAATATATCGAAGTTCAAATGAAACTTGTGGCCATCCCCTTTTGTTTAATACCCATGATGTGGAAAATTTGAAGGTTTTTTGGGCAATCACATTTTGACCGGTAGCTCAGTTATCGATAAATTTATTGAAATATATCGAAGTCCAAATGAAACCTGGCTCCATGCCCTTTCGTTTGATACCCATATTGTAGGGCAATTTCAAGGTTTTTATTCAATAACATTTTCACCGATAACTCAGTTATCGATTAATTTATCGAAATATATCGAGGTCCAAATGAAACCTGGGGCCATTCCCTTTCGTTTGATACCCAAATTGTAGGGAATATTTAAAGTTTTTGAGCAACCACATTTTCATCGATAACTCAGCTATCGGTGAATTTATCGAAATATATCGAAGTCCAATTGAAACCTGGGCCATCCCCTTTTGTTTAGTACCCATATTGTAGGGCAATTTTAAGGTTTTTGGGCAATCACATTTTCACCGATAACTCAGTTATCGATCAATTTATCGAAAAATATCGAAGTCCAAATGAAACCTGGGGCCATGCCCTTTCGTTTGATACCCATATTGTAGGGCAATTTTACGGTTTTTATTCAATAACATTTTCACCGATAACTCAGTTATCGATTAATTTATCGAAATATATCGAGGTCCAAATGAAACCTGGGGCCATTCTCTTTCGTTGATACCCATATTGTAAGGTAATTTTAAGGTTTTTGTTCAATAACATTTTCACCGATAACTCAGTTATCGATAAATTTATCGAAATATATCGAAGTCCCAATGAAACCTGGGGTCATCCCCTTTCGTTTGATACCCATATTGTAGGGAAAATTTAAGGTTTCTGGGCAATCTCATTTCGACTGATAACTCAGTTATCGATCAATTTATCGAAATATATCGAAGCCCAAATGAGACCTGGCACCTTCCAGTTTCGTTTGATACCCATATTGTTCGAAGTTTCTACACCTGTATGCGAAATATCATAAGTTTAGGTCAAGAGTACTCAGAGTTATATGGAAAAACAAAAAAATCGAAAAGTATCTGTCCCTAGCATGGCCGGACCCCCCAAAATTAAAAAAAAAAAAATAGCCTATACCTCCTTCCAGACTATTAGCTGTCTGCCTACCAAATTTCAACAAAATCCGTCTTGCCATTCTCACGTTATTGAGGAACAGAAGTAAACGTCTGGACATCCAAACATCCAAATATCCAGACATCGCTACATTCACATTTATAATATTAGTAAGATTTTGGGGAATATGCTTTTCTTTCCAGTTCAAAGCGGTTTGCTGACCTGGTAAGGACAAACTGCCAAAGCGTTCTAAAAAGACTCTAAACAGAACATGCCACACATTTAGACCAAAAACTCACATATCTCACAGAAAATGAAGCGGAGTTATGAGAAATGTCATTTTATTGGCTGTGAGGAGGAGTTTGAGGATATGCAAAGCACAGCGGCTTACTACAAAACAAACCAAAATATACATCCATCAGACCAATTTGAATTTTTATTGCTAATCGATTTCGGAAGGCGTTACTAAAAATTATTAAGCAATTTCGTTGTGCACAGTTCACAGCCACCATCTCAACACCACAAACTTAAAGCAAAGTGGAGCGTAGTTTCCTTGGACAGATTTTTTAACTTTCACAGTAATTTGGGAATGCGGGAAAGCGTGTGAATGCAATAAAAAATGTGTCATACTTGTGACATGTGATACTAAATGCTCCCTGCATTCGTTTCCAACTAGCACAGGGGTGCTTAACTATTCAGCAGTGGGCGAACATTTTATATACTGTTAGTATTTACCTACACCATTTCATTCAAATCATAGGGGCATAGTCATAGTCGAGATAAAGTCGTCACTAAAGTTAGCGTTAGCTTTTTGACACCATTTCCAATGGCCTATCTGTCAAAAAAGCTTACGCTAACTTTAGTGCCTACTTTATCTCGACTATGACTACACCCCATATTTTTTTCAGAAATGTGAAACAAAAAATTACTGTAATAATTATAGATCTTTATATTAAATTGTAGAGGTCTATCAGACTTTATCTCATATTTGGTATAAAAACGACAAACCATTGTTGTAATAAACCATTTACCTGAACATAATTAGACTAAAATTTCCTCACACTAGCCGTTTCTAGTATTCAAGGCTCTAAAATTGGCATGTTTTTTTCGATTTCCTATTTTTCTATCAAAAATTGTTAAAAATGCAAATATCCATGTACAAAAAAGATAGATACGGATTCGTAAAGGAAATTGAGTGGGATGTAAAGAGGTAAAAAAATTACTCTTTCAAAACTTATTTAGTTTTAAAGTTAAAAAAAAATATTTCTGTACCTCTTGGTGTTTTTGATGCAATTTTTTACTAAATTTAGAGGAGCTTCAAACCAAAACGCAATAAGTGTACACTAATTCAGTATATATTTATTACGTTTTGGTTTGAAGCTCCTCAAATGAAAACAAAACCAAAATGTAGACCGAAAAAGGATTTAATTTGAAACCGAAAAATTTCTATTTTAAACCGAAAAGTTTCAATTTTAATGAGGCCCTTAAAAATAAAATAAAAATAAAAAAATGTGGCACTTGGCAGGATTCGAACGGAAGCGCTCAGGAGTCACAGCCGACTGTTCTACCGCTGAGCTATGCCACACATAAAGTTTTTGTGGGCAAAATTCAATTACATTAAAAAAAAAAACAAAAAAAACAAAAATTATACTGCTCTTTTATTTAGATCTTAAATCTAAACCAAAAGAAATTGAAATTCTTTTTAAACTTTTGGAAGGCTTAAAATATTCCAAAAAAAGTTTAAAAAATCGCTTAAACTTTAGACGGGTTTAAAATTTGGGCAAATTTTTTTAACCGTGTGGGCAGTAACGAAAAATGTGAGCAGCGGTTGCAAAGCGAGATTATTGAACAAAGATGTCTTTTCAATGTCCTGTGTAGCATCAACGATGTACCAAAATAATCCCAAAATTACCCAAAATGATCCCAACATGACCAAAAAATGATCGCAATATGGCCATAAAATGACAACAAAATATCCCCGAAATTACTACAAATTAACTCCAAAATGATCCCAACATGACAAAAAAATTACCCCAAAATATCCCCGAAATTACCTAAATATAAAAAATGACCACAAAATAACCCCAAAATAATCGCAATACGAACACAAAATGACAACGAAATATACCCGATATGACCTCAAAATTACGCCAAAAATAACCCCGAAATGTCCACTTTTTTACTTATTTTTAAAGGAATTTTCCAATTTTTACTTCTAATCACCTTCAAATTCTGTTTGCCAGTTTTTGACACTTCCTGCGAACGAATTTGAATCGAGTAAGTAGTAGTAATCGCTTCATTTTTTACATTCGCTTAGTTTTGAAGTTTCAGACGAATGTAATGGCGCTCAGGCCCAGCAGATCATCTTCATTCCGGGTGGGTAGTTTCTCCGGTCGAAGGAGGCGGATCGGGGAGGGGTATACACGTACAAGTGAAGTAACACTTAAAATATTTTATTATTATTATTATTTATTTATTTGAAGTCGACACAACACAAAGCGGTCGACTGTTAATATCACAAGGATTGTTACAGAACAGAAACAACATACTTCCGCAGTACTGGGAGCGATGTGAGATTTGCTGGCGGAATGGACGCGATTCCGCGCAGCATCCGATAGAGCCATTAGTATATTGGCAAACTTTGTTTCCAGTTGACTGTCTATTAAGTAATTGAAATATTTCAAATGGTTTCGGAGATATTTTAGGATATTAATTATGGAGCCGGTGGAATGGACGCGATTCCACGCAGTGTTCAGTTTAAAGTTAGAGGTGTCTGCCGGCTTTTTGTAGTTGTGCATATCAATCTTAAGGACTAACTGGATGAGTGCAAGACTATCGTATAATTAGTCAGCAGTTAGCAAACATGAAAGTATTGCATTTTGTAGTGAGGCAGACGAGCATTCAAAGCTGATACAGCTATATAAGTCGTTGTAGTATGAACACCAAACGTTCAGAGGATTGTTTTTGCAAAGTTTTGACGACAAATGGGCAATTGAAAACGCACATAGTGCCTGGACGTCCTAGCAGGAACAGCAAAACTCAGTCGGCTAACAAGGCCAACTTCACCAATAATCAGCTTACATTGCACCTAGTAAAATCCTACGATTTTCCAGAGAAGTCAAATTTAAGAGAAGAAGCCTATTTCTATAAGGGGGCAGATGGATATTTGGATACCAATTAAGACCACTCAGAGCAAAAATCAATAATTGCTTTTGTACTATTTCAATCCGCTGTATATGAACTTGGTATAAGGGGCACCAGACACACGAGCAATAGGTACTCAAGTATTGGGCGAACTAGCGATGTATAAAGGACTTTCGTGAGGTACGGATCATCAAATTCTTTAGCCCATCTGTTAACAAAACCAAGTACACCCATGGCTTTGTTAGCTTTAGATGAAATATGCATATTAAAACTTAGTTTAGGGTCAAAAGGAACACCTAAATCAATTACATCAGGCGTACGTTGCAGAAGAGTGTCATTTAGGAAATAGGATATCAAAACCGGCTTTACTCGATGAAATAGGAATGTAAAGAAAGTAAAAACTATGTATGATTTTTTTTTATTTATTATCAGAGCTCGGAATTGTATGCAAGTGCATATTTTTGTTTGACATCACAGAAACCTCGGACCAAGTTGTAAGTTGGTTATTGCAAAAATAGATTTATTTTTTAGCTAGTATGTTTTACATATTTGCATATTTTCATATTTTATGCATATTTTCATAAATGTGGAATATTTTTAGCATATTTTTATACCTTTCATGAACATGAAATGGTATTATAACTTTGGTCCGATGTTTGTAAGTATGAGAAGAAGAAGAGATATACCCATCAATAAGTATACCGAAATGATCAGGATGACGAGATGAGTTGATTTAGCCATGTCCGTCTGTCCGTCTGTCTGTCTGTCTGTCTGTCTGTCTGTCTGTCTGTCTGTTTGAACGCAAACTAGTCCCTCAGTTTTTGAGATATTTGGCTGAAATTTTGTATGCGGCCACCATTTTCCAATATAGGGATCATTTGTCGGAACCAGCAAGATCGGACCGATATTACATATAGCTCCCATACAATCGATTGTTCCGATAAACGGATTTTGGGCTATAACTCCTGTAATTAAACACCTAGGAACGTGAAATTTTGTAAGTGTTGCTATTTTTATATGTGAAATATCGATGTTGAAAATCAGCGAGATGGGATATATATTTCACATAGCTCCCATACAATCGATTGTTCCGATAAACGGATTTTGGGCTATAACTCCTGTAATTAAACACGTAGGAACGTGACATTTTGTAAGTGTTGCTATTTTTATATGTGAAATATCGATGTTGAAAATTATGGAGATGGGATAAATATTTCACATAGCTCCCATACAATCGATTGTTCCGATAAACGGATTTTGGGCTATAACTCCTGTAATTAAACACGTAGGAACGTGAAATTTTGTAAGTGTTGCTATTTTTATATCTGAAATATCGATGTTGAAAATCATAGAGATGGGATAAATATAAATAAACGGATTTTGGTAGATAACTCCTGTAGTTATATAGGTAGGAACGTAAAATTTCGTAACTATTGCTATTTTAGAATGTGGAATGTCGATGTTAAAAATCAATAAGATTGGACCAATATAACACATCGCCCCCATATAATCGATAGTTCCGATAATTTCGGTATGAGCTTAAGTTAAATTCACACAGGCTGTACTGGGATCAAACAGTGAAAATCGTGACGCTTATTCGTGAAAGGTATTTAGCCTTCGGCATAGCCGAAGACAGCTTTCCTTACTTGTTTTTACATATTTTTGACATATTTGTTGAGTTTTTTGTGAATATTGCATCGGTTTCACTTCATCATCATTTATTAGCTCTTAACTGCCCGGAGACTTTGGATGTTGCATATCTAAGAACGCAATGCTTTTTAACGAGAATTGGGGCCATTTGGAGCATACCTACAAAGAAAGTTCAAGTAAACCTCTACCTGCTCTTTCTATCTCAGTCCAGGCCATTGTAGCTCTTTTTGGTTGTTAACACTGGTTCGCAAATAGACGAACTCAGGCACAGTTTCTGGTTTGTAACTATCAAGGCTGACTGTAAAGGAGCAGCTGGGGCGATTCTTTTTTCATGGTTCACCATCAGACTCAATTTTCGCTTGTTTGACCAGGCCAAAGAAGGCAGAGCTTACGGTGCATACCAAAGTAAAATACGCCTTCAGGGGCACCCCTCAAGGCGAGTCTTATCCCCACTACTGTGGAACCTAATGGATAACACCTTTCTTATAAAATTGGAAAGAACGGGTAGCCATGCCATCGCCTATGCTGATTATATAGCTCTAACGCAACCGGTGAACATCTCCAACTTTATGAGAGCTACCCCAGACCGCACTGCACCTCGAGGAGGAGTGGTCAAGAGAGAGCGGCCCACACTCTTAAATGGAGTGACATTCAACTCACAACCGAAAGTAAATACCGCAATTCTAGACAGCAACCTAACCTGGAAAAGGTATGTCGAGGAGAGATCCAGGAAAGCTATTACTGTTCTTTTAGTCTCTAAAGTTGGAAAAAGGTAGTGGTTAAAGCCTCAAATAAGGTATTGGCTGTACACCCCTGGCGACCACCGTGGTGTAGCGGTTAAGTGTTCGGCCTTCTACACCAAGGCGTGGCGGTTCGATGCCCGGCAAAAGTAACATAAAAAATTATTTAGAAAAATAATTTTTCTAAATGGGGTCGCCGCTCGGCAGTAGTTTGGTAAAACTCTCCGGGTGTATTTCTGCCATGAGAAGCTTCTCGCCAAAAAATTCATTTGCTTTGCAAGTGCCGTTCGGAGTCGGCAAAAATCTGTAGGTCCCGCCAACTTGTAGGAAAAACTCAAAAGCAACACACCACAAGCAGGAAAGAGAAGCTCGGCAAAAACCTCTTTAGAGGTTATGATAACCTGTTGGTATATCGCCGCCATTCGGTTTTTTTTTTTTGTACACCCCGGTCCTCGCCGACCGACCGGTACTCTCCTACGGTTTAACGGTATGGTGCCTAGCACTCGAAATAAACCTTAATGTATGCAGGGTGGGTAGAGTGTATTTGTCTGATGGCTTGCTTGTTACCGGGGCACTTCCCTCCACGCAGATGTAGTGCGATAGGACTCAATGCGGTCTCGACATGGAACGACACAAGATTCGGATAGACTAATATTCTGGAGACCATACGCGGAAACCTACTACACCACTCCGATCGAACGTACAAACTCTGGACCAGCAGGACACATCCATCTTCACGGATGGCTCCAAAATGGATGGCAACGTTGGTAGCGGCATACACTCTGAAGCCAATTTAGTGTTTTTCGAACCAAACTTCTGCTTTCGAAGCCCACAATATCTGTTTCAATTCGACAGTCAGTCGACTATCAAATCTCTTCAAGGCAACAACATAAAATCAAGAGGAAGCAATAGACTGCAGACCTTGCCTCGAGATACATCGACAACAGTTATGCGGCTCCCGGGCCATAGTGGTGTACCAAATATTTCTGCACCACATAAGTATTTCCACTCCTCTTGCTACGAGTAGATACAAGCTTCTCTCGGTTTTCGCCGAAAAGGATAATACGAGGTGGGAACTGGATCCTACATGTGAGGTGCGCAGACAGACTTGGCCTCGCATTAATTAGAAGCGTAAAAGGTTCGCCATCAACCTCAAGCGTCCCTATGTTGTTGTTGTTGTTGTTAAAGACAAAAAACACTCCCCGAAAGTCTTGGGGGGTGAAACCGAAATTGACAGTCCTTGGTCGACTCTCGTGGTAGCGATTTGGTTTTGGAACATTCTAGGTCATGTCATTCCTTCATCCGTAAGGATTGACAGAGATATATAAGCTGATACAAACACGAAACAAAAACTTATATTATCCCTTCGTACAACATAAATTTGGAATATTTTTTACATATTTTTACATATTTTCAGCATATTAAAAAAACATAATTCCGAGCTCTGTTTATTATTATTTATTTATTATCGAGGCCAAATTATTGATCTGGAAATTCTTTACAACTATGGTCCTAGCATTTTTTCTCTAAGAGTAACCAGTTCTGAGATATCGCGATTTTAAAATTAGCTCTGGAAATTATGTAAAAATAATTAAGGCCAAAATAAGTGAAAATCACCGAAAAACACTGTGCCAATCATGATATAAAAAAATAAAGGTATTTTCACTTTGACGTAAACTGTGTTAGTTGTCATTCGTATCTTTTGCCAGTTGATCACAGAGCGCTGCTACCTCAACAAATAAATTTTTTGGTAATTTTTTTTTTAATTTTGGGGATTTTTTATATAGGAATAAAACATGGTTTGTAAAGTAAAAATACTTACAAAATAGGATACATAAAGCTGCTTTAAAATTTGTAAATGGTTCACAAAATATATCTGCTCAAAAATGCGTATTAGAAACCATATTTACCTAAAAATATCGTTTAAAAAACCTTTTACGTCGTACTAATGCGACAAACCCTTTCGATTTAAGTGTTCAGAGATTAAGGACCGTTTTCGAAAAGCCGGTTAATGCTAATTGCGATTAATTTGACAGTAACCGTAAAAAATACGTCAATTAAATCCCAGTTTGCGTCAAGCGTAGGTTGTGAAATCGGCCCTATGGATATATTCTTACAACTGTAAACAAAAAAAAGTTCGGATATAACTTACCATCAGCAAAAGCACCAAATAACCACACTTAAAATACATTTTTTAGTATTTATGTTGTCGTTTTTTAAGTTTTTTTGGATGCATTTTCATTTTTCTTTTCATTATATTTCCTATTCAAATATTATATTTCCTATTCAAAAATTAGTGAAAATACCGAGCTTTGAGGTGTCTGGCTGAAGTTTTTGCCATGGGACGAAATCTAGAAATGATTGAAATTACTTAAGCGTAGTGTCCTACGAAACATGTGAAAAGATCCGTCATTTAAAAACAGTAAAAGTGGGACAAACAAGAGAAAGCAAATTAATAGGAAAATAAATGTTCCCGAACCTTGAGGTGTCTGGCTGAAGTTTTTGCCATGGGATAATGTCTAGAAATGCTTGATACTACTTAAGGATAGCATTTTACGACACATGTGTGAAGATCTGCTATTTAAAAGTAGTCAAAGTTTGTCAAACCCGCTTAAACATGTGAAAGCACAGTGAAAATTAGTGAAATTTCCCGAGTTTTGAGGTGTCTGGCTGAAGTATTTGCCATGGGACGAAGTCTAAAAATGCCCGATAGTACTACTATTCTACAAAAATGGGAAAATATTGGGTAGTTAAAAGCAGCCAAAGTTGCCCAAATTCGTGAAATTGGTAAAACAGAATAAATTTCCATAGGAAAATCCGCGAACTGTGGGTGTCTGTCTGGAGCCTTGTCACTGGTACGGGTCTAACAACACTTGATACTGACGCGGGGTAGTATTCAATTATGTGAAAATCATCCATTATAAAAGAAGTGAAGTTAGGGTCATTTTTTGGCGACTTTGACCCCCGATTCCTAGGCCCTGTCATAGGTACAGCTTTGAAATTTACACATTCTTTCTAGATTCGGGGAGAACTATCGATCTGTATTGGTTTCATCCATTATAAAATAAGTGACGCTTTTAAGCTCTGGGATCTCGCTCTAAACCTTGACATTTTGCAGCTTCTAAATATGCAGCTCATCTATGTATGAAAATAAATAAATGCGTTATTAGTATCTGTGCAATGAAAAACTACCTTCTTTTACTTACCTTCGCTTTATTTTAGAAAAATATTTTTTTACTTACCTTCGCTTTATTTTAGAAAAATATTTTTTCCACAAAACACCGTGTTTCTACGTTTTGGGTTTGAAATATTTGTCAACTGTTTCCACTGCGTGTTTGATATAAATTGTGTTCAATCTGTCATTCGTGTAATTTTATTATTCGAAAATTTTGTGGAAAATGTTATTTACCCCAAAAGGCAGATCCAGGGTCGAAAGCCCATTGGTAGCCATTTGGGTCTTATAAAAGCTATAACCTTTATAACATAGTCCAACTTTTCGGTGGGACCTATCAAAGAAGTGTTTGGCCCTATGATTTTGCGTTGCATTTTGAAAAATATTAAAAAATTTTAAAATTTTAAATATAAATTAATTTAATTTTAATTGTCAACAATTTTGCCAAACTGAAAGCAATGGTAACATGATTACGATAAGAATTTAAAAACTAAAAGGAAATAATGACGTAAATGAACATTATTGCCATCTTTTAATGATAAATTGTTTGCAAACCCAAAGCAAACACGCTTTTAAAAGGGGTTTGAAATGGGTTTGGGTTATGAAATTTGTATGAGATTTGACAAGGGTTTCGAGTAGTGTTTGATTTTAAACACGGTGTTTGCTTTTGGTGGAGACACCATATTAGATACACACTACATTGTGAAATTTAATAAATTATTTCAATAAACTTCAAAATTGTTTCCGTTTGAAGTTTAAATTGGTTCTTTTTTTAGGGCAATGGCGACCAAGAAGAAGAAGTAGAACTACCTCTATATTCTTCTACCATGGTGCCAATTATTATGTTCCCCTCTTTTTTTCTAATAAATTTAAATAAATGAATTCAATTAAATTTTTTCGTATGATATTATATAACCAAAAATCGGGGAATTTCCATTGCCCGACGGGGAATCTTATTTTTTGACTTGGCATCCCTGATTGGGTCGCTACTTGTACGCACGGTTACTTGTAAAAAATAACCAACCAAAACCTCAAAAAAAAAAACACCAAATTATAGAAAGAACTATAAAATTTTATTTTCACGTTTTTATTGTAAAACAAAATACTTCTTGTAATATAAAATAATATAATCGAGCCCTATCAGCCATTTTAGTTTAACCAATACAAATACAAGAAGTTACAGAAATCATGGACAACTCAACTCAATCTTTCACGACCCATTACACACCGAGGTAAAGTTTTGATTCTTTTCAGGGTAGAAAGGATCTTTCCACGCTCGCCGTTGTCCCGCGCAAAGTTGCCAAGGCAGTGAGAAAAATTTGTATACCACGGAAATAGTTTCCATCGCAGTACTCTAATAGCTTTAAAACCTCAGGTGCTTTTTCATCGACGATATTTTCGCACACCACAATCTATATTCTGCCTTTACTGCTCTTGATAATATGTGATCTTCGAAGAATGGCGCCAAGTTTTCCAGCTTGTTTTCTAAAAATCGTTCCGTTAAGTTTTCATGTAATGAATCGATGTATATTCCTACCATGCATTGCGATTCTGAAATACGCTTCACTCGACGTTGTTCCCGGGTTAGCTCGGTTTCTTTGACGCGATACCACTTTGAGAGCACGGATTTCACCGTCAAAAGTCTTCAGCCATTTTTGATGCGGAAACCAAGATTTGCCCGAAGAAATCATCATCAGATTGTCTAATTTCGCGCAAAGACTGTATTAATTCTTTCGTGCGGTTTATAGCAGATATAAAGTCTAAAGATTTTTCTTAGAGTCCAAAAGTCTTACGATAAAGTCACTTTTTTTAATTGCATCAAAAGAGCAGATGCTGTTGCAGATATCTACCACGTTTCGCCAGCTACTTCCTCAAGGCTGATAGCAATGCATTCGAAAAGTTCCATGAATGTGATTATGCCATCATGTCTCAATGAATCTGGTTTCACAAAACCGAAGCAGTCACTTTTTTACTTTGGGAGCATATTTTTTGACCCTTTTGCGAAAGATCAGTGCCTAGTGCCAAAATGAATTTCAATCAAGGTCTGAAACCGATTAAAATAACGTTCCGGTTTCGGTTTCGGTTTTGCAACGTGTTTCGGTTTCGGTTCCGGTTTCGTTCTTCAAAATTTATTTCGGTTTCGGTTACGGTTTCGTTCCGGTTTCGGTTTCCAAATAAAAACACGAAAAAAAAAAATTTTACTACTAAAATACTCAAGTACCTATGTAGCTACGAAATAGGTCTGAAATTTCATAACTTTTTTCCTGCGGCCATGATGGGATTTCTCCAATATAATAATACATTTTATTAACGCAATTATTCTGCAAAACAAATTCCTAAAATTAACTCTACTTTTTTATTAAAAATATATTAAAATGAAAGCCAAATGAAATGTATAAATCGTTAAAAACATTAAAATTAGTGGCGCTTTCTGAGACAAGCCTGAACATTTCTTTTTCGGATCTCGTAAATTTGTTTCGAGCGCTTCATTCAACTATAGTCAAACTTCCTCTTTCAGAATTTTGATACTGATGTCAAAACGTGGCTCGACAATCTTCCATGAAAACTTTCAGGGTACCTGTTTGTAAAAGGAAGTACCTATGTGCCCACTCACAGAAGTAAGGTATTGAAAAAATTCAAAACCGTTTGGAATCGGTTCCGGCTTTTCAAACGGTTTCGGTTTCGGTCTTTTCCAGATCAAAATAACGGTTACGGTTTCGGTTTCGGTTTTGAAAAATGAATCGGTTTTAATCGGTTACGGTTACGGTTTCGGTTTCAGTCCTTGATTTCAATCCTTAAAATTTTATCTTCATTTTATAATTGTTACGTTTTTGATGGAAAAAAATTATCTAATATCTTAGATGGTTAGAAACAACCAACAGTGCTTGTGTGAGTCTTATGAGTCATTGTCATTTTGGTCATTGTTGTTCTAACTAACTAGACTCGATTCGTATTTTACTCAAACGCCAGAGTTTTTATTTCATTAACTGTCACATTTTTAATAAATAAATAATAAAAATTTGTAAAATCCACAATTGATGTTAGAAAGTAATGCATTTTCCGAGAAAAGTTTCGACAGCCCGGGTGGGTAAAATAAAAAATTCCGGCTGAGTACAACTACCCACTGTACCCACTTGCAAACAAAATTAATTTTAAGGTCTTCACTTTTTTGGTGTAAAACTAACACTATTTTGGTGTAAACGTTCTAACTAAAATGTGGTTTAAATCCATAAAAGCTGTTCGTCGCTACCATTCAGAACAAAGCTACAATTTGACATCGGCAAGCATAAGTACACGATAGCCTAATGGTAGGCAGCTCCGTTCAGCAGTTAATAATTGTTAGTTCGACTCGCGGTGGAAGCAATATGGCAGTGTGGTGAGGCAACGTTAGTAAGTGTGGTGTAAATAGTTTTTTTATATTTTTTGTTACTCTGACTCCTTTTTGGTGCTAAAATAGCACTTTTTTAGTTTATATATACAGCAGCACCTTTTTTTTTTGCGTGCATGGTATCACTCATATATACGTATATATATACATTTTTTTTTAATTAGTCAGATACTCTGAATTAGGGTTTCTTCGAATTCTAGCTCAATAAAAGCTTAAAATAAGCATGTAATGTGCTAGTAGTAACTAGAACTCCTTTTGGAAAATCCCTCTTTCAGTTAAATCATTGAAGATACGTTGTTCTACTTTAAATGCCCACTTTGGTATACCTAAGAAATGTGGCGCAATTTTGACAAAAAAAACTATTTTGGCGAGCAGGCCGATCGGTACTTTCAGTCGGTAAACGTGTCAAATTCCAAAGAAGCTTGATTATGATGATTAACCAAAAATGGTAATTTTTTCAATATTGATTTGTTCGATGAAGTGAAAAGTAAAATTAGTTAAATAAGCGATAACGGAAACCCGATTTAACGAAAACATATCAAGACAAAATTTTGAAGAATCGGCGTTTAATCGCTCAGACTCAAATAAAAACGTCCATGGTTTAATAATCATAATAAACCATTTTTGAGTTTGTAAAAGTAAAAAAAGTTCAAGCCTGTTTACTTTTTATATTAAAATGTAGATATATCTAACTAAAAATCTATTAAAAGTGTTCCCTACTACTTTAGATTATATGGCGATACAATACCTCATCATCCAAATTCCATCACTGAAGCCGACAATGCAGTAGTTAATTACGGAACTGTCAGATGCAAAAACTCACAGCCTGTGCGCCAAGTTTTCACCCATCGGCATAGAAGTGGCGTCCAGTTGTGCGCTTTCGAAGAATTTCACACACTTACTTTACCAGGCACACACAGATTTTTCATAACGATTACGGGTTGCCACTTGTAAAAGCCTTTTTGTTTTTAAAGATTCCCAAATAAGGCAACTTCTTGTCACACTTTGTGTTTTACGAAATGGGAGACTTTCGAATGAACAGATGTTACTGCTGGTATAGTAGGTCAGGTTCTGTTATTTTAGGCGGTCTGTGTAAACCTCATCTTAAAGCCCGGCTTTTCAGTGAGAGTTTAAACTTAGTTTGTATGAGATAAACTCTAGTCAACTTTGTCTGTACTTTAAACTTGTACTGAAAAACCGGGCCTAAGTGAAATGGTCAATAGTGTTACCAGTTCGTATATAATGCCCTTTAAGACCCAAGATCAAGATCTTGGCAAATACTAGAACCTAGGCGCGAAGATGGTTATTTTAAGTATGTTAAGGCTTCTTGCTGAATTGAAATCACATAGCTGTGGAACTTCTTTCTAATAGGTGGAGCCTTGATCTACCGAGCTCGGGACCGTGTCCTCCTGCAGCCCACACTTATGGTGTTATTTCTCCTTCTTTACTAAAACCATCCATCTCTTTTTTTGCTGCAATACTCCGTTGGAAGTTCAGAAGCGAAATACATTTTTATTAACTTGCGGAGGGCTTTTAAATTTTTTTATTCCAGAGGAATTCAAAACGGAATAATTAGTCCGGAATAACAAAAGGAAATATGAATGAAAAGCCGTAGTCCAAATTTTCTATTCCGGTAGTGGGACTTTGTGGAATGCATTCCGGGTGGAGTGCAAACCTTGAGAACTCTGCGGTATGATTTGCGTCAGGGTGCTTGGTGGCACCAAGCTTAGATGTAGTTGTTAACGCCATGTACACGGGACTAGGTTTACGGAGGGGATGTGCTGAATGTCATATACTGCTGCTTAACATTTGCCGTTAGTACCTACCCTCACTGGGTATTATACGGGACTTTGTAGTCTACGTTATCACTTGGGTAAATTGAATCTGTCAGATACAACGATTTGTCGGTTTGGCGAACTGGACAATGAAACGCCGGTTCACATACTCTGCGAATGCATTGCGTTAGCAAAAAAGAGAGTTTGCTACCTAGGTGGTGTCACTCTCAATCCGATTGTGATATGGAATAAAAAACTTGAGGGGTGCTCAAATTTATAAAGAGCCTCCGCAAACAGCAATAAGCTGATAGCTCGTACTAATGGTCGCGGTGTAATAACGCCTTATCTATTATATTAATAGGCTAACAAATTTTACATATAAATATTTGCCAAGCTTAAACCCATACTAAGTGCACAATTATCTAATATATAACCAATACTGCTTCATTTATCTGTAATAAGCGAATGAAAATTTCTCATGCCACTTGAATTGGTTATCTGACAATCAATTTGTACCTAAAGCGATAGCCCAGTGGCAAGCGTCGGGGGTAGTGGTCGAGAGGTTAATGGTTCAAGTACAGCTATCGGCCAAATTTTTTTTTTTTTTTTTTGTTATTGAAAATTGTTTTTATTTTTTCAATATATAAATATTTCTTATCTTGACTTTTTTAAAATTTTATGTTTGTGATCTCTATTTTCGAGAAAAAAAAATCGCTGAATATTTTTAGTTGACGGAAAGCATATGCATACATACAAACCCATTATAGAAATGCGATAACCGCTTATTCAATTTGGGTTTTTTTGTATAATTTTTGATGATATAAGATCGAAGTTGCGAAATTTGTTTAAACACAGTAGTCTATTTATCGGACTTCGGTAGATTACTTCTATAAATATTAGTGATTTCTACCGTTTGAGACAAAGTTGCTGATAGACTCCCTATTTAAAATATAAAAATCGACAACATATTTAATATGTACTTAAATTTTGAACTAAATCAAGTGGTTAACGGTCGTCTTAAATTTTACTGAAGGCAACAACTGATTTCTATTCATATGTATGTATGTGTTAACTTTTAAAAGGGCAGATTTGCAACCCGAGCCCCAAACAAGTCTAGACCAAATTGAATAGAAAAATCAATATATATTTTTTCTTTAAATCAAATAAGAAATCAATATAAAGTGTCTTAAATATTGCTAAGTTATGGTTAAAAAAAAAAGCTAGAAAATCCTCAAACTTTTTTTGACCTAACCAGAATTTGTAATTTACCCCCTCTAAAAAGATTTAAAAACGCGCCATGTATAATAAATTTCGATAAATAGAACTCATTTTCTGCAAAATGAACCTTTCAATCTTTCACTCAACAAGCTCCTCCTTTTATTAGAGAAACTATTTTCATTCTCTCGCTCATTGCCCATACAGCTTGAATTGGTGATTTGACAATAAATTCATAGATAAAGCAGTAGAGCAGTGGTTAGCGCATCGGATAGCGAGCGAACTGTTGTTGGTTCGAGAAGAGCTCCGGGATATAATTTTTTTTTTCATTGAAAATAGTTTTTTCTCTTTTAAAACATCTTTAGGTATATGAGTATTTCTAATCTTGATTTTTTATAAGCTCATTAAATTTTCATAAGACATATTTTTATATTTGTGATACTTTTTTTCGGAAAAAAACTTACTGCGAATATTTTCATAAATATACATACATACATACCACCCATTATAGAAATGAGATAACTGCTTATACAATTTGGGTTTTTTGGTAAGTTTTTCCGAAAATTAAAATTTTTTTAAACATACCCTCATATTCATAAAAAATAAAATTGGTTTATAAAGCTTTTTAAAATGACATTTTCATACAAATTTTTAATAATAAGAGCTTAATAAACCTTTTATATGTTTTATGAATGGCGATGGAAAAGTCGTCCCACCACCTGACTATGATGAAGTGAGGATAGCTATATCCCGGCTCAAAAACAACAAAGCGCCTGGAAAAGACGGACTACCCGCCGAGCTGTTCAAACGCGGAGGCGAAGAGCTGGTAAAAAGCATGCATCAGCTCTTATGCAGAATATGGTCAGACGAATGCATGCCTCCGGATTGGAATTTAAGTGTGCTTTGCCCAATCCACAAGAAAGGCGATCCCGCTAACCGCACCAACTATCGCGGAATTAGTCTTCTTAATATCGCATATAAGGTTCTTTCTAGCGTGTTGTGTGAAAGGCTGAAGCCCATCGTAGACAAACTGATTGGACCTTATCAGTGTGGCTTTAGACCTGGTAAGTCTACCATCGACCAGATTTTCACGATACGCCAAATCCTGGAGAAGACCCATGAAAAGAGATTCAACACTCACCATCTCTTTGTCGATTTTAAAGCCGCTTTTGACAGCGTAAAAAGGAGTTGCCTGTATGCCGCCATGTCTGAATTTGACTTCCCTGCAAAGCTTATACGGCTTTGTCAAATGACGTTGAGCAATACCAACAGCTCCGTCAGAATCGGGAAGGACCTCTCTGAGCCATTTGAAACCAAACGAGGCTTCAGACAGGGCGACTCCCTTTCGTGCGATTTCTTCAATCTGATGCTGGAGAAGATAATTCGAGCAGCAGAGCTAAACCGCAATGGTACAATCTTTTACAAGAGCGTGCAATTGCTGGCGTATGCCGATGATATTGATATCATTGGCCTTAACAACCGCGCCGTAAGCGCTGCCTTCTCTGGACTGGATAAGGAAGCGAAAAAAGTGGGTCTTGCCGTGAACGAGGACAAGACGAAGTATTTGCTGTCATCAAAGAAAGAATCGGCGCACCTGCGCCTTGGCAGCCATGTCACTGTTGATAGTTACAAATTTGAAACTGTGAGGGACTTCGTCTATTTGGGAACCAGTATCAACACCGAAAATAATATCAGTCTAGAAATCCAGCGGAGAATCACTCTTGCCAACAAGTGCTACTTTGGACTGAGTAGGCAATTGAGAAGTAAAGTCCTCTCTCGAAGAACAAAGATCACGCTCTATAAGTCTCTCATCATACCTGTCCTGATGTATGGCTCAGATTCATGGACAATGTCAAGAGAAGATGAGATGGCCCTTGGAGTATTTGAGAGAAAAGTTCTCCGGAAGATTTATGGTCCTTCCCGTGATGCCAACGGCGAGTATAGAAGGAAATTTAACGATGAGCTGTACGGGCTCTACGCAGATCTGACGATAGTCCAGCGAATTAAAGCCCAAAGACTCCGCTGGCTGGGCCATGTTATGCGAATGGACAAAGAAGCTCCAGCACAGAAGGTTTTCCTATCGTCGCCTGAATTCGGCAGCAGAGGAAGGGGGAGGCCTCGACTGAGATGGAAACAACAGGTGGAGGATGACTTGAACTCCCTTGGGGTTTCCAATTGGCGTCCGTTATCGCTAAAAAGGAATGACTGGCGTGCTTTGATACGAAACGGCCAAAATCGCTTAGGCGGTTAAGCGCCAATAAATGATGATGATGATGATGTTTTATGAATAAGGGGGATATTGTTCTGTTTATCGGACTTCGGTAGATTATTTCTATAAATTTTGAAATATAAAAATCGATAATTTTTCACAGGTCCTTAAATTTTGTACTAAACGAAGTGGTTAGAGGTTAACTAAAATATTACTAAAGACAACAACTCATTTCTATTCATCCAGATTTACAACCCGAACACCAAACAAGTCTAGACAACATTTGACCACTTTTGAATAAAAAAAAAAAAAAAATCAATATAAAATGTCTTTTTAAATATTTCTAAGTTATGGTTAATGAAAAAAGCTAGAAAACCCTCAAACTGTTTTTCCAAAAGGCTACATTTTGCCCGGTTTCAATATATCTACATATTTTCTTTTTCAAAAATCAATATACAATGTCTTTTTACATATTTCTAAGTTAGGGTTAAGGAAAAAAGCTAGAAAACCCTCAAACTGTTTTTGCATAAGGCTAGATTTTGCGAGGTTTAACCACTTTTGAATAATTTTTTTTTTTAAATCAACATACCCACATTTTTTTTAACTCAAATTAAAAATCGATATGAAATGTCTTTTTAAATATTTCTAAGTTACGGCTAAGGAAAAAAGCTAGAAAATCCTCAAAGCCTACATTTTGCCCGGTTTGACCACTTTTGAATATATATTTTTTTTTTAATCAATATACGTACTATTTTTTTCAAAAATCAAATCAAAAATCGATATAAAATGTCTTTTTAAATATTTCTAAGTTATGGTTAAGGAAAAAAGCTTAAAAACCCTCAAACTGTTTTTGCATAAGGCTAGATTTTGCCCGGTTTAACCAATTTTGAATAACTTTTTTTTAAATCAACATACCCACATTTTTTTTTCAAAAATCAAATCAAAAATCGATATGAAATGTCTTTTTAAATATTTCTAAGTTATGGCTAAGGAAAAAGGCTAGAAAATCCTCAAACTATTTTTGCAAAAGGCTACATTTTGCCCGGTTTCACCACTTTTGAATATTTTTTTTTAAGGCAATATACGTACTATTTTTTTTCAAAAATCAAATCAAAAATCGATAAGAAATGTATTTTTAAATATTTTTAAGTTATGGTTAAGAAAAAAAAGATAGAAAAACCTTTAACAGTTTTGCAAAGGCTAGATTTTGGCTGATTTTACCACTTTGAATACATTTTTTTTTTTTTAAATCAATTCAAAAATCAAATTAAAATGTCTTCTAAATATTGCTAAGTTATGGATAAAGAAAAAGGCTAGAAAAACCCTTAACTGTTTTAGATTTGCCCTAACCAGCATTTGTAATTTACCAACACTAAAAAGATGAAAAGAAGCCATGTATAATAAATTTCTATAAATAGAACTCATATTTCTGAATTTCATTCTTTCACTCAATATGCTTCTCCTATTATTAGATAATTTATTTTCACTCCCTCGCTCATTGAGTACTTCGGTCCATTATTTATACTAATAGTCTAACTTTGTTGTTGGTATATTGTTAATTTTTAAATTCTGATTCTCATAAAGACTAATTGCTTAATTTGATAACAGCTTTGTGCATAAGGTAATGGCGCGGCGGTGAGCGTATAGAATACGGTGTGCACAGGTACAAGACCCGGTTGCGGAATATTCCTTTTTTTTTCTTAAATTATGTTTTTTATATTAAAAAACCTTTAATCTTAACTATTACAATTTACTTAATTTTCAACCTAATATTTTTTTGTTCTTCACCTGCTCAAAACGATCGCATAAATTAGTGGCTATTTGTTAAGCACAATATTTGCATGGCATTTGCCATAAATAATTTTGGAAAGGGCTGCTGTAATTTAATATTTTTATTATATGTATAATAACAGCCGCTATTTTTTAAATTCTTTGATGGCCTCATTTTGCCTATAGATGAGTTTTTAATGTATACATTTAAGTTGGTCGAGGTTCGGCCACGGGCCTAAAGGCAGCTATTGACAAAAAGTTGATCAGATGTTTGAATAAGTTCAACTATTTTAAATTGGTCGAATTTCGACCACGGGATATACTAGTAATAATGATAATAGTACCTATTGAGCAAGAAAGGGGGAGAGGCCCCACTTAGTTTTCGGGGGTGTCTTTTTGTCTTAGTTATAAATTGCTCATTATTGTTGAACGGGTGAACAAACCTAGTACGTGGAATATATCGATTCATTTATGTACGAAAAAAAGTAATTTTGGATAAAAATGAGCAAAAGTGGCAACTTTGTTGGACATTGTTCGTACATTGTATGCACTTGTACACATTAAGGATGTCTACCTTTCGAATTTTATAATAGCGGAATATTTGGGAGCTGATTTTAAAATCCCGGGGGTAAGATACTAGTTAATTTTAAAACCAGTGTAGAGACGGTATGTGGGCAAATCCGCCGTAGTGTTACATTTTTGCCAAAAAAAAAAAATTTTTAAAACATCGAAGCACAAGAATAACTTTTTTTCTGGTACATTGGTAGATAAAGAGGAGCTTAAATTTATCGGCGTAATTCGTCTTACATAATGCCTCAAAAAGATATAGTCAATAGATCGGAGATAATATATATAAATTCAAGTCGCAGTGTTTAATATACATTTATTTAAACACTACTACACCGATTTTTTAGCAGCGTGTGGAGATATAAGAAGCTTATACTTAGGCCAAATTTTTTTGATATCCGACATCCGGTTTTGGAGATATCGTTAAAAATATATAGCCGAAAAACCGTCAAATATTTTTTAGTGCCAAGTTGGTTATGCATTCATTTTAACAGTTTCCTACCAATCATCTTGAAATTTTACCAGCGTACTGACGAATAAACGAAGAATGATTTGGGAAAAAATTGTCGAAACCGGTTTCGGATATATCGATGAAAGTAAAACCCTAAAAACCGTTAAATATTTTTGCTAATTTGAGCACTTCTTTACCGATTATGTTAAAAGTTTAGCAGCATGTAGATATTTATGTAAAGTATATTTGGGTAAACTTTTTTTGATACCCGAAACCCGGTTTTCGAGATATCCTCAAAAACCTGAAACCGGGTAAAAAATCTTTCTACCTGCAATATGGGTATCAAACGAAAGGCACTGAAGAGGGCTGTGACGTAATAAACTTTTTTTTGATACCCGAAACACAGTTTTCGAGATATCCTCAAAAATATGAAACCGGGTAAAAAATCTTTCTACCTGCAATATGGGTATCAAACGAAAGGTACTGAAGAGGGCTGTGACGTAATAAACTTTTTTTTGATACCCGAAACACGGTTTTCGAGATATCCTCAAAAATATGAAACCGGGTAAAAAATCTTTTTACCTGCAATATGGCTATCAAACGAAAGGTACTGAAGAGAGCTTTGACGTACTATGGTTGATGATGATGATATGTATACTTGCGTGTTTTTTTTTTTTTTAATTATTATACTTAATTTGTGTTTCATTTCACTAACGTTTGAATAAAAATTAGTTTGGAAGTAATTATATATATTTTTCCAAATTTTTTTACGGTTTCTGATATATCTCGAAAATTTCCCATATTTGCCCCTTGTACAAATTTCAATAACTTTCGTTATGTTAATCTTTCAAAATGAGGCATTTGGTTTTATACTACTGTAGTGTGGGACAACAAATTACAAAAGAGTAACATGTAATAAAAGTAACACTGTAGCTGTGCCAACAAAAAAACATGCTACCGAAAAAAAATTACGCAGCAAAGTACCTTGACATTTCTGCCTCTAACTTCAAAACTGCAGAGAGCACACCAAATTCAAAACCACCGAAAGTTTTGCTGTATAATAGGCTATCATCGCGTATAACCAAAATTTTAATACTCTGTTGCCTCAAAAACTTATAAGCACAAATTCACAAATATTGAAAAAGGCCAAAAATAGAGTATCGCTACTTTCATTGATGATAACTTTAAATATTGGAGTAGCACATTAACCCCGCTTACATTTTTAGACTCTCCGTCTCAAAAACTACACCCAGTTAAAATTTCAAAGCAATACATTAATGCCTCAAAATTTTATAGAACAAATACCAAAAAAAAAAAACGAGTATCACTTGAAAAAACGGAAAAATCGACGTTTTTCACTCTTCAAAGTTCTGAAAAAACTTTTTGTCTACATTTTTTCCATCCATATCTTCAGAGGTGATAGTGAATACGTCAAACTAAATATCCATATGCTTTTTACCGGCTTTAATTCATTAACCCATGTGTAGCATCCGAGTATCCAAAAATGTAACACTACGGCGGATTTGCCCATGTATCGAATAAGCGGCAAATAAGTTATGGTTATTGAAATGGTTTATGCAAAAGCGACAAAAATTAATCCGGGGATTTTCGCCTCCTGATAGGCATCCCTTGTAGACGTATACATGTACATTAGAGTGATTAATTTCCCCAAAATTGTTATTTTCTTTAGAGGTACAAGCATCTATTATATATAAATGCGCAAACATAACAGGTTTCTCCCTTTCTTGCAATAACCACAATTGTAAGGTATATAAAATTTGGTATGTATCGATATGTCTCGCCGAGCAGGGTGTTCGACAACAAACCAAAAATTTAAAAAAATTAATTATAATATGATTTGAAAATCACACCACTACATGTGATATACACGCATTCGCTTTATAGAGCCGCTGTTATGGGTGTATGTATGTAGCTATGACCACTTGCATTGTTGTGTTTGCATTCATTGCACTAGGGTGAGTTGTTTTGTTGGCAGCAATAAGATAACATGAGCCAGCGCGTCAACTTTATTGAGCTTAGGTACAAACAGTGTTTACAAAAACAAAATCTGTGCGTGGGGATTCAGAGAAGCAAATTTAAAAAAAAAAAAAAAAAAGCACAAATAAGCTAGATCATGCACAAGGCCCTTCGTGAAAATGAAAGGAAAGGGAATAATATAAAATAAATAAAAATGAAACAAAATGAAATAAATAAAATATTAAATTAAGAAAATAATAGGAAAGGAAAGGGATGGATAAAAGGAAAATTAAGGTAAGTTAAGGTAAGGAACGGAAAATATGACAGAAAAATCAAAGGGAAAGGAAAGGAATGGAAAAGAAAAAAGGAAGGGAAGAAAGGAAATGTAATATAGGTAAAGCAGTGGAAAAGAAAAGCAAAAGGAGAAAGACAAAGAAAGGAAAGAAGAAAAAAAGAAGGGAAAGAAAAGGTAGCGAGGAAGAAGGTATGGAAAATAAATGAAAATAAAAAGAAAGAAAAATAAAGGAAAGAAAGGTAATGAAAAGCTAAAAAAAAATAAGTTAAGGAAATGAATGAAAGAAAAAGAAAAGCAAAGAAGTTGCGGAAAGGAACAGAAGAAAATAAGGAAACGGTAGGAAAGGAAAGGTAAGGAAACGAAATGACAGGAAGGGAAATTTAAGAAAAAAAGTGAAAGAAAATAAAGGTAAGAAAAAAATAAAAGAAAAGAAATGAAATGAAAAAAAAAATGAATAAAATGAAAGGAAACTAAAGCAACGGAAACGAAAGAAAAGGAAAGAAAAAGAAAATAAAAGGAAAAAAGGAATGTAATGGAAATGGAAAGAAGGATCAGGTAAGAATATAAAATAAACGAAAAGAAAGAAAAAGAACAGAGAAGGACAAAAAAGAACAAAAAAGAAAGAAAGAAAGAAGGGAAATAAAATGAAATGAAAGAAGAGAAAAGGAAAAAAAAGGAAAGAAGAGAAAAGGAAAGAAAAGGAAAAGAAAGGAGAAGATAAGGAAAGGAAATAAAAGGGAAGAGAAGGAAAGAAAAGCAAAGAGAATAAATTGAGATGAAAGGAGAGGAAAGGAAAGGAAATAAAAGCAAATTAATGCTAAGGAAAGGAAAGGAAATACGTATGAAGACGACCTAAGAAGAATAAATAATTATCAACACTGAAACTATATTACTGAATGATGTAAAGAGGGAGGAAAAGGCAAAATGAATAGGAATGTATAGAAACAAAAAATATACAAAATATGGAAAAGAAAGGCAAATTTAAGAAATAGCAAAAAGGTAGGAAAATAAAATAAGGTTTTGTGGTTGAATTTCAACCACTGGGCGAACTCTAGTAATATTAATCTACCTAAATGTAGAAAATTTTTTAAGCATTAACACTAATATTAAGAACCTGCAATTTTGAGTTCAATTCATTCAAAATTCCAACACTTGTAGGTACCTAGATTAACAATATGCTTGACCACCCAAAAAACAACATTGCGGAAATGAATAGCCCTAATGTAGATACATATGTAGCTACAAGGGAACCGAACATTGGGCTTGTGGTTTTAACAATTTTTGAACGTTTTTTTAATGCTTTGTCTTACCACCGCACAACTGATTTCGAGCAGAATTTTCAATTTTTCCAAAATTCCTTTTTTTTTGTAGCAAAGAATGAATTAAAATTTGGAAAGAGAAAAACGAGCAATAAAGTTTTCCCTGTTGCTTCTGTGGTTGATTTTTTTTCTTATTGCCATTGTTGTTTTTGTTGAGGCTGTTTATTTTGCTTTTGCTTTTTTCAATAAATGATGTCAACCGCAGAAATACTCGTTGCAAGCAATAAGCTTTACTGGCAAACAAGGGAACCAATAGCAACAAAAATTTGCGCTACATGAAATACAGGATAAGCAGAACCGAAACACGCCAACAACAGATCCTAACTGGGGAATAAATGAATTGTATGCGCATTGAAATAGGTTTATGCATACACACATGTGAAAAACAATTACTGCAATAACAGTACTGGCAGCAGGTATAGAAAACTAAACATACAATAACGGTACAGCAAATACATATCAATTCAATTTTTGGAACATTTATACATACTCACTCATATTCATGCACACCTAAACACAATTCTAAAGTTTGAAAGACTTGTGCAGGATTTTTAATCAATCACTTATTCGGTATTAGAACAAAGAGTTAATTATCGGAAACCAAAAAGTATTACTCTACAAGCTATTATGTAGTATATTTTTAAAGTTTTTTCCAAGCTAATTGAAAGTTTGTCGCATGCTCCTTTGCGACTCATCCCGGATTTATCCTAGATTAATCCCAATATGTATGTCGCATGCTCCTTTGCGACTCATCCCGGATTTATCCTAGATTAATCCCAATATGTATGTCGCATGCTCCTTTGCGACTCATCCCGTATTTATCCTAGATTAATCCCATTATGTATGTCGCATGCTCCTTTGCGACTCATCCCGGATTTATCCTAGATTAATCCCAATATGTATGTCGCATGCTCCTTTGCGACTCATCCCGTATTTATCCTAGATTAATCCCAATATGTATGTCGCATGCTCCTTTGCGACTCATCCCGGATTTATCCTAGATTAATCCCAATATGTATGTCGCATGCTCCTTTGCGACTCATCCCGGATTTATCCTACATTAATCCCAACTTTTGCTGGGTACGTTAATTCATTTTTTGATGGACGTCCGTTTTGTGCTTCGTTAATTCTTTAATACTTAAAACAGCCTTTAACCGCCTAAGCGATTTTGGCCGTCCAACATGTTACGCCAGTCGGTTCTTTGTTGAGCCAACTGGCGCCAATTAGAGACACTGCGTGCTCGCAGGTCTGCCTCTACTTGGTCCTGCCATCGAAGTGGTGGTCTCCCTCTTCCTCTACTTCCACCGGCGGGTGCCGCTAAAAATACCTTCTGGGCCGGAGCGTCTTCGTTCATTCGCACCACGTGTCCTAGCCAGCGGAGCCGCTGGGTTTTAATTCGCTGAACTATGTCGACGTCTGCGTAAAGATTATACAGCTCATCATTATATCTTCTTCGAAGAATTTTTCTCTCGAATACTCCCAAAGCCGCCTCAACAGATGCTGTAAGTGTCCATGCTTCTGCACTATATAGCAGGACCGGTACGATAAGTGACTTATCGAGTTTTGTTTTTGTTCGTCGAGAGAGGACTTTACTTCTAAATTGCCTACTCAGCCCAAAGTAGCATTTGTTTGCAAGAGTTATCCTTCTATGGATTTCCAGGCTTAAATTTTTGTTGGTAGTAATGCTGCTTCCCAGGTATACAAAGTCCCTTACTATCACGAAATTATGGCTGCCAACAGTGGTGTGGTTGCCAAGGCGCGAATGCGCTGACTCTTTGCTTGATGTCAGCAGGTACTTCGTTTTACCTTCGTTCACCACCAAACCCACTTTTTCCGCATCCTTTTTTTATTTGGAGAATGCAGAAGTTACGGCGCGGTTGTTGGGGCCAATGATGTCGATGTCCATGTATTGTTCCAGCGCAGGTAAGTTCTGTAACTTGTATTATTTTCTCCAGAATCAAATTAAAGAAATCGCACGATAGGGGGTCGCCCTGCCTGAAACCTCGTTTAGTTTCGAACGGCTCGGAGGGTCCTTCCCGATTCTGACTGAGCTGGTGGTGTTGCTCAGAGTCATTTTGCACAGCCGTATAAGTTTTGCTGGGAAACCAAAATCAGACATAGCGGCATATAGGCAACCTCTTTTCGTGCTGTCGAAGGCGGCTTTAAAATCAACAAAGAGATGGTGTGTGTCGATCCTTTTCTCACGGGTTTTTTCCAAGATTTGGCGTATTGTAAAAATCTGGTCGATGGTAGATTTACCAGGTCTGAAGCCACACTGATAAGGTCCAATCAGTCGGTTCACGTCAGGCTTCCGTCTTTCGCACAATACGCTTGCTAGGACCTTATATGCGATACTCAAAAGGCTGATTCCACGATAGTTGGCGCAGTTTGCGGGATCACCCTTCTTATGGATTGGCCAGAGAATACTTAGATTCCAATCTTCAGGCATGTATTCATCCGACCATATTCTGCACAAGAGCTGGTGCATGCACCTTACCAGCTCCTCGCCGCCGGATTTGAATAGGCCATCAGCACCCGCCGCTTTATTGTTTTTTAGCCGTGATATAGCTATTCGCACCTCGTTATGGTCGGGTTGTGGAACTTCGATTCCATCGTCTTCGATTGCGGGGTCGGTTTCGGTCTCTGGATTGTTGCTCTGTTCCTCCGTTTAGAAGGGCATATAAATGATCCCTCCATACTACTAGTACTCTCTGAACATCTGTCACTAGGTCGCCGTTGTCGTTTTTACAGGAGTTTGCCCTGGGGTTCTTTCATAAAACTTTCGGGCGTTGCTTCTGCTGGCTAGCATTTCAAGCTCTTCGATTTCACGCTTTTCTGCTTCCCTTTTCTTCGCCCGGAAAAGCCGTCTCGCTTCCCTCTTCATCTCGCGGTAGTGTTCACACACGCTCCACGTTGCATTCGCTTTTAACGTTGCCTTATAGGCGTCGTCCTTTCTTTTCATTGCGTCTTTGCACTCTCTATCATCCATACATTGCACTCTCTGAATCCAATTACTTCCTCGGCTGCGGTACGAAGTGATCCGGAGATACGCTCCCACTGCTCATGCACTCCGCTGGGTTGAATTGTGCTCTCAGAGATCATGTGTGCGAGTCGTTCTGCGAAATCATTGGCTGTCTGTTGTGACTGCAGCTTTTCGACGTCCAGCTTTCCTTGCGTTTTTTGTGGTGCCTCTTTCGTTGTACTTAGGCGAGTACGAATCTTGGCTGCTACCACGTAGTGATCGGAGTCGATGTTTGGACCCCGCATCGTACGTACGTCCATAACGCTGGAAGCATGCCGTCCGTCTATCACAAAGTGATCGATCTGATTACGTGTTTTCCGATCTGGCGATAGCCATGTTGCTTGATGGATCTTTTTATGCTGGAACCTGGTGCTGGCTACAACCATATTTCGCTCATCGGCGAAGTCGATCCGCCTGTATCCATTCGACGAAGTCTCTTCATGGAGGCTGAACTTTCCGACAGTGGGGCCAAATACACCCTCTTTGCCCACCCTGGCGCTTAAGTCGCCAAGCACGACTTTTATATCATGATGGGGGCAGCGCTCATAAGTTTCTTCTAATTTCGCGTAGAATGCATCTTTTACCACGTGGTCCTTGTCCTCAGTCGGTGCGTGCGCACAGATAAACGATATGGTGAAAAATCGTAGTTTTATTCGGATTGCGGCGAGACGCTCGTTCACGGCTGTGAAAGACACTACCTGTTTCACAATCCTCTTTCCCACCACAAAACCGACGCCGAATCTGCGCTAATTAGTGTGGCCGCTCCAGTAGACATTGCAGGTTTGGATGGTCTTATAACCTTGCCCCGTCCATCGCATTTCTTGTATAGCGGTGATGTCAGCTTTTGAAAAAAAATACCAAGATATTCATGCATATGGGTCAGAGATCCATATTTGAGGGTTTTTTGGGATTTTCCTCGGGTTGTGACGTCGAATAACTTTTCTAGCACCTATGCGATCGATGGGAACCTTTGCAGTTCTCCTTCTAGGGGCAAACCTATGCTCTGCACAAAAATTGTCGGATTATTGTTATACAAGATATCTAAATTTGCCGGATTAATAGTTTTTGATTTTATGAATGGAGAAAAGGTGGCTCTAGCTCGAGAACTATAGGTCTTACAAAAACAACTACTTTCATTGTCGATGGGGAACTTCGTGATAAATTTTTTTTTTTTTTAATATTAACGTTTCCAAGGAAAGTCCTGAAAAGTTCATACATGGCATATAGGTGCATGTAATTAGGTTTACAATCGCGGTATTTCAGAACTGGTAACTCTTAGAGAAAAACTGTTCTGACCATTTTTGTAGAGATTTTTCAGGTGTACAACTTGTTCTCAAGTAGTTTTGAAGAAAACCTCGCTTAAAAGTCGCATTTTACAGCTGTTGACCAATTGTGCTTTTTTGGTGCGGTAATTGTAAGCTCGTCATAGTTCTTCTAAGGAAATAAAAAACTTTTTTGTAAAAAAATTGTACTTACTTCATTTGGGATGATTTCCAGAAGTTTTTTTTTTGGGGTGGAAAATCTCTACTACCTTGAGACATCTTAAGTTTCATTATGTCATAGAAGGATATCTGCAAAGTAAACAAGTGTATCTCGATATGTGTCTTATAACGGTGGCCTCCAGATACCTGGCGCCCTCTGGTTGTAATCAGTCTTACTGGGATATCGGGGACTATGTCCCAGCCGACCTACTTTCCCCTACACTCATGGGAATTATATGGACTAATTGAAAGAAAAAACTTATACAACCGATCATTATAAAGCTTAACTGCTCTCAAATGATCAGCCAGTTCTGGCCTATCGGTTAAGGGTGTAATCCCACAAGATTATCCTACTACCATCTGGTCTTCTGAACAACTGGGGATCGTAAGGAGGGCCATTCTGAATGAAGTGTTTAAGCTTCAAGTTGGCGCTATTAGGCCACACTTCACGGGCTGCGCGATTCGCTTTCAATCGTCTGCGATGATTCTAATACCGCAGAATGGTCAAAAGACATCGTCCCAAAATTAACTCCTTGGAAGTACCCCGTCCATTATCTTTGTAGGGTATTTTAAAGAGGATGGTTGCCCCTCAAACGAGCATATCCTCAGAGTTATTTCTATTCAAAACCCATCCCTAAACACCAGATACTGAAGAATCCTCAATCGGACAAGTAGGGCCACAGTGGTGGAAATCGCAATAGCTGTAGATCCGGTATCAGCTGAAACCATCCGTCACCACAATAATATTATCTTTTTGGCGTATGCCAAATTGAAACTGCGGCTTAAAACCAAACCGTCTCTGCCCCGGGTTCCTGATGAAGCTAGCGCCAGTGGTGAAAACGTGTGGTAGAAAAGAAGGCCGAAGAACAAACAGCCTGCAACACAAAATCGGCATCATGCAACCAACTAAGGTTCAGCTGAAATACACAGCAGAAGTTACGATTATCGGGACTCTACCGCCCTCTCAAAGCCGGCAGACAAATCAATTATGCAGTGAGAACGGGTTGGTAACCAAATCCTGTTCTTGCAAAATCCCGAAACAAAATCCTGTTTTTTAAAATCCTGCTTTTTCAAAATCCTGATTTTTTAAAAATTCTGCTTAGAAAAAGCAGCGGGGCGCATCCGCATAACGCGCGGATTAAATTTGCCGAGTGTTTGAAAGGCGGAGGTTTGTTAAGCGTCGAGATCTCAAACTGCTCAGCTACAGAGAAAAATTCATCAGCTGAGTGTAATACGAAAATAAATAGATAATAAAAATACATAAATTGATACTACGTAGAAATCAATTGTTAAGAGAGAATAGGATAGTTTTTTTAATAATGAAAAGCGAGTCCGAAATATCAAAAGTGTCTGAATGAGAGTTATAATTTTCGCACAAACACTGGAACGGCTCGTGTAATTGATAGTTGGTAAGGTATCTTCGGATGTTCTTAGCAGAAGATTCAACAAAGAAGGTCTGGGAGTGGCCTTCATTCAAGAACCATGGATTTTACATGGTTCTGTAAGCTAGATATGCCAACATGGGTATGGTACGCTGGACCGATGTGGATAAAATTTGACATTATAGATACTATGATTCATTCTATGATTATATGCGTGGGTGTTTCCACTTGGGGCGGTTTACAGGGTTGCCACATTTTTTCCTCCAAAATCCCTACAAATGGAGTAAAACTCTCTAGATTACCCTACGCGTTAAAAAAACACCTACAAAAATCCCTACGTTTTTTTCCTTGCTGAAATATTGAAAACCGCATAGCTATATATTGAAATTTTTTTTAGAACAAGGCTTTTACAAAAATGATCAAAAACTAGGTATTTTTCAGATACTTTAATTAGCTTTACAAAACTTGAACCAGGTTTTTATACATAAATGTATATTCGGGTGATTCAAATAAAAAAAAAAAGTTTTTTTTTTTGGGTATTACTCCCAAAAAAGTTAGTAATTGATGAGAAAATAAGGGTCTCATTATGTATGGCGAACGATAGCTCAGACGAACGATTCGTCTGCTCACAATATCGCGTAGCCATCGCATTATCTATCATTTTCGTTCGCTCCATAGCTTTTGGAAATATTTTCGACTTTTCTTTGACATAAAAAACAAATATGAAAGAAAATGTGATTTTGTGAGCAGGCGAATCGTTCGTCTGAGCTATCGTTCGCCATACATAATGAAGCCGTAAGCTTTGCAAAAAATCATCGCTGTAACTTAACCCTTAGGGGTGCCTATTTTTTCGCCCTTTTCCATACATTTTGAATGGGGAAAAAAGGCATTTTTAAAGTGAATTTTGTCATAATTTTAGAATTTTCCAAAAAACCTTTACTTTTTCTTGAAGTTCTAGCTTCTCAAACGTGAAACCGTGTATTAAAAAACCATGTATTAAAATAATTACAGCTATTTAAAAATTACTAGATTGTGTATGTGTTACTGTGCATGTGTGGTGTAGAATAGTACAAAACTCACAGGACAAAATTTTGTTAGTCAACAAATGGTGCATGTTTGCACCTTGAACATGCAAAAAACCCTACATTTCGTGTAATATGAAAAAACCGACCTTTTACCCTACGGACACATTTTTTAGCCAAAAAGACCTACAAATAGGGATAAAACCCTTCGTGTGGCAACACTGGTCTGCACTCTTCTATCAAATTAATAGTTATTTAATATATTTTTGTTGAAAATTAGTTTTGTCGCCAATTTAAATTTAATTTTTCACACAAAATGACAACTCGTATGGCACGCGAATGACAAATCAAAAGAAATTGAGGGATAAAAGTGTTGCCGACACTAAAGTTTTCGACAAAAAATTTGATTGTATGGTTTTCTTCCACAATTTGCTCTGGAAAAAAGTAGTTTTCTGAAGAAACAACATTGCAAACGCTAATGGCGTTCAAGATGGCGGTATAAGAGCGAGAGAGTGTTTTTAAAAATCACCTTATATTATTACATCATGTGATTTCATGATCCGATTTTATTTCTTTTCTTATAACAATTCAAACATTAAAACCAAGCAGACATGTTTATAAAACCGTGACGTCACACATTTTTTAAAATGCAAGATCTTCTTAATTGGATCATGGGTATGAGCTATAAAACTGCATACTCAATTTATAGAAAAACAAAATTTAAAAAAAAATGTGTTTTACTAATAGTCAAGAATTTTTCTAACATTTTTTAACTTTTTCAAGATTTTCAAATGATAATTTTTTTGTAATTATAGGTATTAGAAAGAATTGAATGCAAAATTTTATACAGCGGAATGGTAATTCACTGACTAGTTTCCATGCGACCAAGCATTAAGACGTAGTGTTTTATCCGGTCTGGCTGGCATCGAACCTACCAGACTGCATTGGCATTGCGTTCTCTTAACGCTTTGAGCCATGTGCCCTGCATGCAATCTTGCATTTATATTCTTACTAATATTTGCCATGTGTTTTCCTTACTTTATAGACTTCTTGTACACCTTATGATCTAAGGTGATAACAGGAAGCAAGTAATTTTTTTGGTTTTGTATTGTTCTAACCTTCATTGCGAAATAGTTTTTATAAATTAACCTTCGCTTACTGGAGCAGGATAATATGGTGTTTTAAAAATTTTCCGTTTTCCCGCAATTTGCATCAAAAAATATAATTAAAACAAACTGAAATTTAAAAACCGGGCCAGCTACCCTCTAGCAAATCTCAAAACCTTTCAAACTTTATCAAAATCGGATGAAAAATGAAGGCTGCAGTTATTTATGCACAGTAAACTTCAATTATTTCCCACCGTGCCAATTGTAATAAATTTTGAGATTTGCAAATATAAAGGTAGAGTGCACGTATCCAAATCTTTTTATTCTAACATGATTTGATAAAACCCAATAATAAGATCAGGACAGGCGGAAAAAAATCATGAAAAAATGTTGATACTGTGAAAAAATATTGGTAGGATGAAGGCTATTTTGCTAGGTTTTCAGATGGATTATGGTAGGGAAAAATGTTCAAAGTGGCAGCCCTGTGCACAGTACCTTCAATGAATGCTCATTCCAATGAGTTGCGCCTAAAATCATGCTAAAATACTTGCTTTGCTATCGCATGTTGGCCAGGGTTCGGAGTAAAACATGTTCAGTGGTTATTTCTATTCTGATTTGGTTGTAGTTTGGGTATCTACCTTTTTAGGAACTGTGCGGTATTTGTGCCAAATTTGATAAAGTTTGTATAATTTATTGGATGATGTCATTTTATTAAAAATTTGAGTATAATTTAAGGTAATTTATGGATAGATTTCATAACTCTTTTATTTGCAATAACTGAGGTATCTACTCGACATCCAGCCTACATCATCGTTGAGTTCTCCATTTATTTTTTCGGAAATAAAATGTACATTAAACATTTTTGCACCACTTTTTAACTTATGGTTGATTGAAAGTCAAAAAGGTATGACTTTAGCCGGTAATTTGACGTTAACACCGAGTTAAAAAATGAAATTGCGTGGTGCAAGTGGGCCTTAGACTCTCTTGTAAATTTCTCAAATTAGAAATTTTCTTCATTTACATAGGTATATCTATGTATGTATGTATATAATATTTTTAAAATAAGTTAGATACAGTTTTGAAAATAACTTACATTACAAAACAAATTTGAGACGCGTAGGTCCCTCAGCCCAGCTCATTTAGACGTCCATAGATACCAAAATTTACATTCGAATTTAATCCATGAATGACGAAAATAGGCCAAAGCAAAATCAGAAACCTTACATACAGTTGCACTGTTAAGTGCTGCATCATCAGAAGCTACAACACAGGCCCTGGTGGCTTGCTGATACTTTGGAACGATTTAATCTCAAAAGCAGACGCCCAGCAGCTGTGTCAATAGCCGACTAACAAAACAGTCATGGACGCCACAGGCACAGTTGTCGTCAACTGGAAAAGCTTTCGAATTATTGGAAAATTTATTTTTTCCCCATGCGTGTTTGTTTGACAACAGCAACAAAAAAAAAACGTTAAATAACGATATATTCAAAAGAACACACAAAATATACCAAAATAAAATTAACATCACTAAAACAATTCACAAGTAATACACTGCAAAAAAGTTAAATGTGTATTTTTTCATCTGCTGCGTACTCTGTAAGCTGCTACGTGCGGCTATGAATTCGAATTTTCTTTAACATAAATCGGCAAAACTCATTTTTGGTTCCAGATTTTGGGATCTGGATGCAAGAGTACTTTAGGTAAAGTTTCGTGCGGTTAATGGCGTCACCAAGGCCGGCCATAACACTATTTACTTTAGAGTTTTTCAGGCTATGCATTTAGTTGCTTTTGCTCTTCACACGATTGTGTTTACTAGCTCGTACATTGGTATTGCGAGTTTTTGACGCTTGTTGGTAGCTACCCAGAGCACACACAATTTCGTAAATATCAAAACTTGTCCAGCTATTAATTTTTTATACTCAGCTGTACAAAATATCGGGCCTGGTTGCCCTCGGGGAAAATAATTTGAAAGAGTGTGCGCACTGCCCAGTCGCATTGCATGATTTTCTGTCTTAGAGTTTCTTTAAATACCCCTGTACAGGTATCAGCCTGCTTTTGGAATGGAGCAGCTGTAGCTTTTCTTGAGAGATTTGAGGTGATTCTTGTAGAACCTTGAGTCCAAAGCCTTTCCTTATACGATTAATTTGATGTTTACGTGCGGTAGACAGAAATGGAAAAACTGGTAGTCAGAATATAGTATCTTTATTTGGGTTCTAGAATTTTACGCAAAAACAAATTCAATCGCCATTGCAGCTTGTTAGAAAACCACACACAAGTTTGCTGCAAGCGGTCCCAGTACGCATGATTCCAACTTTTTTTCGATGTTGGAAAAATGTCCTCAATTTAACTTGATTTCCAATATATTTTTTTAACGTTTTTTCAAGGTTGAATTCAAATTGGAAAGCCATTTGAGCACCCTTGGAAAGTGTTCCTCAAATTTTACACAAGGCAACACTCATATTCGCTCTCATATCTGAGATCAAAACTTAATCGAACGAAACATTTCAAACATTTTCTGCCTAACTATTAAAAAGTGGTAAACAAATAAAAAGATATTAATATTTGTAATACTTGTGATACCAAAAGTATTTATAAGAAACACACTATTCATTCCCAATCATACTTGTGTCCCCATTTTAAATGGATGCAATTTAGACGTTTGATTCCAATTGGAAAAAAGTCTTGGAATTCAAGTCAAAATCCATCATTTTTCAATTGGAGAAGCAAGAATATTTTCATACAAAAAAATGTCCGTTTTGCTGGAGAATGAGCTGTTGCAACAATGTTTCATTGTCATGTTGAAAATTGGAAAACGGATTTGATCTTGAATGAGATTTAAATATATTCTAACACAAGCACTCAATAGGGAACAGGGACTAGGGATAGGGATAGGGATAGGGATAGGGATAGGGATAGGGATAGGGATAGGGATAGGGATAGGGATAGGGATAGGGATAGGGATAGGGATAGGGATAGGGATAGGGATAGGGATAGGGGTAGGGATAGGGATAGGGATAGGGATAGGGATAGGGATAGGGATAGGGATAGGGATAGGGATAGGGATAGGGATAGGGATAGGGATAGGGATAGGGATAGGGATAGGGATAGGGATAGGGATAGGGATAGGGATAGGGATAGGGATAGGGATAGGGATAGGGATAGGGATAGGGATAGGGATAGGGATAGGGATAGGGATAGGGATAGGGATAGGGATAGGGATAGGGATAGGGATAGGGATAGGGATAGGGATAGGGATAGGGATAGGGATAGGGATAGGGATAGGGATAGGGATAGGGATAGGGATAGGGATAGGGATAGGGATAGGGATAGGGATAGGGATAGGGATAGGGATAGGGATAGGGATAGGGATAGGGATAGGGATAGGGATAGGGATAGGGATAGGGATAGGGATAGGGATAGGGATAGGGATAGGGATAGGGATAGGGATAGGGATAGGGATAGGGATAGGGATAGGGATAGGGATAGGGATAGGGATAGGGATAGGGATAGGGATAGGGATAGGGATAGGGATAGGGATAGGGATAGGGATAGGGATAGGGATAGAGATTTATATTTACATCATCATCATAATGCAATTATGTAAATAAATATAATATAAAACAAGTAAGGAAGTCTAAGTTCGGGTGAACCGAACATTTAATACCCATCGGTAATTTTTAGAACAGGATAACAATCATTACGCCATAGGAGGATTTACTTAATTTCCGTTACCGAATTATTTCAATTTATGTGATTTTCGATATCGAAAGGGCGTGGTTGGAGAGCGGTTTTTTCCAGTTTCATCAGGTATAATCCCAACACTACTAGTATGATTTGTGCAAAATTCCATCGTTCTATCCTAATCAGTTTAAAAGTTACGACCATTCAAATTTTAGAAAATGTCTCCTTTAAAAGTGGGCGGTGCCACGCCCACTATAAAAAATTTATGAAAAAATCATAACAGAATGACCAGGGGATTCACATATAAAATTATATCATTTTAGCCATTTCAGCTGCCGAAATATGTCAATTTGTGTGATTTTCGAAATTTTCGAAATCGAAAGTGGGCGTGGTTGAAGGGCGATTTTATCCAGTTTCATCAGGTATACTCCCAACAATACTAGTATGATTTGTGCCAAATTCCATCGTTCTATCCTAATCAGTTTAAAAGTTACGACCATTCAAATTTTAGAAAATGTCTCCCTTAAAGGTGTGCGGTGCCACGCCCACTATAAAAAATTTATGAAAAAATCATAAGAGAATGACCAGGGGGATTCACCTATAAAATTATATCATTTTAGCCATTTCAGCTGCCGAGATAAGTCAATTTGTGTGATTTTCGAAATTTTCGATATCGAAAAAGGGGGCGTGGTTATCATTCGATTTCGCCCAATTTCAATAGCAACCTACCTTGGCCAGAAAGTAACCTGTGTACAAAATTTCATGCAAATATATGAATTTTTACTCAAGTTATCGTGTACACAGTCGGACAGACGGACGGACGGACATGCCTTAATCAACTCCTCTTTTAATCCTAAGAACTTTCATATATGGAACTCTATGTCTATCTCGATTATTTTGTGCCGTTACATACATACAACCGTTAAGTGAACAAAATTAATATACCCTTGTACTAGTACTAGTACGCTGGGTATAAAAAGTGATGTGCACTTCCGCATGAAACAAAATGTATTCAACAAAGTGTGATTGAATTTGAAGTTGCTCTCAATCGGGACCAGGGTATAATGTCAAACAGAAAAAATATTTTAACCCGCTTGAAAACAATATTTTCAGTTCATAAACTTATAGGAAAAATTAATTTTTGTTTTAAATTTTCAATATTTATATTTTACCTTTAATTCAAATTAGCAATACGAAAGAATATTCAGTAGCAAATTTAGAAGAATTTTATTGGTAGTAAAAAAAACTTCGGTGCCAGTGAAGAACGCTTGGTATTCACGGGTTTTGTAGGCTAAGGTAAGAAAACTCTAACCAAACATTATTCACAAAAATCGCGGATGTCTATTCGAGAGGGTAAAATGTTATAACTATCTGAAACGGGCTTATGAGCTCTCTCGTTATTTTTTTAAGGAAACCAAGTTAAGTTACCCTCGCCTCTCTGATACCGGGTCGCCTCAGAGAGTAAGCATGGCCTTACCGTGGTACGGGGCTCTGCCGCGGCGGACGACACATTTTCCCCTACTCTTCCCTTGACCCTAGGCTGGCCTTGTCTGGCGATGGGTCGTACGAACAAGATGAACTCAAATAACCCAAATAAAAACGATAAACCTAAAAAACAAACAACGCCAAATTTCACTCCTCAGCAAAGGAGAGCTATGGAGGAACAGGCGAGAAAGCAACAACAACGCCGGAGGACAACCTCCGTTCCACAATCAAGGGGGTGATCGACAGCGATGGCAACTACGAGTCGGTCAACCAACCCTCTATCGACTAAGATTGACTTGATGGGAGCTAGCACCAGTGCGGTTGCCAACGCAGCTAAGCGGACAACGGCGGATGCTAAACTCCCATCAACCGCTGAAATGAAAACCAGTATCTTTACGTCTGTGGCAGCGGTCTCACGACCTGGCCTCGGAGTTCCGAAGGGGAAGGAAGCTGCAACTGAGATTTCGGCAAGGAGAGCGACCGCTATGGCAACTACGGGTCCGCACTCCCAGGACACATCTCCCCGCCGCTTCACATACCACGAGAAAAGATTGGCTGCAAAGATCCTGAAGAGGTATGAAGGGGTACCGCAGGAATCGCTGTCGCCGAATTCCAGTAAATCGGTAGAGCTAGCGAAAGCTGTGATACCGGATTTCCAAAATTCGTACATGCCAAAGAGGTTAAAAGTTAACCCTTTCAAGCGCCAGAGATCGGACCTGGAGTTAAATCCCCCTCCCAAGCGGCATCAGAAGACCCCTGGAGCGGGCAAACTAAGCTTTGCTGAGGTAAGCAAGGACAGGATCCTTATAGGCGTCCTTGACCGAGGCAATGACCGTCTGGCCATCCCTAAGGACCGGTGGCGTTACGTGCGAAATGAACTCGGCAACATTCTTCTCAATGTTGCTCCAGAGTTTCCGGGTAGTTCGGCGCGAGTAACGCATGCGGGTTGGCACCAGGGTCAGATTAAATTACTCGCATGCGAGGATGCAAAAACCGTAGCACTGTACAAGGCAGCAGCTGCTAAGCTGGGTGAAGTCTACAAGGGCGCAAAGATAGAGGTCGTCGACTGGAAGGACATTCCAGCTCGTCCAAGGGCAAGGGCGTGGATTCCGGCCATCCCTGACGAACCCGAGAGAATTCTCGGGATGCTACGGCTAATGAATGCGTCCCTTCCAACGCATGACTGGAGTGTCAATCTGGTCGGGGATGCGGTAGGGCCCGACAGACAGGTGGTGTTCACCATGAATAAAGAGTCAATCGATCCCCTCAAAAGGTGCAATGGCCTAGTACACTACAGCGTAGGCCAGATCGTTATCCACGTATGCTCAGCGCGCTGCCTTCTCGGCTGCTCCGGGGGAACCGGAAAACGAATTACCAGAAGAGGAAACGGAGGATTCCGATGCGGAAAGCATGTTATCCGCCACGTCCCTTGGCGATAGTGCTGTGAACAACTCGGAGATGGAGGACAGCCTACAGGACGAGGAAGTCCTCGACGTCACGATGGTAGCAGCCAACGCTGAGCGATTAACATCTAACGCTACAGACAGCAAGACTCCTGCAACGCCATATCGGGCAGTTAATCGGAACAACTCGTCGTTGATAGGCAACCTCCGGGATGGGGCAAACCTCGACGATATGGGGACGGCAGGGAAGTCTGTGCGCTCTCATGTTGGTGGTGCTTCAGATTAATCTGCACAAATCTAAAGAGGCTTCGGCTGCTTTAAGTAGTCGTCTTTCTAAAGGTGACGTGGATGTGGTCCTCATCCAAGAACCCTGGGTCAATAGCTCGAGAATCTGCGGATTGGGGACTAAGGGCTTCAAGCTCATTTGAGCCAGCGAGGAGAGCAAAGTCAGAACGTGTATTTTGGTCAAGTCTGAGTTGAACTCCTTTCTCCTACCTAACTACTCCAATGGTGATATTACCGCTATCAGTCTAACGGTCGACAGCACCCGCCTGACGGTGGCGTCGGTCTATATGCCCTACGACGCCGAAGAACCCCCACCACAAACGGAGGTGAAAGACCTGGTGTCAAATTTCTGCACGGGTAATCTTATTATGGAGCGGACGCTAATGCTCACCATGTCCAATGGGGGAGCTCCGACATCAATGCCAGGGACGAGTCTCTGTTTGAGTACCTCTTAACAACCAACCTGGTAATTTGCAACGTGGGTAATGAGCCTACTTTTATCACTAAGTCCCGCAGGAGGTCATAGACCTCACTATCTGTAGTGAAGGCGCTTATGAGTGGGTCAGAAAATGGCGGGTTCTGGAAGAACATTCATTCTCCGACCACCGTTACATAGAAATGGTTTTAGACTTTATTGTAGAACAACCAATCATGAAGCGCAATCCACGTAACACTAATTGGCAGTTACACAATGAAATATTAGACAGAGACCTACCAGTACTGCCCTCACAAGTAGAGGAGCTTGAGGATCTTGTTACTACATTTACATCGGCGCTCTCAAAAGCTCTAGGACAGGCTTGTCCAGTGCCAAAACCACGCGGTAAACACAGGCCACATTGGTGGTCCTACGATTTGGACTCGCTCCGCAAATCATGCCGGAAACAATTTAACAAGGCCAAGAGCCTCGGCTCTAAGCCTCATTGGCACGAATATAAAGCTAAACTAAGGGCCTACAAAAAAGCTCTGAGACAGGCGAAGAGAACCTCGTGGAGAAATTTCTGCACTGGCGTTGAAAAGGTCGACGACAGAGCGAGACTTAGACGAGTCCTCTCGAAAAGTCAAACAGCCATCAGCTATTTGCGAAAACCCGACGGATCCTGGACCAGCACGGAAGAGGAAACCCTTGAGCTGCTCTTGAATACACATTTTCCGGGGAATCTGCATGACGCACCACTAGCACCTGCAACAAACCTGGCAGTAAATATACCCATCACTGAGGAAAGAGTAAGGTGGGCAGAAAAGAGCTTTGAACCGAATAAGGCTGCCGGGCCGGACGGGATTATCCCCGCGCAACTTATAAACACGTTGGAGACATCAGCTAAATGGCTGGTATTTTTCTTCACAGCCTGCCTCTCAACCACATTCCGGGCTACTGGAGAAGCGCCACGGTAGTGTTTATCCCTAAGGCTGGGAAGGCATCCCACTACGAGCCAAAAGACTACAGACCGATCAGTCTCTCGTCCTTTGTACTAAAAACCTTTGAGAGGATACTAAGCGACTACCTCTCAACGACTATTGATAGCAACCTTATCTCTAGCTATCAGCATGCATACACCAAGGGTAAATCAACAGAAACCGCTCTGCACAGCCTAGTATCTGTCATTAAGAAATCGCTGTGTGAAAAGGACTACTGTCTCGTCGCCCTCCTAGACATTGAGGGGGCTTTCAACAATATTAGCCCGGAGGCTATCAACTCCGCTCTAACTAATCTGGGCGTAGATTGACCTCTAACTGGTTTAATTGACCAACTTTTAAGGGGAAGGAAAATAGCTTCTTCACTTGGTACGGTTGAGTTATCACGTTATGTCACAAGGGGAACACTCTAGGGTGGTGTTCTTTCCCCGCTTTTATGGAACCTCGCAGTCAACTCGTTGCTACGTGACACAAGCGGGGGGGGGGGGGGCGGAAAGATAGTGGCATACGCAGACGATTTAGCTATTGCATTCAGAGGCAAGTTCCCACAAACTCTGTGTGACCTGATGCAAGTAGCACTGCGAAAAGTTTCGAAGTGGTCCTCTCGCTGCGGACTTAGTATCATCCCGGGGAAGGTGGAACTTGTCCTCTTCACCAACCGGTACAAAATACCGCCACTAAGCCTACGAGAACTAGATGGCACGCACCTGGGCTTGTCTGGACAGGAAATTTAATTGGAAGGAGAATGTTCTTCAGCGCCAGAAGAAAGCTTGCATCGCTCTTTACACATGCAAAAGAGCCATTGGCAAAAAATGGGGGCTCAGCCCTAGAGTATGCAGTTGGATCTACACGGCCATCATTCGCCCAATCATGCTGTATGGAGTCGTCGTATGGTGGCCTGCGCTGAGCAAGGCAACATACCTGAATCTGTTGCGGAAAGTCCATAGATCCAATATGATCTGTATAAGCGGTGCGCTAAGGACAACGCCCAACGAAGCCCTCCAGGTCATTCTGGGCATTTTGCCACTTGATCTGGAAGGGTTTCGGTCAGCGGCGGCATCAGCTCTGCGCCTAAGAGAAACCTCCAGTTGGGCTACGGGTACTATTGGACACTCCAGTATTCTGGAATCTTACAGCTTTCTCCCTCTAAGCACAGATCGTTGTGCGACCACTACAGTCGGGGATAGTTGTTTCAGGAGAGGACGGATTGGTGTCCCGAAACAAATGGTGGCACTTCCATATACACCGACGGCTCGAAGTTGGACGGCAGAGTTGGAGGAGGGGTTTATTCAAGGGATTTGGACCTTGAGCTCTCCTTCAGACTACCTGATCATTGTAGCGTCTTCCAGGCGGAAGTCTCGGCAATCCTGGACGCCGCGGCCTGGTTAAGCAAACGTGTTATCGGAGAAGATATCGCTATTTTCAGCGATAGCCAAGCGGCCATCAAATCCCTTGGCTCATACACGTTCAACTCTGAACTGACGCTCAGCTGTCGTCGACCTCTTCAGGAGATGGCCCAACAGAACCGCGTAAACCTCATATGGGTCCCGGGACATAGGGACATTGAGGGAAACTGTAAGGCAGACGAGCTTGCCAGGCAGGGCACGACCAAGCAGGTTCTTCAGGATAAAGAGCGCTTAGGTATGCCGTTTGCCACATGCAAACTAATGCTGAAGGAGCACACACTCCGTCAAGCCAACGGCAGCAAACCTGGCCAAAATGGCATCTTAAAAGGTCTAGACGCATTTATGCCCTAACTAGGAGGGAAATCTGCATATCGATAGGGGTATTAACCGGTCACTGCCTCATTGGTAGGCATGCAGAAAGGCTAGGTGTGCCCTACCGACGATGCTGCAGGAGTTGCAAAGATGATGAGGAGGAGGAAACAGTGGAGCACCTCATCTGCAACTGTCCGGCTTTAAGCGGCGCGAGAACGCGCTTTTTGGGAATTCCGTTCCTGGATAGCCTAAGCCAGATCGCGGAACTGGACATAAAGGACTTGATGGTCTTCATAAAGTCATCTAAGTGGTTCGAGGAGGAGTAACGGTGTCGGCTTAGGAGTGTCAGTCCCGGGATTCTGCTATGTGGAAGGTCCCGATAACTCAGGGATTTTCCATATGGCTGGGTCCCGGGACTAACTTTCCTTGTGTTGGTGGTATCACAACGGGCCTTTCAAAACTGGCCTAAGTGTGCCTCTGCGGCAGCCACTTGAACCTAACCTAACCTAAGTTAAGTTAAGTTAAGTCCAAGTCTGCGCTAACGGAAGCATAACAAATTGACAATGGAAAATTTTTTGAAAATATTGAAGCACTGAAAAAAATTCATGTTCAGAATAAATTGTTAAATTAATAAGTACTCGAACCCAATAGAACAAAAAAAGAAAAATATATGGGTGCGTAGGTTTTCAAGATTTGGATCTATGAAACCATATTCCATGACATAGATCCAAAAGTGTCAAAATTTTGTCTCAAAAGACTGAAAGGATTATCAATAAAACTAATAGGGCGGTTCCAATCGTAACTAGTACAGCTGGGTATAAAAGCAGACCTCTCTGAATGGAAATTTCACTAATAATAATAGCCTTTCTTTTATTAGTATCGGTCTATCTGGTTATACAGGACCGATCTGCACACTAAGAATTGCAGTGGGACCAGGGCCGCCCCGGAACGACGGGCCTACGTTCCAGAGCCCATTTATGGAAACAACTTGAATTTAATTTTGTTTTAAGTGCTACTTGCTGGAAATACCTAGAGAGAATGCAAAGAGTAATATATAATGCGGGAAAAGCTAGATTTCCTACATGTCGATGACCTTAAACTTGTATAGCTATTTGTTGATTGGGTACTCCTTTTTTGCAATGAAAACTTTATAATCCGTACGCTGAGAGTTAGAAAAATTCCGCCGGGCCCTAGTCAAAGCCCTGTCCCGTCGCCTCTACTTCCTAGTATTGATCGGAAAAGCCAAAGTACTTGCTATTATCAAGCCGACTGGCCAGGCTTTCAACTATTAAAGCCAGAAAATCTCTGTAAAACTCACAGCTGCGTATATAGTGTTCGGTCTCTCACGAGCTTTTACCTCCTTATTTGTTTTTTTTTCATCAGTTCAAGTTTTGTTGATATCGTTTTTTTCTTTCACAACAACAAACGCCGTTCCACCACCACCACAATCCCAACGCTTTGTTTAGTTCCATTCCTGCTACAATAGTTGAAATTGTTGTTGCTGTTGTTGGCTTTGGTAGCGCTGTGGGAATGCGCTCAGCTGTTGGTTGTGTCAGAAATGGCGTTAATGTTGCATCGTTGGCGATATTCTGCTGCGCGCTCCACGCTATGTTGCCAATGAAATAAAACTTAATCTTCTCGGGATTTAACACTTTCCAATATTTCTTGGTAGCAAATATTTCGCTATTTTTGTTCCTATTGAAGCCGCACTATTCGCAATACACGCCGCACCACAGCATACAAGTTCGACATGTTTGCGTTTATGTGGGTGACCGTGCAGATGTATGTGGGTATGCAAGGGGCGCGCTAACTGAGCTTTTGTGTGTGCGCTATAGTTTTATGGTTTTTTGCGGAAAAAAATATATTGTATCCATTATCGGTTTAGCTCTGCTCCGTTGCCGATACTTTAGCGTTGCGATTTACTCGAACGCACGAATATGCAGTTTTCTTGCATATTTCATGTTTCCCGCTTTTTTCTTGACTGCTTTCTAAATGCTTTCTTTTCTTTTGGTTGTTGCACCGATATTTTCTAAGTAGCTGGATAAACATTTATTGCTATTCGACAGCTGGTTTCAAGCGTCATTCGTGGCTTCTGATATACAACTTGAGGCTTTTGTTTTCATTTTTCATTATTTTGTAAAGTTTTTTTTCTATATATTAAGGCAGCTTTAGTTCGTTTTTAAGTGGATAAAAGGTTTTGAAAAATTTATATTCTTCTGAGAGGAGCCATTAGTTTAAGTCACTAAAAGTTCAGATACAGATGTGGTGAAAGAAATCTGTAGTAAAAGCAAGAATTTATTGAAAATTTTAACGCGGTTGGTGCATAATATCTACCAATTTCACATGGTTACACACTTTTGATGCGACCTAGTAGAGATTGTTCATCTGGCCGAATTTTATACGAAACACCGGCTAAAAGATTTGTAACACTCCCAAAATCAAAAGGTCAAATAACCGTGTTTTTTCAGTGTCTTGTTAAAAAAAATTCATGAAAAATCTAATTTTTCAACTCATTTCAAAATTTTCAACGGTTTTGGATAGAAAAATGCTGGCACTATCGAAATATACATATCGACAGCCACACTAGAAACCCCTGTGTGTTCAAAACCAAAAAGTTTTCAGGAGAGAGAAAAAATTATGATTAAGAATATCATTTATTACATTTCACCACTCAAAAGAAATGGGAAGTTGTAACCCGATTTTGGCTGCATTTTAATGCATGCAAGTCCACGATCTATGGGAAAAGCTCAGCCCCTTATTTTTTGAAAAAAAAAATAAAAAATTACTTGCAGTGTTTTGCAGTGGGGCTGTCGATATATAGTGTTTTTTTCATTTGGAAAAACTTCGGCCTTTCCGGTTTTGACGCCATTTTTTGGCAATGTGTCATTGAGAGGCATTCACTACTTAAGTTATCCAGCAAAATCTAAAATTTTGGTCTCAAGCGCTCTACAGGAGTACTGTGTGTAATAAGGCGGGTCGATTTCAAAATCACCCAAGTGACAAGAAAAATCGTATTTTAGGGATAACAAGTAAGGATGTCTAAGTTCGGGGGAACCGAACATTAAATACCCAGCGGCAATTTTCAGAACGGGATAACAATGATATAGGCCCTAGGAGGATTTACGTAAAGTTTTTACTATCTTATATTTACCTTACCGAATTATGTCAATTTATGTGATTTTTGAAATTTTCCATATCGAAAGTGGGCGTGGTCGGGAAGCGATCTCGCCCAATTTCATCACCTATCACCACCATATTGCTAGTATATATTGTGCCAAATTTCATGAATCTGAAGTAATCAGCTTAACAGTTTTGACCTAGGTATGATACCGATTAAAATAACGTTCTGGTTTCGGTTTCGGTTTTGGAATACGATTCGGTTTCGGTTCCGGTTTCGTTCTTCAAAATTTATTTAACACGATAAAAATAAATTTTACTACTAAAATACTCAAGTACCTATGTAGTTTCGAAATAGGTCTGAATTTTCATAATTTTTTTCCTGCGGCCATGATGGAATTTCTCCAATATAATAATACATTTTATTAACACTATGCATGGATGAAATTTCTGCAAAACAAATTCCTAAAATTAACTCTACTTTTTTATTAAAAAAAAAATGAGAATTGAAGCTAAATAAAATGTATAAATCGTCAAAAATTTTTTTCGATCGCTTCATTCAACTATGGTCAAACTTCCTTTTTCCTATATATTAGACTGGGCCAAAATAAAAAAAAATCGTTTTTTTTTAAATTATATTGATCTTCTTTTTAAGAAAGGTGAAAAAAATTACTGTAATTTTTTCAGATAGACCTCATCGCTAGTTTCGACTTTACAGACTTTACCTCATATTTGGTATAAAAACGACAAACCATTTACCTCAACATATTATTGAAGGAAATCGAATTCCCATGTACAACAAAGATAGATACAGATTCTCAAAGGAAATTGAGTGGACTTTTTTAGTATTAAATTACAAAAATTCATATTTCCGTCTTTTTTTGTGTTTTTGATCCAATTTTTTTACTAAATTTTGTTTATTGATATTCTACATGGTTAATTATCATTATATGATGAATATTATAACCAAAAATATACATTTCTCATATACGTTCAAACATATTTTTGCTTAATATATGCTTCCTCTGCGAAGGTGTAGTTTTACAGTCTGCAAATGGCGCAAAAACAAAAACTTTACGGATCTGTGAACGCAATACATGAATTTTCAAGTATTTTTGGCGAGCTAAATCCGTGATCAGAATTAGCCTAACAGGTCGCAGTTCTTCTCCATCACAAAATAATATTGGACTTTTTTGCAAGGTTAGGGCCGAACTTCGGGCCCGTTGTTGAATTCTGATATCAAATTCGGACTCAGCAGCCAATTTCCCTTAAGAAAATGTATTTAGCTTTGTTCGATGTTGATTTTTTCATGTTTCGCAAATTTTCGAACCAAAATCGGGAAATCCAAAAAAACATGCCAATGCTAGAACACTAGAAAACGGCTAGTCTGAGAAAATTTCAGGCTTGGCAGCTTTTGTAGGGAATTCAATTTCCTACAAAAAATTTTTCAGGTAAATGGTTTTTTTAATCAATCATTTGTCGTTTTTATACCATATTGGAGGTTAAGTCTGTAAAATCTAAACTAGCAATGATAGACCTCTAGAATTTAATTTAAAAATCTGAAAAACTACAGTAATTTTTTCAACTTTCTTAAAAAGAAAATCAATATAATTTTTGAAAAAAAATAACGAAATTTTTTATTTTTGGCCCAGTATAATATATATACTAAGGTAAAAACGTGTCTTTTGTAACCTTGCGAGACATTAAAAAAATTCAAAACCGTTTGGAACCGGTTGCGGCTTTTGAAACGGTTTGGGGGGTTCATACTACCAAACTATATCATTTTCGCCATTTCCGTTGCCGAATTGTGTCAATTTATGTGATTTTCGAAATTTTCCACATAGAAAGTGGGCGTGGTCGGGAAGCGATTTCGTTCAATTACATCAGGTATGCTCTCTATTATGCTAGTTTACCTTGTACCAATTTCATCGTTCTACCGCCTCCCTGGAAAGTGGGCGATGCCAAGCCTACTTATAATAATTTATCAAAAAATCATAATAGAATGGGGGTTCATCCTACCAAACTATATCATTTCCGTTACCGAATGATATCAATTTGGGTAACTTTCGAATGAAACGTGCAGAGTAGTGGAGTTAAAATAAAAAGCGTATACTCTCGGTAGCAAAAGAAAACGTAAGGGAAGAAACTTTATTAAGAGCGAACTTAGTTGCGATACATATGAAATGACATCTGAAGACATGCATGGATGAAGGGGGTATGTCGCATTTTGAGTGAAACGAGAAAATTGACTTTAAAGTTTTGCTTAAACATTTGAGGTTTTTTGAATCTTTATGGAAAACTGACAAAAAAATTATGTAAAGCCATAAAAGACGTTGCATAATATGCAATAAAAAGCATACATTTATGTTTAGTACTTTATATGAAAAAAAAGGAACATACCCCCTTCTTCGAGGCGACCTACTTTTACACCCCATAGATATACATATGTGTGAGTAATTTTTTTTTTTTTTTTTTTTTAATTCAAAACATGTCAACAATATTTAATAACAGAATTCATTTTTAAGGAAATGTTATAAACTTATAATTTAAGTGAGAGAATATTTACTTGAGTTCATTTGAAAATTGTTTTATTTTTGCAGCAGGTAACCCTTTTGTACCCTCGTGAAGGGTGGATACCTTGCCGCGGTACGAGGGCTTAAGTCGATAGCCACAGGGCTACGCTGCCCTTGTGATCATAGCTCCGTACGGCACTTCATCACGAGAGCAGCCTAGCCTCTCTGGCGCGACGACAAAGATCTTCCCCCTCCCAATCCAGGGTGTTATGCGAAACCGTGCCCATTGGACGTTTGCAGCCGGGAGGCAAATCGTGGCTGTATTTGAACGGAGCCTCTCTGATACCGGGTCGCCTCAGAGAGTAAGCATGGCCTTACCGCGGTACGGGGCTCTGCCGCGGCGGACGACACATTTTCCCCTACTCTTCCCTTGACCCTAAGCTGGCCTTGTCCGGCGACGGGTCGTACGAACAAGATGAACTCAAATAACCCAAATAAAAACGATAAAACTAAAAAACAAACCCCGCCAAATTTCACTCCTCAGCAAAGGAGAGCTATGGAGGAACAGGCGAGAAAGCAACAACAACGCCGGAGGACAACCTCCGTTCCACAATCAAGGAAGGGATCGACAGCGATGGCAACTACGAGTCGGTCAACCAACCCTCTATCGACTAAGATTGACTTGATGGGAGCTAGCACCAGTGCGGTTGCCAACGCAACTAAGCGGACAACGGCGGATGCTAAACTCCCATCAACCGCTGATATGAAAACCAGTATCTTTACGTCTGTGGCAGCGGTCTCACGACCTGGCCTCGGAGTTTCGAAGGAGAAGGAAGCTGCAACTGAGATTTCGGCAAGGAGAGCGACCGCGATGGCAACTACGGGTCCGCACTCCCAGGAGACATCTCCCCGCCGCTTCACATACCACGAGAAAAGATTGGCTGCAAAGATCCTGAAGAGGTATGAAGGGGTACCGCAGGAATCGCTGTCGCCGAATTCCAGTAAATCGGTAGAGCTAGCGAAAGCTGTGATACCGGATTTCCAAAATTCGTACATGCCAAAGAGGTTAAAAGTTAACCCTTTCAAGCGCCAGAGATCGGACCTGGAGTTAAATCCCCCTCCCAAGCGGCATCAGAAGACCCCTGGAGCGGGCAAACTAAGCTTTGCTGAGGTAACCAAGGACAGGATCCTTATAGGCGTCCTTGACCGAGGCAATGACCGTCTGGCCATCCCTAAGGACCGGTGGCGTTACGTGCGAAATGAACTCGGCAACATTCTTCTCAATGTTGCTCCAGAGTTTCCGGGTAGTTCGGCGCGAGTAACGCATGCGGGTTGGCACCAGGGTCAGATTAAATTACTCGCATGCGAGGATGCAAAAACCGTAGCACTGTACAAGGCAGCAGCTGCTAAGCTGGGTGAAGTCTACAAGGGCGCAAAGATAGAGGTCGTCGACTGGAAGGACATTCCAGCTCGTCCAAGGGCAAGGTCGTGGATTCCGCCCATCCCTGACGAACCCGCGAGAATTCTCGGGATGCTACGGCTAATGAATCCGTCCCTGCCAACGCATGACTGGAGTGTCAATCTGGTCAGGGATGCGGTAGGGCCCGACAGACAGGTGCTGTTCACCATGAATAAAGAGTCAATCGAGCCCCTCAAAAGGTGCAATGGCCTAGTACATTACAGCGTAGGCCAGATCGTTATCCACGTATATCGTGGTGATGCTCAGCGCGCTGCCTTCTCGGCTGCTCCGGGGGAACCGGAAAACGAATTACCAGAAGAGGAAGCGGAGGATTCCGATGCGGAAAGCATGTTATCCGCCACGTCCCTTGGCGATAGTGCTGTGAACAACTCGGAGATGGAGGACAGCCTACAGGACGAGGAAGCCCTCGACGTCACGGTGGTAGCAGCCAACGCTGAGCGATTAACATCTAACGCTTCAGACAGCAAGACACCTGCAACGCCATATCGGGCAGTTAATCGGAACAACTCGTCGTTGATAGGCAACCTCCGGGATGGGGCAAACCTCGACGATATGGGACCGGCAGGGAAGTCTGTGCGCTCTCATGTTGGTGGTGCTTCAGATTAATCTGCACAAATCTAAAGTAGCTTCGGCTGCTTTAAGTAGTCGTCTTTCTAAAGGCGACGTGGATGTGGTCCTCATCCAAGAACCCTGGGTCAATAGCTCGAGAATCTGCGGATTGGGGACTAAGGGCTTCAACCTCATTCGAGCCAGCGAGGAGAGCAAAGTCAGAACGTGTATTCTGGTCAAGTCTGAGTTGAACTCCTTTCTCCTACCTAATTACACCAATGGGGATATTACCGCTATCAGTCTAACGGTCGACAGCACCCGCCTGACGGTGGCTTCGGTCTATATGCCCTACGACGCCGAAGAACCCCCACCACAAACGGAGGTGAAAGACCTGGTGTCAAATTTCTGCACGGGTAATCTTATTATTGGAGCGGACGCTAATGCTCACCATGTCCAATGGGGGAGCTCCGACATCAATGCCAGGGGCGAGTCTCTGTTTGATTACCTCTTAACAACCAACCTGGTGATTTGCAACGTGGTTAATGAGCCTACTTTTATCACTAAGACCCGCAGGGAGGTCATAGACCTCACTATCTGTAGTGAAGGCGCTTATGAGTGGGTCAGAAAATGGCGGGTTCTGGAAGAACATTCTTTCTCCGACCACCGTTACATAGAAATGGTTTTAGACTTTATTGTAGAACAACCAATCATGAAGCGCAATCCACGTAACACTGATTGGCAGTTACACAATGAAATATTAGACAGAGACCTACCAGTACTGCCCCCACAAGCCCCCTCATCAGTAGAGGAGCTGGAGGATCTTGTTACTACATTTACATCGGCGCTCTAAAATGCTCTAGGACAGGCTTGTCCAGTGCCAAAACCACGCGGTAAACACAGGCCACATTGGTGGTCCTACGATTTGGACTCGCTCCGAATATCATGCCGGAAACAATTTAACAAGGCCAAGAGCTTCGGCTCTGAGCCTCATTGGCACGAATATAAAGCTAAACTAAGGGCCTACAAAAAAGCTCTGAGACAGGCGAAGAGAACCTCGTGGAGAAATTTCTGCACTGGCGTCGAAAAGGTCGACGACACAGCGAGACTTAGAAGAGTCCTCTCGAAAAGTCAAACAACCATCAGCTATCTGCGAAAACCTGACGGATCCTGGACCAGCACGGAAGAGGAAACCCTTGAGCTGCTCTTGAATACACATTTTCCGGGGAATCTGCATGATGCACCACTAGCACCTGCAACAAACCTGGCAGTAAATATACCCATCACTGAGGAAAGAGTAAGGTGGGCAGTTAAGAGCTTTGAACTGTATAAGGCTGCCGGGCCGGACGGGATTATCCCCGCGCAACTTATAAACACGTTGGAGACATCAGCTAAATGGCTGGTATTTCTCTTCACAGCCTGCCTGGCTCTCAACCACATTCCGGGCTCCTGGAGAAGCTCCACGGTAGTGTTTATCCCTAAGGCTGGGAAGGCATCCCACTACGAGCCAAAAGACTACAGACCGATCAGTCTCTCGTCCTTTGTACTAAAAACCTTTGAGAGGATACTAAGCGACTACCTCTTAACAACTATTGATAGCAACCTTATCTCTAGCTATCAGCATGCATACACCAAGGGTAAATCAACAGAAACCGCTCTGCACAGCCTAGTGTCTGTCATTGAGAAATCGCTGTGTGAAAAGGACTACTGTCTCGTGGCCCTCCTAGACATTGAGGGGGCTTTCAACAATATAAGCCCGGAGGCTATCAACTCCGCTCTAACTAATCTGGGCGTAGATAGACCTCTAACTGATTTAATTGACCAACTTTTAAGGGGAAGGAAAATAGCTTCTTCACTTGGTACGGTTGAGTTATCACGTTATGTCACAAGGGGAACACCCCAGGGTGGTGTTCTTTCCCCGCTTTTATGGAACCTCACAGTCAACTCGTTGCTACGTGACACAAGCTGGGGGGCGGGAAGATAGTGGCATACGCAGACGATTTAGCTATTGCATTCAGAGGCAAGTTCCCACAAACTCTGTGTGACCTGATGCAAGTAGCACTGCGAGAAGTTTCGACGTGGTCCTCTCGCTGCGGACTTAGTATCAACCCAGGGAAGGTGGAACTTGTCCTCTTCACCAACCGGTACAAAATACCGCCACTAAGCCTACCAGAACTAGATGGCACGCGCCTGGGCTTGTCGGATAAGGCCAAGTTTCTAGGAATAGTTCTGGACAGGAAATTGAATTGGAAGGAGAATGTTCTTCAGCGCCAGAAGAAAGCTTGCATCGCTCTTTACACATGTAAAAGAGCCATTGGCAAAAAATGGGGGCTCAGCCCTACAGTATGCAGTTGGATCTACACGGCCATCATTCGCCCAATCATGCTTTATGGAGTCGTCGTATGGTGGCCTGCGCTGAGCAAGGCAACATACCTGAATCTGTTGCGGAAAGTCCATAGATCCAATATGATCTGTATAAGCGGTGCGCTAAGGACAACGCCCAACGAAGCCCTCCAGGTCATTCTGGGCATTTTGCCACTTGATCTGGAAGGGTTTCGGTCAGCGGCGGCATCAGCTCTGCGCCTAAGAGAAACCTCCAGTTGGGCTGCGGTTACTATTGGACACTCCAGTATTCTGGAATCTTACAGCTTTCTCCCTCTAAGCACAGATCGTTGTGCGACTAGTACAGTCGGGGATAGCTGTTTCAAAATAAACATTCCCAGCAGAGAAGACTGGGAGAGGACGGATTGGTGTCCCGAAACAAATGGTGGCACTTCCATATACACCGACGGCTCGAAGTTGGACGGCAGAGTTGGAGGAGGAGTTTATTCAAGGGATTTGGATCTTGAGCTCTCCTTCAGACTACCTGATCCTTGTAGCGTCTTCCAGGCGGAAGTCTCGGCAATCCTGGACGCCGCGGCCTGGTTAAGCAAACGTGTTATCGGAGAAGATATCGCTATTTTCAGCGATAGCCAGCGGCCATCAAATCCCTTGGCTCATACACGTTCAACTCTGAACTGACGCTCAGCTGTCGTCGATCTCTTCAGGAGATGGCCCAACAGAACCGCGTAAACCTCATATGGGTCCCGGGACATAGGGACATTGAGGGAAACTGTAAGGCAGACGAGCTTGCCAGGCAGGGCACGACCAAGCAGGTTCTTCAGGATAAAGAGCGCTTAGGTATGCCGTTTGCCACATGCAAACTAATGCTGAAGGAGCACACACTCCGTCAAGCCAACGAAAGATGGCTGCTATCCCCAGGGTGTCGCATATCGAAACAAACCTGGCCAAAATGGGATCTTAAAAGGTCTAGACGCATTTATGCCCTAACTAAGCCAGATCGCGGAAATGGACATAAAAGACTTGATGGGCTTCATAAAGTCATCTAAGTGGTTCGAGGAGGAGAAACGGTGTCGGTTTAGGAGTGTCAGTCCCGGGATTCTGCTATGTGGAAAATCCCAACAACTCAGGGATTTTCCATATGGCTGGGTCCCGGGACTGACTTTCCTTGTGTTGGTGGTATCACAACGGGCCTTTCAAAACTGGCCTAAGTGTGCCTCTGCGGCAGCCACTTGAACCTAACCTAACCTAACCCTTTTGTAAAAATATCCGCTAGCATTTTATCTGTGCTTATATATTTCAATTTGATTTGGCCGTCTTCAATTTTCTCTTGGATGAATTTTGATTTTATGTGGACGTGTTTCGTTCTGCTTGAATACGAGTTGTTTTCAGCAATACACATAGCACTCTTGTTGTCACAAAATAGAGTCATTGACCTGGAGGCTTCGCTAACCAGCTCCCTCTACAATCGCTTAAGCCAGATGGATTCTTGACTCGCCGCAACCATTGACATTAATTCAGCCTCGGTGGATGACAATGCTATCGTATGTTGTTTTTTTGTAGCCCAAGAGATAGCTGCCTTTTGGAATGAAAAAATATACCTAGTTGACAAGCGTCGATCTTTTGCGTCATTTGCCCAATCAGCGTCACAAAAACCTATGATGTTGTCAGAGCTTCTTTCATAGACTAAGCCTTTGTGTATGGTTCCCTTAAGGTAACGCATAACCCGCTTTACTGCAATCCAGTGTGCCTTCCCTGGGTTTGTGCTGTATCGGCTTAGCAAGTTGACAGCGAAACAGATGTCAGGACGTGTGACTTGAGCGGCAAACAGCAGACAACCAATAGCTTGTTTGTAGGGTACACTGGCCATTTCACGCTTTTCGTTGTCATTCGTTGGACACATCTCCTCGGAGAATTTTTGATTCAAGTCAAGGGGTGTGCTCACAGGATTACACTCTTCCATGCCGAAACGACGAATTGCATCAGCTATGTAGCGAGACTGGTCAATTTTCATAGTTCCTTGTTTAACATTTTGAGCTACACGTATGCCCAAAACTGATGATGCTGTGTCCAGATCCTTCATTTTGAAAGCTTTCGAAAGCTTGTCTTTCAGTTGGTTTAACAGCACAGTATCGTTGGCAAACATAATGACATCATCTACATAAACAGCAATTAACAGCATTTTGTTACCATACATCTTGAAGTACATGCATTGATCGACGTTGCTGCGCTGAAGGCCGAATCTAACCAGAGTTGAATTCAGTTGTAGGTTCCAAACACGACTAGACTGTTTCAGACCATATAATGATTTTCGCAGCTTGCAAACACGGCCTGACCCATCATCGAAACCAGTCGGCTGAGTCATGTAGATTTCTTCTTCAAGATGACCGTTCAGGAATGCAGTTACGGCATCCATTTGATAGACAATAAGGTCAAATTTTACAGCTAGAGCAAGTAAAAAGCGAAGGGTAGAATATCGCACAACTGGTGCGAATGTTTCATCGTAATCGATGCCTTGTTTTTGGTTGAACCCTTTCGCGACAAGCCTGGCTTTATAGCGCACAGGCTCTCCATTAGCATTTACCTTCGTTTTGAATACCCATTTCGATGGAATCGCTTTCTTTCCAGCAGGTAGCGGTGATAATTCCCAAGTTCCGTTGACAGCGTGCGATTTAATTTCTTCACACATTGCAGCTTGCCAGAGCTCATGTTCTTGGCTTATCATCGCTTCTTCTACAGTATTTGGATCAGATGTTACACAGTCAGTTGCGCAAAGATTGTAGTTTGGTCGAGGTATATTTTCGAATCGTGCGGAACGGCGAACTCCTTCGAAATCCAAATCTGAAATTTCCTCTTCTGGAACAAACGTGTCATCGCTTGACACATTTTGCAAAGTGCTGTCGCTTTCAGTTGTTGATTCGTTACTGCCTTCCGTAGCCGCGCTGTTGTCGAGTTCAGGCGAATGAGTGTCACCTTCTGCTGGCAATTCTTCGAATAGCCCTTTCAGACCTAGCTATATCAATTGTGATATCTGGCTTTAAATACAGAAAATTACATTAAAAATTTTTGGTTCACGTGTTTACAGGCAAGCAGTGATTGTGACAACTGTTTTTCAATAGAACTGCAAAAACAAAAAAATATTCGAATGTTAAATAGCGGATAAAATGTTTCATTTTCAAAGTGACCTTTAGCAAGCTTAGACATGTGTCCACGTGGTAAGTGTTTTTTTCGTTTTTAACATATAAACCTTAAATTATAAAAGTGTTTTAAGTTTAATAATAGTATTTATATTGTGATTGTGTTCATTTAAACAATTTTTTCTAAAAGTTACTATTAATTGGAAGGCAGTGTATAACAGATATCACAATTGTGCTATTCAGGCACAAAATGCTGTTACGTTGCTTGCTCACAAATGTGTTATCTACATTTTTTCTAGGAAAATTTTCCGATTTGGGAAACAGCGATGACATTGAAGCAGTTCTAGATATTCTAGATCAATCTGATATAGACTTTAGTGATGATGATGATAATATAGATGAAACTTGGACACCGTTTAACGTCAACACTGGAGAGCAAGAAAGCGATGAAAGTACGGATAATGATGAGGGGGATACAGAAGCTCAACAGTTAAGTACTGCAAGTCCACATGTCCAACAGCCGTCATCGATTAATAGAACCAAAGCACCCCCTAGGCGGGAGATTTGGAAAAATTCGCCTTTCCCTAGCACGCAGCTCCCTGTTACTTATGGATGCCAAAACAACGTAATCCTGAAGGCGCCCTTAGAGTATTTTAATAACTATTTTCCAGAATGGCACTATTAGAATACTGTCAATTTTACAAAAAAGTACGTATTGGCTAATCGAGGTCTGGAGGCGCGTTACGTATCAGCCGACATAAAAAGATTTTACGGATGTGCAATTATAATGGGTTGCCTTGGCTATCCTGCAATAAGGATGTACTGGTCAAACGAATGCAAGATTCCCGCTATATATAACTATGTCTCGAGACAAATTTCTCCAACTTCGATCAGACATACACTTTGAGGACTTTTCCGTTCCAGATTCTACCAATAAATTTTGGAGAATTCAATCAATCATAGACATGGTTAGGAAGCGTTGCAATGAACTGGCAACTGATATCACAAGCTACTCGATTGACGAGCAGATGATACCATTTACTGGACGATGTCCTGCTAGACAAGTAATTCGATCGAAGCCGCGGCCCATTGGATTAAAAAATCTTGTATGTGCAACTTCTACAGGTATTATAGTGGATTTTGAAATTTTTCAAGGTGCCGGGACATTTGAAAACTGTGGTCTTGGGCATGGGCCATCTATAGTCATGAGGTTAATAAAAAACTTACCAAAAGGCAGCCAGATCTATTTTGACAGGTTTTTTACTACAATACCTCTCGTAGAAGCGCTGTACCAAATGAATTATCCCGCAACAGGTACAATTATGGCGAACAGAATACCCAAATGTGTTAAATTCCCTCTGGACAAAGATATGAGTCGTGGCGATTTATGTCAGTTTACAAATAGTAATAATGTAGCTCTTGTGAAGTGGAAGGACACAAAGAGCGTTACTGTTGCTTCAAGTAAATGTGGAAAGGACCCTGTGGGTGAAGTTGAGAGGTGGAATAGAAATTTAAAACGCCGTTTGCCAGTTGAAATACCTTCCGTAATTGAAAATTATAATTCGTTTATGGGAGGAGTTGATTTGTGTCAAATGCTTGAATATTACAGGATTAAAATGAAAAAAAAAAAGAAATGGACTGTCAAGGTATTTTTTCACTTTCTTGATCTGGCAATCTATAACTCATGGATGGAATACAGAGGAGACTGTAAGCTTTCTGGCGTACCAAAGTCAAAAGTCAAGTCGTTTTTAACATTTAAAATGGAACTTGGTAGTGTACTTGCAGCTTATTTTAAAGCTCCTGATCAAGTTGAACCGTTTCAACTGCCTGAAGATTTTTACGGAACCAAATATCGACCCCATAATGCACCTGATGACATACGGTATGATCGCTACGATCACTGGCCTTCAGTTTCGGATGATCCGCCAAGGGTACCATACACGTAACTGATTAAAGTATTGTTATTTTTCTTTTATTATTTTATATCACTGTATATTCAAAAAATTTAAAGTGAAAATATTTTTATAAAAGACTGAAGTATCTTAATATTTTTGAGTACAAATAAATATCGAAACTATAACTATGGGCTATTTTAATGGAGGTATTTTACAATCTATGACCTAGATACCACAATTGTGCGTTGTCCTGTTTTCAAAAAAGGACATTTGGGAATTTTTCTGGTAGTGTATTTTGGCTCATATTTACAAAAATTATTTTCATTCTAACGCTTAATGCGAAATAATTAAGAAAATAAACCCTAGGTCTGAAAGGGATAGAGATGAATGAGTGCCATCTTCTATTGGTAATTCTTCCACACTTTCTACCCCTGAATTATCAATAGGAGTTTCATCCGGTAACCATAAGTGGACGATATTTGATTTCCCACCTGTAGCTAGAGAACTTTTATTTAACTGATTTTCAATAAAAACTATATCACAACTGACTACTATATTTTTGGCTACAGGATCGTAGAGTCGATACGCTTTTGCTTCATTACTGTAGCCAACCAAAATGCATTCTCGAGATTTAGCTTTTAACTTACTGCGCTTTTCTTTGTCAATATGTGCCATTGCTTTACAGCCAAAAACTTTGAGGTGTTTCAGGCTTGGCCTTTTGCCAGACCACAACTCTTCCGGACTTACGAAATTACCTCGACATGGTGTGCGATTTATTAGGTATGCTGCAGTTACGGCAGCTTCGGCCCAAAATTTGTCTTCCAAATTCGCATCAAGCAGCATGCACCTAACCCTCTCAGTAATCGTACGATTTAACATTTCGGAAACCCCATTCTGCTCAGGAGTATAAGGTGTCGTTTTCTGATGGATGATGCCATGCTCTGCTAAGAATTTGTGGAAGTTGTGATTTACATATTCGCGACCATTGTCCGTTCGCAAGGCTTTTATTGTACGCGAGCATTGATTTTCAACCAATGTCTTGAATTTAACAAATTCACTGAAAACAGCGTCTTTCGTTTTGATTGGAATGGCAAAAACTTTTCTGGAATAGTCATCCACAAACGTTAACAAATATCGTGCGCCAGAAAATGAACGCACATTTAGCGGGCCCATGACATCACTATGTATGAGCTCTAACGGCTGTTTGGCCCGCCCCCTTTTTCATTGTGCGAACTTCGCTTACCTTTTATGCAAACCACACACTTGTTTACTGCGCCTGAAGAGTACTCGACACCATCCGAAGCATTTTTAATCGCTGCTACATTTTCTCGGCAAACATGACCCAATCGCCATGACCCAATCGTAGCTTGTCACAGCCATAGCAGTATTGTCATTTGACACACAATTTAGGCGGTACAATTCATTTGTTTTCCCTGGAGTTGCGATCAACTGTTCATTCTCGTCATATATTTTGCACCAGTTACCCTTAAAACGTAGCTCTTTGCCGTTGTCTGTCATCTGGCTTACCGAAAGCAAATTTGCACATGAACTAGGGACGTACTCAACATTTTTAATCGTTGCATTCACTTTATTATTATTTTTGGCAACTAAGGAGAGACGCACATCGCCTGTGCATTCGACAGCAATTTTATTGTTGTTTGCAACGATGACTGCTTTGTTTACCACGCTTTTCAGATTTGTCATACAATTTTTGCTTTTTACCATATGTTGAGAACAGCCGGAGTCTATATACCAGTCTTCGTTGTTGTGAATGTTGGCATAAAGAGACGAAGCAAATAATACCTGACTTTTTTGTGTACTTTGTTTTGATTTATCGTCCTTCGCTGCTTTTTTTCGACAATTCTTGCTGATATGCCCTAACTGCTTGCAAGAGTGACAACGTACTTTTGACAAAGTTTTCGATTTTGTGTATAATGCGTTTTCAACGCCTTGCTTTACGTCAAACTTTGCATCTTGTAAAAGTAAATTTTTAACAGCATCTACAGTGAGAACTTTTTTTGAGTTCTCGACCGCAAGCACTAATGCTTGACATTCACTTGGCAGTCCAGCTAGCATAAGTGATGCTGTCAGCTCATCATCGATTTTCAAGCCTGCGTTTCTAACCTTAAAAGCTGTCATGACCATAGAGTTGATATATTCTTGCATAGAATCACAGTCCGATAGCTTTAGTTGTACCAACTGTTTCAAAAGTTCAACTTTACGTGTCAAACCTTTATCTTCATATGCTCCCATTAGAGCATCCCATGCGTCTTTTGCTGAGGTTTTATCAGCAATATGTCCAAAATTATTTGGCTCAACTAACATCGTGATTTCAGCCAATGCCTTTTCATTGGCATCACGATCGGCATCTGTAGCAGTCGTAGGCAAGCCGTTCTGGATCAACTTCCAGTGACCCTTAATTACCAAATAAGATTTTGCCTGGCTCTTCCAGACATCGAAATTCTCGCGACCGCGAAGTCGCTCGACGGACATGGAAAATATATGCGAAGTCATTTAACTAAAGAAATATTATTATACGAATATAGCCAACGAGTTAAAATGACGCAGCAGAACTATTTAAACCGATTTTATTGGCGGATTGCTTAATTAAACTCTGCGTAGCAAAGGCCCATAACCTGATGAAACGTGCAGAGTAGTGGAGTTAAAATAAAAAGCGTATACTCTCGGTAGCAAAAGAAAACGTAAGGGAAGAAACTTTATTAAGAGCGAACTTAGTTGCGATACATATGAAATGACATCTGTCAATGTTGAATACATAAGTAGTTAATAAAGGGTGCTTAGTAAATATTGTAATTTTTCTCACAACACTTTCGATATCGAAAGTGGGCGTGGTTGGAGAGCGATTTTTTCCAATTTCATCAGGTATACTCCCAACGATACTAGTATGCTTTGTACCAAATTTCATCGTTCTACCCTAATCAGTTTAAAAGTTACGACCAGTCAAATTTTCAAAAATGCCTCACCCACTATAAGAAATTTATGGAAAAATCATAAGAGAATGCCCAGGGGGATTCACCTATAAAATTATATCATTTTAGCTACCGAGATATGTCAATTGTTGTGATTTTCGATGTCAAAAAGGGGGCGTGGTTATCATCCGATTTCGCCCATTTTCAATAGCACCTACCTTGGCCAGAAAGTAACCTGTATACAAAATTTCATACAAATATCTCAATTTTTACTCAAGTTATCGTGTACACAGACGGACGGACGGACATGCCTTAATGAACTCCTCTTTTCAACCCAAGATATTTCATATATGGAACTCTATACCTATCTCGATTATTTTAATAACAGTCGAAATGTCGTTAATACTATATTTTTACTATGTACTATTCTTTGTTGCTGAAATTAACACCCCTATTGTGAGTGTCGACCGCAATAGATAATCGACTACTAAGCGATTAGCGATCATCGAGCAATTGCGAGTGTCGCTTAATCGATCGTCTTTCTACAGCTATTTTTCAGTCGATGACGTGTCGATTGATTTGCAAAGTGCAAATAAAATTGATAAATAGTAAATTATTTTAATAAAAATAGAAAATATTAAAAAAAGCATTCGAAATTGGTAGTTTTTGTTCGATCAAGTTACACAATACCAATGTAAAATTCGATCGATTCAATCGAAAAGAATTGTTCTACTGCAAATCGACACTCGCAATAGGGGTCTAAGTTTAAACCACAAAAACTTTCTTGGAAGGGGACTTGTTTGGCTGGAATGTGAAACTCTATCTTGAATAAGATAAAGTCTTACTTCCTTAACTAATTGGCAGTTCACTTCTTATGGCGCCCAGTATATTGTCCACTAGTTGCTTGCAGCGATAATGCTTTCGTTTCATTTCTGTGGCTCTGTGCTCCACTATATTATGGAAGTGCGGCTAAGGGGTGGCCAAGGCTTATACAAACTGTCACTTAGGTAAAGCAACTTTCCGGTCCATAGATGTAAAGCGTGTATCGTATTTTGATAATCGGCAGATCTTAGTCTATTTTCAAGGAACAGCGTACCCGACTTATATCCTGAAAGTTATTGTCCACATCATAGACACCCTCGAAAACTCTGTACCTAGACTACCACTTCGTAAAAAAAACTAAATATTACTAACATAACTTATTTTCAAAGAAAATATGACCAATTTAGTAATTAATATAACAAATTGTGCATTTTATTGATATAAAACTATAGGCACTGGTCTAAGGCAACTTAAGAGTTATGACCTCCTACGTACAAAAATACTTTTAAAATCTAAAGCTAACAACACTCTCTTTCTATTTCGGTTACAGTCCAGCTTGGCCCGATAATAAATCTTCAAATTGCTTTTGTGTTAAGAACCGATATATACCATCTTTGTTCAAATAATATATTGGATCTTTAATGCTGCGTATATCGAAAGCATCTCGTATAAGCTCTGTTTTCTTCATTTTGAAAGTTCCGGTACGTGGTATATCATTCATTAGTCTAATAAAGAGTGGACGCGCGAAAGCCGGCAAACTGCCCCGTACTCCGGCTGATAGATGCTGCATATCAACCTTGCGATCAGGATCAACTATAGCAGCCATTCCAGCTTTACCTTCCACATGCGGAACCTGTAATATATAATATCAATAGAATAATAAATATAGTTTAAAAAAACTAAAACTCACGCTTTTAGAGAGTATTGAACTAAAAAGTTGAAAATAATTTTAAAAACCCTACACAGTAGTATTGTGGAAAAGGCGAGGTCCGCTTTGTTCCATAATCTTCGTTTTTTATTTAAATTATTTTTACCTTTTTAGTGCAATATTCTTTAAAAGCGCGTGTTTTCGCTTTTTAAACTATATTTATTTTTTACTTTTTAGTTAAATGTGTTATGAAGTAATCGACAAATATATCGAAATATACCGCAGTGCAAACGAAACCTCTAGGGTTCCACTTTCGTTTGATACCCATATTATAGGCAATTTTGAATATTATTGGACAACCTCATTTTGAGCGATAACTCAGTTATCGATAAATATATCGAAATATTCCAAAATCCAATAGAAACCTGTAGAACTTCCCTTTTGTTTGATACCCAGATTGTAGGCATTATGACCGATAGCTTAGTTATCGATAAATACATCGAAGTCATAATGCAACCTCCTATCGTTTGACACCCATATTGAAGGCACATTCCAAGGTTTTTGTGACAGTCATATGCCAATATCGGGTAGACTGAAGTAGAGTTACATACAAACAAGCAAACATACATATGAATGTATGTACAAGTAAAGGTAATGAAAGCGTAGTAAAAAAAAGCGTCGAGCGCTCGTTATACGAAAATTATGGCACAAAGCGGACCACGCTTTTTCCACAATACTACTGTGCAGGGTTTTTAAAATTATTTTCAACTTTTTAGTTCAATACTCTCTAAAAGCGTGAGTTTTAGTTTTTTTAAACTATATTTATTTTTTACTTTTTAGTCAAATGTCCTATGAAATTAATTTTATAAAATTTTTTTTTTTTATATCGAAAAATACAGCAGTCCAAACGAAAGCTCTGGACTTCCATTTTCGTTTGGAAATTTTAAGGTATTTGGTCTCACATTTTGACAATAACTCAGTTATCGATAAATTTATCGAAATATGTCGAAGTCCAAGTGAAACCTGGGGCCTTCCCCTTTCGTTTGATAGCCATATTGTAGGGAAATTTTAAGGTTTTCGGGCAACCACATTTTGACCGATAACTCAGTTATCGATAAATTTATCGAAATATATCGAAACCTGGGGCATTCACCTTTCGTTTGATACCCATATTGTAGGGAATTTTTTAGGTTTTTGGGCAATCATATTTTGACCGATAACTCAGTTATGGATAAACTTATCGAAATATGTCGATGTCCAAATTAAACCTGGGGCCTTCACCTTTCGTTTGATACCCATATTGTAGGGAAATTTTAAGGTTTTTGGGCAACCACATTTTGACCGATAACTCAGTTATCGATAAATTCATCGAAATATGTCGATGTCCAAATGAAACCTGGGGCCTTCACCTTTCGTTTGATACCCATATTGTAGGGAAATTTTAGGGTTTTTGGGCAACCACATTTTGACCGATAACTCAGTTATCGATAAATTTATCGAAATATGTCGATGTCCAAATTAAACCTGGGGCCTTCACCTTTCGTTTGATACCCATATTGTAGGGAAATTTTAAGGTTTTTGGGCAACCACATTTTGACCGATAACTCAGTTATCGATAAATTTATCGAAATATATCGATGTCCAAATGAAACCTGAACGAGAGTTACATACAAACAAACAAGCAAACATACAAGTGAGCCTAATAAAAGCGTGGTAAAAATATAATAAGATCAAGCATTTTGTTTCTCGAAATAAATATTTCTTGATCTTTGCTCAGAACATTTATGTATAGCTCATATAATTTAACTCTTTAAGGCCCGGTTTTTCATTGCTGGTTTAAACTTCAGTGCAAGTTTAAACGCCCAATTTGTATGGGTTAAACTCTAGTCAACTTTGTATGTGGTTTAAACTTACACTAAAAAACCGGGCCAAAGGGCCGTTTTCCCCAGTTATAGGGAAGTGCTAGATATTGCCAACAGCAGATTGTTAAACGGATCTAATCTATTATATATAAATGCGCAAACATAACTGGTTCATCCCTTTTTTGCAATAACCACAATTCTAAGGTATATAAAATTTGGTATGTATCGATATGTTTTGCCGAGCAGGGTGGCCGAAAACAAACCAAAAATTAAAAAAAATTAATTATATTATGAAATGCTAAACACGCATTCACCTTATAGAGCCGCTGTTATGTGTGAATGTACGTAGGTATGACCACTAGCATTGTTGTGTTTGAATTCAATGCAATGTGTGTGTAGTCATGAAAAATTGCATTGATTGCTGTTGCTGAAAACGAGAGTTGTTTTGTTTACTATAATAAGCACGAGCCCGCCAACTTCATGGCGCTTACACAAAGTGTTTACAAAAACAAAATCTGTGGGTAGGTAGTCAGAGAAGCAAAAATAAAAAAATAAAATAAAATAAAATGAATAAAAATAAAATAAAATAAGATAAAATAAAATAAAATAAAATAAAATAAAATAAAATAAAATAAAATAAAATAAGATAAAATAAAATAAAATAAGATAAAATAAAATAAAATAAAATAAAATAAAATAAAATAAAATAAAATAAAATAAAACAAAATAAAATAAAATAAAATAAAATAAAATAAAATAAAATAAAATAAAATAAAATAAAATAAAATAAAATAAAATAAAATAAAATAAAATAAAATAAGATAAAATAAAATAAAATAAAAGAAAATAAAATAAGATAGAATAAAATAAAATAAAATAAGATAAAATAAAATAAAATAAAATAAAATAAAATAAAATAAAATAAAATAAAATAAAATAAAAAGAATAAAATAAAATTAAAAAAAATAAGATAAAATAAAATAAAATAAAATAAAATAAAATAAAATAAAATAAAATAAAATAAAATAAAATAAAATAAAATAAAACAAAATAAAATAAGATAAAATAAAATAAAATAAAATAAAATAAAATAAGATAAAATAAAATAAAATAAAATAAAATAAAATAAAATAAAATAAAATAAAATAAAATAAAATAAGATAAAATAAAATAAAATAAAATAAAATAAAATAAAATAAAATAAAATAAGATAAAATAAAATAAAATAAAATAAAATAAAATAAAATAAAATAAAATAAAATAAAATAAAATAAAATAAAATAAAATAAAATAAAATAAAATAAGATAAAATAAAATAAAATAAAATAAAATAAAATAAAATAAGATAAAATAAAATAAAATAAAATAAGATAAAATAAAATAAAATAAAATAAAATAAAATAAAATAAAATAAAATAAAATAAAATAAAATAAAATAACATAAAATAAAATAAAATAAAATAAAATAAAATAAAATAAAATAAAATAAAATAAAATAAAATAAAATAAAATAAAATAAAATAAAATAAAATAAAATAAAATAAAATAAAATAAAATAAAATAAAATAAAATAAAATAAAATAAAATAAAATAAAATAAAATAAAATAAAATAAAATAAAATAAAATAAAATAAAATAAAATAAAATAAAATAAAATAAAATAAAATAAAATAAAATAAAATAAAATAAAATAACATAAAATAAAATAAAATAAAGTAAAATAAAATAAAATAAAATAAAGTAACATAAAATAAAATAAAATAAAATAAAACAAACAAAATAAAATAAGATAAAATAAAATAAAATAAAGTCAAATAAAATAAAATAAAATAAAATAAAATAAAATAAAATAAAATAAAATAAAATAAAATAAAATAAAATAAAATAAAATAAAATAAAATAAAATAAAATAAAATAAAATAAAATAAAATAAAATAAAATAAAATAAAATAAAATAAAATAAAATAAAATAAAATAAAATAAAATAAAATAAAATAAAATAAAATAAAATAAAATGAAATGAAATGAAATGACATGAAATGAAATGAAATGAAGATAAAATAATCTATTATATATAAATGCTTAACAGTTTTCTCTCCTTTTTGCAATAACCACAATTCTAAGGTATATAAAATTTGTGTATCGATAGGTCTCGCCGAGCAGGGTATGCGACAACAAACCAAAAATTAAAAAAAATTAATTATAATATGATTTGAAAGTCACACCACTACAAGTGCTAAACACGCATTCACTTTATAAAGCCGCTGTTATGTGTGTATGTATGTAGGTCAGAGCACGGCACAATTCGCACTAAACAAATTAGGTTATCTCTGTTTACTCCGTCGCTTACCAGCAAGTACCGAAGCAACAGCGTTTGTTGTTGATTCGTTAATTGCAAGTGAGCGACTGAGCAAACGATATTCATTGATTGGTCAACGCGGCCATAGCGCTCTCATAAGCGAGCAATAATTTCATATCTCGAGAGACTTTCGGACAATTGTCTCACTAGGTGCCTAGGACTGATGTAGGTACTCTTGCATTGTTGTGCTTGCATTCATTGCAGTTGGGGAGAGTCCGAGTGTGAGTTGTTTTGTTGGCAGCAATAATAAACATGAGCCAGCGCGTCCACTTTATTGAGCGTAGGTACAAACAGTGTTTACAAAAACAAAATCTGTGCGTGGGCATTCGGAGAAGCAAATGCTTGCTCAGACATGATATGAAAAAAAAGCACAAATAAGCTAGATCATGCACAAGGCCCGAAGGCTTGACTTAGTGAAATGAAATAAAATGTAAAATTGATAAAATTGAAAAAAGTAAAATAAGAATTAGAAAAGTGATTGAAAGTAAAAAAAGAAATTTGTTGGAAATGAAAGGAAAGGAAATAATATAAAATAAATAAAAATAAAACAAAATAAAAAAAATAAAAGTATAAAATAAAGGAAAGAATGGGAAAGGAAAGGGATGGATAAAGGGAAAATAAAGGTAAGTTAAGGTAAGGAACGGAAAATTTGAGAGAAAAATCAAATAAAGGTAGGGAAAGGAAAGGAATGGAAAAGAAAAAAGAAAGGGAAGAAAGGAAATGTAATGTAGGTAAAGGAGTGGAAAAGAGAAGCAAATAGAGAAAGACAAAGAAAGGAAAGCAGAGAAAAAGAAAGGATAGAAAAGGCAGCGAGAAAGAAGGTATGGAATATAAATGAAAATAAAAAGAAAGAAAAATAAAGGAAAGAAAGGTAATGAAAAGCTGAAAAAATAAGTAAAGGAAATGAATTTAAAAGAAAAAAACTAAAGGAAAGGAAAAAAAGAAAATAAGGAAACGGTAGCAAAGCAAAGGTAACGAAACGAAATGACAGGAAAAGAAATCTAAGGAAAAAAGTGAAAGAAAATAAAGGTTAGAAAAAATAAAAGAAATGAAATGAAATGAAAAAAAAATGAATAAAATGAAAGGAAACTAAGGGAAACCAAACGAAACTAAAGCAAAGGAAACGAAAGGAAAGGAAAGAAAAAGAAAATAAAAGGAAAAAGGAATGTAATGGAAATAGAAAGAAAGGTCAGGTGAGAAAATAAAAGAAAGGAAAATAAAAGAAAATAACAGAAAAGAAAGAAAGAAAGAAAGAAGGTTAATGAAATGGAAGAAGAGAAAAGGGAAGAAAAGGAAAAGAACGGAGAGGGAAGAATAGAAAAGGAAAGAAAAGCAAAAGATATAAATTGAGATGAAAGGAGAGGAAAGGAAAGGAAATAAAAGCAAATGATAGCAAAGGAAAGGAAAGGATAGAAATACGTATGAAGACGAACTAAGAAGAATAAATAATTATCAACATTGAAACTATATTATTGAATGGTGTAAAGAGTGAGGGAAAGGCAAAATGAATAGGAATGTATAGAAACCAAAAATATAAAAATATGGAAAGGAAAGGAAAATTTAAGAAATATCAAAAAGGTAGGTAAATAAAATAAGGTTTTGTGGTTGAATTTCAACCACTGGGCGAACTCTAGTAATATTAAAATGATAGAGTTAACGATGCCAGTCGCGATATCCTATACTGTTTTAATTATTTTGTTTATTAAAAAGTTTAAACTTAAATCTTCAATATCTTTTTATGGGTGAGGTTAGGAGCAAATCTGGAAGAGAATCTCGGCCTTTATCTCCTGGGATACATATGTACATCCCGCCATATTATTATTACTATTATTATAGTGTAACAATTAAATATATATATTTACTCACATCGACTCCATACACGACACAGTCTTGTAGACCAATCACATTTGTAATGATCGCTTCAACTTCCTGCGTTGCTACATTTTCGCCACGCCATCGGAATGTATCACCAGTACGATCTTTGAAGTAGAAATATCCCAGAATATCTGTAACCATCATATCACCAGAGTTAAAGAAAAGATCACCTTTCCTAAAAACATTGTGAAGCAGTTTTTTCTCTGATGCCTTCTTGTCTGCATATCCATTGAAGGCAGTTGCGGCTCGACTTGGAATCACTTTACCTATAAGCAGACCTGTTTCTCCCGGTGAACAACGCTCGCAGAAACTATTCTCATTACGAATAGGTTCCCCTGTTTCTTCATCACACTTAATGATTTGCACTGGATAAAAGTATCGAGCGATTAATGGCACAAAACCTACAGCTCCAACTTGATTTGTAATGTTAGCTGAAAAAGATGAATGCCACACGTAAGTTATCTTTAGAATTTCGAAAATATATTTACTTAATTCGTATACCAAGATTAGAGTTGCCTTCGGTGGATCCATAAAGTTCACCAATACGTGGAATGTTAAATCTGGATATGAATTTGGTCCAAATTTGTGGGCGTAAACCATTACCATACATTAAGCGTATACGGTGTTGAGTGTCTTCTGGCTTTGTCGGCGTCGTCAGAAGATATCGACACAATTCACCTATATACTGAGCTACTGTACACTCGTACTTGATGCAATCTTTCCAAAAATTAGACGCTGAGAACTTTTTACGCAGCGCAATGGTACAGCCATGAATTAAAGCGTTGCCAACACCTACAATACCACCAGCTGTGTGATAGAGTGGCAAGGAGTCGTATATGATATCGTCAACTTTGATGTCGAACATGTGATAGACTCCGCTCGCCATAAAAAGGTACCTAGACATCTCAGAGATAGTTTAAATTCTGGTAGCCGCCCAGAAATGTATGAACTTACCTTAAGTTAGTTATAACTGCCGCCTTTGGCAATCCTGTCGTACCTGAGGTATAGACGTATAACAATTTATCTCTTGGTTTGCATGTGACTATTTCCGTACTGAGATCTACGCTCGGTTGTAGTTTTAGAGCACTAGATAGGTCAGTAGCATCTACAAGGCAAGAAAGTACTATTCAAAATCATGCTTTGTCACAAAAATCTGTTATTACCTTTAAATAACTTAAAATTATCATTATCACGTTGTTCATCATCGCTAAATTGATAAACGGGTAAGGTTTTGATCTCTTCGTCATTATAAATCTCTTCCAAAGCGTTGATCAGCTCAGTGCCCACTACGATTGCACGAGCTTTTGCCACTTTTATCGAATGCAGGAGTGTGCCGCGTCGTAGGTGCGAATTAATCAATGCCGTAACGACGCCGATCTTAGAGAGGCCGAGCCAAAGACAAACATATTCGGGTCTAGTCTCCATTATTAAGGCCACACAATTACCATGCTTCAAACCACGCGCTTTAAAATATGCACCTATTTTATTTGTATAATTTTCTACATGCTGAAAACTTAACGAGCGATCATCCATTATAAAACAAGATTTCTCTGGATGTTTTTTCACTCGTTCTTGAAAAATACGCGATATGGTCCATTGTCTTCGCTCCATTAGCAGTATGAAAATGTTTAAACGGATAAAGCGGATTCCAGCCCTGCAGATAACATTTATGATTTTTAAATAAGTCTTCAATGCATATCGTAACATCAATAATCTTACACAATATCACGTTCAATGGTTCTCCCGAATGAGTAAGCAAATGCGGGATTTTTTAGCATTAACGCCAATGCAGCTACAAGTAATAGACATCCTTTTGTACTGTCTTTGAATAATATGAAGCCAAGGAGTCCCGAGAGAATAATAATTACACGGGTAAAATTGCGTTGTCTAAAGTTTAGATCTAATAAAACTTGCATGGTACGTGTCTTGAAATCTATTGAAAGATATCGAATAAGTCAGTTTTTGATTAATAAGAAAACGATATTAAGAAGAAAAAAGTCAAACGGATCAAGTATATACGTTCATTAGGCTGCATCACATACATAAATAGTACAGAATCGACATTTTAGGGATAACCCACAGTTGAAGCACAGTTTCAGTTATCTTGCGTATAAAGAAACATAAGATTAATGGGTAATTGTCTACTTTAGCTGTCAAAAGACGGGGGTTGGCCTCAGGATCACGAATCCAGAATATTTTTTTTTTTTTATATATTTTGCTTCTCTGAAGAGATATTAGCAATCAAAGTTGCAAGTTTTCGTGTGGTTGTTGTAATTACATTAGACTGCGCCTAAAAACGTCCAAAAAAAATACGGTTCAAGCACCACCCGGACTTGGGATGGCGTAGCCCAGGGTTATTTTTATAAGCGCGGCAGAAGGCCGCCAACTCAGAAAGGTGTTTCGCACATAAATACCGTGGATTCCGCCCCAATTTTGGTATCGGACCGGGGTAAATTTTCGGTTTTTTGACCATAACTTTTCACTGAAACAAAAACTTAAAAAATCGCTTCCGGTTCGTGATCCTCACGCCAAGCCCCGTCTTTTGAGTCCCTTCCATAATTTTAGCTAATTTATTAGCAGTTGACAGCTGAAGTAGACAATTACCGATTAATGGGGTTACAGTCCATATCATCATCATTATTTCTGTGTCCATTAGCAATAACAGCCTAAGTCGACTTAAGAAATTAGACCAGTTGAAATTTTTGCTGGTGATTTTGAATAGCAACATCGAGACATTTTTCAAGACTTTCATTGGTCTTTTTTTACTTTCTTTACAAACAATTAAATCCAATACGTTTGCCTTAGTCATAAAACAGTTTTGTTACAAAAATTCGCCAGCAAAAATTTCAACTGGTCTAATTTCTTAAGTCGACTTAGGCTGTTATTGCTTATGACCACAGATTTATTGGCGCTTAACCGCCCAGGCGATTTTGGCCGTTTCGTATCAAAGCACACAAGTCGTTCCTTTTTAGCGACAACCGGCGCTAGTTGGAAACGCCAAGGGAGTTCAAGTCATCCTCCACTTGTTGTTTCCATCTCAGTCGAGGCCTCCCCCTTCCTCTGCTACCGAATTCGGGTGTCGATAGGAAAACCTTCTGTCCATTCGCATAACATAACCCAGCAAGCGAAGCCTATGGGCTTTAGTTCGCTGAACTATGGTCAGGTCTGCGCAAAGCTCGTATATGATTCCGAGCCGTACATAAGGACTGGTATGATGATAGACTTATAGAGCGTGACCTTTGTTTGTCTTTACTTCTCAATTGCCTACTAAGTCCAAAGTAACACTTGTTGGCAAGAGTGGTTCCCCGTTTGACTTCTAGACTGATATTATTAAAATGCTTTTTATTTTCGGTGGTAATGCTGGTTCCCGAACAGACGAAGTCCCTCAATATCATCGGCATACGCCAACAATTGCACGGTTAAGCCCTGCTGCTCGAATTATCTTCTTCAGCATCAGGTTAAAAAAGTCGCACGAAAGGGAGTCGCCCTATCTCAAGCCTCTTTTCGTTTCGAATCGCTCAGACATGTCCTTCCCCATTCTGATGGAGGGAGCTGTTGGTATTGCTCAAAGTCATTTGACATAGCCGTATGCGCTTTGCAGGGAAGTCAAATTCAGACATGGCGGCATACAAGCAACTCCTTTTCGCACTGTCAGAAGCGGCTTTGAAATCGACAAAGAGATGGTGCGTGTAAATTCTATTATCGTAGGTCTTCTCCAAGACTTGGTGTATCGTATAAATCTGGTCGATGGTAGACTTACCAGGTCTGAAGCCACACTGATAAGGTCCAATAAGCTTGTCTACGATGGGCGTCAATCTATGGAGGGATCGCCTTTCTTGTGGATTGGGCAGAGCACACTTAAGTTCCAATCTGGAGGCATGTACTCGTCCAACCATATTCTGCTTTAAAGCTGATGCATTCCTGTCAGTCAGCATCTCAAGCTCCTCACACGCCTTTCTTTTGTCTGAAAAGGCGTCTCTCTCCCTTCTTCGTCTCACGAAAGCGTTGCCATACACTACGGGTTGCGCCCGTTCGCATCGTTTCCCTTTAGGCAGCGTCCTTTTATCTGAGGTAGTTCTACATTCCTCATCATACCAATTGTTTTTTCGGGCTCGCTGGAATTCGAAGAGTGAGAGATATGCTCCCATTGCTCGGTTACATCGTTAGGTCGAATATTGCTCTCCGATAGCAGGTGTGAGAGTCAAGTGGAGAAATTATGAGCTGTCTGTGTCGTACGCACACTTTCTTCGCTGCACAGAGGCGTGGCGTATCTTGGCTGCAACCATGGTTCAATTATACAGGTTGAGTTATCAACAAGACGAACTAAAACTTTTTTTATTTACAAAAATGGGCATATTGTCAAACTCAAGGCGAATTTTAATTTAGTTGTGTTCGTTGAAACAAATCAGTAATAACTTTGGCTCACTTTTTTTCTGAGCAGTGTTCGTTGAAACGAAGTAGTAGTTATCAGCAGGGGGAAAACTTTCTGCCCACAAATTTACAAAAACAAAATACATGGGAATTCGCCTTTGCCTCAACCTGTATTATTGAACCATGGCTGCAACAAGATAATGGTCCGAGTTGATATTGGACCCACGCAGGGTACGCACGTCCAGAACGGTGGAGCTATATCTGCCGTCGATTACGACATTATCAATCTGGTTTCTTGTTTTCTGATCGGGGGACAGCCAAGTAGCCTAGTGTATTTGTTTATGCTGGTACCTGGTACTACTGCGAAGTCAATCATCCTTGTGCCGTTGGGAGATGTTTTATCGTGGAGACTAAATTTTCCAACTGTAGCACCAAAGACTCCTTCCTTGCCCACCTTGGAATTAAAGTCGCCGAGCACGATTTTGATATTATGTTGGGGGCAGCGATCACAAGTCTGTCCAAGTTACGTTCTACGTCGTCCTTCTCCTCAGTCGGCACGTAGGCACAGATAAATGTTATATTAAACAACCTCGCCTTGATGCGGAAGGGTCTGGACATTCCAGGTACATGCCCTAATATCCTTCTCAAAGTCCTTGATTCGTTTTGTGGGGTCGTTAAAATTAAAGGGGGTTCTCATCCGAGACTTTGGTTTTTTATTTTTCATTGGAATTAAGTTGTTTAGGTGGCAGACAGACACCCATTTGCAGCCGCACCTCGGTGAGCCCTAAACCAAATATGCGAGAGTAGCCCCACCGGGGCTCCCTCTATTTCGGTCGCGAACATAAATAGTTCGCGTTTCCCAGAGTGTACAAACGAGGACGCAATAGTCGGGATTGAGCAAGGTCTCACAGCTGGAGCTGCTTGCCCAACTATACAACCAGATCCCATTGCACTTATTGCTTATCCTATGTCTGCCTAGTCATTAAAAAGATCTGATTACCGCGACGTTTATGTTAGCCGTAATTCATTTTGATACATATTTAGGTAATCAAATCTTTTAACCTGAAAGTGCTAGTCAATCAGTTAACTTGTTATCATTGTTTATGGGCATTCCCTATTAGCTGAGTCATGAATAATACGTTTAACAGACGGTATAAAAGCGATACTAGCATTAACTTAACGTTTGTAATTTAAAGTAATAAGCGTTTGAGTAAGTACTTTTGAATAGATGTACATTAGACTGGCGTTATTTCTCTACTTTTCAAAAAATGTATATTGGAAACCATAGAAACATACAACGACAGCCGAATACGACACTATTGTGAATTGCCGAGTAATTTTTTAGAAGTACAAATATGTATTTCTGTTCTTAACAAAGTTAAATACCCAATACTCGATCAAATGTCGTAGGTAGGTACTTATTCATGCCAATTCTAAACAATTTTTCACTAGAGAATCGGTGCAAACCGTTTCACCTTTTCATGCATTTTTGCTCAAAAATTATATGAGAGTGAGAAAATCCGCAAAGAGAGAAATTGTTTAGAATCGGCCTGATTGACTTCAATATATTTAACACAGATTGCATATATTAAAAATAATTGACATTGACTCAATGCCTTAGAGGGTGCAGTGGGATATGCGAAGGAATGTGGCAAAAAAAAATGTAAAGGGAATATTGAAGCATTTTCTGTTTATACTAATTATATTTTTTTAGTAAGTCAGCTAGTACCCAGCTATGTAATGAAAAATGTGATCTGCTTAATTCACTAAAGGTGCAACTCTTAGTTCCCGTAGTAACCGCAGACGCCGTTCGGAGGCGTCAAAAAACTGAAGGTTCCGTCAATTTGTAGAAAAAATGCGAAAATCTCTTTAGAGGTTCTAACTCAAATCACTGTCTTGCTGAATAGGCATGCCAAACCGTCATTTACTCAAAAGTGAGCACAAAGCGAAATGAGTAGATATGCATATCGTCGACGCTTTGACAAAACCAACTATCGACCAATTTCAAAAACACCTATTTGAAAAAAAAGAACAAATTATACAGGATAGCAAAAAACCCGGGTTGCGCGATTTCAATTAATTTTAGATTTCAAATCCACTTTCAATTCAAAGATAATTTTTATTTGTGATTTGATTCCTGAAACAATTTTGGATGCAATTTTGTATGTGGAGAGTATGCTTCATTCTAAGATTTCTTAAGGCAACACCCATGTATGCCGTTTGAGACGGCTTATAAAGTTGCCACCTATTCCATATTTTTTCGGAAATCTTTTTTGAAAAGTTTATGTTGGTAAGTAAGACAATGCGACAAAATCGAAAACACCGAGGTTGGTCACCCAGGTACTTTGTTCGCTAAACATCCAAGTATTTTCGGTTTCTTCCAGTTTGTACGAATCATCTCAAAAATGGAGAAGTAGTAGGTATCTTTAGTTTGGTTCAAGATCAAGTCACCAATAAAAGGTATCTTTGAATTGGTTGAAAGTTCAAATCACAAATAAAAATTGAATCCGTGATTCAAGCAATTCAAAACCACGCAACCCTGCAAAAAACTACTTTTAAATGATTGATATTTGCTTAAAAAAAACCTAGAATTGAACTAAAGTTTTAAATGGTTAGTTATACTTTTTGAGATTATTTTTCCTATAGACTGTTTTGTAAATAAAATTTGACACCAAGTCGTCGGGTACCGGTACCCGGTAAAAGCAACATCAAAAACTATTTAGAAAAATAATTTTCCTCAACGTGGTGGCCCTCGGCAGTAGTTTGGCAAACTCTCCGGGTGCATTTCTGCCATGAGAAGCTTCACAGCTTTGCAAGTGCCGTTCGGAGTAGGCAAAAAACTGTAGGGCCCGCCAACTTGTAGGAAAAATACTCAAAACCAGCACACCACAAGTTGGAAGAGAAGCTTCGCAAAAATCTCGTTAGAGGTTATAATGATAACCTGTTGGTATATCGCCACCATAAGTAGGACTTAACACGATGCCTGAAAGCTTGTTTTACCAAATCTAATTTTTGCCAAATTGATGATTTGGGGGGTTTTACATTTGGTCGATAGGTGGTTTTGCATGGGAAGCAACGATATGTTCATTCTAACATGCATACATATTGGTTAGGAAAAAAATATTAACTACACGGAGGGAAATCTATGGATGAAACATCCATAATTATTGATATCACATTAAATAAAAATTGATAATTCTGTCCCATCAATGAATATGGATTTTTCATCAATGCTTTTTTGATAAATCACTATTGAAATGGTATCCATATAAACTATTGATATATTCTAAATAGTTTAAAAAAACAAAATTTTATATAAGTTAACATCTGGTTTCAGTAAGATTCGAACCCTGCTCCTCTGGCACGTTAGCCCAGTATTCTACCATTCGGCTACGGCATTTTATAAAATTTTTAGAAAAATGTTCAATCATAAGAAATTCAAAAAATTTTGAAATTAAAAAAAACGCTCCAACAAGTTGTAATATTGTTAGAAAATCCATAGTAAAAATTGTTGAACTATTACACAGCTAAAAATTTGAACCTAAATTTTAAACTTTTTTGGACTACATATATGACCAAACCAAATTTGGATTCAAATTCAATATAGACCAGTTTTCATGAAAATTGGCTAAATGAATCGGGTTTCAATTATAAACAAGAAATGTTTTAACAATTTTTTAAAGATAAAATAAATTTTTTGTCCGTTGGCGGGAATTCGAACCAAGACTCCCCGCATCATGCCCGTCTGCTCTACCACTGAGCTACATCGCACACATAAATGTTGTTGGCAAAATTAAATCTTGAATAAGCTTTCAAAAATAAATTTGAATGTTCAAACACAAAAGTTTACATTTTAGACCGAAAAGTTTTAAGAATAAAATAAAACTAAAAAAATGTGGCAGCTGGCAGGATTCAAACGAAAACGCTCACGAGTCACAGCCGACTGCTCTACCGCTGAGCTATGACGCACATGAAAATCTTGTGGGCAAAATTCAATTATATTCAAACAAAACAAAAATAAAAAATTTAGACTGCTTTTTCATTTAGATTTTAAATCGAAACCAAAAGAAATTGAAAATCTTTGTAGGTATTTGGACGGTTTGAAATATTGTACAAAAAGGTTTGAAAAATTGATTAAACTTTATACGGGTTTAAAATTTAGGTTCATTTTTTTAGCCGTGTATGATTATGCGTCCCAGAAAAATTTACATTTCGCCAATATATATTAATGCGGTGCCTCTACATTATTACTATGCAGTAAATATGGATATGGATATACCGACAATAGAAATACATATCACAACCATAGTATGGACATGCCGGTCAAATATATCAGTATTCTATCCATAAATATAAAAAACAGTACATCATATCGAAATGGTTGACATGTCATTTTACTTTTTATTGGGAGCAAATAATATTTGATAACACGCTCATTCTGAATGAATATTGCATCAAACTCGTCGCTATCAATAGCGATTTTGTCACAACATTCAATGCATTTCTCTCAGTGTACGCATGTCATTCATTGTTAGTTACTTTAGAGGACCTTGACTTTTCTATAAATTTGTATTCGTAGCACATAGAACACAAAATCCATCGATTATATCGGTGAGAAAAATAATAACTACTTGACTTGGTTTTTTTTTTTTAATTTAGTTCTTAAAGTGTTCGTTCAGGTGAACGTTTAGATATGCACTTGCGATAGTTATCAGTATATGTATATAAATACCAAGTGGTAACAGAAACCAGACGGTTAATATATACCCTACAGGAAAATTTAAAATCCATGATACATAATTTAATTTGCTTTGCTTTGCCAAATGTGGCGTCCGGATGTTCAAAGTAGGCGATAAGCTATCGGTTATTATAGCAATAAATCTGTTGTTTTGACTAACAAGTGCGAAGTACAGTTACAACAACGACCACACAATAGAGCTCAAAAGCTTATTTGTTGATAAGTTAGTTCCCTGCAAAAATGGCAAAGTACTCTAATCAATACTCTGTAGAGTATTCCAATACCGGAATATCCAACAGTAGACCAATTTCATACAACAAACGTGCTCCAATTAACATGGCGATGTCCTAGGATTGGACCACCTGTATAGAGTACTCAATGTAAAGCGAGAGTTGGAGTAGGTGTTCCTCTCTCGCTACGCTTTCTACTCCAACTGGAGTAGTCTAGTTGGACCTTTTTTGGAAATAATCTTGTGGGAGTGTTCCATGGATTACGGGATAGAGTAACCCTATTGGATTAGGTGGTTCAATCTTAGGACATCGCCATGTTAATTGGAGCACCTTTTTATGTGGAATTGGATTTTTTTTTAGTAGTATAGGTACTCAAACATTTTTACAGGGTTAACGTTTTGGGTTATTTTGGCTTATCTAACTATTTTACTACACTGAGAGAAATGCATTGAATGTTGTGACAATATCACTATTGATAGCGCCGAGTTTGATGCAATATTCATTCAGAATGAGCGAGTTATCAAATATTATTTGCTTCCAATAAAAAGTAAAATGATATGTCAACCATTTCGATGTGATGCACTATTTGTTATATTTATGGATAGATTACTAACATATTTGAACGGCATGTCAATATCTATGGTCGTGATATGAATTTCTATTGTCGGTATATCCATATCCATATTTACTACATAGTAATAATGGTAGAGACAGCGAATTAATATTTATGGACGAAATGTAAATTTTTCTGGGACGCATAATCATAATAGTTCAACAATTTTTACTATGGATTTTCTAACAATATTACAACTTGTTGGAGCGGTTTTTTTAAATTCAAAATTTTTTGAATTTCTTATCATTGAACATTTTTCTAAAAATTATATAATATGGCGTAGACGAATGGTAGAATACTGGGCTAACGTGCCAGAGGAGCATAGTTCGAGTCTCACTGAAACCAGATGTCAAATTATATAAAATTTTGTTTTTTTAAACTATTTAGAATTTATCAATAGTTTATATGGATACCATTTCAATAGTGATTTATCAAAAAAGCATTGATGAAACATCCATATTCATTGATGGGACAGAAATATCAATTTTTATTTAATGTGATATCAATAATTATGGATGTTCGATCCATAGATTTCCCTCCGTGTAGTGATCATGGAAGGGGGGAAAGAAATTTAAGCGCTTTTTTATTTTTGTTTAATTATTTCAGTAATGGTAATATCTCTCAAAAAGTTGTTTTTTACAGTTTGCTTGTGAGGTGACGCTGCAACGAGAATGTCCTCACAGCCTTTCTTGTAATTGCTACCTATAGATTTCCCGCTATAACAACTTTTTCCCAGTAAAAGTCATATGACCTTCGCTGCTTATGAGCAACATCTTATCTTACTAATATATAAAAACGTAAGTTTGTGAGTGCTGCGGATGTTTGCGGTTCTTTAACGTCTGAACCAATGCCCCGATCTTTACGAAATGCAGACAAATTCTTCGATAACAAAGTTATCCGTCAAAATGAAATGTAGTTTTACGTAAACTTTGGAATATTCGCACAAAATTGGTATCAAACGAAAGGGGAAGACCACAGCGTTCATTTGAAATTTGGTTCATTTCGATATATTTATCGATAACAGAGCTGTCGGTCAAAATGTGGTTTCGGGTAAACTTTGGAATATTCGCACAAAATTGGTATCAAACGAAGGGTAAGCCACAGGTTTCATTTGGACTTTACTTCATCTATGCTAGCATCTATTTTGATAACGGCTGGACATAATAAAATTAAATTTGGAAGGTAGATTTTGTAACTGATCGAGATGGCTATACCCTAAAAATAAAGGCATTTGAAAAGATTTTGGAGATATCGCTCAAAATGTGGACCGGGGTAACCTTATTAAGTGTTCGTTCAATATGGGCATCAAATGAAAGGTATTGATAAGTGTTTTAAAATGGTGTATTCCAATATGAGACCCCGTTTTCGAGATATTGATTAAAATGTCAACCAGGAGGGGCCTCGATGATATTAGTGCGATATGAGTATCAAAGAAAAGGTGGTGACAAGTGATTTAACATGTTTTAGTATTTTTGCCATATAGGGCCAAGGTTTCGAGATATTGATCAATAGATGGACCAGTAGTGGAGTTAGAAGGCTTTTGTGAAAAATGGGTCTAAAATTAAAGATATTGATGTGAGCTTTAAAGGAGAGTCATTTTATGCCATTTTGGGAGTGGGATTGAGAAAGAGATTGGGATATGGATGACAATTAGAAAAACTGAAATGAGGAGGGCGAGTCAAATTTAATAAATCAAAACAAGTTAATGTTTGGGCAGGACCTGCTAGTACATACATACTTATTTTAATACTTCCCATCCTCTTAACTTTATCAGGTGCCGAAACTACCAAAATCAAGAGGTTAATCACTGGATGGATTACATAAGTCTCTAGGTACATATGTCTGCTAAAACGCAAACTCAAATTTTTGGGATATCTCCATGAAATTTGCTAAAGGAAGGTTGTTTTGGGTTCCATGAAAATAGTCGGTACCGTAGAATGAGACAAATAATTTCAGTTCAAGCGATAAGTCAGGTTTGATAATGAGAACTATAACTTGTATCCTCTCAAAATTATTTACGAAAAGTAATGAGTGAAGAAATGAAATACGAGGTCCATATACATACTTGTAGTGCATTTTATAACTACAGCACCCACGGAATCTAAATTTGTTTAATGTGCACAACGGTTAGGAAAAAATGTACTACCCCCCAACTATGTATCTCGGCTTGTCTTAATGCCACAGACTTAATCTTAGTACCATTTGGAAGCTAATGAAGCAAGATGCACACTTTTCAAAAAACTTGATTTCTAAAATTTCACAGTGTTACCTTCAAAATATTCAATTCTATTTCTTATTACGAATTTTTACTTAAATAGGTACATTTCTTTATAATGAATTCTACTTTTTTTGTCAAATTTACTAGTTTATATAATATGCTAAGTAGAGGTATATTCGTTCCGAACTAGCGATTTTCCCTACTGTCAACACTCGTACTATGTGTGTAGTCATATTTTATATTAATGCACGCTGATACGTCATGACACAATGATTGACACCCTGGAATGACCACTGGCGTGTTGTTAACTCCCATCAGTATTCAAACTTGAATATTTTATTTGGTGGTAGAAATTGCAAAATTAAGTGGTAGATTTAAGCAAAAAGTGGTAGATTTTCATTGAACTAAAATACTGCTATTTATTCAATAAAAATGCATTCAATTCAATTGCCTATAGTCTGCACTTACTAAACATTAAACCAAGGTCTGAAACCGATTAAAATAATGTTCCAGTTTCGGTTTCGGTTTTGCAACGTGTTTCGGTTTCGGTTCCGGTTACGGTTTCGTTCCAGTTTCGGTTACCAAATAATAACATAAACAAAATAAATTTTACTGCTAAAATAGTCAAGTACCTATGTAGCTTCGAAATAGATCTGAATTTTCATAACTTTTTTCCTGCGGCCATGATGGATTTCTCTAATATAATAATACATTTTATTAACGCTATGCATGGATGAAATTTCTGCAAAACAAATTCCTAAAATTAACTCTACTTTTTTATTAGAAAATTATTGAATGAAATGTATAAATCGTCAAAAACATTAATATGAGTGGTGCTTTCTGAGACAAGCCTGAGCATTTCTTTTTCGTATCTCGTAAATTTTTTTCGATCGCTTCATTCAACTATAGTCAAATTTCCGCTTTCAGAATTTTTATACTAAGGTTAAAACGTGTATTTTGTAACCTTGCTCGACAATCCTCCCTGAAAGTTTTCAGGGTACCTGTTTGTGCCCACTTAAACAAGTGAGACATTAAAAAAATGCAAAACCGTTTGGAACCGGTTCCGGCTTTTGAAACGGTTTCGGTTTCGTTCTTTTCCAGATCAAAATAACGGGGACGGTTTCGGTTTTGAAAAATGAATTGGTTTTAATCGGTTACGGTTTCGGTTTCAGTCCTTGCAGTAAACAAAGGGTACCATTTTTCAAGACTGCCTAATTCTTATCAAAATTTGTCAAGTTTGGTGTCTAAAAACCCCAGTATCAATAATCCGAAAATTTAAAATTTAATGTCTGTGAAGAGAAATGAAAAAAAAAAAAAAATAAAAAAAAAAACTAATGGCGGCGATATACCAACAGGTTATCATAACCTCTAACGAGATTTTTAGCCGAGCTTCTCTTTCCAACTTGTAGTGTGTTGCTTTTGTGTTTTTCCTACAAGTTGGCGGGACCTACAGTTTTTTGCCGACTCCGAACGGCGCTTGCAAAGCAAATGCATTTTTTGCTGAGAAGCTTTCTCATGGCAGAAATACACCCGAAGAGTTTGCCAAACTACTGCCGAGGGGCGACCCCGTTAAGAAAAATTATTTTTCTAAATAATTTTTGATGTTGTCTACTTTTGCCGGGCATCGAACCGCCACGACTTGGTGTATAAGGCCGAACACTTAACCGCTACACCACGGCGGCCGCCTAGAGAAATGAAAGGCTGGGAGTAAAAAGAGCGGTACGTAATTCGCATGAAAAGCAAAAACTCCATATAAAAAAACGCTGAAGAAATGCTCAAGTAAATCTCTTGTCAAATTATTCTTGAGGTGGTACGCAATTCCCAAACAAATTGCTACGAAACTACTACTATTTTTTCGTGAAATACGAATACGGCAACACCGCTTTCCACAAGAAAAATATCAAGTGGCATATATTTCTTGAAGGAAATTTAGTCAAGAAGAAGTCCGAACACTGACTCCCATTTATTATTCGAATCAGTCACCTACCTACATGTATGTATGTATTCACGAGCCCACAAAAAAATTGTACAAGAGCAGTAAGTTTTTTATTACCCCTATGTTACTTATTCAATTCAAATTGTTTTACGCGGTAAAATGTTACAATGCCTAAAATGTCCAAGTCTAGCTATGGAGCTCTAGCTTTAAGCGAATATACGGTTAGACACAAATGCTTGAAATAACGTGAGATCGTGGCAATTAAGATCAATTTTGAAATCGACTTGATGGAGGCTAAGTAAGCATTTACTAGAGAACTTCCGAACATAGATATTTAAAGCCGAGCTGAACCTAACCGAACTTCGGCCAGTTGTGATCCAAACCGAGCAGAACATATTCAATACAAATAATAAGTTCAGTTGCAAGATTACAAATAGGACTAAAAGGAAATTAGTTTTTTGCTCTCCTGTAAAATTTTATTGCTTTCAGATATGTGGGATAAGGAATAATCTCGATAAACAGTGAGTCGCACAAACCAAAATATAAAAAATTGGGCAATTTATGTGAAGAGGTTTTCCTGCTAAAATTGCGATGTTTCGTTGATGAGACCGGGATGAGACGCAAAGGAGCAAGCGACGAATGCCACTTTTCATCTTTTTATTATTTTATGCCTTTTCAATGCCTACATGATTTTCAATAATTTACAACACTTTAAATTACTCACATACGCACGTACATATGTACATGTGTAAGTACTACCAGAACGTTAAGCGTATAATTGTGCTTTTCTATGGAAATTATACATACATACATAGCATCTGCATTACAGTAGCTCTCATTTATATGAAAAAAAAAAATCGTTATATTTTTAAGTTACTACCCCCTGAAATGGCCACATATAAGGAGGAAATGATCCTCACAAATTTTGACTTAATTAATTAGATGTGTTAAAATAAAGGCTTAACCCTTTCGCGATATTGTTGCCATATGGCAACATCCAACTTTAGAGGGGCCTAGCTACTCCTGTGTATAAAATATCACCTTCTTTCTTACATTTTGTTGAAGATTGATGTTTAAAGAGTAGACAAAAATCAAATAAGTTATCATCGTCCATTAAATATCGATAATATACAATTTTTCATAAAAGGCCTTTGCAATACAAAATTTTACTATGAATTTGTCTTTTACTTATATACATTTTTTAGTAAATTATGACAATAATTTCACTAAAAATTGTATAAAATAAGTAAAAGAATCTTCAATCTACGCTTTGGCATAAAAATATTTTTTTACGAACAGTTTACAAAGCGGTACTGATTTTTATAACTTTGCGTGTTGCCAAATGGCAACAATTTTGCTGTAAGATGTAAATTTGCTCTAGATTGCAGAAGAAATTTATTTGCGATTGAGACCTGAAGAGTTTGGATTTATTATTGTTAGCGCATTATAATTTGAAAATAAGTCAAGGAAAATAAGCTACAAAGTCAAAGAAAGGATTTTGGAGAATTTCGGGGAGTCTGACTTGTCAGGTTTGGAGGATTCTGAAGGGAAGAAATATTAGGAGCATTTGACAACAATGAATAGAATTCCAATGCTTTAGAGAAAAGACTTACAGAGATACACAGTTTAAGAGTTTCAGTTTGTATGGAAGGTGTCACGCCCCTTTTACAATACCTCCCACTTTTACACAATTCTACCGGAACTCAAACTAATTTTCTCATACAAAATACCAAAGCTTTAGAGCAAAATACCAAATTGCAATGCTTTTTTGAGCAAACACCTATAGAGATGCGCACTTTATAAGCCCAAATTTTTATTTGTATGGGACGTGCTACTCCTCCTTTTCCAATGACGCCCACTTTTACAAAATTCTACCACAACTCTGTATGCTTTCATAGAAAACTCCAATATTTTACGGCAAATAGATGCGAAGATGTACATACCATTAAGTTTTTTGTATGAGAGGTGCCACGCCTCCATTTATATAAACGCCCACCACATAATTCTACCGCAACCAAGCAGTGTGAGATAAACATTTAAAAAATTTCAGTTTGTATTGGAAGTGCCACGCCCTTTTAAAAATATTTTTACTATGCCAGTTAACTTTCTGCTAGGGGAAGAAATAAGTTGACAAAGTTTTATTTCAATCCTATGGACGGTTTGGTAGGTAGAGGGGTAGATACATACATTCATTTTTATATATATAAAAGATATACATACATATATAATAGATAAGTAATAGATATATAAAAGATAAAGTTAAAATTTCGATGTAAAACCGTTTTAAAATAAACTTATATTCGTAATTTCAAAACATAAAATTCCCTAGTTTTTCTTTACCGTACAGTATATTTGTTGCCATATGGCAACATGTAAAAAAACAGTCTTATAAAAAAAAATTTTATTTTTTATTGTTACTGGGGCTTAAACAAATAGTTGGACAAGAATTTGGATTTTTTGGCCAGCGTAGTAAAAAGATGTAGCGAAAGGGTTAATTATGCATCGTATTCGCTAACGCCTTGGCCATAACGATATCGATAACGCTAAACATCTCCAATGTAAACAATTAATTAGCAGTAACCATAAAGAAGTGTCAATTTGATTAAAACAAAGAAAATAAAAAAAGAGGCTAGGGATAAGGCAAAAAACCAAAAACAGCTGATTATGGACATGACGTTAGCGATAAGGAAGATAAGGAAGTATAATTGTTGCTTAAGAACCAAGCCCCATACCACCCTTGTGTGCTGATATGTAGGTAATACAAAAAGCCCATATTTATTTATTTATTTCTTAAAGTTAACCTTCTTTTGATCTATTTATTTAACGAAAAATAATACATCCATAGGTATGAAGCAGTAAAAAAGTAACTTCTAGTCTGAGAAAATTTCCTCCTAGGCAGCTTTTGTAGGGAATTCAATTTCCTACAAAAATATGTTCCGGTAAATGGTGTTTCCTAACAAATGTTTGCTGATTTTATGCCAAATAAGAGGTGAAGTCTATAAAATAAAAACCAGCGATGATAGACCTCTAATTAGAATGTAATATTGAGATCTGTAATTTGTACAGTTATTTTTTTCACCAATATAATTTTTGAAAGAAACGATTTTCTAATGTACCTACATACATACATATGTATACGATAATGATAAGATTAATTCACCTGAAATGTTACATATATGTATTATTGCATACCTACTTTCAGCAACAATTGAAACAATAACAAAGGCAAAGTTATTACAAATACCACATGTTTTAAACCCACCCCCAACAATCACGAACACATCGTTTAACATTCTAGCAAACATACATCAATACGTACATATATATATAAACTTTTATACTACACTAGAGTTTGCCCAGTGGTGGAAATTCAACCACAAAACCTTATTTTATTTCTCTACCTTATTGAAGTTCAGTTTCCTTAACTATCAGTTTGCTTAACTATCACTTTTTTGCTATTTCTTAAATTTTCCTCACTTTTCTTTATTTTTTGTATTTTCCTTTTCTATACATTCCCCTTCTCTTTGCCTTTTTCTCCCTCTTTACGCCATTCAGTAATAAAATTTCAATATTTATAACTATTTATTTTAGGTCGTTTTTATTCGTCTTTCTTTCCTTTCCTTTTCTCTCCTTTCCTTTCCTTTGGTTTTATTTTCTTTCCTTTGCTTTTCCTTTCCTTATATCTCCTTGCCTTCCTTTCTTTTCCTTTCTTTTCATTTCGTTTTATTATTTTTTTCTTTTCTTTTTTTTCTTTTTTGTCTTGTCTTTTTCTTTCTTTTCCATTCTTTTTATTTTTTCTTGCCTTTCCTTTCGTTTCTTTTCATATCCTTTGCTTTAGTCTTGCTCGTTTGCCTTCTTTTTATTTATTTTCTTTTCTTTCTTTTCTTTTTTTTCTTACCTTTATTTTCCATTACATTCCTTTTTTTCTTAGCTTTCTTTTGCTTTCCTTTCCTGTTATTTCCTTTCCTTACCTTTCCTTGCGTTCCCTTACTTTCTTTCTTCTCCTTTTCGTTACTCCTTTAGTTTTATTTCTTTACATTCATTTCCTTTAATTACTTTTTTCGCTTTACATTCCCTTCCTTTCCTTTACTTTTTGTTCTTTTTATTTTCATCTCTTTTCCATACCTTCCTCTTCCCTACCTTTTATTTCCTTTCTTTTTCTTTTCTTCCCTGTTTTATCTTTCTCTATTTTCCTTTATTTTTCATTCCTCTACTTTCATTACCTTTCCTTTCTTTCCCTTTCTTTTCCATTCCTTTCCTTTCACTACCTTTACTTGCCTTTGATTTCTCTCTTTTCCTTTCCTTTATTTTCCAAAACATCAAGTCTAGGCAAGCATTTGCTTCTCTGAATACCTTCTCGCAGATTTTGTTTTTGTAAACACTGTTTGAACCTACGCGTTTGACGGGCTGGCTCATGTTTATTATTACTGCCAAAAAAACAAATCTTCTTCTCACAATGCAAACACAACAATGCAAGTGGTCATACCTACATACACACATAGAGTGAATACGTGTTTAGCATTTCATATTATAATTAATTTTTTTTAATTTTTGGTTTGTTGTTGTTGTTGTAGCGAGGTGTAGCCCTGCCTAAATGTCAGACAGGGTCACCCCGAGTGTATTGCTCTTGGCCGGGTCGATATAAGAAAACGGCCCGGGTCGTTTCGGCACGATGGGTACAGCACAAGTACTGGTACCGTTCTCGTAGAACCGGCAATACAAGAAACTAGCCGTGTAGGCTATGTAGGTCATTTAGCGTTACCCAGGGTGCACCAACTGGGAGGCGACCTACTTTTACACTCCTTTTGTTGTCGCACACCCTACTCGGGGAGACCTATCGATACATATCAAATTTTATATACCTTAGAATTGTGGTTATTGCAGTAAAGGGAGAAAACTTTTGAACATTGCGCATTTATATATAGATACCTGTCTTTAGTTTATATTGTATATTGTCAGCTGTTTCTTCTGTACCCCTTTTTCACTTCACACTTTCCTATCCGTAACAAATTCAGTCCTGACACTTTTTATCAATACGGCGCAGCTGATATCAACAAACACATTTACCAGCGTTGCATTTTCTTATACAGATTTAGGTACATTTGTATGTAATTTTATCAGAAATATACCCAACTCATAATATATACCCAACAAACATTTTTAGCTAATCTCAATTTGAGATGCATTTGAGAACCAACCATCTTCTCAAATCTCAAACGTTCATTTTCAATTTGAGGCGAAATAACCGTTGAGAACGCCAACCTAAATGGCTCATTTTTAATATGGGATTTTCCCTGATTTCCAAATTGAGGACGGCAGAATTTTCAAATGTTTCTCAAACTGAGCGGTGTGGATCGAAATGGAATCCACATGCTCTCATTGAACAAATACCCATTTTAATAAAAATCGAGTTTCCATTTATGCAGTTAAATTTTACATAATACTTTTTTAATTAATATAGTTCAACAAATAATCCTGTTATATAAACAACATTTGAGAAAAAGTTGAGAATAGATGTTTTCTCAAACGTTTGAGTTTTTGGTGCTCGTTGTTTGTTGGGTACATATGTATATATCATACATGTAAATACGTCAATACTCTCTCACGCTCTCCCACGCTCACAAGAGCACCGCTTTAATGCATCGTCAATTTGTTCAAATGTCATGCATGGAATGACGTAGCCACTTCACCTTCCAATCTTAATCACAATGTATTGTTGTTGTTTTTGTTTGCTAATATGAGATTAATTTTTTTAAAATAATTGAAGCACAAATCCGTTTTTTTATATCGCGTACCGTGGTTATTTATGAAATATCTTTGACAATCCCTAATACCAAGATTTTCTTTATAAATAGGTAGTTAACCCAATTTCGTCTGTTATTCTACTACTTTCTTAACTCGTTTCAAATCATAACAAATAGGTAAATCGATTCCGTATCTCCACAAAGTCACAGCCGTTGAGAATGACACTCACGAAAGAACTGACAACAGGTGCTATAACATTCAGCTGATACATTTGCTGTATACATTTGCTTTTGAACCCATTCGTCTACAATGTATGTATGCCCGTTCGTGTGTATATATATTTAAGTGAGGGGGTGGAGCATTCCCAAACCACCTGTTAGAATTTCTTTGTCAAAAGCAACAATGAACCTTTGTTTATTGTGCATTTAAATTGCTACGCTGTGTTTATTTTTCGAAAGCATTTAGCAGAGACACACACCGGAAGTGATCGCGTTCGCATTTCAATTCACGATATCAGTGTCCATTACTTCTTCATAACAACACCATAATATAAATGTAACTATAAAAATTCATCTCACTAGGAATTTTTCCGCAGATTGGGGATTAAAATGCTTAAAATGACTGGACCGAACGATCAAGGGCAGGCATTTTTTAAGTTTCTTTAATGACAACTTGCTGACACATTGAAAACAAAACTTTTGAGTGAGCTGTAAAGAGTTTTATGCGCGATTCAGTGCCTGTAATTGGCAGATGTTACGCGTTCCTCCAAGTGACAAATGCAGAGACACACAAAGAAATACCCCAAGCATAGCGGGAGTCAACAAGCGCACACAAACATACAATCTAGACTCGGTCAAATGTCAAAAATTTCATCTTGTTTTTCACTGATGGGCAGAGCAAGAACAGAACAGCCACCCACATCAGTCCAATATCCTCAGGTTTAAAAATTTGATATCCAAAATAAGGTCTGAAACCGATTGCTATATCGTGAAAAGATGTTTTTATTTAGAAAAGCTCATATCGGTAATAAGATTGTTAGAAATTAATGCGAACCATCTTTATCGTGCGCCAATGTTTTTATACATTTCAAACTCAAAGTACTATTTAATACCTATAAGAATTCCCACTCACAAATGTTCCAGATAAGCTTTACGTGGTGTAGAATCTATGTAGGCAGAGGGGAAATTATTTGCGAGTTTTTAGTTCATTTTAAAAACATTTTAAATTAAAAATATTTTTTTATTCTATTTTTTTTATACTCATGAATGTATTTTTGTACTACCTTTGCTTATGCGCACTGGAGAAGTAAGTAGCTGGTTCATTATTTCAACACGTTAGTGGTTCGGGTTACATTATTATTACATTATTATCATTATTTCCAACCATTTCAAAGGGGAGCACCCTAAAAATATAACAATTTCGGTTTAAAATTAAAACCTTCTCGGTCTAAATTTTTGTTTAGTTTTCATTTATTTTTGAAAGCTTTTTATATCCAGCGTATTAGTACTAGTAAAAGGGTATATTAATTTTGTTCACAAAACGGTACTACGTAACGGCACAAAATAATCGAGATAGATATAGAGTTCCATATATGAAAGTTCTTAGGTTGAAAAGAAGAGTTCATTAAGCCATGCCCGTCCGTCTGTCCCTCCGTCCGTCCGTCTGTGTACACGATAACTTGAGTAAAAATTTAGATATTTGCATAAAATTGTATATACAGGTTACTTTTTGGCCAACGTAGGTTGCTATTGAAAGTGGGCGAAATCCGATGATAACCACGACCCCTTTTTCGATATCGAAAATCACACAAATTGACATATCTCGGTAGCTGAAATGGCTAAAATGATATAATTTTATAGGTGAATGAATCCCCCTGGTCATTCTCTTATGATTTTTCTATAAATTTTTTATAGTGGGGGTGGCACCACCCACTTTTAAGGGAGGCATTTTTGAAAATTGACTGGTCGTAACTTTTAAACTAATTACGATACAACGATGGAATTTTGCTCAAAGCATACTAGTATCGTTCGGAGTATACCTGATGAAATTGGATAAAATCGCCCTCCAACCACGCCCACTTTCGATTTCGAAAATTTCTAAAATCACCTAAATTGACATAATTCGGTAACGGAAATGGGTATAATGATATAATTTTATAGGTGAATCAACCGGGTCGTTATATGATGACTTTTTAATAAATTTTTTAAGGTGGGCGTGGCCCGCCCACTTTTAAGTAGGCAATTTTGAAAATTCGACTGGTCGTAACTTTTAAACTTATTAGGGTAGAACGATGAAATTTGGAACAAAGCATACTACTATCGTTCGGAGTATACCTGATGAAATTGGAAAAAATCGCTCTCCAACCACGCCCACTTTCTATATCGAAAGCGTCGAAAGTCACCTAAATTGATATCATTTGGTAACGGAAATGGCTAAAATGATATAGTTGGGTAGGATGAACCCCCTAGTCATTCTATTATGATTTTTTGATAAATTTTTAAAAGTAGGCGTGGAATCGACCACTTTTCAGGGAGGCATATTTGAAAATTTCACGGGTCATAACTTTTAAACTGATTACGCTACGAACGTTGAAATTGGTACAAGGTAAACTAGCATAATAGGGAGCATACCTGATGTAATTGGACGAAATCGCTTCCCGACCATGCCCACTTTCTATATGGAAAATTTCGAAAATCACTTAAATTGACATAATTCGGTAAGGTAAATACCTAAGATAGTTAAAACTTTAGGTTAATCCTCCTAGGGCCTATATCAAATTACCGCTGGGTATTTAATGTTCGGTTCACTCGAACTTAGACTTCCTTACTTCTTCAAGATTGAGTTTGCCCACAACATTTACAAATATGTGCGGTGTAGCCCAGTTGTAGAGCTGTCGGGCATGATGCGGAGAGTCTGGATTCGAATCCCAGCAAAGCTGTCTGAATTTGACTAGCTTAAACTAGAATATATCCGCTACTTTGTTGGTGAAAGTTACTTAACTTAACTTAGATAATCACGATAAATGCGGGTAACGTTAACAGAGTTTTTGAATACATATCAAACATATCGTCCTGTTTCTGCCGTAACCGCGTAACTACATTTTGAGAAAACTAGTTTTTTATGTGAAAATGCCTTTAAGACATAGAGAAACCCGAATTTAAAATCAGTTTGGTAAAATAAACAAACCTTCATTTTTAGGTGCGTATCTACATTTTCAGTACACACTCAGAGCCAAAAAGTTCACCTATAATCAAAGAGAACGACGTCTAAAAAAGCTTTTTGGCCGGGGAGAGCGAGTGGGGACAAATTTGAAGAAATTTGTGCTAGGAAATCTTCTAAATTTTTGCTTGAATTTCTTCTCAAATTTATTGAAAAGGAAATCGGCTAAAAACCAGGAGTTAGCTTCTTATTTATGAATTTTTTATGTACTTTTGTCAAAAGTTAGAGAAATCTCTAGATTCATTCAATTCAGGTATGCCTTCTTCGAATGTGTAATTCGACGCTACCAATAGACCAAGATCCCAGAGCCTAAAAGCGTCACTTATTTTATAATGGATGAAACCAATACCGATCGATAGTCCTCCCCGAATCTAGAAAGAATGTGAAAATTTTAAAGCTGTACCTATGACAAGGGCCTAGGAATCGGGGGTCAAAGTCGCCAAAAAATGACCCTAACTTCACTTATTTTATAATGGATGATTTTGACATATTTGACGTAGATTACCACCGCGCGTCAGTATCAAGTGTTGTTACACCCACACCAGTGACAAGGCTCCAGCCAGACACCCCCAGTTCGCGGATTTTCCTATGGAAATTTATTCTGTTTTACTAATTTCACGCATTTGGGCCACTTTGGCTGCTTTTAACTACCCAATATTTTCCCATTTTTTGTAGAACACTACCCTCAAGTAGTATCAGGAATTTTTAGACTTCGTCCCATGGAAAAAACTTCAGCCAGACACCTCAAAACTCGGGAAATTTCACTAATTTTTACTGCGCTTTCACATGTTTAAGCGGATTTGACCAACTTTGGCCTCTTTTAAATAACAGATCTTTACGCATGTGTCGTAAAATGCTACCCTTAAGTAGAATCAAGCATTTCTAGACATCATCCCATGGAAAAAACTTCAGCCAGACACCTGAAAGTTCGAGAACTTTTATTTTCCTATTAATTTGCTTTCTCTTGTTTGTCCCACTTTTACTAATTTTAAATGATAGATCTTTTCAAATGTGTCGTAGGACACTACCCTTAAGTAGTTTCAGTAATTTTTAGACCTCGTCCCATGGCAAAAACTTCAGCCAGACACCTCAAACCTCGGGAAATTTCACTAATTTTTACTGCGCTTTCACATGTTTAAGTGGATTTGACAAACTTTGACTACTTTTAAATAGCAGATCTTCACACATGTGTCGTAAAATGCTATCCTTAAGTAGAATCAAGCATTTCCAGACATCATCCCATGGCAAAAACTTCAGCCAGACACCTAAAGGTTCGAGAACTTTTATTTTCCTATTAATTTGCTTTCTCTTGTTTGTCCCACTTTTACTAATTTTAAATAATAGATCTTTTCACATGTGTCGTAGGACACTACCCTTAAGTAGTTTCAGTAATTTTTAGACCTCGTCCCATGGCAAAAACTTCAGCCAGACACCTCAAAGCTCGGGAAATTTCACTAATTTTTACTCCGCTTTCACATGTTTAAGTGGATTTGACAAACTTTGACTACTTTTAAATAGCAGATCTTCACACATGTGTCGTAAAATACTATCCTTAAGTAGAATCAAGCATTTCCAGACATCATCCCATGGCAAAAACTTCAGCCAGACACCTAAAGGTTCGGGAACTTTTATTTTCCTATTAATTTGCTTTCTCTTGTTTGTCCCACTTTTACAACTTCTAAACGACGGATCTTTTCAGATGTTTCGTAGGACACTACCCTTAAGTAGTTTCAGTCATTTCTATACTTCGCCCCATGGCAAAAACTTCAGCCAGACACCTCAAAGCTCGGGATTTTCACTAATTTTTACAGATATTTCACTTGTTTCAGCAGGTTTCTCCAACTTTGTCCACGTTTAAACGGCGGATCTTTACACACGTGTCGTATAACACTACCCTTAAACAGTATCAGGCATTTCCGGACTTCATTCCATGAAAAAAACTTAAGCCAAACAACCCAAAGCACGGGGACTTTTCATCATTTTTAATGTGCTTTCACATGGTCAAATCGGTTTACCCAACTTTGGCTGCTTTAAAATGGTGGATCGTTAGAAATGTATCGTATAACACTACTATTAACTAATATTAGGCATTTTTAGACTTCGCCCCATGACAAAAACTTCAGCCAGACACCTCAAAGCTGAGGAAATTTCATAATTCTTGCTGCGAATTCACATGTTTAACTGCGTTGCTCTAACTTTGGCTGCTTTTAAAGGGCAGATAATTTCACATGTGTCATAGAAGACCACCCTTAAGTGGTATCACGTACTTTTTGACTTCGCCCCATGTCAAAAACTTCAGCCAGACACCTCAAAACTGAGGAATTTTTATAATTCTTACTGCACTTTCACATGTTTAAGCGAGTTTGTCCAACTTTGGCTGTCTTTGAAAGGCAGATCTTTGCACATGTGTCGTGGAACACTATCTCCAAGTAGTATCAGGCATTTTTATACTTCATCCCATGGAAAAAACTTCAGCCAGACACCTCAAGCCTGAGGAACTTTCATAGTTCTTACTGCTTTTTCACATGTTTAATCGGGTTGGTCCAACTTCGGCTGCTCTTAGAGAGCGGATCTTTTCACATGTGTCATAGAAGACCCCCTTAAAGAAGTATCGGGTATTTTTATAATTCGCCCCATGTCAAAAGCTACAGTCAGACACCTCAAAACTGAGGAATTTTCATAATTCTTACTGCGATTTCACAGGTTTAAGTGAGTTCCCTGCAGCGAAACCTCAAACTAATCAGAAAAATACTAGTATACAACTAGAATTTTCCGGCTGAACCCATACTAGTCAGGGAATATCCATTCCATACTAGTATACAACTAGATTTTTCTGGATGAAATTATACCAGTTGAAAAAAACAAAATTCATTCGTTTCGTTTTCTCTTATAATTCATAGATGCTTTTTCGTGATAGGGTAAATACAAATAGCCGCTGCTTTCTTAAGAATAAACATGAAAATAAAGTCAAATGATAAAATAAAGGGTAAGCCAGGAAAATTCTGGTTGAAATCATACTAGTCCAGGTTAAAAGCTTTTTTGACTAGTATATTCCATACTGGTCCTTTTTGGACTAGTTCATTTTTTGGAAATTATACTAGTCCAGGATGAACTAGTATGGAACTGGTATCTTACAACTAGCATGAAACTGGTACTTCCTGACTAGTAAATAACTGGTATATTCTGGTCGAAATCTGACAATTGACATCTTGTAGGACATCAACACGTAAAAAATACCAGTTGCTTATATGGAAAAAAGACAGAACACCGGGCCCAACTAGTCAGTTTTCTGTCTTTGTTCCATATAAGCCCGGTGCACCAACTAGTAGTATAGTAGTTTTCAACTAGTTGCTTTCGCTGCAGGGTAGCGACATAAGAGTGAAATTGTCTGAAATGCAACAAATTCCACATCTGAACACTTTGTATGGGCTGAACTGTTCTAATTTGCTTGATCATGTCCTATGGAGAGATCAATTGCGAAAAAAAACTCGAGCTTTGAGGTGTTTGGATGTAGTTTTTGTCATGGGAAGATCTCCAAAAATGCCTGATACCACTTAAGAGTTGCGTTCTACGACACATGTGTAAATATTCGCCTTTTAAAAATAGTCAAAGTTGGACAAACCTGCTTAAACAATCGAAAGCACAGTAAGAATTATGAAAACTACCCAGATTTAAGGTGTCTGGTTAAAGTATTTGTCATAAGGCGAAGTCTAAAAGTACCTGGTACCACGTAAGGGTGGTCCTCTATGACACATTGAAAATATCTGCCCTTTAAAAGCAGCCAGAGGTAGACGAACCATCCCAAACATGTGAAAACGCAGTAAGAATTATAAAAATTTGTCAGTTTTGAGGTGTCTGGCTGTAGTTTTTGACATGGGCGAAGTATAAAAATACCCGATACTTCTTTAAGGTGATCTTCTATGACACATGTGTGAAGATATGCCCTTTACGAATAGCAAAAGTTGGACCAACTCGTTTAAACCTGTGAAATCGCAGTAAGAATTATGAAAATTCCTCAGTTTTGAGGTGTCTGACTGTAGTTTTTGACATGGGGCGAAGTATAAAAATAGCCGATCCTTCTTTAAGGGGATCTTCTATGACACATGTGAAAAGATCTGCTCTTTAAAAGCAGCCGAAGTTGGACGAACTCGCTTAAACCTTTGAAATCGCAGTAAGAATTATGAAAATTCCTCAGTTTTGAGGTGTCTGGCTGAAATTTTTGACATGGGGCAAAGTATAAAAAATACCCGATACTTCTTTAAGGTGGTCTTCTATGACACGTGTGTGAAGATATGTCCTTTACGAACAGCAAAAGTTGGACCAACTCGCTTAAACCTGTGAAATCGCAGTAATAATTATGAAAATTCTTCAGTTTTGAGGTGTCTGACTATAGTTTTTGACATGAGGCGAAGTATAATAATAGCCGATCCTTCTTTAAGGGGGTCTTCTATGACACATGTGAAAAGATCTGCTCATTAAAAGCAGCCGAAGTTGGACCAACCCGATTAAACATGTGAAAAAGCAGTATGAACTATGAAAATTCCTCAGGCTTGAGGTGTCTGGCTGAAGTTTTTTCCATGGGATGAAGTATAAAAATGCCTGATACTACTTGGAGATAGTGTTCCACGACACATGTGCAAAGATATGCCTTTCAAAAACAGCCAAAGTTGGACAAATTCGCTTAAACATGTGAATTCGCAGCAAGAATTATGAAATTTCCTCAGCTTTGAGGTGTCTGGCTGAAGTTTTTGTCATGGGGCGAAGTCTAAAAATGCCTAATATTAGTTAATAGTAGTGTTATACGATACATTTGTAGCGATCCGCCATTTAAAAGCAGCCAAAGTTGGGTAAACCCATTTGACCATGTGAAAGTACAGTAAAATGATGAAAAGTTCCCGTGCTTTGGGTTGTTTGGCTTGAGTTTTATTCATGGAATGAAGTCCGGAAATGCCTGATACTGTTTAAGGGTAGTGTTATACGACACATGTGTAAAGATCCGCCGTTTAAACGTGGACAAAGTTGGAGAAACCTGCTGAAACAAGTGAAATCTTTGTAAAAATTAGTGAAAATCCCGAGCTTTGAGGTGTCTGGCTGAAGTTTTTGCCATGGGGCGAAGTCTAGAAATGACTGAAACTACTTAAGGGTAGTGTCCTACGAAACATCTGAAAAGATCTATCATTTAAAATTAGTAAAAGTGGGACAAACAAGAGAAAGCAAATTAATAGGAAAATAAAAGTTCTCGAACTTTCAGGAGTCTGGTTGAAGTTTTTTCCATGGGATGATGTCTAAAAATGCTTGATTCTACTTAAGGGTAGCATTTTACTACACATGTGTAAAGATCTGTTATTTAAAATAGGCCAAAGTTGGTCAAATCCGCTTAAACATGTGAAAGCGCAGTAAAAATTAGTGAAATTTCCCGAGTTTTGAGGTGTCTGGCTGAAGTTTTTGCCATGGGACGAAGTCTAAAAATTCCTGATACTACTTGAGGGTAGTGTTCTACAAAAAATGGGAAAATATTGGGTAGTTAAAAGCAGCCAAAGTGGCCCAAATGCGTGAAATTGGTAAAACAGAAAAAATTTCTATAGGAAAATCCGCGAACTGGGGGTGTCTGGCTGGAGCCTTGTCACTGGTACGGGTCTAACAACACTTGATACTGACGCGGGGTGGTAATCTACGACAAATATGTGAAAATCATCCATTATAAAATAAGTGAAGTTAGGGTCATTTTTTGGCGACTTTGACCCCCGATTCCTAGGCCCTTGTCATAGGTACAGCTTTAAAATTTTCACATTCTTTCTAGATTCGGGGAGGACTATCGATCGGTATTGGTTTCATCCATTATAAAATAAGTGACGCTTTTAGGCTCTGGGATCTCGCTCTACAAGCACAAGCACACGATAGCATCATGGTAGAGATCTCCGTTCAGCAGTTAATAATTCTTAGTTCGATTCGCGGTGAATGCAATAAGGCAAGTGGACATGTGGTGAGGCAAAAAGAACAAAGGTGTAATTAGACGTTGGCAAGTTAAGTATGTACGATGGCATGGTAGTGTAGATTAGAATAGATAGACATCTGGGTTGAGCGTTCATTTTTTTGTTAATTTGAAATATTAAAAAGAAAATCTTCTTAATATTATGTGATTATCTACTCTAATTCAAAATCCTCAAACTCAGAATCCCCAAAATCAAAATCCCCAACGTGAAATCCCCATTTTATGTGTGAAATAAATTCAAATTAGATTGAAAATCGCGGCAGTTCACACATAAAATGGGTTTGCAGGTAGTGAGTTGACTATTTTGGAATTGAAACTAATACGCAGCAGTAGCTAAGTCGATAGAGTCTTCGTTTATCACGCAACTGGCGTGAGTTCAATGCCTGATCTATGCTCAATATTTTTTAAACTTTTATATAATTTGTTTTAAATTTTTATTTAATAAATTAATCAGCTTTTTGTTTTACAACTGTATTCTGTAACTCAGTCCCATCTCAAACCACTTAATTTGAGATATTTCCTTATTCGTATTACACTTCGTTCTTTCTTTGTATTTTTTTTAGAAAAAATAAAGTCACAACCATAATTTACAAAGAATGCAAAAAAACCAAAAAATACGTCAAAATAAACATTTGAAATAAAAATAATTCCCACACAGCAAATTTTGGTAGAGAGCTTAGGTTCGCCGTCAAAAAGAAAACATCATTCCCATTGATCCCATATGTGCTAAAAAAGTTATTTTTTTGGACTTTTCTCGAAAACTGTTAGTTTTTTCGAAAATTGACTTGAAACCAAGTTTTAAACATGGAAATTCTCTACAAATATCGTCCTTCATTTTTTCTCTAAGAGTTACCAGTTCTGAAATATCGCGACTGTAAAATTAACTCTGGAAATTATAAGAAAATATCTGCCACGAATGGACTTTTAAGGATTTTTCTCGAAAACGTTAGTATGCGGAGACAAATTTTCTCTTACCGTTTTCTTGTCACGAAGTTCCCCACTGACAATGATAATAGTTATTTTTGTAAAGCCCATAGTTCCCGAGCTAGAGTCACCTTTTCTCCTTACATAATATAAAAAGCTACTAGTCCGGTAAATTTAGTTTATGTTGTAAAACAAAAGATCCCACAGAGATATTTTTTTGTCAGGAGCTTAGGTTCGTCCCCAGGAAGAAAACTGAAAAATTCGCTTCGATCCGCGTTGTGCGAAAAAAGTTATTCTTGGCGAATAACTTTTTTACATGGTTTATTCAAAACATGGGGATTTTTGTTTTGGGGATTTTTCTAAATGATAGGGACGAACGGCGTGCTCCGAAGAACAAACCACCGTGCTTCATTTAATGCTAAAAAGTTTTATTTTTAATCCGAAAATACTTAAAACCATTTTGGATTAAAAATTTTTCAGAGTCTTATAATAATACTATTTAGTAGTAAAACTCAAATTTAATTCCAAAAAGGTTTCATTGCTATGCGCCTGTCATTAAAAGTAAATTTTAATTTTTTACTGTGTATGCTAAACTTAAGAAGTTGAGTTGGGTTTCTTTGTTTTCAGAATCGGACCATAAATATGAATTGTTCAAAATTTGCGACTCCAGCGCCATCTATGGGGGAAAATATAACCCATGTCGAGAGAACTTATCCTTACCTGTTAAGTAGTTTTTAAGCCAATTCGTCCTCAAAAAAACCTCTACAGCTTTATATATATGCAAGATATTGGTAATGCGTGGCATGGAAACTATGTATATTTTTTATCACCATCATGGCAAATGTTTTTAGGACCATGATTTGAGGCAAATCGGATAGACTTGGGTAGGTCATGACCTATTTAGTTCAATAAACAAGTTCATGAAAGGTCCAAAACGTAGGGAGAGTATGAAAAGACGCGGTTTGACAACAATGGCTACCCGATCCCCAGTGTCTGCCCTTTTTATAACACCCTATATGTGCTATTACAAAAACCATCTAAAATTGACAGACAATTTTCAGCTTTGTTTTCAACAATATCTTGACAAAAGCAAAGAATGCAATTCGTGCTTTCGGATTATTGATACCGAGGTCAAAACTCGACCTTTGTTACCTCTCTCCGAATTTCTGGACAGGTAAAAAATAGCATTTTTTTTGCTGCCTTACCAATAAGCCTGGCCTCAGGATTATCATTGATCTACAACCCTACAAAGCTAACTGATCAACCTCCTGCTTTAAAAAAAAAATCTGAAACAAAGAAGTTTTTCGAGTCTTATAAAAATATGTATGTTTTGTAATTTGAAAACATACGATAAAATAAAAAAATTTAAATATTTCAGTTAAAGAAAAAAATTAATTTTTGCATACAATTTAGTATAAAACTATTTGGAAAAGAAATGTCTCTGGAAAATTTTGACAACTTAACCGATGTTGAATTGCGCCGCAAGCTACTTGAATACGACTTCCCAAATGTCCCCATCACCGAAACAAGCCGTGGCTTTTTACTAAAAAAGTTGAAAAATCACGTGAAAAATTTGAAAAGCCGAAAACAGTCAATAAATCCACACGTGGGACCACGCACCAAGCAAGAGTTAGAAAACTTTGTTCCTCAAGCCAACGACTGGAGTCTGCACAACACAGACAATACTCCGCACGTTAGCGCTATTGGAACACTCGTTAATTTAGAAGAATCTTTAGCAGCTGATAACCTTGTACAAGACGTTGGCCGATTAAATAATGCAGTTACCGAACTGTTACGTGAACGTAGTCATAGTCGAAGGCATCGCACACAAACAAATCTACAAGTGCCAACTTTAACTGATAATAGTTCAAGTGGTGGTATGATGTGGAAAATATTGGGTCTGCAAGAAAATTGTACCAATTGTGTGTGGTGGTGCTTTACGTTATTTTTCATAGTCGTCACGTTTATGTACGTGGTCAAGGTGACAGATTTAACGAAGTACATCAATGAGGATAACACTCATTATGTAATCTGTGATAGACTTGTTCCAGCAGGCCCTTTGCTGCGTCCACCATTTGTATGCATTGATAAGGGGCGTCTAGTGCCAGCTTTGACAATTGTTCGTAATCTAATAGAAAAGCTAAGAATTCGCTCGGAACGACATTATTGTTACGACCGCACGAAGCCAAAAGCTATGAGTGTCATGGAATTCATTAGATCAATGTTCGAAGAGGGAAAAGCAGTTGATCTTAGAAATATCAGAGATGTACAGTATCTTATTACATGTAATCCGCAATGGAAAATCGATATGGTCGATTCAAAAGAAAATCGCGTAATTTTTAATGGTGTAGATAGTATTATCCCTAATCAAAATACATTCTTTGTACTCAGACAGCCTAGGTTACCTATAACTTGCATGCTCTACAACAAGGCATATCGTTTTATGCATTTTGTTAGCAATGTGGTGCTTATAATGTCTGTGTTAATGTTGATAGTCCTCGTTTGTTGCTATGTGCGCCGTATCCAAGAACAGCATTTACTGGCTGTACAGAGGTACCTAAATCACATTCTTGAGGAATTGCATCAGCGTGCTGTAAGCAGCGAGAATCTTGCGGGACGTGAAGTAGTTGTGAGTCATTTGCGCGATCAGTTGATACCTGCAACTAAACGAAAGCGAGAATTAAAGTTTTGGAATGAAGCTTTGAAAGAGCTGGAAGAGCATGAGAGTCGGGTGCGTTTTGACATGACGATACTTGATGGTGAAGAGTTTCTCACCATGCGGTGGACGGATAATACGGAACAGTCATTTGTTGAGAACTCTACCACCAGAGTCAATGATAAATCAATGGAAGTAGAAACGAATTGTTAGATTTAGAATTTGTAATTGTTTGTTTATTGTAGTGGGGTAGTAATCAGTGGAACATGCACCACGCCAATAAAAGTATAATATCCCAAATATCCCGTTTTAGTTTATTGACTTTTCGAAACTGAGTACTAATCGTCGGTGTTTATGCAAAACAACGTGACGGACAGCGCAAGGGCCAGTTTGGTCAAAAATGAGATTTGCTTCCCAGGGCTTCTGTGAACCTGGATTCATTCATTAGTAGCAAAAAAGTCGAGGTTTGCGCAATAGAATGTCAAAAAAGCTACCACATAGTGCCTCGTACAAATATTAAACAGTTTTTTGTCTCTCCTGTGACATTTGAGTGACTGCATTTACGACGTAATATTGTTTCACTGTAAATTTGTTCACACTTTCATATTTATATACATTAGGGTGGTCCTTTTAATCAAATGTAGAATTTTTTCCAGCCTCACCCTTGCACCACGGTCAACTATATCGCACAAAAAATTGTAACCCGATTGGAAAGGCTTAGACTCAAAGTTCAGATTGCTCTATTGAGACTCAAAAAATAAAATAAATTTTTCTTTTTATCTAATACTCAAAGTCGTTAGCACTACTTATGGTCTGAGATATTACATACAAAATTTGGTTCCGATTTGAAACGCCTAAGGCGTATCGCAGGGGGAGTTAAAGTTCAGACTACCCCCTTCTACACGCCTTAGGTGTTTCCAATCTGCAACAAATTTTGTATGGATATCTCCGACCATAGTGCTATCGATTTTTAACATAAGATACAAAGAATAATTTTTATTTTTTGAGTCTACATGGGGTGGTCTCAACTTTAACCCCTGCGACCCGCCTTAGGCGTTTCCAATCGGAGTCAGATTTTGCATGTGATATCTCAGACCATAGTGCTACCGATTTCGATATCGAAAAAGGGGGCGTGGTTATCATCCGATTTCGCCCATTTTCAATAGCAACCTACCTTCGCCAAAAAGTAACCTCCATATAAAATTTCATGCAAATATCTAAATATTTACTCAAGTTATCTTTACACAGACGGACGGACAGACGGACGGACATGGCTTAATGGACTCCTCTTTTCAACCTAAGAACTTTCATATATGCAACTCTATATCTATCTCGATTATTTTGTGCCGTTACGTAGTACCGTTATGTGAACATAATTAATATGCCCTTATATTAGTACTAGTACGCTGGGTATAAAAAGACCATTCAAAAACACGTGTATATTTTTTCTTTATCTAAATGATAGAATATGAGATATGCTGAAAATAGTGTCGAATCCTCCATTTTGGTATTAAATACTCTATTGACGAAGCTTCCCTTAATGACACATTTTTTTACACCTACTTTTTTATTAAAAAGTTTTTATTAGGTCGCTTTCGTCGTTCTTGTGCCCGGATTTTTGCATTCGATTTTGAACCAACTTGCTAGGGTCTTGAAATTTTCACCACAGTTCAGGTCGCGATGACAATGCAATATTATGAAAAAAAAATCCGATACTTAGTGGTTCGATTTGGCTGAAATTTGGAACATGTATTACTACTATGAAAAGAAATATTTTCCTAAGAAAGTTCCGCTAGGTGGAGCTGAGATCGGGGTAATAAAAACTGAAAATCCTAATTATGGACCGATTTAGCTGATATTTAGCGTGTGTATTACTTAATCAATTTCCAAATGTTCAAAAAAAAAATTGGACCCGCTAGGTGACGCGTGAGTCGCTCTATTTAAGAAATGCGAACGTCTGTTTTCGGTGTCGATTAATTTGTTTTTCAACGAACTTCCCGTTGAGGTAGAATCTTCAAATTTTCATCGTCGTTTAGTTTTCTGGCCTCACGCAATATAACAAAAATTTAATTCCGATAGGTCGCCACCTAATCTTGGAGTTTGAAATGTATAAAAACATTTGGCGCTTTCTATATCGTGAAAAGATGTTTTTATTTAGAAAAGCTCATATCGGTAATAAGATTGTTAGAAATTAATGCGAACCATCTTTATCGTGCGCCAATGTTTTTATACATTTCAAACTCAAAGTACTATTTAATACCTATAAGAATTCCCACTCACAAATGTTCCAGATAAGCTTTACGTGGTGTAGAATCTATGTAGGCAGAGGGGAAATTATTTGCGAGTTTTTAGTTAATTTTAAAAACATTTTAAATTAAAAATATTTTTTTATTCTATTTTTTATTTTTGAATATTTCAACTCTTTATTTTTTTTTTATAGCGCATGAAAAACATTAAATTATTAATAAAAAAATATTGAAAGTAAATTTATTGGAACATGTAAATTTCGAGTGTGATATAGTTATGAAACTACAAACTACTAATGGCGGCTCTATACCAACAGGTTTCATAACCTCTAACGACATTTTTGCCGAGCTTTTCTTTCAACTTGTAGTGTGCTGCAATCGGGTATATTTCTTAAAAGCATGCCAAGAGTATCTCTTTAGCAGTTGGTAAATACATACCTATGTACATATGCGTAAGGATAGTGATAAAAACTACAACTCAAAATCATATACATACATATGTACGTTATTACAGTATCAAGGAAATTTGCTACCGGAGTGCCTTTTGTGCTTGTTGATTATCTGTTTTGGTGGGTTTTTGGCACTTGAGTGAATATGCAAAAGTTTTATCCAAGTAGGTATTTATCAGAACATGCCCGGTATCCATGAGCCACCCACATATCCTTTTAGACCAACATTATCCTCACATCTGTCATTTCATCTTGTGTTTTACATGCATTCATCGCATGTTATCGCCCGAAGCAAGAGGATGAAAACAATATGAAAATCAGTTAAGCATGCTGAATGGAAACCCGACATACCTACACGATTAAACGACGAATATGAGAATGAGTCGTACATGTATGGGTATATGAATGTAAATACCTGAATACAAAAGTACATTTATAAATATAATACATACATATGTATGTACATATCTGTATGCATGGTCCATAAACAAATGCACGTATGTATGTATGTGTTTACATCCTCGGAAGTAGACACATGAGCGTCCAATAATTGTAGTCAAGTGGGCTAGCTTAACCCTCTCAAACCTCCTCCTTCACCAATAGTATAGTTAATTAAACGGATGTCTTCAGCTACTTACATAATCCGATGAGTTTGAAATTCAATCGACTACTGTTTACTTTCTGAAATGCATCCCAATTTTTTTCAAAGAAATCTCCTACAGAATTTGTTTCCTAGACACCTACCTATATATGATATCATACTTCTACATAAATAATGCTTTTCTTAGTTTTTACTGACCAAATACCTAAACACATTTCGTTTCCTCTCACTTAAATTTCCGGCATTCTACCAGGCGGAACAAAGCAAACCGAAGTTACGTCCCCACACTGGTTAAAGCATGGCTACTCCTCTGTGTTTTTGGGATATATTTGTATATTTCATTGTAAAGTATTTGTCGAACTGTTGCTGACGTTCCTTTTGGCGTTTCCGTCGTTGCTTTTGTCTCTGATATTTTATACTGAAATACTTACATACCTACAAATGGACAGGATGTTGAAAACTATCCAAAAACTGGTCCTATCATTAAGCCTAACTAGTCAGCCAACTGATTTTCTGAATTTAAGCAACTTTTATTTAAAAAAACTGATTTAGAAAAATACAGTTTTTTTATAGTCCCGGCGAGATAGATTGAGGAAGATTTTCGGACCATAATTTTTTTTATCAGATTATATTTATAGTACTGTGCAATTTTGCTACAAGGTAGCCATGGTATTTTTCTGAAAGTTGACTTCGGATTAATCATTTTTGGCGAACAAACTTATAGGTTGAACCGGGTAGTCGTTGCTTATTGACCTCATGTGCCGTGTCTTGAAGAATTACAGCTTAAATGCCTATCCTCCTAGCATTTCGAAACGCTTAAATTTCTCCTTCTACCAATTTTTCACCCTTTTCCTAAAGTTATCAAAAGTTTCCCACATGTTTCAGCAACATGTTGCCGATATATTTCCTGGCATACTTTATTTTTTTGTATAAAAAAAGAAAGAAAGATCAGTGATGGAAAGAGAAATTTTTGTCATTTTGCAGATATGCTCCAAAGACCGTTTGTGACCATACAAATCTTCAAGTGTCAATAAAAAAGCACCCAGACGAGCTGGACTATAAGTTTGTTCAGCAAAAATGATCTATACGAAGTCAACTTTCAGAAAAATGCCATCTCACTTCCCTACAAGACGGGCTGATATTTTTACTAACACACTCACACTCTAATTTTTCAATTCTGATGACGTTTTGACGAAAACTCTCACAATTGTCACTTATTGTCATAGGTGACTGTCAAATGAGGATAAAATGATTATAGCATATGATGCATTTTCAAGTTCTTTCAAAACTTATAAATTGTAAAATAAAATATTTTTGTTTTCAAATTGAAATAGAAAAGAAGCGGTAAAATAAATTTGGCTGCAACAAAGGAAGATAAGTATAAAAAATTAACCAAATTAATTTAATTAAAGTAAATTAAACTTTGGATTTGTTATGTAGGAGTTTTCTGCAAAACGAAGTGCAAACGTGTTGCAGTTAATAGATGAAAGAATGTACAAGGACAATTTGATAAAACGACTTGGAACTATTTTTGATTTGCCATTACCCCCGTGATTGGATGATGGGGGCAAGGTTGGGGAGGTAGCCGGTAACGGCCAGATGAGCTTTAGCGCAGTTTAGAGCAGTGAACCAAGGACCCCCTGTGGCCTTTTCGAAATCGTGTACGCGTACGTGGGATGTGTTTTGTTTGCTGTATGTTATTTATTTGTATGCAATTTTGTTCAATAATAATACTTTTATCAGCCATTTTATTTGATTTCAAAAAATAAATATTTTAGTAAAAAAAATTTAAACATCATTTTAATATCAGTTTTGCCAGGTATGACAGTTGTCAGTTGTGACATAATTATGACATCATCATTGATGCAAAAATGGAGTGACACAGATATTTGCTTAACCAAAATTAGTGGTGTGTTAGAGGGAGACAAAAACACGCACGGACACAGTTGTTGACATCAACTTTTTCTTATTCCTCGTGTGAAATGATTGAAGCGATGATAGTTTAGCTGACAGCAATGACAATCAAATATTGTATCAAATGATTGTCATCTGTCTTGTAGGGTAGTTAGAATATGAATTGAAAATAATAATAAAAAAAATAAAAAAAATATGAGTTGCTGCTTTTTTGATGCTAAGTGAAAAAACCTGGCCGTGTAGATCCAACTGCATACTGTAGGGCTGAGCCCCCATTTTTTGCCAATGGCTCTTTTGCATGTGTAAAGAGCGATGCAAGCTTTCTTCTGGCGCTGAAGAACATTCTCCTTCCAATTCAATTTCCTGTCCAGAACTATGCCTAGAAACTTGGCCTTATCCGACAAGCCCAGGCGCGTGCCATCTAGTTCTGGTAGGCTTAGTGGCGGTATTTTGTACCGGTTGGTGAAGAGGACAAGTTCCACCTTCCCTGGGTTGATACTAAGTCCGCAGCGAGAGGACCACGTCGAAACTTCTCGCAGTGCTACTTGCATCAGGTCACACAGAGTTTGTGGGAACTTGCCTCTGAATGCAATAGCTAAATCGTCTGCGTATGCCACTATCTTCCCGCCCCCCCAGCTTGTGTCACGTAGCAACGAGTTGACTGTGAGGTTCCATAAAAGCGGGGAAAGAACACCACCCTGGGGTGTTCCCATTGTGACATAACGTGATAACTCAACCGTACCAAGTGAAGAAGCTATTTTACTTCCCCTTAAAAGTTGGTCAATTAAATCAGTTAGAGGTCTATCTACGCCCAGATTAGTTAGAGCGGAGTTGATAGCCTCCGGGCTTATATTGTTGAAAGCCCCCTCAATGTCTAGGAGGGCCACGAGACCGTAGTCCTTTTCACACAGCGATTTCTCAATGACAGAGACTAGGCTGTGCAGAGCGGTTTCTGTTGATTTACCCTTAGTGTATGCATGCTGATAGCTAGAGATAAGGTTGCTATCAATAGTTGTTAAGAGGTAGTCGCTTAGTATCCTCTCAAAGGTTTTTAGTACAAAGGACGAGAGACTGATCGGTCTGTAGTCTTTTGGCTCGTAGTGGGATGCCTTCCCAGCCTTAGGGATAAACACTACCGTGGCGCTTCTCCAGGAGCCCGGAATGTGGTTGAGAGCCAGACAGGCTGTGAAGAGAAATACCAGCCATTTAGCTGATGTCTCCAACGTGTTTATAAGTTGCGCGGGGATAATCCCGTCCGGCCCGGCAGCCTTATACGGTTCAAAGCTCTTAATTGCCCACCTTACTCTTTCCTCAGTGATGGGTATATTTACTGCCAGGTTTGTTGCAGGTGCTAGTGGTGCATCATGCAGATTCCCCGGAAAATGTGTATTCAAGAGCAGCTCAAGGGTTTCCTCTTCCGTGCTGGTCCAGGATCCGTCAGGTTTTCGCAGATAGCTGATGGTTGTTTGACTTTTCGAGAGGACTCGTCTAAGTCCCGCTGTGTCGTCGACCTTTTCGACGCCAGTGCAGAAATTTCTCCACGAGGTTCTCTTCGCCTGTCTCAGAGCTTTTTTGTAGGCCCTTAGTTTAGCTTTATATTCGTGCCAATGAGGCTCAGAGCCGAAGCTCTTGGCCTTGTTAAATTGTTTCCGGCATGATATTCGGAGCGAATCCAAATCGTAGGACCACCAATGTGGCCTGTGTTTACCGCGTGGTTTTGGCACTGGACAAGCCTGTCCTAGAGCATTTGAGAGGGCCGATGTAAATGTAGTAACAAGATCCTCCAGCTCCTCTACTGATGAGGGGGCTTGTGAGGGCAGTACTGGTAGGTCTCTGTCTAATATTTCATTGTGTAACTGCCAATCAGTGTTACGTGGATTGCGCTTCATGATTGGTTGTTCCACAATAAAGTCTATGTAACGGTGGTCGGAGAAAGAATGTTCTTCCAGAACCCGCCATTTTCTGACCCACTCATAAGCGCCTTCACTACAGATAGTGAGGTCTATGACCTCCCTGCGGGTCTTAGTGATAAAAGAAGGCTCATTACCCACGTTGCAAATCACCAGGTTGGTTGTTAAGAGGTAATCAAACAGAGACTCGCCCCTGGCATTGATGTCGGAGCTCCCCCATTGGACATGGTGAGCATTAGCGTCCGCTCCAATAATAAGATTACCCGTGCAGAAATTTGACACCAGGTCGTTCACCTCCGTTTGTGGTGGGGGTTCTTCGGCGTCGTAGGGCATATAGACCGAAGCCACCGTCAGGCGGGTGCTGTCGACCGTTAGACTGATAGCGGTAATATCCCCATTGGTGTAATTAGGTAGGAGAAAGGAGTTCAACTCAGACTTGACCAGAATACACGTTCTGACTTTGCTCTCCTCGCTGGCTCGAATGAGCTTGAAGCCCTTAGTCCCCAATCCGCAGATTCTCGAGCTATTGACCCAGGGTTCTTGGATGAGGACCACATCCACGTCGCCTTTAGAAAGACGACTACTTAAAGCAGCCGAAGCTACTTTAGATTTGTGCAGATTAATCTGAAGCACCACCAACATGAGAGCGCACAGACTTCCCTGCCGTCCCCATATCGTCGAGGTTTGCCCCATCCCGGAGGTTGCCTATCAACGACGAGTTGTTCCGATTAACTGCCCGATATGGCGTTGCAGGTGTCTTGCTGTCTGTAGCGTTAGATGTTAATCGCTCAGCGTTGGCTGCTACCACCGTGACGTCGAGGGCTTCCTCGTCCTGTAGGCTGTCATCCATCTCCGAGTTGTTCACAGCACTATCGCCAAGGGACGTGGCGGATAACATGCTTTCCGCATCGGAATCCTCCGCTTCCTCTTCTGGTAATTCGTTTTCCGGTTCCCCCGGAGCAGCCGAGAAGGCAGCGCGCTGAGCATCACCACGATATACGTGGATAACGATCTGGCCTACGCTGTAATGTACTAGGCCATTGCACCTTTTGAGGGGCTCGATTGACTCTTTATTCATGGTGAACACCACCTGTCTGTCGGGCCCTACCGCATCCCCGACCAGATTGACACTCCAGTCATGCGTTGGCAGGGACGGATTCATTAGCCGTAGCATCCCGAGAATTCTCTCGGGTTCGTCAGGGATGGCCGGAATCCACGCCCTTGCCCTTGGACGAGCTGGAATGTCCTTCCAGTCGACGAGCTCTATCTTTGCTCCCTTGTAGACTTCACCCAGCTTAGCAGCTGCTGCCTTGTACAGTGCTACGGTTTTTGCATCCTCGCATGCGAGTAATTTAATCTGACCCTGGTGCCAACCCGCATCCGTTACTCGCGCCGAACTACCCGGAAACTCTGGAGCAACATTGAGAAGAAAGTTGCCGAGTTCATTTCGCACGTAACGCCACCGTTCCTTAGGGATGGCCAGACGGTCATTGCCTCGGTCAAGGACCGAAGGATCCTGTCCTTGGTTACCTCAGCAAAGCTTAGTTTGCCCGCTCCAGGGGTCTTCTGATGCCGCTTGGGAGGGGGATTTAACTCCAGGTCCGATCTCTGGCGCTTGAAAGGGTTAACTTTTAACCTCTTTGGCATGTACGAATTTTGGAAATCCGGTATCACAGCTTTCGCTAGCTCTACCGATTTACTGGAATTCGGCGACAGCGATTCCTGCGGTACCCCTTCATACCTCTTCAGGATCTTTGCAGCCAATCTTTTCTCGTGGTATGTGAAGCGGCGGGGAGATGTCTCCTGGGAGTGCGGACCCGTAGTTGCCATCGCGGTCGCTCTCCTTGCCGAAATCTCAGTTGCAGCTTCCTTGTCCTTCGAAACTCCGAGGCCAGGTCGTGAGACCGCTGCCACTGACGTAAAGATACTGGTTTTCATATCAGCGGTTGATGGGAGTTTAGCATCCGCCGTTGTCCGCTTAGCTGCGTTGGCAACCGCACTGGTGCTAGCTCCCGTCAAGTCAATCTTAGTCGATAGAGGGTTGGTTGACCGACTCGTAGTTGCCATCGCTGTCGATCCCCCCCTTGATTGTGGAACGGAGGTTGTCCTCCGGCGTTGTTGTTGCTTTCTCGCCTGTTCCTCCATAGCTCTCCTTTGCTGAGGAGTGAAATTTGGCGTTGTTTGTTTTTTAGTTTTATCGTTTTTATTTGGGTTATTTGAGTTCATCTTGTTCGTACGACCCGTCGCCGGACAAGGCCAGCTTAGGGTCAAGGGAAGAGTAGGGGAAAATGTGTCGTCCGCCGCGGCAGAGCCCCGTACCGCGGTAAGGCCATGCTTACTCTCTGAGGCGACCCGGTATCAGAGAGGCTCCGTTCAAATACAGCCACGATTTGCCTCCCGGCTGCAAACGTCCAATGGGCACGGTTTCGCATAACACCCTGGATTGGGAGGGGGAAGATCTTTGTCGTCGCGCCAGAGAGGCTATGCTGCTCTCGTGATGAAGTGCCGTACGGAGCTATGATCATAAGGGCAGCGTAGCCCTGTGGCTATCGACTTAAGCCCTCGTACCGCGGCAAGGTATCCACCCTTCACGAGGGAGTTCTCAAGTTGATATCCAGCATATTCTCCAATCTCCAGCTTCTAATATTCAAATTAATTTGAAGAGCTTAGACTAAAATTTATGCAAATAAATATTTTTGTCAACTAATTCATGGTATTTTAACTTAGAAAAATCATGATTTATTTTTTTCGGTATTTACTTTCAGAGTCGCATTATACCCTTGAGTCCAATTAGAGAATCCCATTGGAGTAGAAGTTGAGAACTATCCCTTTCTCAACTTGAGAAAGAGCGACTTTTTCATATAAAAAAAATGCCCTTTTGCTAGACAACGCCATCGTTCTCAAGTGGGTTTCCTTTTGAGAAACAACGCTTGAGGTTTGAGAAACCCCTTAGTTCTCAACTTGAGATCTAACGTAACCCAAGCCTAAATGTTTGCTGAGAAATAATTTTTAATAAAATAATTTTGAGAATATATAATTTTTTTTTTAATTTTTGGTTGTGTCGTTCTTTGATGTAAGGAAGTTGTATATGGAGTCAAATTATAACGACGTCCATTGTCCAACTTAAAAAATGTACCAGTTTCATACTTCATTTAAAGGAACCCCCTTTTAGTCATTGTAAGTGAAGAGAATTTAAATTCCACTGGGCTAAATTGAAAATCTCTGCACTAATTGTTGCCAACACTAGCGACAGGGTGTCCTGAAATCCGTCAGAAAACTCCATTTCTTCACTATTTTAATTCAGACCAGTTTTCACGTTTTACTGCAGGGTATGTGCACCTAACTTGTGCATTTGTGCAATCCGTGAGTGTGTGTTTGTTGGTATTCTTTGTTGTGTGCTTTTCTCAATTCAGTTGTTACCATCATTTCTGTTATTGTTTTTTGAACCTTTGTTTTTGCACTTTTGTGTTTTACCTGTGGTTGGCAGTGTCTTTTGTTTACCTGGGCTGAGCTGCTGGTGCGGCGTTACTGTTTACTGCAAGCATTTTCCCACATTATTTGTGCTGCTACTGCTACGTCAAAACTGCTGTCACCAGCATTTCCATATTTTAGTTTATTGTCCCTTTTGATGCAAATTGGATGCTTGTTGAACAAAATGGTCTCAATACACCGACTTACCCACCGAGAAAAAAAATTAAAAATGTCTTTGATTGGTATTTAAGAGTTTAATAAGTTGGTGGGTTTAATAGGGGCTGCTAGCGGACAAACCTTTTGGATCATGCGCCTCGATATATATATGAAGGAGCATAACGGGACGGTTGATGGACCTCGTGAATACAAAGCCGACATTGAAGCCTTACAGAATGTGCGATGAGAGCTTCTTTGTCCATTCGCATGACATGACCCAGCCAGCGGAGCCTCTGGGCTTTAATTTAAATCGAGTATTTACCGTTGGCATCACGGGAAGGACCATAGATCTTCCGGAGAACTTTTCTCTCAAATACTCCAAGGCCATCTCATCTTCTCTTGACATTGCCCATGAATCTGAGCCATACATTAGGACAGGTTTGATGAGAGACTTATAGAGCGTGATCTTTGTCCTTCGAGAGAGGACTTAACTTCTCAATTGCCTACTCAGTCCAAAGTAGCACTTGTTGGCAAGGGTGATTCTCCGTTGGATTTCTAGACTGATACCGGTTCCCAAATAGACGAAGTCCCTCACAGTTTTAAATTTGTTGATATATCAACAGTGACGTGCCTGCCAAGGCGCAGGTGCGCCGATTCTTACTTTGATGACAGCAAATACTTCGTCTTGTCCTCGTTGACCGCTAGACCCACTTTTTTCGCTTCCTTATCCAGTCCAGAGGAGGCAGCGCTTTACGCGCGGTTGTTAAGGCCAATGATATCAATATCATCGGCATACGCTAGCAATTGCACGCTCTTGTAATAGATTGTACCATTGCGGTTTATCTCTGCTCACCAAATTATCTTCTCCAGCATCAAAAACCGCACGAAAGGGAGTAACCCTGTCTGATTTTGTGATAGTTGGTTTAATTTCCGTCATCGTCCTACGGAGAGAAATATATGGAAGAACATCCATAATTATGGATACCACATTAAATAAAAATTGATAAACCTGTCCCATCAATAAATAGATATGGATGTGCCATCAATGGATTTTGCCATTGAAGTGGTATCCATATAACGTCGGAAAAAGTACAAAACCACACATCGCAATTCTGAACATATGAGCCGCACAAATTTTACAGGAGACACTGAAAACTGATTAACTTTTGTACGAGCCACTATGTGGTGGGTCGAATTCAAATGTCGTTTTTTTTTTGACATTCTTTTGCACAAACCCCTACTTTTTTGTTACTAATGAATGGTTCCGAGTACCCAGATATCCTGGTAGGCATATCTCATTTTGATAGAAATGTCGAATGTGCGGTTTTGCAGAAGTGCGATGTGCGGTTTTGTACTTTTTCCGGCGATATACTATTGATATATTCTAAATAGTTTAAAAAACTAAATTTAAAACAATCTGACATCTGGCCTCAACTTTTAGACAAATTTTCAGTCATAAGAAATTTAAAAATTTTAATTAAAAAACGCTTCAACAAGTTGCAATATTGCTAGGTGATCCATGATAAAAATTGTTGAATTAATATGAGTAGACGGCCAAAATCGCCTAGGCGTTTAAAGGCTATTTTAAGTAAGTAATTAATGTGAGTAGATAAGTTCGAGCCAATTTTACCTACAAGCTGTTGCATACGTTCGCGATTTAACACCTTAGCAGTAAGTTCTATGTCCTGTAGATGTACCAAACCAAATTTGCGGGACCTTCAATTTTGCCGATCCCAGCAGCATCTGCAAAGCTAATGAATTTTTCCTGTTACTTTTACCAGTACAAGAACGCGGAATATTGTTGTGATAAGCCGAGCACACTACCGTTAAACCACGGCGGCCAACACGTCCTGTAGTTACCTTTGTCTTTATTTCATCGTAGTCGGGGATCGCTACGTCTTTCCTATTCTCAGGGATTTATGTAGCAGATTCACCATACCCGCGCGCAACCTGGTTACCATGTCGTAATTATTGCCCCTGTAGAAATTTTTCCTGGTCTTGAAACTTCCCATCATCCGTTATATATTTTTTTTAGAGTTTCCTGTCATTTCAGTCTCTTGTTTGTTCTTTCTTAGCATGCGTATTTCTTGCATCTTCTAATCACTTACATGGCAGGTTGCACCCGTAGACAACGTGGTCGCGTATCGAGCGTATTTTCCAGATGAGGGGTGCAATTTTTTATAAGGACACTAAAATGGCTGTTAGGGTTCGATATGTAAACTTACCTTTTTTGGTTAACTACCCTCCAAAAAATAAAAAAAAAACTTTCCTATTTTTTCATTGTAATTTTTTGGTTTTCCAATTTTAGTATTTATTTAGTTAATTGAGCGATAACATAAATGAATACATTTAAGATTATTTTAATATTGTAATATGATAGGTTGTAATAAATAAATTACTAAAATTACTGTATATTTGCTTCTCTTTTTTTTTTTTGGTTTTCACATTTAATTTTAGATTTACTACTTTTTATTTTGGTTTACAACTTTTTTTTACCTTTTTTATTGTTGGAGGATATTGAGGATCAAATAAAAATGCAAATATTTGTTGAGTGCTTCCATTTGGTCTTAGCCTGTGCGTATTTTTTTTTTAACATTTCAAGTTCGAAGACTTTCGTGTATGTGAATTTGAACCATTAAAAACTTGTCATCTTTTCACAATAGGAGTGTTGTTTCGGGTAGTCCTGAGCCGTCCAAACCCCTGTTTACTATGTATAAGACATAATAAAGAGCATAGGCGACCGTGGACCACCAAAGAAACAATTTTTTTTTTTTTAATTTATATTTTAATTAAATATGTTTAAAATCTATTTTGATTATGTTCAGATATTGTTGTGCTGATTCAAAAAAATTTATAAATGTATACCCTCCTTGCGCCACTTGAATGCCCTTCTCCTCACAATCATTAATATTAATGTTTTTTTTTTTATATTCCTATACATAAAGGTAAGTATATTTTTTGTGATTTTTATACTAATAAATTTAAATTTAATTTTTAGTTTAATTTGACTAGCACAAGTATTTTTTCTTCGGCTTCATCATGCGAATGCGTCATTTAGAGCCGACTCCATTTGCTACTAAAGAACTCGGTGGCGCGACTCCCCCGCCACCAGAGTTTTGGGGTTGTGCCACCTGAGCTGTTGTTTGGCTTTGGTTGGGCGGTGATCTGCTTATAGAACCACGCATTGAAGCCGATAATGGAATTCCCTGTGATGTGGTATGCTTGGCGGAGAGATCGGTTGAGCGTGTTGTGCCACATATCTGCAGAGAAATAAGGGAGAACGTATTTAAGAATCCGGACTTTTTTTCTCGCCTACAATACAAGTTATATTTGGGGAGAAATTGTTTATGGACAGAGACAAGTCCTTCTCAATAATTTAAAAATAATAGATTAGCGGCTTATTAATCATTGAAAATTACTGCCAAATCTCGCCAAAGATAACTTTAATATTGGCGAGAAAAAATAAAAGTCCGAATTTTTATAAAAATCAATTTCAGATATGTATGTTTAGCTTATGGGTCTACCAACCTGATGATGATGTTCCCAATCCTTATGTTGACAGAATGCACCGCAATAACGTGCCAAATTACAACCAGAACAAGTTTCTGTAGCTTTGCGTCCACAGTTCCAGCAAGCCTGGGATAAACAAAATATAGTTAAAAATTCCTCGTATTTTCATTTTCCTCGGTAGGTTTTACAACATACATTTTGGCCAGCTGTAATAGAAGGAGACTTGTTGTCCAATTCACGCTCGGTTACCACCGCTGCTGTCACCACACTCGCAGCAGCAGCGCTTGCATTATGCACCCCTCCTGAATGGCGAGTCATTTCTACAAAGAATTTTTCCATGCGCAAACGTTCTTGGGTCATAACTTCAGATGCGCGGGTTTCCGCCGCCACCACTGCGCGTTGTATTTCAATCACTGCTTGGCGTTTCACCTGAATTGAAAAATAGTACAGATATAACAGTACATATAGAGGTGAGGCTCAGCTAGCTTATCGTGATTGAGTTTTAGGTATTACCTGATTAACAGCATCTTCGGCATTGCGTTTAAATTCAGCCACCTTTTCCTCTGTCTGCCGCCGTATTTCTACCAAAGAAGCTGAAGTTAATTCGCCATAGTTTGGTTGCTGTGGCTCAACACCCCGTTGCTGCAAGATAGTTATGGCGCGTTTGGTTTTATCCACCATTGCAGATATACAATTCAGCATAGTGTGTATGTTTTTCCATTCTTCTTCGCCGCCAAGTGAAGCGTTGCTATTGCCAACACTGCCACTACCACCACTTGCGGACGTGTGACTTGAACGTGGTGCATGACGTTGCGCGCCAGTGTCCGAACCAGTATTTACGCGCAGATCGCGCTCTTCTCTGTGGCTGGCCTAAAGTAGTTATTAGATATTATTCGGATTTCAAAATGGTCTTACCAGGTATGAAGACTTACCTTCTCCATTAGACTATTGAAAGTGCTCTCTGATTGTGTTACTACCGATGCGCTACCACTGGTTGCTGTGGAATAATCAAAGATCGTTGGTTGGGCTGCAAATGCAAGACGTCCATCTGTAGGCGCGGCATTTAAGTGCGCAGTGTGTGAGTGCAAAGCACGTTTAGAAGGTGGATAGGCTGCCATATAATCGTTCCAGTCTTGTACTCCATTGTGATGCTCCATTAAAGTGTCCGAAGCGCGACGTTTGAAGACTAGGCTAGTGGTGCTACCGGCATTAGAAACCGCTGCCTGTGCTACAGCAGCCGCTGCTTGTACTGCATCCATGTGTACAAACATGTCACTGTATTCGGCTGATGGCCCATGCGGAGAGAATTCCATTACAACATTCTCGTTGGTGGTGACATATTGCAGAGGAGTCTAGATTTGTGATTGAAAAATGATAGCTTACAAATGCACTAATTAAATCTAGGTAATGTAAGTTTACCTGGTTTGTAGCACGCGCCAGTTCGGCAATTTCTCGTTGTAGCAAGGAAATGTTATTTTTGAGCAATGGAATGACATAAGGACGTAATGGCAAATTAATGGCATCTTGCAACGTTTGGCGAAAATCATCAATGCTTATGCTGCCGCTGACCAAAGAAAGCACCAATGCGCGCACACGGTCGCTCACTTCGGGGTGTACTTCTTGCGCCAACTGTACCAGTGAGCCAAGGAACTTGCGTATTTTACTTAAAAGACGCGTCTGTTCAGCATGTACCGCTGCTGCTGTTGCCGCAGCCGCCGCTGCTGCTAGTGCCGCCTGTGTTGGTGGAGTGGGTAAGGGTGGGGGCGTTGTTGTGGTTGTGGCGCCATTTACCACTGGTGAAGTACTAGCATTGCGATTGGGGCGTGGAGGTGGCGGTGCCAATGTGGAAAGATGAAGCTGTGGCGACATAGGTGAACGTGGCGCCACAGCACGAGTACTCTCTGGGGAGTCGGGGGTGCGACAACTACGCGTGCCGTTGCCGTTCGGGTTCGAGCTGCTGGAATTAGAGTTGCTTGCACCACTGGCACTGCCTACACCACCTGCGCAGCCGTTTGTATGTGAATTGTTGCAATTATTTGAATCTTTGCTCGATGTGGTGTTTGCTGAAATGAGAGACGGAAGTGAAAATTGTAAATAAATGAGAAAGGTTGTAATTAGTGTGAGCTTGTTATGTTATTTTGTTTGGACAAATATGCCGCAAGCACCGCAACATCAACAAAGGGAAAAGCGGCAGCTCCCTCTTCGCAACTCCCGCATGTAACAATTGAAAATGCAACAAAATTTGGGCAGCAGCTGCATCATAACCGCCAATGCTGACCAACACTTTAAATGAAACATGAGGAAAGCGTTAACCCGCTGGGTGGCTTGCTGTTGTGATATCCTTGCTGCCGGGCTACCCAGAACACGCAAGTCCCATGTTCGGCCAACAGTTTCTCGTATAGTTCGTGTGCGCATACAACCGCAAATGCCGAGATTTGTGTTATGTTTCTTCTGCCATTGACGCTGGCTCACTGCTACTGCTGTTGTTGACCCGAAGGATAAATGCGTTGCTGTCTGGTGGTGCATGTGAAAGGACATGCCAGCAGCTGACACATCATAAATGCATTAGTTGCAACATGAAGAAGGCATCTCGCTTCGTTGGTTTGCTGCATTTCAACTATTTCCTGGTGCTCCACTCTTCGCCCACCAGGCAATTCATGATGCCAACTGACCAATGCAACAATTGCTGCTGTTTTTGCTACGTTGCTTTGTTTCTGTTCATTTAAACTTTTGGCTACACAGTTTCGTTCATACAACTATTGTGCTTTTGTAGACTGTGGCATGCCACACACGAGTACAAGAAGGTCTACTATGTACAAGAGTGTGGCCATTAACAAATGCATTACAACAATGGTTTGCCTGGTAGCGGGCGGCAACAGCAGGCAGTTGCTGTGTGGTGTGGTATTTGCGAACATGGCAAATAAATTAGTAACATTCTGGACAAATTGCACTTGCACACGAGCTTTTCCCATGTCATTCGTGTTCTTGTTTGAAATTGTTGTCCCTCTCGAATGTCGATTTTGTTGTTTTATGGTATGATGGTTGTTAGTATTGGTGTTGAGAGCACAAACACGTGTTTAAACATTTGTTACCAAATACATGATTGCATTTTACTGGCACATGTTCGGACATAGAAAACTTTAAAGAGTTTTCAGCAACTACAACAATTGACTTAAAATCGACACAAAGTGGGCGAGTGCCAATCACGCTGTTATGAATACTAAAAATATACATTCACTTTTCAAACATGAATACAAATGTATGTAGCTTAATGTTAGTTCACGCCTACATATATGTACATCTAAATATGATTTGGGCAAGCCAGACGCTTATGTAGTCCGACGATTATAAAATCACCGATACCGAACCATGTCTTCAAATGTGGCACTCATCATGTCCATCGAATAGCTGTTTCACTCTGGGCCAGACTGTTTGAGAAATATAGTTTCCAAGGACTGTCGTTTAATGTGCTCAAGGATCTATATTCGATAAAACTTCTCACAATGTTCAAATCTTTTACAATTGAAGCATCATCGCGAATAACGTTCTAAGTGTAATTTTTTTCAAACCCGGTTTTATTGCATATAACATTTTGTATTGCTGTCTAACATTGCCCAGATAACAAATTTTCTAAAATTTGGCACACCCAAACTGTAAAAATGCTTTTAAAAATAGTAGGACAATTTAAAGTGACACACATTATTTTGCATAGAAGCGTCGAAAGTGATTTGTAACGGCACTGGAAGATCATAAGGAAGGTGTAAAACTGATTATATGAAATATATAAAAGAAAAAGTTAAGGAGACAGATGAGAGATATAAACTAAAAATATGTGACTTTAGCGTTTATTTGCTCTCCTGACAATTCTGATTTTGTAACTTAGAACGTTATTCGCGATGATGCTTCAAGTGACTTGACTCGCATCTCCTGGGGAGTCTATCTTATAATTTGAGAGGAGCTATTCTTATATATTTGTATATCTACGACTAAATCGGGAACGGCTGAAGTGATATTGATAAAATTTGGAATATACATACATAGTATGCTTCATTCTACTTCTACAATTTCTTTACGAGTGTTGCCACTTGGGCGGTTTATAGGGTTGCCACCTATCTCAACTTTCTTTAAATATTAACCAATATGTTATCAAATAATAGATTTTTCGGCCGTGAGCCAAAGGACATATTTTGAAGCAGGGTTGCCACCTAACTACATCTTTTTTATTTCTTCGTATATCGATCACAATCTTGGGAACAAATTGACCGATTTGGATGAAATTTGGCATATGGGTATGCTTCTTCTCAAATTTTCTACTTTGGTTTTACCACTTGGGGCGTTTCAAGATTTACCACCTACCCGTTTTATTTTTTGTAACATTAAGCAGGATATGCCAAGAAAGCGGACTCCGTGGTGTAGCGGATGTGTTAGGATCTCAAACCGGTAAAATCAACATAAAAAATCGGAAACGGTCAAAATTCTAAAATTAAAATTCTGAAGTCAAAATTCCGGAATCAAAATTCTGGGTCGACAAAATTCTGGAAATCGGAATTCCGCACTTCCTTCGCCTTTTTTGGCTGTATTTCAAAATTCTGGTTTTCATAATTCCGGAATTTACGTTTTCCAGAATTAATTCTGGAAATTTGAGCAAAATCGTGAATTTTAATAAATTTGCTTATATTTAAGAAATATACATTGACTTTGATTTTTTGGTCACAAGACAGATAACCAGCGAATCAATTTGTCTTTCTACTCTTCCGTGTATGGAAAATAGCTGCCTCGTCATGGTTGGAACAACGTCAAATGTACTGTCCATAATCCAGCAGTCGCTCTCATTTAACAACTGCAGCGAAGATTTTGTTCCAAAAATAAGAAGGCATTCGCCATAACTTTAATAACTTTCTGACTTAAACTAAATAGTTGACCTTCCAAAACATAAAGTGATAATAAAGGACTGTCTATTTTTTCAATACACTCAAAGAAAAATTCGTTCTAAAACGAACGAAACAAGTCCAAAACTGAGAACATTTGTTCACGAAAGTCTGTCAGTAACGTTTTGACTTGACACGTGAACGATTGTCTTATTTTGAGAACGGATTTTTCAAGAACATGTTTTGAATTGAATTTGAATTTGTTATTAGATATTAATCCTAGCACAGCAATTTTGAAAATTATATTTAGTGCTAGTCACAATATAAGTACATTCATGATTAAATCTTAAAATAAAATAGAGACGAGAATTACAGATTTAACAATAGTAAAAAGTTAATAAAATATTACAATAATTAATGGGTAAAGGTATGTGTTCCATGAACAGTTTGGACTTGATTTATGAACATTTGTAACTTATTCTGAGAACGTATTGGGCTTATTTTAGGAACATTTTGGGTCAAAGTAAAAAAAAATTTAAAAAAAAATAATAATTTTTCAGAGTTCTTCTGAATGACAATTATTTCTCACGTTGTTTTGTGGTTTGCCTCGACCGGGACTCGAGCTCACACTGCTTTGACTGCGGAACGCGTTCTTATATTTGGCGGCGTCTAATTGCAACTTTGTTCTATGACAGTATGTATCTTCGCTGTTGGATTTGTTCTGTTAAAGTTGTTTACAGACTAAATGCCTAGAAGTATGCAACGGTGTTGTAACGTTCTTTTTATGTGTTCTGATGATAACACCGACCGTTCTATTTTCGACAACTTCGTTCGCATTTCAAGAACCTGGTTGTTATTTTGAGACAGGGTGGTATATTTTCAAGTACAAGTGTTCTTTTTTTAAGAAAAAAAAAAAAATTTAGAACGGGGTTTTTCCCTGAGAGTACAAGTTGGCTCTTTAAAACATTTTAAACTGTTCCGTTTTCTTCTAATTTTTAACTTAAGGGCATTTCTTGATGGCAGATAATGTCCAATATGTTTTTCTGTCATAGATACCGAACGCTGAATTATTTGGCTAGGCTGCAGAAAACTCGAGCGAACCATATTTTTAACCAGATTATTTGTTTCTGCAACCGATTTTTTATGCGCACATGGATCATGAGAATGTTCATTTTTTTTTCGTATAACGTTTCACAGCCATGAAATTGTGTGTCAATACACACGGTACATTTGTTCTTAATTCCTTCAGAACAAGTCCAGTTAAATGTTAAAGCAAAATTCTGTAATTGTGCGCACTTTTTTTGTTATCAACACGCATTTTTAATCATTAATTACAGAATTTTGAATTTCAGAATTTTGGTTTCCAGAATTTTGCAATTTAGAATTTCGTTAACCAGAATTTTGGATTCCAGAATATTGACTTCCATAATTTTGATTTCCGGTGTTTCGAATTCCGGAATTATGAATGCAGAATTTCCAAAAACGCAGAATTTTGACCCCAACCCTAAAAAATTCTTTAAAAAGAGTTTTTCTAAACGGGGTCGCCCTTCGGCAGAGGTTAAACAAACTCTCCGAGTGTACATATTTTTACCATGAAAACCTTCTTAGCAAAAGTTCATTTGCTTTGCGGGTGCCGTTTGGAGGAAAAAAATTCAAAAGCACACCACAAATTGATAGAGAAGCTCGGCACAAAAATCCCTTCAGAGGTTATAATGATGACCTCTTGTCGCACTTTATTTATTTCTACCTACATCGACTATCACGGATTTGTGGCGATTTACAAGGTTGCCACCTGTTTGATTTAGGGAACTCAAATTGACCACTTTGGGGCGGGGGACTGGCTGCATGTCGCACTTTTTTTGTAGGACGATAATGCCATTTGAATCATGTTCATCACTGACAACGAACTGTGAAAAAATTATATTCCTGAGTTGGTTACGACAGTTAATGAAAAATAAATTAAGCTGTTATTAATAAAAAAATTGCATGCACGAACTTGACATGTTTCACGCCCCCTACCTCCCAGGAGTCGCACTTACCAGATTTTTCGAAGATAAAAAATTTGGGCATCTCGGGGAAAAGAAGCTTAGCTTGTTATTAATAAAAAATATTTCCTTATGGTACTGGTAGGTACTCGTTTCGGCTTTACAACCGTGGTGTTAAAAGCTATGAATAGAATTATCTAAATATGTTTATACCCAGCGTACTAGTACTAGTAAAAGGGATAATACCCTTTTGTCCACATAACGGCACAAAATAATCGAGATAGATATAGAGTTCCATATATGAAAGTTCTTGGGTTGAAAAGAGGAGTTCATTAAGGCATGTCCGTCCGTCCGTCTGTCCGTGTACACGATAACTTGAGTAAAAATTGAGATATTTGCATGAAATTTTGTACACAGGTTACTTTCTGGCCAAGGTAGGTTGCTATTGAAAATGGGCAAAATCAGATGATAAACACGCCCCTTTTTCGGCATCGAAAATTTCGAAAATCACATAAATTGCCATATCTCGGTAGCTGAAATGGCTAAAATAATATAATTTTATAGGTGAATCCCCGTGGCCATTCTCTTATGATTTTACCATAAATTTTTTATAGTTTATAGGCATGTTTGAAAGTTTCACGGGTCATAACTTTTAAACTGATTACGGTAGAACGACGAAATTGGTACTAGGTATACTAGCATAATAGGGAGTATACCTGATGTAATTGGACGAAATCGCTTCCCAACCATGTTCGGTTTACCCGATCTTAGACTTCCTTACTTGTTTAAACACAAAATTTGTGTCGATGCATCGGGCCCTAGCCTCCAAATACGATTAAGTGACTTGATTATCTGGTTTTCTCTTTTTGCGTTTAGTGTTCGACGGGTGCTGTGGTGTGGCAGTAGTGTGCTATTTAGAAACACGTTTTTTAAAACGGGGTCGCCCCTCGGCAAAGGATTGGGAAACTCACCGAGTGTATTTCTGCCATGGAAAGCTTCTCATCAAAATTATCTGCTCGTTAGAGATTATGATAGCTGGTTTTTATATCGCCGCCATTCGTTTTTTTTTGTTCAGTTCGATAATAATCCAAATTTGAGGGTTTGTTTTTTTCGATTTTTCTCGACTTTTGACCCCGAATAACTTTTTTAGCACAAATGGGGACTTTTGCGGGTTTCTTCCTGGGAGTGAACCTAAGCTCTTGACAAAAAAATTGGCTCTGTGGTAACTTTTGTTATACAAGATAAACTAAATTTACCGGACTACATAGAATTTTTTACCACGCTTTTATTAGGTTCACTTGTATGTTTGTTTGTTTGCTTGCTTGCTTGTATGTATGTAACTCTCGTTCGGTTTAAGCCCCAGTGGCCCAAAAACCGTAAAATGTCCCTAAAATATGGGTATCAAACGAAAGGGGAACGCCCCAGGATTCATTTGGACTTCGATATATTTCGATAAATTTATCGATAACTGAGTTATCGGTCAAAATATGATTGCCCAAAAACCTAAAAAAATCCCTACAATATGGGTATCAAACGAAAGGTGAAGTCCCCAGGTTTCACTTGGACATCGACATATTTCGATAAATTTATCGATAACTGAGTTATCGGTCAAAATGTGGTTGCCCGAAAACCTTAAAATTTCCCTACAATATGGGTATCAAACGAAAGGGGAAGGCCCCAGGTTTCATTTGGACTTCGATATATTTCGATAGATTTATCGATAACTGAGTTATCGGTCAAAATATGATTGCCCAAAAACCTAAAAGAATCCCTACAATATGGGTATCAAACGAAAGGTGAAGTCCCCAGGTTTCACTTGGACATCGACATATTTCGATAAATTTATCGATAACTGAGTTATCGGTCAAAATGTGGTTGCCCGAAAACCTTAAAATTTCCTACAATATGGGTATCAAACGAAAGGGGAAGGCCCCAGGTTTCATTTGGACTTCGATATATTTCGATAGATTTATCGATAACTGAGTTATCGGTCAAAATATGATTGCCCAAAAACGTAAAAAATTCCCTACAATATGGGTATCAAACGAAAGGTGAAGGCCGCAGGTTTCATTTGGACATCGACATATTTCGATAAATTTATCGATAACTGAGTTATCGGTCAAAATATGATTGCCCAAAAACCTAAAAAATTCACTACTATATGGGTATCAAACGAAAGGTGAAGGCCCCAGGTCTCTTTTGGACATCGACATATTTCGATAAATTTATCGATAACTGAGTTATCGGTCAAAATATGATTGCCTAAAAACCTGAAAAATTCCCTACAATATGGGTATCAAACGAAAGGGGAGGGCCCCAGGTTTCATTTGGACATCGACATATTTCGATAAATTTATCTTGGACATCGACATATCAAAATATGAAGGCCCAAGGCCTAAAAAATTCCCTACAATATGGGTATCAAACGAAAGGTGAAGTCCCCATGTTTCACTTGGACATCGACATATTTTGATAAATTTATCGACAACTGAGTTATCGGTCAAAATGTGGGCCCCAGGTTTCATTTGGACTTCGATATATTTCGATAAATTTATCGATAACTGAGTTATCGGTCAAAATATGATTGCCCAAAAACCTAAAAAAATCCCTACAATATGGGTATCAAACGAAAGGTGAAGTCCCCATGTTTCACTTGGACATCGACATATTTCTATAAATTTATCGACAACTGAGTTATCGGTCAAAATGTGGGCCCCAGGTTTCATTTGGACTTCGATATATTTCGATAAATTTATCGATAACTGAGTTATCGGTCAAAATATGATTGCCCAAAAACCTAAAAAAATCCCTACAATATGGGTATCAAACGAAAGGTGAAGGCCCCAGGTTTCATTTGGACATCGACATATTTCGATAAATTTATCGATAACTGAGTTATCGGTCGAAATATGATTGCCCCAAAACCTGAAAAATTCCCTACAATATGGGTATCAGACGAAAGGGGAGGGCCCCAGGTTTCATTTGGACATCGACATATTTCGATAAATTTATCGATAACTGAGTTATCGGCCAAAATGTGGTTGCCCGAAAACCTTAAAATTTTCCTACAATATGGGTATCAAACGAAAGGGGAAGGCCCCAGGTTTCATTTGGAATTCGATATATTTCGATAAATTGATCGATAACTGAGTTATCGGTCATAATATAAATGCCCAAAAACCTAAAAAGTTCCCTACAATATGGGTATCAAACGAAATGTGAAGGCCCCAGGTCTCATTTGGACTTCGATAAATTTATCGATAACTGAGTTATCGGTCAAAATATGATTGCCCAAAAACCTAAAAAATTCCCTACAATATGGGTATCAAACGAAAGGGAAAGGCCCCAGGTTTCATTTGGACTTCGATATATATCGATAAATTTATCGATAACTGAGTTATTGTCAAAATCTGAGGCCAAATGCCTTAAAATTCCCTAACAATATGGGTATCAAACGAAAGTGGAAGTCCAGAGGTTTCGTTTGGACTGCTGTATTTTTCGATATATTTATCGATAATTTCCTAGGACATTTGACTAAAAAGTAAAAAATAAATATAGTTTAAAAAAACTAAAACTCACGCTTTTAGAGAGTATTGAACTAAAAATTTGAAAATAATTTTAAAAACCCTACACAGTAGTATTGTGGAAAAAGCGTGGTCCGCTTTGTCCCATAATTTTCGTATATCGAGCGCTCGACGCTTTTCCCACATAATGCTAGTTTCTTTACTGCGCTTTCATTAGCTTTACTTGTACATACATTAATATGTATTTTTGCTTGTTTGTATGTAACTCTACTTCAGTCTACCCGATAGTGGCATATGACTGTCACAAAAACCTTGAAATGTGCCTTCAATGTGGGTGTCAAACGATAGGAGGTTGCATTTGGACTTATATATATATTTATCGATAACTAAGTTATCGGTCATAATGCCTACTACCTATATCAAACGAACCCTCGTGAAGGGTGGATACCTTGCCGCGGTACGAGGGCTTAAGTCGATAGCCACAGGGCTACGCTGCCCTTGTGATCATAGCTCCGTACGGCACTTCATCACGAGAGCAGCCTAGCCTCTCTGGCGCGACGACAAAGATCTTCCCCCCTCCCAATCCAGGGTGTTATGCGAAACCGTGCCCATTGGACGTTTGCAGCCGGGAGGCAAATCGTGGCTGTATTTGAACGGAGCCTCTCTGATACCGGGTCGCCTCAGAGAGTAAGCATGGCCTTACCGCGGTACGGGGCTCTGCCGCGGCGGACGACACGTTTTCCCCTACTCTTCCCTTGACCCTAAGCTGGCCGTGTCCGGCGATGGGTCGTACGAACAAGATGAACTCAAATTATCCAAATAAAAACGATAAACCTAAAAAACAAACAACGCCGAATTTCACTCCTCAGCAAAGGAGAGCTATGGAGGAACAGGCGAGAAAGCTACAACAACGCCGGAGGACAACCTCCGTTCCACAATCAAGGGGGGGATCGACAGCGATGGCAACTACGAGTCGGTCAACCAACCCTCTATCGACTAAGATTGACTTGATGGGAGCTAGCACCAGTGCGGTTGCCAACGCAACTAAGCGGACAACGGCAGATGCTAAACTCCCATCAACCGCTGATATGAAAACCAGTATCTTTACGTCTGTGGCAGCGGTCTCACGACCTGGCCTCGGAGTTTCGAAGGAGAAGGAAGCTGCAACTGAGATTTCGGCAAGGAGAGCGACCGCGATGGCAACTACGGGTCCGCACTCCCAGGAGACATCTCCCCGCCGCTTCACATACCACGAGAAAAGATTGGCTGCAAAGATCCTGAAGAGGTATGAAGGGGTACCGCAGGAATCGCTGTCGCCGAATTCCAGTAAATCGGTAGAGCTAGCGAAAGCTGTGATACCGGAGTTCCAAAATTCTTACATGCCAAAGAGGTTAAAAGTTAACCCTTTCAAGCGCCAGAGATCGGACCTGGAGTTGAATCCCCCTCCCAAGCGGCATCAGAATACCCCTGGAGCGGGCAAACTAAGCTTTGCTGAGGTAACCAAGGACAGGATCCTTATAGGCGTCCTTGACCGAGGCAATGACCGCATGGCCATCCCTAAGGACCGGTGGCGTTACGTGCGAAATGAACTCGGCAACATTCTTCTCAATGTTGCTCCAGAGTTTCCGGGTAGTTCGGCGCGAGTAACGGATGCGGGTTGGCACCAGGGTCAGATTAAATTGCTCGCATGCGAGGATGCAAAAACCGTAGCACTGTACAAGGCAGCAGCTGCTAAGCTGGGTGAAGTCTACAAGGGCGCAAAGATAGAGGTCGTCGACTGGAAGGACATTCCAGCTCGTCCAAGGGCAAGGGCGTGGATTCCGGCCATCCCTGACGAACCCGAGAGAATTCTCGGGATGCTACGGCTAATGAATCCGTCCCTGCCAACGCATGATTGGAGTGTCAATCTGGTCGGGGATGCGGTAGGGCCCGACAGACAGGTGGTGTTCACCATGAATAAAGAGTCAATCGAGCCCCTCAAAAGGTGCAATGGCCTAGTACACTACAGCGTAGGCCAGATCGTTATCCACGTATATCGTGGTGATGCTCATCGCGCTGCCTTCTCGGTTGCTCCGGGGGAACCGGAAAACGAATTACCAGAAGAGGAAGCGGAGGATTCCGATGCGGAAAGCATGTTATCCGCCACGTCCCTTGGCGATAGTGCTGTGAACAACTCGGAGATGGAGGACAGCCTACAGGACGAGGAAGCCCTCGACGTCACGGTGGTAGCAGCCAACGCTGCGCGATTAACATCTAACGCTACAGACAGCAAGACTCCTGCAACGCCATATCGGGCAGTTAATCGGAACAACTCGTCGTTGATAGGCAACCTCCGGGATGGGGCAAACCTCGACGATATGGGGACGGCAGGGAAGTCTGTGCGCTCTCATGTTGGTGGTGCTTCAGATTAATCTGCACAAATCTAAAGTAGCTTCGGCTGCTTTAAGTAGTCGTCTTTCTAAAGGCGACGTGGATGTGGTCCTCATCCAAGAACCCTGGGTCAATAGCTCGAGAATCTGCGGATTGGGGACTAAGGGCTTCAAGCTCATTCGAGCCAGCGAGGAGAGCAAAGTCAGAACGTGTATTTTGGTCAAGTCTGAGTTGAACTCCTTTCTCCTACCTAACTACACCAATGGTGATATTACCGCTATCAGTCTAACGGTCGACAGCACCCGCCTGACGGTGGCGTTGGTCTATATGCCCTACGACGCCGAAGAACCCCCACCACAAATGGAGGTGAAAGACCTGGTGTCAAATTTCTGCACGGGTAATCTTATTATTGGAGCGGACGCTAATGCTCACCATGTCCAATGGGGGAGCTCCGACATCAATGCCAGGGGCGAGTCTCTGTTTGATTACCTCTTAACAACCAACCTGGTGATTTGCAACGTAGGTAATGAGCCTACTTTTATCACTAAGACCCGCAGGGAGGTCATAGACCTCACTCTCTGTAGTGAAGGCGCTTATGAGTGGGTCAGAAAATGGCGGGTTCTGGAAGAACATTCTTTCTCCGACCACCGTTACATAGAAATGGTTTTAGACTTTATTGTAGAACAACCAATCATGAAGCGCAATCCACGTAACACTGATTGGCAGTTACACAATGAAATATTAGACAGAGACCTCCCAGTACTGCCCTCACAAGCCCCCTCATCAGTAGAGGAGCTGGAGGATCTTGTTACTACATTTACATCGGCGCTCTCAAATGCTCTAGGACAGGCTTGTCCAGTGCCAAAACCACGCGGTAAACACAGGCCACATTGGTGGTCCTACGATTTGGACTCGCTCCGAATATCATGCCGGAAACAATTTAACAAGGCCAAGAGCTTCGGCTCTGAGCCTCATTGGCACGAATATAAAGCTAAACTAAGGGCCTACAAAAAAGCTCTGAGACAGGCGAAGAGAACCTCGTGGAGAAATTTCTGCACTGGCGTCGAAAAGGTCGACGACACAGCGAGACTTAGACGAGTCCTCTCGAAAAGTCAAACAACCATGAGCTATTTGCGAAAGCCTGACGGATCCTGGACCAGCACGGAAGAGGAAACCCTTGAGCTGCTCTTGAATACACATTTTCCGGGGAATCTGCATGATGCACCACTAGCACCTGCAACAAACCTGGCAGTAAATATACCCATCACTGAGGAAAGAGTAAGGTGGGCAGTTAAGAGCTTTGAACCGTATAAGGCTGCCGGGCCGGACGGGATTATCCCCGCGCAGCTTATAAACACGTTGGAGACATCAGCTAAATGGCTGGTATTTCTCTTCACAGCCTGCCTGGCTCTCAACCACATTCCGGGCTCCTGGAGAAGCGCCACGGTAGTGTTTATCCCTAAGGCGGGGAAGGCATCCCACTACGAGCCAAAAGACTACAGACCGATCAGTCTCTCGTCCTTTGTACTAAAAACCTTTGAGAGGATATTAAGCGACTACCTCTTAACGACTATTGATAGCAACCTTATCTCTAGCTATCAGCATGCATACACCAAGGGTAAATCAACAGAAACCGCTCTGCACAGCCTAGTGTCTGTCATTGAGAAATCGCTGTGTGAAAAGGACTACTGTCTCGTGGCCCTCCTAGACATTGAGGGGGCTTTCAACAATATAAGCCCGGAGGCTATCAACTCCGCTCTAACTAATCTGGGCGTAGATAGACCTCTAACTGGTTTAATTGACCAACTTTTAATGGGAAGGAAAATAGCTTCTTCACTTGGTACGGTTGAGTTATCACGCTATGTCACAAGGGGAACACCCCAGGGTGGTGTTCTTTCCCCGCTTTTATGGAACCTCACAGTCAACTCGTTGCTACGTGACACAAGCTGGGGGGGCGGGAAGATAGTGGCATACGCAGACGATTTAGCTATTGCATTCAGAGGCAAGTTCCCACAAACTCTGTGTGACCTGATGCAAGTAGCACTGCGAGAAGTTTCGACGTGGTCCTCTCGCTGCGGACTTAGTATCAACCCAGGGAAGGTGGAACTTGTCCTCTTCACCAACCGGTACAAAATACCGCCACTAAGCCTACCAGAACTAGATGGCACGCGCCTGGGCTTGTCGGATAAGGCCAAGTTTCTAGGCATAGTTCTGGACAGGAAATTGAATTGGAAGGAGAATGTTCTTCAGCGCCAGAAGAAAGCTTGCATCGCTCTTTACACCTGCAAAAGAGCCATTGGCAAAAAATGGGGGCTCAGCCCTAGAGTATGCAGTTGGATCTACACGGCCATCATTCGCCCAATCATGCTTTATGGAGTCGTCGTATGGTGGCCTGCGCTGAGCAAGGCAACATACCTGAATCTGTTGCGGAAAGTCCATAGATCCAATATGATCTGTATAAGCGGTGCGCTAAGGACAACGCCCAACGAAGCCCTCCAGGTCATTCTGGGCATTTTGCCACTTGATCTGGAAGGGTTTCGGTCAGCGGCGGCATCAGCTCTGCGCCTAAGAGAAACCTCCAGTTGGGCTGCGGGTACTATTGGACACTCCAGTATTCTGGAATCTTACAGCTTTCTCCCTCTAAGCACAGATCGTTGTGCGACTACTACAGTCGGGGATAGCTGTTTCAAAATAAACATTCCCAGCAGAGAAGACTGGGAGAGGACGGATTGGTGTCCCGGAACAAATGGTGGCACTTCCATATACACCGACGGCTCGAAGTTGGACGGCAGAGTTGGAGGAGGCGTTTATTCAAGGGATTTGGACCTTGAGCTCTCCTTCAGACTACCTGATCATTGTAGCGCTTCCAGGCGGAAGTCTCGGCAATCCTGGACGCCGCGGCCTGGTTAAGCAAACGTGTTATCGGAGAAGATATCGCTATTTTCAGCGATAGCCAAGCGGCCATCAAATCCCTTGGCTCATACACGTTCAACTCTGAACTGACGCTCAGCTGTCGTCGATCTCTTCAGGAGATGGCCCAACAGAACCGCGTAAGCCTCATATGGGTCCCGGGACATAGGGACATTGAGGGAAACTGTAAGGCAGACGAGCTTGCCAGGCAGGGCACGACCAAGCAGGTTCTTCAGGATAAAGAGCGCTTAGGTATGCCGTTTGCCACATGCAAACTAATGCTGAAGGAGCACACACTCCGTCAAGCCAACGAAAGATGGCTGCAATCCCCAGGGTGTCGCATATCGAAACAAACCTGGCCAAAATGGGATCTTAAAAGGTCTAGACGCATTTATGCCCTAACTAGGAGGGAAATCTGCATATTGATAGGGGTATTAACCGGTCACTGCCTCATTGGTAGGCATGCAGAAAGGCTAGGTGTGCCCTACCGACGATGCTGCAGGAGTTGCAAAGATGATGAGGAGGAGGAAACAGTGGATCACCTCATCTGCAACTGTCCGGCTTTAAGCGGCGCGAGAACGCGCTTTTTGGGAGTTCCGTTCCTGGATAGCCTAAGCCAGATCGCGGAACTGGACATAAAGGACTTGATGGGCTTCATAAAGTCATCTAAGTGGTTCGAGGAGGAGTAACGGTGTCGGTTTATGAGTGTCAGTCCCGGGATTCTGCTATGTGGAAAATCCCAACAACTCAGGGATTTTCCATATGGCTGGGTCCCGGGACTGACTTTCCTTGTGTTGGTGGTATCACAACGGGCCTTTCAAAACTGGCCTAAGTGTGCCTCTGTGGCAGCCACTTGAACCTAACCTATATCAAACGAAAGGGAACGTCCACAGGTTTCTATTATTTAAACCAAGGAATATTTCGATATATTTATCGATAACTGACTTATCGGTCAAAATGAGGTTGTCAAATAATATTGAAAATTGCCTACAATATGGGTATCAAACGAAAGTGGAGGCCCAGAGGTTTCGTTTGCACTGCGGTATACTTCGATATACATATATATCGATTACTTCATAACACACTTAACTAAAAAGTAAAAATAAATATAGTTTAAAAAGCGAAAACACGCGCTTTTAAAGAATATTGCACTAAAAAGGTAAAAATAATTTAAATAAAAAACGAAGATTATGGAACAAAGCGGACCACGCTTTTTCCACAATACTACTGTGTAGGGTTTTTAAAATTATTTTCAAATGTTTAGTTCAATACTCTCTAAAAGCGTGAGTTTTAGTTTTTTTAAACTATATTTATTGATATTATGCATGGAGAAACCGTGGCTCTAGCTCGTGAACCCGTGCAAGGTAATATAATTGTGTCTGTGTCTGTGTAAAAAAGAAAATTGTTAACATAAAATTGCACCACTTTTTTAATATAACCCAAATTCAGGGCATAGTATCTATAAAAAACAGAAACCGCTCTGCACAGCCTAGTATCGGTCATTGAGAAATCGCTGTGTGAAAAGGACTACTGTCTCGTGGCCTTCCTAGACATTGAGGGGGCTTTCAACAATATAAGCCCGGAGGCTATCAACTCCGCTCTAACTAATCTGGGCGTAGATAGACCTCTAACTGGTTTAATTGACCAACTTTTAAGGGGAAGGAAAATAGCTTCTTCACTTGGTACGGTTGAGTTATCACGCTATGTCACAAGGGGAACCCCCCAGGGTGGTGTTCTTTCCCCGCTTTTATGGAACCTCACAGTCAACTCGTTGCTACGTGACACAAGTTGGGGGGGCGGGAAGATAGTGGCATACGCAGACGAATAAGCTATTGCATTCAGAGGCAAGTTCCCACAAACTCTGTGTGACCTGATGCAAGTAGCACTGCGAGAAGTTTCGACGTGGTCCTCTCGCTGCGGACTTAGTATCAACCCAGGGAAGGTGGAACTTGTCCTCTTCACCAACCGGTACAAAATACCGCCACTAAGCCTACCAGAACTAGATGGCACGCGCGTGGGCTTGTCGGATAAGGCCAAGTTTCTAGGCATAGTTCTGGACAGGAAATTGAATTGGAAGGAGAATGTTCTTCAGCGCCAGAAGAAAGCTTGCATCGCTCTTTACACATGCAAAAGAGCCATTGGCAAAAAATGGGGGCTCAGCCCTAGAGTATGCAGTTGGATCTACACGGCCATCATTCGTCCAATCATGCTATATGGAGTCGTCGTATGGTGGCCTGCGCTGAGCAAGGCAACATACCTGAATCTGTTGCGGAAAGTCCATAGATCCAATATGATCTGTATAAGCGGTGCGCTAAGGACAACGCCCAACGAAGCCCTCCAGGTCATTCTGGGCATTTTGCCACTTGATCTGGAAGGGTTTCGGTCAGCAGCGGCATCAGCTCTGCGCCTAAGAGAAACCTCCAGTTGGGGGGCGGGTACTATTGGACACTCCAGTATTCTGGAATCTTACAGCTTTCTCCCTCTAAGCACAGATAGTTGTGCGACCACTACAGTCGGTGATAGCTGTTTCAAAATAAACATTCCCAGCAGAGAAGACTGGGAGAGGACGGATTGGTGTCCCGAAACAAATGGTGGCACTTCCATATACACCGACGGCTCGAAGTTGGACGGCAGAGTTGGAGGAGGGGTTTATTCAAGGGATTTGGACCTTGAGCTCTCCTTCAGACTACCTGATCATTGTAGCGTCTTCCAGGCGGAAGTCTCGGCAATCCTAGACGCCGCGGCCTGGTTAAGCAAACGTGTTATCGGAGAAGATATCGCTATTTTCAGCGATAGCCAAGCGGCCATCAAATCCCTTGGCTCATACACGTTCAACTCTGAACTGACGCTCAGCTGTCGTCGATCTCTTCAGGAGATGGCCCAACAGAACCGCGTAAACCTCATATGGGTCCCGGGACATAGGGATATTGAGGAAAACTGTAAGGCAGACGAGCTTGCCAGGCAGGGCACGACCAAGCAGGTTCTTCAGGATAAAGAGCGCTTAGGTATGCCGTTTGCCGCATGCAAACTAATGCTGAAGGAGCACACACTCCGTCAAGCCAACGAAAGATGGCTGCAATCCCCAGGGTGTCGGATATCGAAACAAACCTGGCCAAAATGGGATCTTAAAAGGTCTAGACGCATTTATGCCCTAACTAGGAGGGAAATCTGCATATTGATAGGGGTATTAACCGGTCACTGCCTCATTGGTACACAGTAAAAAATGAAAGTTTACTTTTAATACCAGTCGGTATTGAAATTAAGCCTTTTTGGAATTAAATTTGAGTTTTAATACTAAATAGTATTAATTTAAGACTCTGATTTTTTTTTAATTCCAAATAGTTTTAAAATAATAACAAAATAATACTACAGCGCTCTCTCCCTAGCGCTTTCTCTCATTATAATGTTTTAGGTACTATTTGTTTTAAAACAAAGCCGGAAAAGTATTAAATTAATTACTTTTTAGCATTAAATTAAGTCCGGTGGCTTGTTTGCTCAGAGCACGCGGTTCGTCGCTATTGCGATACTTCATTAAGAACAACAGTGCAATTAGACGCTGACAAACATAAGTACTCGATGGCTTGATAGTAGACATCTCCGTTGAGCATTCAATAAATTGTGAGTTCGCCTCTCGGTGAAGGCAATATAATAAAACTGTAATTTTTTTTTTTTGCCTGAGAGAATCTTCGACTGGATTCCTCTCTCACGAGAAATCAGACCGAACATGGTATTAATTTAATACTTTTTCGGCGTTGTTATATATAAACACCAAAAAGGTATTAAAGTTAGACTTTTATTTTTACTGTGTAGGCATGCAGAAAGGCTAAGTGTGCCCTACCGACGATGCTGCAGGAGTTGCAAAGATGATGAGGAGGAGGAAACAGTGGAACACCTCATCTGCAACTGTCCGGCTTTAAGCGGCGCGAGAACGCGCTTTTTGGGAGTTCCGTTCCTGGATAGCCTAAGCCAGATCGCGGAACTGGACATAAAGGACTTGATGGCCTTCATAAAGTCATCTAAGTGGTTCGAGGAGGAGTAACAGTGTCGGTTTAGGAGTGTCAGTCCCGGGATTCTGCTATGTGGAAAATCCCAACAACTCAGGGATTTTCCATTTGGCTGGGTCCCGGGACTGACTTTCCTTGTGTTGGTGGTATCACAACGGGCCTTTCAAAACTGGCCTAAGTGTGCCTCTGCGGCAGCCACTTGAACCTAACCTAATCTATAAAAAAGAGAGTTTCACTGTTGCGCTTTTTTGAATAAATCCCAGACTCATGGCATAACATGTTTTGATTTCAAGTTAAAGTCCGGTTACAAAAGACATTTGAAATAACAAAAATTCCGACAAACCCAAAATTTTTGTAGAGCGTAGGTTCGTCAGAAAGAGAACTTCGGAAATCCTAATTATTCGGAATCGAAGGTCAACATTTTATTTTTTTGGATTTTTCTCGATGATGATTCTGATGTCCCAACTTTTTACTTTTGACCTTGAGGGTCAAAGTTTGAAAAATCCTTAGTTTACCCATTTAGAGTGCCCAAATCGTGCCACTAACTTTGAAGGGCTGGCCCACCCATGCCAGTGGCATACCCCCTAAAACCTCACCTGGGGGGTTACCCATAGAAAAATAAAAGAAATAGGCATTTTTAGCTCTTTTTATGAAAATCAGTGAAATGGCTATGTTTTTTAAAGTTATTAAGAGAAAAATGAACTCCAAAAAGAAAAAAAGAGAGTAATTTATAGTGTTGGGCAGCAATTTATAGTGATAGTCCGGACTATCGATAGGTGTCGATAGTATCGGCTGGTACTATCGATATATCGATACTATCGAGACATTTTAATGCATAATAATAACATTTGTTGAACTAAGTTGTGTTTTATTGTAATAATTTGGTATGTTAAACAAAGAATACTGAATACCTATATGAAATGAAATTGTGTGATTTAGTCATGGTCGCTCTAAGGCATTTCAATATTTTTGTTTAGGAAGATCAGCACGTCTACAGTTTTCGTCTTTAGCCTTGTTCGGCGCTCACTAACAACTAAACCGGCCTTGCTGAAGATTCTTTCTGACTCCACAGACGATGCTGGTATACATAAATATTTCTTTGCAAATGATGGGAGTGAATCAAACTGCATATTATTATTGACCTGAAAAATTAATACAAAATATATTCAATTATATACATATGTACATCAAACAATCAAACAAACATACTTTCCAAAACATAAGGGGATCCGTGTTTTGCTCACAGTTGAGCTGTTCCAAGTACCGCTGCTTTGTTTGCAATGCAGCCACTGTCGGTGTTTTGTTGGTTTTATTATTGACTCGGTATTGCAAAAAATTGAACAAAGTGTTGGTTACTTTTGGTGCTGATGGGTTTGATGTATCAGCCGAATCGCCCATTTCTTCGTCATTTGGTCCTTTCGCCGATGATATGGAAAGCATTTCAGCATCCAAGGCCCTAGACGCGTTCCAAGCGTTTTCCGTATTGCTTTCTCTTCATAGGAAAAAAGACGTGTTTTTACAGCACACTGAATCATACCAAGAAATGTTTTGCCTTCGCAAGTGTTCACGTTGTTGGTAAGATTTTTAAGTTCTATAGCTAAGCCGCAAAGCAAGGGTATTATGAGCGACGATGTTACCTAGGTTGCGCTGGATAGTTGGCGCGTTATATCCTCAAAAAATTTTAAAATAGCTTTTAAATCATTTAGAATATCAATCTCGTCACTGGCGAGGGGTTTTGGAGCGTTTTTTTTTTGCCGCACAACAGAGAGATATTAATAGCGTCTTTAATGCGAACTATCCTAGCAATCATCTCATAACTGCTATTCCAGCGTGTTGGAACTTCTTGTATCACTTTTAAAGGATTTTCAGCCTGCTCTGATGGCAATTTCGACATACCTATTGTGCTGGATTTAAAATATTTAACGATTTCTTTACATTTTTTCAAAATCAGGGCAACATCGTCCATTTTTAAGCAGTCCTGCACAACTAAGTTTACGGTGTGGCAAACGCATGGTAAATGTGGTAATCATCGCCGAAGCGTTGTCAGTTACAATACACACAACTTTGTCACTCACTTCCCAATCTTTAAAAATGTCCAATAGGGACGAAGAAACGTTATCTGCCGAGTGGTTTGTTTCTGAAATCAGAGGCTTTGTTGATAATACCTTTGTTTTTAGTTCAAAATCTGCATTTATGTAATGACAGGTGGCGGTTAGGTACGACTCCATCGCTTTAGAGCTCCACAAGTCGCATGTTATGGCAACGTATTCCACTGCTGTCAACTCGTTTTTTAATTCCAATTTTACCGATTTATATTTATCTTCAATCAAAATGTTTCTAAGGGTGGTTTTCGATGGTAGACGATATCTTGGATCAAGAACATACACCAAATGGACGAAACCCTTATCAGTCACAATAGAAAATGGTTGAAAGTCCTTGACCACCATCAAAGCTAAAGCTTCATCGATTTCTTTTTTGCGGCGACTCGCAGATCCGTATTTTTGGGCATTTAAATGCAATTTTCAAGCGTTCTGAAAGACACACATTAATTTTTTTAAAACAACTACACCTTTTCCACCCAAAAAACGTAAAGTTACCTTTGTGACGCTGGTTGTAACAGTCCAGATGTTGATGTTGATGTGGATGGGTTCTCATCACTTGGAAGTGAGCGTTTTTGTTTTGAAGCTTGGTAAAATCCGCAACGAGTTAAGTGGTCCCACAGGTTGCTCGTATTGCCACTGGACTTGAAGCATTTTTTGCTGTAACAACACACCGCCTTTGGCTTGCTTTGTGCGCTTTTCGTGAAGTGATTCCACACAGCGGAGAGTTTGCCCTTTTTTTGCGGGAGGACCATCATCCATTTTAGAAAAAAACTGTTAAATGACGACTATTAAAAAACGACGATTAAACGTAACTTTTGTATTGCAGATGAACACGTTTACATGTCAACACTTCGCGCTTCTTTTTCGGAAAATAGTGCTACCAGCCGCACAACTACATTTCAGGGTTACCAACACCTGATTTTATTAAATACTAATAGTCGGTGTACACGAAATAAACATCAAACACTGCAAATTTAGTACTTCGTTCAGTGACGATAGCATCATCGATAGTCGAAAACTATCGAAAATGCTATCGAGTGGAACAGACTATCGATATGTCGATAGTATCGGCGATAGTTCCACCCAACTTGGGCTGTATCGATTCCAAAAGTACTCAGTACTCGATGCTAAGAAGTATCGACAATACCCGAACTGTACTGTGTAACAAGTACTTGTACATAATCAACTGTTAAAAAGCACTTAAAACCAAATGTTTTTCAGTAGGAAAAAAAGTACTAGTACCCTGCAATAATCGAGAGTACTCTATTTCCTATCCAAAGAGCCCTCCAATTGGATCATCAGAGTACTCCAAATGTAATCATTTTTCGTATAAAAATTGTGCTCCAATTAACATTACCATGTCCTAGGACTGGACAACCTACTCCAACCTTCGCTTTGTGTCTGCCACTCCATAGAGTACTCCAATGTTGTTACTCCTTGGAGTATCTACTGTCAGAGCACCTTGCAAACTACCCCAATGTTTTTACCTACTCCTTGGAGTCAGTGGCGTGCCTACGTGTTTCAATCAAGGCAAGCCCCAGTCTTTATAACCCCAACAAAAGCACATACTGCTGCCAAATAACATTTCAGACGAAGAAGAAGAGTTCAGGATAGATATTTATCGACTTTTGCATCTGATATTTATCGACTTTCGGATCTGCATAATATTATGCTTAAAGTGTTTGGTATTAAATTTTGGGAGAAAAAAATTATCCTGATTTTCACAACTTCGTACAAAAAAACCATTATTAAAATCAAAATTTTTTCAAAAATCGTAAAAATTCGACAAAATTTCGACTTTGGCCAGCTATTGCTCAGCGATGGTTTGACCTATCACTACATTTTATACGTCGTTAGAATCGTATTTTAATTTTCTTTCGAACAAGCTATTGCTTCCGTTCTTCGCTTTTGTACGTTTGGCGAAACAATTTTTTGAATGAAGTGATACCTAAAAAACACAAAATTACCGATATCTCGAAAACCTGCCCATACAAAATTTTTTTAAAAATATGTTCACAGCTCAGCATACCAGTGCCAATTCACCCATATGTATGAATCTCTTGGTATTTTTTCAAATTAATTATTTGTAAACTAGTGTAATTTTTGAGTAGAGCGCTTTGCACGTTAACATTGTAGATATGTGTATACATATCCAGTTTGGCTTTACAGCTTATAGTAACAACAGCACGAAGCTGGCTTCGTAGTTGCATACAAAATTTCTTCCAAATTCAAAAAAACAGATGCTTCACAAAGAGATTTTAGTAAGGGATTTGAAAGCCAGGTAAAAGCCAATAAGTAAAAGCGAGATGGCCATCATCGCCTAGGCGGTTCAAGGCTATTTTAAGTAAGAAAGTAAGAGATGGCATCATACGCGCTCAAATATTTGCATGTTAATTGTTATGCTATCAGCCGACAGGTGGCAGGAAGAGCGGTAGGTATATGTTTATGCTATTGGCAGTTAGTGAAACCAAATGTAAACGTTAAAAAAGAAATTGTTACGATACATTTTTGAAACATATTGTAGCTCATAGAGGATTAGCTAGGCAAGCCGGGCTTTTCGGCTTATATGGAAGGCACGCCACTGCTTGGAGTATATACTGTCAGAGCGATAGTGTCGTGATTTTCGTTGATAAGGCACGAGCAATGATCGGCTTTCAAAAAGCTGAAGGTGGTCCGATGGAGTACTCCAATATCAAAAAATTGGAACACATAATCCAAAGATTTTTGCAGGGTACTAAGTACTCAGTTACTTGTCGAAATTTCCGGATTTTGTACACTTATCTAATAGATATGGATTTTTATTTTTTATTTCAAAACGTTTACCGTAACGAGTGATTTGACTAAGTTATATAGGTAAATGACGAGTTAACTGTTATTATTGTAAAATCTAGAGCTACCAGCAGAATTTGACACGAAGTATCCGATACCATTAAAAGTACCCGATGCTTGAAAGTATCTATGTTAGCACGGCGCATGCACAAAACTTAGGTTCGGCAACAAATTCTTAAGTGCAAAACGACACCCTGTTGCACAGACTTGCATGCGTTAACTTCATCAGAAATACAACACCTCATAAACAAGAAGGAATGCAAGGAGTAAGGAACGAGATAACCCTAAGGTCGCTAAAAACCCCAATTCCAGCGCTGCGATGCGAATAATAGTGTAAGGAAAAAATTTCTGAATCAAAACAGAAAAAGTGTAACCGCTAAATTTGGAATAAAAATTATTGTGAAAATTGAGGCATAAGAAAAAAGAAAATTGCAATAAATAAAGAAAATGAGAAATTGTGATAAGTTAAAGAAAATTGCGAAAAGAAAAAGGCAAGAAAAGTAAAAGAAAAAATTTGTATTTGCTTATGCAAAGAGAAAAAGTAAATCGAAAGACAAATTGTTGTGAAAATTTAGGCACAAGGAAAAATAAAAAAGGAAATTGCAGTAAATAAAAAAGGAAAATTGTGAAAAGGTTAAGGAAATTGCTGAAAGAAAAAGGCAAGAAAAGTAAAAGAAAAAATTTTTAGTCGCTTATGCAAAGAGAAAAGTAAATCAAAAAAATTGATGTGAAAATTTAGGCATAAGAAAAAATAAAAAAGAAAATTGCAATAAATAAAAAAGGAGAAATTGTGAAAAGTTAAAGAAAATTGCGAAAATAAAAAGGCTTCGCTAATGCGAAGAGAAAAGTAAACCGAAAAAATTGTTGTGAAAATTTAGGCATAAGAAAAAATAAAAAAATAAAGTCGTCATAAAACAAGTAAGGAAAGCTGTCTTCGGCTGTGCCGAGGCTAAATACCTTTCATGAATAAGCGTTACGATTTTCACGGTTTGATCCCCAGTACAGCCTGTGTGAATTTAACTTTAGCTCATACCGAAATTATCGGAGCTATCGATTATATGGGGACGATGTGTTATATTGGTTCAATCTCATTGATTTTTAGCATCGACATTCCACATTCTAAAATAGCAACATTTACGAAATTTCACGTTCCTACCGATATAATTACAGAAGTTATCTACCAAAATCCGTTTATCGGAACAATCGATTGTATGGGGGCTATGTGAAATATTTATCCAATCTCGATGATTTTCAACATCGATATTTCACATATAAAAATAGCAATACGTCCAAAATTTCACGTTCCTACGTGTTTAATTACAGGAGCTATAGCCCAAAATCCGTTTATCGGAATAATCGATTGTATGGGAGCTATGTGAAATATTTATCCCATCTCTATGAATTTCAACATCGATATTTCACATATAAAAATAGCAATACTTACAAAATTTCACGTTCCTACGTATTTAATTACAGGAGTTATAGCCCAAAATCCGTTTATCGGAATAATCGGTTGTATGGGAGCTATATGTTATATTGGTCCGATCTTGCTGGTTCCGACAAATGATTCCTATATTGGAAAATGGTGGCCGCATACCAAATTTCAGCCAAATATCTCAAAAACTGAGGGACTAGTTTGCGTTCAAACAGACAGACAGACAGACAGACAGACAGACAGACAGACGGACAGACGGACAGACGGACAGACGGACAGACGGACATGGCTAAATCAACTCATCTCGTCATTCTGATCATTTCGGTATACTTATTGATGGGTCTATCTCTTCTTCTTCTCATATTTACAAACATCGGACCAAAGTTATAATACCATTTCATGTTCATGAAAGGTATAAAAATAAAGAAGTATTGTGAAAGAAAAGAAAATTGTTAAAAGTAAATCAAAAAGAAAAGAAGAAAAATTAAAGCATTCATACGAAGAAAGCTAAATTGTAAAGGAAGATTGTGAAACATTTGTTGAAACAAAAGGAAAATCGTGAAAAGTTTGAAGAAATTTTGAGAAGCTAATTATAAAAATAAAAGAGGGAGAGGTTTTCGTGATCTACTTAAGTAACAGAACAATGGTAAGTAATTTCCATGTTATATATTAACAAGGAAGAAATGCCAACTACTTCTGCAGAGGAATTGGTGAAACGGATTAACCCGATGCGACTCGATTACGCAGGTGGATCCGATCCCCCAGAAAATTCAAACCCTCCTGCTCCTAACACTACCAATAACCCCACAATGTTAGAGTTCGTGGTCCGAGAGGTGCTTATGCGAATGAACGCACCAGACGTTGGGGATGTTAGGGAAATGGAGTATAACATTTCCCTAAATAGAGCCAACATGAATGAGCTGGACAGAATACCGGATATGGTGAAATGCCTACGAGAATTCTCTGGTAAACCCGGAGAGTTCAGTTAATGGCGAAAAAGTGTCGATAGAATCCTTAAGGCATACGAAGCCCTAAATGATACGCCAAAATACTTTTCAATCCTCCACACCATAAGACACAAAATAGTCTGCGATGCCGACACTGCACTCGAGTCATATAGTACCCCACTCGAGTGGAACCAAATACGCAAGTGCTTGATGATACACTACTCCGACATCGGTACCCTCGAGTACCAGATGACGACGTTGGCCCAACGTCAAGATGATATTTCTACCTTCTACCAGCACTTGTCGCTGATCTTAGACAAGATCGCATGTTTCGACCTTGGCGAAGAAGCCATTAGGGCGATGACAAATTCTTATCGGGAGAAAGCTCTCGATACCTTCGCTTAATGGCGATTTACCTCGTATACTCAGTACCCGAGAGCCCACCACCTTGCCATAGGCTCTCAACCTGTGCCAAAAACTAGATAATATGTCTTTCCGCATGAATCATGCGCACACTGTGAATAGATCCCTAAATCAACCACGTATGCGACCTCCCCGATATAACACGAATTATAATAGACCCTTTTATCCCGAACTAACCTACTCGGTACCCCCACAGAGGTATGGCTATAATAAATTAAGAAATTTTAACTATAATAACTATCGATCACCCAATATAAAGCCCCGAGGGCAATCAAATCAAGGTAATTTTGGTAATCGCCCAAACTTCCAAAAAAATACGAACTTTGGGGTGCGTCCCCAACAACAATATAATGCGGGCTTCAACAACCAGCCCAACCTACCACCAAAGCCACCAGTCCCAATGGAAGTAGACCCCTCCCTGCACTCTAGGCAGGTTAACTACCAAAATAGTCCTAATACTAATTATAATATCCAACCCCAGCCCAAGAAACGCCCACTCTCCCCACAACACACCCGCCCTTCCACAAAATGCAGCGTAATTTTCACGCAAATGCGGGGCCACTAACCACGAACGACTACCAGGGAGATCCGGACCCGAACCAGATGTACGATACCTATCCCCAAAACGACTATTACAGAGCAGTTCAACACGTAAATGGGACTACAGGGGGACAAACTAACTTCACTTCGGAAGAACAAAACAAAACGGAACCCGACCTGATTAATTTTTTAGACTAACGCCGTCCTCGCTTCCTTACTACGAATTCATGAAGGCAAGGCGCGGGGACACAGTGGATTTCCTGATAGACACAGGATCCAACAAGAATTACGTACAATCGATTAGGATAAGAAACCCATTGCCAAACGAACCAGCCAGGTGGAATCAGTGGCAGGTACCATTGAGATAACCCACCACACATTCATAGACGTCTTCGGACCGAATGTGGAAAAAATTTAATTCTTTATCCTGCCACCCCTAAACTCATTCCATGGAATCATCGGTAACGACACCCTGAGGAAGCTTAAGGCCATAATAGACACTGAGAAAAGCACGATGACCATATTTCCTGGCGTCGTCATCCCCCTAAAACAACGAGTATCTCAGCAAGTTAACACCGTCAATATAAACACCCCACACTTGTCCGCGAAACAACAACTAAAGATAAGGAACATTATTACGAGGTTCCCCAATTTATTTTCCGATTTCACTACCCTAGTAAAGGGCGAGATACGCACAACTAGCGACACGCCTGTCTACTCCAAGCCCTACCCTTATCCTATGGCACTCAAGGAAGAAATCGAACGACAAATAGAAGAGCTCTTTGACAACGGAATAATTAGGAAATCTAAATCTCCATACAACTCACCCGTGTGGATAGTTAACAAAAAACCGGATTATCGACTACCGTAAGCTTAACTCGGTGACCATTCCAGACAAATACCCCATTCCTGAAATTAATGAAGTCCTATCGAAACTCGGAAACAATAGGCTATTTACTGTGATAGATTTGAAAAGCGGATTTCACCAAATACCACTACGCGAATCAGATGTAGAAAAAACCGCATTCTCCGTTAATAACGGAAAATATGAATACCTCCGACTGCCCTTCGGGCTGAAGAATGCCCCAGCAACATTTCAAAGAGCTTTAGACGATATCCTTAGGCAGCACATAGGAGTTCGATGTTATGTTTACATCGATGATGTAATAATTTTTGGAAAAAACGAAGAAGAGCACTTAAAAAATCTGGAACTGGTTTTCAAAGCCTTAGAAAGCGCTAATATGAAAGTGCAATTAAATAAATGCGAATTTGCCAAGCAAGAGGTGGAATTCTTGGGATACGTCGTCAGTTCAGAAGGAATTAAAACCAACCCTAAAAAGGTGGAAGCCGTTGCGAATTTCCCAGTTCCCCGAAATCTGAAGGAGCTGAGATCCTTTTTCGGCATGTCGGGTTACTATAGAAGATTTATTAGGGATTATGCGAAAATAGCTTAGCCTCTAACAGTACTCCTTAGGGGAGAAGCCGGTAATGTCTCAAAACGAAACTCCAGAAAAATAGATGTTCAGTTGAATGAAGAAGCGGTAGAGTCGTTTAACAAAATTAAAAGCACGTTAATTTCAAGAGACATAGTCCTAGTCCACCCAGATTTCGAAAAGGAATTCGAACTTACCACAGATGCCTCCAACTTCGCTATAGGAGCAGTCCTGTCAACCTTTATTTCACGGACACTTATCAAAACGGAAGAAAACTACGCCACCAACGAAAATGAAATGCTTTCTATAATCTGGTCCCTAAACACGCTAAGAAGCTATCTGTACGGATCTAAGAAGGTAAAAATAATAACCGACCACCAACCCCTAACGTATGCCCTTAGACATAAAAACGCAAACAGTAAAATGAAACTGTGGAAAGCAATACTAGAAGAATATAACCATGAATTGATCTATAAGCCGGGAAAATCAAATGTAGTGGCAGATGCACTGTCAAGAATACCAAACGAAATTAATTCACTTACTCCTACCATTCATAGTGATGATAGCTCCAATCATAACCTTATTCCATGCACGGAGGCAGAAACAGCATCCTATCAATTTAAAATAGTCTTCCCAACCGTTCATCGACATATAATTGAGGAGCCACAATTTAACAGAACTTAACAGAATTACTGAAAAGATATTTGAATCCTTCGATGATTAATGGAATTTGCACGAGTGAAAGCACAATGGGGAAAATTCAAAATATCTTCCCACAACATTTTAGCAACTACAAGTGTAGATACACCCAGAAAATTGTAGACGACATCAGCAGCGAACAGGAACAGGAAGAAGTTATATTGAGGGAGCACTTGAGAGCGCACAGAAACGCAAAGGAGAATAAAATCCAGTTCCTCGAAAAAAACTACTTCCCAGGAATGATTAACAAAATTAAACGACTCATAACCAATTGCACGGTGTGCAAAGAAAATAAATACGAGAGACACCCAAATAAGCCAAAACTAGCAGCAACTCCATTACCGACCTTTCCAGGACATACAGTACACATATGTAGATATATTTTTAACAGAAGGCAAAAGAGTAATGATCGCTTTGGATAAGTTCACAAAGTATGCCGTAACAAAGATGCTAAATAGCAGAGCCATAGAAGACATTAGGAGACCCCTGAGGGACATTCTATTTAACTTCGGCGTCCCAAGGATATTGGTAATCGATAACGAACCATCACTTAACTCCAACTCAATTATGTTCATGCTGAAAGACGAATTGGGAATCGAAGTTTACACTAAACCACCATACAGAAGTCAAGCAAATAGACAAGTGGAGAGATTCCACTCCACGCTGACGGAGATAATGCGCTGCATCAAGGAAAACGGAAAGATCAGTTTCGGAATACAACCACTCCATTCACACAGTTACAGGGAAGAGACCGGTAGACCTGTTTTTTTTGCAGAAACGTGACGTTTACTCCACAGGACATAGAAAGGACACGACAAAACAATTTACAAAAACTCGCCCAGAAACAAAGGAAGGATATCGAACTGCACAACAAGAGTAAACACGAAATTAAGACGTACTTACCAGGACAGATAATTTACGTTAAGAAAAATAGAAGATTAGGTACTAAGCTAAGCAAACAGTATAGTAAGGAGATAGTTAGAGAAAATAGAAATAGCACAGTTATAACAGAGAAAGGTCAAGTCATACACAAGAGCAGAATACGAAAGTAACGCTCTTCGACATATCTCATTTCAGACTCTTACTGGTGCGACTGTGCCTCGCTGAGGTAAAAATCCTTGACTATTCTAACACCCAACTATTTATGATAGAAAGAGGGACAGCCAAACTACAAACTGGAACATTTAGAATAATACATGAAATTGACATAGACAAATACAACTACATCCTGGAAGACATTGAATCCAGGGCACATACGGAAGAGCTCTCCAAAAATCCAAACTACCCATTCATATCCCTCCTTTAATCCCAAATAAGGATCCATCTGAGTAATCTGAAAATAGAAAGTCGATCCAAACGATCCCTTAATTTCATTGGCAGTGCATGGAAATGGATTGCCGGAAATCTGGATCACGAGGATCACGAAATAATGCCCTCGAAAATAATAACAATCAGATCCTTATCAATAAACTTACAATCGAAAGAATAAACGAAATTACAAATATTACAAATAATATCACCAAAGAATTGCAAAACGATAAGAACAAGGGAGTAGAAGCATTTCTCAGGTTTTGAAATATAAATTGGAAATTTTAAAAGAAGAAATAGTAAATATCGCCTACGCTATACATTGCCAAACAAATATTTTGAAAAAGACGATATTCCTTTTGTTAACTTAGACGAGGCTCTCGAATTTTCCGAAATAAAGGTAGCTACAAATAATAAATTAATAATCTACATAATAAATTTACCCACAGTAGGACCTCAAATATGTAAATCAATAGAAATAATATCGGTAAGGAAAAATAATACCTTTAACAAAATTAATTTCAATTCAATACTAGATTGCGAGAAAACCTTGTACGGCATATTAAAACCCTATAAAAAATACAATAAGTAGCGATAACTGTATAAGTAGGTTGTTAAGAAGCCGCCCGCCAAACTGCACCATAACCAATAGCAAACACATCCCTGAAATAGAAGAAACAGCACCAGACACAGCGCATGCACAAAACTTAGGTTCGGCAACAAATTGCTAAGTGCAAAACGACACCCTGTTGCACATTCATCAGAAATACAACACCTCATAAACAAGCAGGAATGCAGGTGGGAACCGCTTCATCAGCAAAACGGTCAGCTAATTCCATCAGCAATAGAACACCTAGCGAACAAACAAGAAGGAATGCGGCGATCGGTGGGAACCTCGCCGTCAGCAAAACAACAGCAGAATCAACGGCAGAGCGGCGGCAGCGTAAGCTAGGTTTAAGAGTTTATTATCTTTGTAAATTAGTTCTAAGTTGGAATTCAATGAATAAAGGAGCCTTCAGCTCCCCAAAAAATATATTTATACCTTTCATGACCATGAAATGGTATTATAACTTTGGTCCGACGTTTGTAAGTATGAGAAGAAGAAGAGATGGACCCATCAATAAGTATACCGAAATGATCAGGATGAAAAGCTGAGTTGATTTAGCCATGTCCGTCTGTCCGTCTGGCTGTCTGTCCGTCTGTTTGAACGAAAACTAGTCCCTCAATTTTTGAGATATCTGGCTGAAATTTTGTATGTAGCCACCATTTTGCAATATAGGAATCATTTGTCGGAACTGGCAAGATCGGACCAGTATAACATATAGCCCCCATACAACCGATTATTCAGATATAAGGTTTTTTGGCCAAAACTTCCGCAATTAAAAAGTTAGGAACATAAAATTTTGCAACTTGAGTACTTTCAGTTTATGTAGTGTGTATAGTGAACATCAATAAGATCGGACCAGTATAACATATAGCCCCCATAAAACCGATTGTTCAGATATAAGGTTTTTTGGCCAAAGCTTCCGCAATTAGAAAGTTAGGAGCATACAATTTTGCAACTTGAGTACTTTCTATTTACGTAGTGTGTAGAGTGAAAATAAACAAGATCGGGTAAATATAACATATAGCCCCCATACAACCGATTATTCCGATAAAAGGGTTTTTGGGCAAAACTTCTGTAATTAAAAAGTTAGGAACATAAAATTTTGCACCTTGACTACTTTCTATAATAGAAATTCTATTTATGTAGTGTGTAGAGGGGAAATCAACAAGATCGGGTAAATATAACATATAGCCCCCATACAACCGATTGTTCCGATATAAGGTTTTTTGGCCAAAATTTCCGCAATTAAAAAGTTAGGAACATAAAATTTTGCAACTTGACTATTTTCACATTATGTAGCGTGTAGAGTGGACATCAATAAGATCGGATCATTATGACATATAGCTCCCATTCATTCGATTGTTCCGATATAAGAAATTTGGGCCATAACTATCGCCAAATAAAAAGTTAGGAACGTAAAATATTGCACCTTTAGTACTTTCTACATATGTAATGTGTACAGTGTAAGTCAGTACAATTGTGCACATATAATATATAGCCTCCATACAATTGATTGTTCCGATAGCTCGGATCTTATTATTTTGTAACTTTTTTAATTATAACAAAGATATGTAATGTGTATAGAGAAAATCAGTGAAATTTGCAAAATATAACATACAGCCTGGATATAACCATTTGCTCAGATAATACCTTTCTTTTAAATAGCTAGGAATGTCAAATTTCGTACAGGTTGCATTTATTATTAATATCGATTGGATATCACAAATCGTTCAATTCGGAATAACTTTCTCTACTAGGTAACTAAACCATAAAATTTTAATAGTTTTAAAATTTTTTAGCATGAGTATATGCTGACAAAACGTTTAGGTTATAATCTTTTCTGCTGTTGTTTTAGTTTCAGTAAAAAAAATACAGTTTAGAGCTGTATTTTTCCAGAATATAAATCCAAAATTTTTATTATATTTATTTCCTTAGGAGGTTTGAGCCCCGCCTTCTCGCGATATGTACGAAAACATTAATTTTTGTAACCGGCTGCTATGCGTATATGCATTTCGTTTAATAACCTTAAAACTGAGTGCTATAAAAAATACGAAAAACTCGAACACAAAACTTATTTGCTTCATTACCACAATTTAAGCTGTTTTTTTTTTTAATGATGCCAATGACCTTGGATATAGAAAAGGGAGGCCTACAGATGATTATTCCACAACAAATAAAATTGCTGCGATTTTTGCTACCTGCCTGTGAACTGAACTTCGGTCCCTTTGAAGTGAATCTAGCGATAACTGATGTTTTAACTACTTAATATGTTGCATCGTACTTTTTATACCTTTGATGAACATGAAATGGTATTATAACTTTGGTCCGATGTTTGTAAGTATGAGAAGAAGAAGAGATAGACCCATCAATAAGTATACCGAAATGATCAGGATGACGAGATGAGTTGATTTAGCCATGTCCGTCTGTCCGTCTGTCTGTCTGTCTGTTTGAACGCAAACTAGTCCCTCAGTTTTTGAGATATTTGGCTGAAATTTTGTATGCGGCCACCATTTTCCAATATAGGAATCATTTGTCGGAACCAGCAAGATCGGACCGATATTACATATATCTCCCGTACAACCGATTATTCCGATAAACGGATTTTGGGCTATAACTCCTGTAATTAAACACGTAGGAACGTGAAATTTTGGAGGTATTACTATTTTTATATGTGAAATATCGATGTTGAAAATCATCGAGATGGGATAAACATTTCACATAGCCCCCATACAATCGATTGTTCCGGTAAACGGATTTTGGGCTATAACTCCTGTAATTAAAGAGGAAGGAACGTGAAATTTTGTAAGTATTGCTATTTTTATATATGAAATATCGATGTTGAAAATCATCGAGATGGGATAAATATTTCACATAGCCCCCGTACAATCGATTGTTCCGATAAACGGATTTTGGGCTATAACTCCTGTAATTAAAGAGGAAGGAACGTGAAATTTTGTAAGTATTGCTATTTTTATATATGAAATATCGATGTTGAAAATCATTGAGATGGGATATATATTTCACATAGCTCCGATACAATCGATTATTCCGATAAACGGATTTTGGCCTATAACTCCTGTAATTAAATACGTAGGAACGTGAAATTTTGGAGGTATAACTATTTTGATATGTGAAATATCGACGTTGAAAATCATCGAGATGGGATAAACATTTCACATAGCCCCCATACAATCGATTGTTCCGATAAACGGATTTTGGGCTATAACTCCTGTAATTAAAGAGGAAGGAACGTGAAATTTTGTAAGTATTGCTATTTTTATATATGAAATATCGATGTTGAAAATCATCGAGATGGGATAAATATTTCACATAGCTCCCATACAATCGATTATTTGGATAAACGGATTTTGGCCTATAACTCCTGTAATTAAACACGTAGGAACGTGAAATTTTGGAGGTATCACTATTATTATTACTATTTTTATATGTGAAATATCGATTTTGAAAATCATCGAGATGGGATAAATATTTCACATAGCCCCCGTACAATCGATTGTTCCGATAAACGGATTTTGGTAGATAACTCCTGTAATTATATAGGTAGGAACGTGAAATTTCGTAACTATTGCTATTTTAGAATGTGCAATGCCGATGTTAAAAATCAATGAGATTGGACCAATATAACACATCGCCCCCTTATAATCGATAGTTCCGATAATTTCGGTATGAGCGGAAGTTATATTCACACAGGCTGTACTGGGATCAAACAGTGAAAATCTTTACGCTTATTCATGAAAGGTATTTAGCCTTCGGCACAGCCGAAGACAGCTTTGCTTACTTGTTTTTTTTTTTTTTATTTTAGTCACACCGAGTGACATGACTTCTATACCAAAGTAGTAAATACTAAAAGGTACTCGATAGTGCCCAACACTAGTCTTTTAGCTAATTTTTCACGTAAAGTGCCAAAAAGGTGCTTTTTTTTTAATTTTTGTATGGGGACCCCCACAGGTGGGGTCTTAGGGAGCGTGCCACTGGCATGCCAGGGTACGCCATACAAAGTTAGTGGGGGTCGGTCATACATTTTAACACGATCGGGGTCAATAAATGGGTCAACTTAGGATTTTTCAAACTTTGGCGCTCAAGGTCAAAAGTAAAAAGTTGGGACATCAGAACTGGTTTTAGAGGTATGCTTCCTTCGGCAAAGTATCTTATTTTGATCCCTAAAACACGATTGTCCTTCTTACACATAGTACCCCTGTAGGGCACTTGAGATCAAAAAATTTGACTTTGAAACTTGAAGTCCTTTCCAAAAAATAAAACCGGTATAATTAAGTAGTGAATGCCTTTCAATTACGCCAAATAAGATTCATTCATTCTCAATTAGTTGCAAAAAATTACGTCGAAACCGGAAAAACCGAACAAATTTCAAAAAATTCAACTTCTCGCGTGAAAAACATGTCATATCCTTTTCAAATGAACAAAACATTAAGGGTCTCATTATGTATGACGAATGATAGCTCAGACGAACGATTCGTCTGCTTCCAAAATCGCATTTTCTTTACTTTTTGTTTTTATATCAAAGAAAAGTCGAAAATATTTAAAAAAAAAATCTATGGAGCGAATAAAAATGATTGATAATGCGATGACTACACGATATTGTGAGCAGACGAATCGTTCGATCGTTCGAGATACATAATGAGGCCCTAAATATATTTCGAAATTGTCAACAATTCTCTACCCAAAACCGTTGAGAATTTCAAAATCGAAATTTGATTTTTAATGATTTGTTTTTAACGGAAACTCTGAAAAAAAAACGGTTTTTTGGCCCTAAAAGCAGATTTTGGGGGTGTCACAAATCTTCTGAAGGGCGTTTCGTGTATAACTCGACCAGATGAACAATCTCTACTAGGTCGCCTTAAAAGTGTATTAATTTTTTTTTTTGTAGCACTGTGTAATTTTCACTTACCCAAATCTGATCACCTGAAACCGGAAGTAAAAGTAAATTGAGGGCACTATTTCTTTGTTCCTAATATTAGTCGAACATTTTCATTTTGAAATTTAAAGCGCTGCCCTTTGGGAATCCAAAAAAGCATATTTCAAGGAAGAACAACTCGGATAGCTGAAGAAACTTTGCAAGAACGACCTTAGATGCCAAAAAGACATGAGAAGAGTATGTTGAGCTTTTCTGGAATACAATTTTTAGATACAATTTTTTCAAGACGGATCCAATAAAGAAACCAAAATTTGGCTGTTTTTATAAGGACACAAAAAAATTGTCCCGTAACCTTCTCAATATAAGCTTCAAATTTAGGGGTGGACTTTCTCAAATTTTTTCCGATCCGGTCTAGGATTTTTCAAACAAAATAGATATCTACCTATCTATACTATGTTATTTTCATAAAATTATTATGTAAATGTAAAATTAAGTGTAACACATTTCAGTGAAAATTGTATTCCAAAGGCAAACTACGTCAGTTTTGTTGTTTAGCTAAATTTATATCCTAGAAGCTTATGTATATTTTAAACATTGTTGTAAAGCAATTTCGAATTAAACTACAAAACAGCTGAGGCTTCTTCAAATCGACCAATGAATATGACATGTAAGTATAGGAAGTGAGGGTGAGCAGCAATTCTGACGACAGGATATCTCGCACAAGCTCTACAACAAACTTTTGTCCATTCACAAACACACTCATAACCGCATACATGCAAGCAAATATATCCGTACGCATGGCTGAATGTAACCAACTGATAGCAACAATGATGATGGAATTTTAGAAACCAAAAACAACGGTACATGATCCATCATATTCGTCGTACGACATTCGGCCACTTCAACTTGAATGTTGCATGTCGATCGCATATTCAAGCCCACCTGCTGCTCATTTATTGGTGTATTGTAATATAAATTCAGATAGACGACCCACATCTACTTTTCGTTTTTGATAGCAGGCCTGCCAATATTGCCGATTTGTCCACCTTTTTTGTATGCAATTTTAGTATTATTGGAGTACTCGGGTATTGGAGTACTCTACAGAGTATTGATTAGAGTATTTACTGACAGGAATTGATGTATTTAGACCAAGCATCGGCGCCCCATAGATCTTAAGATCAGTCAAACAAGTTGGATTCATCACACAGACACGTTGTGCTTTTTGTTTAACAAATGATTTAGTCATCACTGGGCAAGGGGCGAAACCACATCGCGTGGGGGTGTCGCTTGTTTGGTCAGCGAATGTTAAAAATATAGTTCGGACGATCACAGCGCGTGTATAAGCGTTCTCACTTATACACCAGCATTTACAAATCTGCCGACCCATGATTAGACATAAATCATCAAAAAAAAAGACGCCCCTTACCTTGAGAACCGCATGTTTTCTCTGTTGCGAACTAAGGTTGAGGATTTGTGAAAGGGTTTTGTTCAGAAATCCGTCTCAAGCTGATATCAAACTAAATTGTTCTTTGGGTTTGTACATATTCTTTCATAAATGGGTGAGTATGTGCTAGCTAGTATGGGTGTTCATGAACGATGTTTTGTCAAAAAGCTATTATGTGGGGTTTTTGGGTTGTCAGTTGTGTTCGCTTGACTGCTTTACTGCTACGTTGGCCGACACAAGACAATTTGCTGTGCAAACAAAGCAAATCGAGATAAACGAACAGCGTTGAAACAACAACAGCTGCAGCAAGCGCAATGCAAATAATAACAAGAGTAAAAGCACAAACAAAAAGCGATGAAAATGAACAACAAAAACAATTGTAAAATGCCAGCAGCGGCACACGACAAAAACATTGAATGATGACATATGTATGTATCTCAAACTTGGAGCACTGCAAACTTTGCTGTATTTACATGCAAACATACATACATACGTTCATGTGTGGCTTGCAACTTGTAAGAAAGAGGTTAGGTGACAAATGTTGCTAACTGGCAAGACATTTTTCATTAGGATAAGCTTTTTTGTACGACAAAACTGTTTGGTCGAGCTATGTAAAAAGCAGGACTTCCCTGGATTAGTTCCTTTAGCCATGACTCTCAAGTTCAGCTGCTCTGTTGTCTAGCCGAAGCAAGTTCGGACAGTAAAGAGAGCGTCAAGGATCCGCTGATTTGGTATCCGTTATCAGTAAGTGTAAATACCTAACTCGCTTTGGTGGAATCAGCCAATAGTCTACGTGGTTGAACGCCAAATGAAAAGATTGCGACCACCAATTCATTCAATGGAATATATTTGATTAACATGTTACACCAAACCACGTACATGCTCGGAATGTTTGAAGAAGACCGCTGAAGGCGTTAGCTACGAAATCATAATCTCAGATGAGCTCGCGGAATTTAGGTCTTCGACTTTTTAAATTTAGTTTCCACCGAGGCAGCAGCTCTGCTAAAGTGACTGTTGTTGCAGCTGAGTATACAAGCTATTACTGCAAAAGTAACCTGGTTTGCTCATGTAACCAAAGTAAATGAAGGGACGCAAGAAAGAAGCAGCCAGCAGTTGCGGCAAGTACCGTTTGCTTTGCATTGACAGCACTTGATGGCAAAGGTAAATTCATCGCACACTACACACTCCCAAATACACATATTGCCTATGGCTGGCATCATTGGCAGAATCGTTATCGGACCCGCACAATTACGCAAACAGTTTAATCACCCACATAAACCTGAACACCTGTATAAAGAATGTAGTACATACCCAACAAACATTTTTAGCTAATCTCAATTAAAGATGCATTTGAGAACCAATCATCTTCTCAAATCTCAAACATTCGTTTTCAATTTGAGGCGAAAAAACCGTTGATAGCATTCTCAACCTAAAAGGCTAATTTTTAATATGGGATTTTCCCTGATTTTCAAATTGAGAACGGCAGAATTTTCAAACGTTTCTCAAACTGAGCGGAGTGGATCGAAATGGAATCCACATGCTCTCATTGAAATATTTATTCAGAGATGTCAATCATGCAAACAAATACCCATTTTAATAAAAAGCGAGTTTCCATTTATGCAGTTAAGTTTTACTTAATACTTTTTTAATTAATATAGTTCAACAAATAATCCTGTTATATAAACAACATTTGAGAAAAAGTTGAGAATAGATGTTTTCTCTAACGTTTGAGTTTTTGGTGCTCGATGTTTGTTGGGTACTTACATTCATACATATGTACGTATGTATTTGTATGAAGGAGAATTGTGTGCATACATACAAATACCTTATTATTATTTTATAGTATACAAAGTTAAAGTTTAAGCTGGAATTATTGGTGATGTTTGTCGTAACGCTGTAGTCGTATCCCTAACGCAACCCTATGCGATACATTTTTATCGATTATTGGTGCGGTAACCGTAAACAGCTTTATCGTCCATTTTACTCAGCTATGAACACAATCTTAATTAATATTTTCTTAAAAAATGTAAAATGATAACTCACCAAATAGCAAAAACCAATAAATTCGAAAAATTAATGCAAAACAAATAAATTAAATGAACAAAAAAGGTAATCAGCTGTTTACGTTACCGCGGAAAACCAAAAACCAATTGGTTGGCTACGATCCGGTTACGACCTTAGCGTTACGATATGGCACCAATAATCGATTGCATTAAATCCCATAAGGTTGGTCGAATCAGCTGATTGGATACGACTACAGCGTTACGACAAACATCACCAATAATTCCAGCTTTAGAAGAATTAAATTAAAAACTAAAATATATCAGTCAAGAGAATGACGCGCAACTCAATTGGTTCGCACCAACACGGCGCTACATCAAGCGTTCTCACTTACACACCTGCATTTACAAATCTGCCGACCAATGCTTTAGGATACCATCTTCCAAATAAATAGAGTGCCTGAAGTGAAAACCTACAAATCGTTACCTTAATTCACAAAGGCCCTAATTGACACATTTTTCGAAAATGACCCTTTCACATATTTAAGTAAGACATAGTAAAATACGCACTCACTAAATATTTTAAGGAGTTACTAGCTGTAATAACGGAGATATTCCAAATTGACAAAGCTATATTTACATGCCTTCAATATAAAAAAAAATTTGTTTTTTGCTTCTCCTGTAAATATTTTTTCAGTTAGAGCCTTTGTGAATTAAGGTAACTATATATAACTACGCACTTCTGCTTTTATCTTACCTTAACCTCCACAAACCTTTTCTTCTGAAGAAGCTAAGTTTGAAACAATCCTATATTATTCTTAATACATTTTATTTGATACCCATGACCTAAAACACAATCTAAGATCACACTTGGTCCAGATGTGTGGTGTTTCACTTCCTGCAACACCTATGTTCGGGGGAGGGCAATGAGTTGGGCCAGCCAGATGACATCAGTGGGGATGGAAGTTGCGTTTGGTGTTCTCATCGAACAGGTAAGAAAAGGGTATGCGTTTTTTATAGTACTGTCATGCTTCGATGTTACAAAATCCCTTATTGCTTTATAACAGCTCGCCGGGTAGTGGTATACAGCTTGAAGACTACTGCACGGATATTACGCCTTTCCCCCCTCATTAAAAACTCATACATTCGTTTATTGTTACTTACTGAGGAATGTTATAAACATAGCATTAGTTGAAAACTTGGATACTAGCCTAGAACATTTCTGACACAGCACAAAGAAATAGCTGTATGGCATGGGTCGGCAGATTTGTAAATGCAGGTGTATAAGTGAGAACGCTTATACACGCGCTGTGATCGTCCGAACTATATTTTTAACATTCGCTGACCAAACAAGCGACACCCCCACGCGATGTGGTTTCGCCCCTTGCCCATCGATGACTAAATCATTTGGTAAACAAAGAGCGCAACGTGTTCTTGTGATGAATCCAACTTGTTTGACTGATCTTAAGATCTATGGGGCGCCGATGCTTGCTGTATGCCTTTATCATATCCAGGTATTCTATGAGACCGTTTTGCTTTTCTGGGATTTATGCTACACAGGGTTCTCTTAAAAGATAATAGAGCTTGGGACACTGCTGTGCAAAGAGCTAATCAACGTTTTTCACTACACTCCTTATCATAATTATAGGACACCTCGTTCTGACAGGTTACAAGCCCTTATGTAATTTTATTTTCATTTTAATTTTTTGCTAATAGAATTCGCTCTAAGCGTTTACTCTGATTTTTTAAAGTTAAAAACTGTTTGGTAAAAGTACAAAGCGCCATTTTGTAGCCCGTTTAATTTTAGTCTAATGCTATGGATACACACACGGAGATTATCTCCAATAAATCTTCTTTAATCAGATCCAAATTTTACCCTGATACACACAAAATTGAAGATTAACAGCATTGAGAATTACTACTTTGGTTGTTATTGCACCATATTCTTACCTACCTCGGCGCCATCTAGCTATCAAAAGTCGGATTTTAGAAACCAGCGCGACGCCTATCTGTCAGCTTACCTTAATTTCCTAGTGTTTCTTGCTGTTGTTGGGTATTTATGTACAGAGTGTTGCCAGTGCAAGTTTTATAAAACTGCTCAAATCTTCTTAATTTTTGGGAGTTTATAATGAAGATTATGCTCAAGTTAACTCCCAAAAGCGCAGTTAATTCGGAATTTGCGCTACTGTATCAGTCGTATAACAAAGTGTAAGTTTTAAGTATCTCAAAAATCTCCTTTAATTAAAAAATTTTGTTTGAGGGCATCGGGCATTTTTTCCATAGAACTAAAAATGTTGATTTTTGGATGTATAGAGAAAAGTGAGGTGTCCTATAATTATGATAAGGAGTGTATAACACTATATATGTAACTACTTTTAGCATTTTAGTTTTAAATAAATGATTTTAGTTAAGGTGATTTTTGTTAAGAAAATCTTCAAAGTGAAAAGTCTGCTACGATAAATATGACATTGTATGTATTGAATAAATACCTTATGCTATGGATACACACACGGAGATTATCTCCAATAAATCTTCTTTATTAGATCCAAATTTTACCCTGATACACACAAAATTGAAGATTAACAGCATTGAGAATTAGGGTTAGGTTCAAGTGGCTGCCGCAGAGGCACACCTAGGCCAGTATTAAAAGGCCCGTTGTGATACCACCAACACTAGGAAAGTCAGTTCCGGGACCCTGCCATATGGAAAATCCCGGTATTAACGGAATTCTCCACATAGCAGAATCCCGGGACTGACGTTCCTATACCGACACAGTTACTCCTCCTCGAACCATTTAGATGACTTGATGAAGGCCATCAGGTCCTTTATGTCCAGCTCCGTGACCTGGCGTAGGCTAACCAGGAAGGGAACTCCCAAAAAGCGCATTCTCGCGCCACTTAAAGCCGGGCTGTTGCAGATGAGGTGCTCCACGGTTTCCTCCTCCTCATCATCCTTACAACTCCTACAGCATCGTCGGCAGGGTACACCTAGTCTTTCTGCTTGCCTACCAATGAGGCGGTCCCCAGTTAATACGCCTATTAATATGGAGATTTCTCTTCTCCTTAGGGCATAAAATTGTCTGGATCTTTTATGATCCCATTTCGGCCAGGTTTCTTTGGATATCCGGCATCCTGGAGATTGCAGCCATCTTTCGTTGGCTTGGCGGAGTGTGTACTCCTTCAGCATAAGCTTGCATGTGGCAAACGGCATACCTAAGCGCTCTTTATCCCGAAGAACCTGCTTGGTCGTGCCCTGCCTCGAAAGTTCGTCTGCCCTACAATTTCCCTCAATGTCCCTATGCCTCGGGACCCATTCACGCGATTCTGTTGGGCCATCTCTTGTAGAGATCGACGACAGCTGAGCGTCAGTTCAGAGTTGAACGAATAAGAGCCAAGGGATTTGATGGCCGCCTGTCCTGTCCGATAGTGTGTTGGCCTATCCAAGCCGCGGCGTCCATGATTGCTGAAACTTCAGCCTGGAAGACACTGCAGTGATCAGGTAGTCTGAAGGAGAGCTCAAAGTTCAGATCCTGTGAATAAACCCCTCCTCCAACTCTGCCGTCTAGCTTCGAGCCATCAGTATAAATGGAAGTGCCGCCATGAGTGGCGGGACTCCGATCCGTGCTCTCCCATTCTTCCCTGCTAGGACCTAGCAGATTAAGGTTTGTTGCCTTGCTCAGCGCAGGCCACCATACCACAACTCCATAGAGCATGATTGGTCGAATGATTGCAGTGTAGATCCATTTGCATACTTTGGGGCTGAGCCCCCATTTCTTTCCAATGGCTCTTTTGCACGTGTAGAGTGCAATACACGCTTTCTTCTGCCTCTGAAGAACATTCTCCTTCCAGGTTAGTTTCCTATCCAGAACTGTGCCCAAGAACTTGGCTTTGTCAGCCAAGTTCAGGTGCACGTCATTCAGTTTTGGTAGTATTAGCGGTTGGTAAAGAGAACCAGTTCTACTTTTCCCGGGTTGATGCTCAGTCCGCAGCGCAAGCACCATGAGGAAACCTCTCGCAGTGCTACTTGCATCAAGTCGCACAGGGTTTGTGGGAATATACTATAGCTAAGTCGTCTGCATATGCCACTACCTTCCCGCCCCCCAGCTTGTGTCTCGCATCATCGAGTTGACAGTGAGGTTCCATAGAAGCGGGGAGAGAACACCACCCTGAGGCGTTCCCCTTGTGACATAGCGTGATAATTCAACCGAGCCCAGTGATGAAACTATTCGTCTACCCTTTAGTAGTTGATCAATAAGACCAATAAGAGACCTGCTTATGCCCACACTTGTTAAAGCGGTTTTTATAGCATCAGGGCTTATCTAGGCTGTGAAGCGCAGTTTCTGTAGATTTCCCTTTGGTGTATGCATGCTGATAGCTACAGATCAAGTTGCTATCAATAGTAGAGGAGAGGTAGTCATTTATTATCCTCTCGAAGGTTTTGAGCACAAAGGATGAGAGACTGATCGGCCTGTAGTCCTTGGGCTCGTAATGAGACCCCTTCCCCGCCTTAGGAATAAACACTACCGTGGCACTTCTCCAGCAGCACGGAGTGTAGCTAAGAGAAAGGCAGGCTGTATAGAGAAATACCAGCCATTTGGCTGATGTCTCCAGCGTGTTTATGAGTTGTGCGGGAATAATCCCGTCTGGCCCGGCAGCCTTGAACTGTTCGAAGCTTTTAACCGCCCACCTAACCTTTTCCTCCGTGATGGGTATGTATACAGCCAGGTTTGTTGTAGGTGCTACGGGTTCCTCATGCAAGTTCCCTGGGAAGTGCGTATTCAAGGGCAGCTCTAGGGTTTCCCTCTCCGTGCTGGTCCAGGATCCATCAGGTTTTTGAGAGCACTCGTCTAAGTCTCGCTGTATCGTCGACATTTTCGACCCCAGTGCAGAAATTTCTCCACGATACTCTCTTCGCCTGCCTCAGAGCTTTTTTGTAGGCCCTGAGTTTAACTTTATATTCGAGCCATTTAGTCTCCGTGCCAAGGCTATTGGCCTTATTAAATTGTGTCCTACATGATTTACGGAGCGAGTCCAGGTCGTAGGACCACCAATGCGGCCTATGTTTACGGCGTGGTTTTAGCACTGGGCAAGCCTGCTCTAAGGCATTCGAGAGCGCCGTTGTAAAGGTCTTTACCAGATCCTCCAACTCCCCTACTGATTAGGGGACTTGTGGGGGCAGTGCTAGTAAGTCCCTAGATAGTATTTCATTGTATAGCTGCCAGTTAGTGTTACGTGGGTTGCGTTTCATAACCGGCTGCTCAACAGAAAAGTCTAGAACTATTTCTACGTACCGGTGGTCGGAGAATGAGTGCTCATCGAGAACGCGCCATTTTCTTACCCACTCATAAGCGCCTTCGCTGCGATCTATGACCTCCCTACGGGTTTTAGTAATAAACGTAGGTTCGTTACCCACGTTGCAAACTACCAGGTTAGTTGTTAACAAAAAGTCAAACAACGACTCTCCTCTAGCATTGATATCGGAGCTGGACGTGATGAGCATTGGCGTCAGTTCCGATAATAAGATGACCCATGGAAAAATTTGCCACCAGGTCTTTTACCTCCCTCTGTGGCGGAGGTTCTTCGGCGTCGGAGGGCATATAGACCGACGCCATCGTCAGTCTGGTACTGTCGACTGTTAAACTGGCTGCTGTAACGTCACCATTGGTATAGTTGGGCCAGAGAAAGGCATTCAGCTCAGACTTAACCAAAATACAGGCTCTAACCCTGCCCCCCTCGCTGGCTCGAATAAGCTTAAAAACCTTAGTCCCCAAACCGCAAATCCTTGAGCTGTTGACCCAGGGTTCTTGGATGAGGGCTACATCTACGTCGCCTTTAGAGAGATGACTGATTAAAGCAGCCGAGGCTGCTTTAGATTTGTGCAGGTTTCCCTGCCAGCGCCGTATCGTCGAGTTCCGCCTCATCTGGAGGCTTATCTTTCAACGACGTTTTGTTCAGACCACGGTTTGGCGTGACAGAGATCCTACTAACTGTGGCAGTGTCAACATTGGTGCGCTCAGGACTAGCTGCTATCACTGTGACGTTGAGGTCTTCCCCGTCCAGCAGGCTGTCTCCCATCACCGAGCTGTCCACTGCTCCTTCGCCATTTGACGTGGCAGATACCATACTTTCCGAGTCGGACATCTCCGACTCCCCTTTCGGCACTGCGATGTCCGAGTCCTCCGGTGCAGCCGAAATAGCAGCGCGCTGTGCATCGCCGCGGTAGACGTGAATCACGATCTGACCCATACCGTAGGCACTCGTCCGTTGCACCGTTTAAGGGGCTCGAGTGCCTCCTTATTCAAGGTGAAGATCACTTGCCTATCAGGCCCTACCGCATCCTCGACCAGATTGACACCCCAGTCCTTCGTCGGGAGAGACGGGTTCATGATCCTCAGCATCCTGAGAATTCTCTCAGGTTCAGCAGGAGTCCAAGCTCTTGCCCTTGGCCGAGCCGGGATATCCTTCCAGTCGACAACCTCGATTCTTGCCCCTTGGTAGATCTCACCTAGTCTTGCAGCTGCTGCCTTGTACAGTGCAACAGTTTTTCCATCCTCGCAAGCGAATACCTTGATTCGGCCCTGGTGCCATCCCGCATCAGAACCCATCGGAGTGGCACCCGGAGACTCATCCATAATGTCGAGAAGGGCATTACCGATAGCATTCCGGACGTACCGCCACTGGTCCCTAGGGATGGCCCAGCTTTCATTACCTCGGTCAATGACGCCTATGAGGATCCTATCCTTAGTCACTTCAGCAAAGCTGAGTTTACCCATTACGGGGGCGTGTTGCTGCCGCTTCGGGTGAGGTTTTAAATCCACGTCCGATCTCTGGCGTTTGAAGAGGTTTCCATTAACCTTCTATGGCGCGCACTGCCACAGACGTTAAAGACTTGGTTTCGGTACCGGCACTTACTGGGGCTTTAGCATCAGCCGTTGTTGGCTTCACCGTGTTTGTACCGGTACTTACTTTGGGGATTGCGCCATTGTTATCCAGAGCTAATCGACTCGAAGTTGCCATCGCTGTCGATCTCTCGGCTGATAAAGAAATGGTGTTTGTCCTCCGACGTTGCGTTCTCGCTTGCTCCAGCATTTTCCTCGTCTGCTGTGCAGTATACATTGTTGTATCTTTAGTTTTAGGGTTTTTGTTACTATCTTTCATCTTGTTCGTACGACCCCTCGCCGGGCAAGGCCAGTTTAGGGTCAAAGGAAGAGTAAGGGGAATGTATCGTCCACCGCGGCAGAGCCCCATACCGCGGTAAGGCCATAGTTACTCTCCGAGGCGGCCCGGTATCAGAGAGGCTCCGTTCGATTACAGCCACGATTTGCCTCCCGGCTGCAAACGTCCAATGGGCACGTGGTCGCATAACACCCTGGTTTGGGAGGGGGAAGATCTTAGTCGTCGCGCCAGAGAGGCTTGGCTTCTCTCGTGATGTAGTACCGGTGGCGCTATGATCACAAGGGCAGCGTAGCCCTGTGGCTATCGACTTAAGCCCTCGTACCGCGGCAAGGTGTCCACCCTTCACGAGAGGCATTGAGAATTACTACTTTGGTTGTTATTGTACCATATTCTTACCTACCTCGGCGACATCTAGCTGTCGAAAGTCGGATCTTACAAACCAGCGCGACGCCTATCTGTCAGCTACCCTTAATTTCCTAGTGTTTCTTGCTGTTGTTGTCTATTTATGTACAGAGTATTGCCAGTGCAAATTTTTTAAAACTGCTCAAATCTTCTTAATTTTTGGGAGTTTATAATGAAGATTATGCCCAAGTTAACTACCAAAAGCGCAGTTAATTCCGAATTTGCGCTAATGTATCAGCCGTATAAGAATATATATTCACATATGAGTATGCTGTTACATCGCTCTTACATTTATAGTTATGGCATTACAAAAAAAACATGTTTAAATACACCAAAAAACTCGCTTGTAAAACTAACATTTCTGCTTCATCCAATTTTACATTTCTGCAAAACATGTCTTATTAATATTGAAAATTATCAAACAAACAGGGTTCACGTTAAATTGATACCAAAGTTGCTGAATCAACATTAGCATGCATGACATTGTCATATCAACTTTTCATGTTAATAATACATTACTTCGAAAAATTTAAGTTAACATTAAAAATTATGTAAACAACCGGTTTCACGTCAAATTGATAAAAAACTTGTTGAGCCAAATTAGTACGTCAAATCACTATCATATCATTTTCTCATGTTACATTTCACATATTGATATAAAAACTGTTAATCTCACATTTGTATAACTTTCTCATGTTAAAATGGCATAAACCACGCTGCAGTTGACATTTATCACGATCATAACACATTTCGAAAACCTGCTTCACTTAAAAATCGTATGAAAATTGTACATAATACATACTAACATTTTTATAACTAGCATTCTAAAATAAAATGAACCGTGTTGCAGTTGACACTCAAGTTCGGAGGTGCTAGAAATATTGATTAACAAAAATAATTAGCATAAAAACCATTGTGAAAGTGAAGTGAAAATGGGTGATAAATGTTTGTCATTTGTGGAAAGCGTTTCGCCGGACATGAAGGCCGTCGGTCAGCATATGGTTTATAAAGCAGAGCCTGTAGGAAATGGTGCAAATGGAGAAAGTATGGCACCAAATCCATTTGAAAATTCATCTGTATTACATTTACCAAGGAGCAACTGTAATAAGATATGAGAACATTTAGTTAGTTCCTGTGTAACGCATAATAAAAATACCCAGAAAGAAATTTTATGTGCTTCTAAAAATGTTAAGTATGTCACGTAATCAAATGTATTACATTTATTTCGTTAAATATATACCTATTCATTAAAAACAAGTTAATAAAGTGATTTAAGACAATAGCAATTTGATATTAGTCATGTCAGTTTTACGTTTTTTTGTAAGTACATACATTTCATGTTGTTTTTGATATTTTTTTCTTTCGGTGTAGGAAAACCATGGTAATACTTAGTACCAAACGCCTAACATATGTATTTAGGTGCAAGGTATGAAAAAATGACACCAATAAAACTAGATTGGCAAGCTTTCCAATTTCTTAAGCAAAACAATTAGAATATCAAATCTCCGAAGGGTTTAACTTCGAAAGCCCGAAACTAAGTTTTGGCGTGAAATAGGAGACCTTGTGAATTGTCTAAATGAATATGGTAAGCCCGGGTGAAATGGTTCGCCGGGTGATATGGTGAACCATCAAAAAATCTAACTTCCAACTTGTTCAGTAACTTCATCTCAAGAAAAAATAGCCAGTCTTGTGAAATAACTCAAAGGGGTATCGTAATCTCGTTGGTGCTTACAAACAATTTTAGTAAAAGTTTAGAAGAAAAAAAGGACAACATAAGGGACCCTTTTAACCAGTGTACAATTTATTCACACTTGAATTTTGACCTAGGTATATTTTTTTTGTGTATAATTAAGGTGACAAGAAATTACTCAAGGAAAAATTGCATATTTTTGTGCTGTGAAAAATAGTAGTAGGCAAAAAAATTTTGACATTCCATTGTTGAATTTGCAATAGTAATCCCTGCAGCGGAAGCAACTAGTTGAAAACTACTGATATTTTTTACGAAATGTCAACATACCAGTCATCTACTAGTCATGATAATCTAGAATTATACTAGTTGTAAAATACCACTCCCATACTAGTTCAATCTGGACTAGTATGATTTCCAAATAATTAACTAGTCCCCATACTAGTCCAAAACGCACTAGTATGAAATATTCTAGTCCCATACAAGTTCAAAAAGCAGTGAACCTGGACTAGTATGATTTCAGTCAGAATTTTCGTGACTTACACTTTACTTTATCATTTGCCTTTATTTTAATGTTTATTCTTAAGAGAGCAGCGACTATTTGTATTTACATCTGTGAATTATAAGAGAAAAAAGAAGCAAACAAAACGAATGAATTTGGTATTTTTGAACTGGTATGATTTCATCCAGAAAAATTTAGTTGTATACTACTATGGAATGGATATTTCCTGATTAGTATGGGTTCACCCAGAAAATTCTAGTTGTATACTAGTATGAAATGGATATTTCCTGACTAGTATGAGTTCTGCCAGAAAATTATAGTTGTCTACTAGTATTTTTCTGACTAGTTTGAGGTTTCGCTGCAGGGAATCTAACTCAATATTCTACTTACTTTAACTTTTCTTCAAAAAATAAATGGCACTGCATATATTTCTTTGCAAACCTTGTGTTGCCTTGTTCGAATTTCATGCAATAAAAGTACTAAAAATAAGAAGCTTCTTCTTATTTTTGCTTTGCACCCCTAACGGCACAGAGCCAAAAGTGCCTAATAAAATTAAAAAAAGTCTTCATGAACAGTTTTTGGGTAAAGGGGTAGTCGAAACGGTGGAAACGAAGAAAACACTATACTGAAATCTCTATGGTTTTATGAAGAAGTTCTTATTGATAAAATTAAGTACATTTCTTCTTATTTTTTCGAGATTTCTTTTTGTTTGCGTTATTTGAAAGAAAAACTTGTAATTTCCTGTCAAGATTTCCGCAGAAATGTGGAAAAAAGTAAAAGAGAGATAACTTCTTAATTTTCGAAGATTTCTCTTGGAAAACATTAATAATAAATAACTGGGGCCACTTATATATATGGCGACGCTCAAAATTCTGAAATCAACTTTTTTACATCAGTATCGCTTTATCTGCACTAAAGCAGTTAATCTATAGCATCTTAACAAATTGGCGGCCATGGGTTAACCCGTTGGTGACCTATGTTTTTTATTTTAGTTTCGAATTTAATTTTCTTGAATCAGAATCGGTATATCGATACTAAAATAGTAAATCCCAAGAATTTTAACCTTTCAACGACCACCCATTTAACCCATTTTTGACTCAAATTTTTTTGTCACTTAATTCCTAAATCAAAATATTCACATCATATTTGTAGTATCTACACTAAAACGAGACATTTTTGGTATCTTAACCCATTAACGGTCATGAATTAACCCTTTGGTGACCAATTGTTTTTTCAAGATCTATAACTAAATTATTTAAATCGCCATTTGTATGTCTGTACAAAAATAGCCAATGTGTATTATATTAACCCATTAGCGGCTATGTATTAACCCATTGATAGCATATGTTTTTTCTTTAAATTCTGAAATCAACTTCTTTGAATAAGAATCGTTATGCCTCTACAAGATTTGTAGATGTGTAGCACTTTACCCCATTCCGGCCATACTGCAACACATTGATAACTTTTTTAAACCTGAAATCAATTTGTTTGCATCAGAATCGCCATAACTAATAAAAAACTAAGTTTTAACTCGTTAGTGAAATTTTTTCTCTTTATTCTGAAATCTTTACTAAGAACTAAGGAACACATTTACATAAGCTTTTTCCATTTTTTTTGATGTTGTATGACTGAGTTTTGTACTATTGCAAGAAACACATACAAAATATAAACATTTTTAAATGGTTGTAGTTAGTTTAATAGTAATGATAATCGCATAATGTAAAAAGTTTTTTAAACTTAAAAACCTCTACTTTAAGGATTTGTTTTCGCAAAGGGTTTCAAAAATTATAAGAAAACTCACTTTTAAAAGAATTCCATTTTTTCCCGTAAAAAAAATTATGGGAAAGGGCGAAAAAGCGACTCCTAAAGGACAGGCAAAATTGCGTAGGCGGTTAAAGGCTATTTTAAGTAGGTAGGGGGTAAGTTTCAGGCTTATTTTCTCATCATTTACTAACTTTGAAGGGGTAAGACCCAAAAAAACTAAAACTTTTTATTGAATCACCCTAATCTATACATATATACATATGACGGAGTTGTCACATGATACAACGTTGCCAGTAGTAAGACTTCAGTTAGGCAAGACATTAAAAATCGGCAAGAGTTCCCGACATAAACGACAAAAATGCATTTCATTGCAGTTTGAAAGTGAACAAGGGTCAAAAAGGTCCCGAATTTTAAAAAAGGATCAAAAATGGTACTTTTTTGAAAAAGTAGGGTCCGGGGTCCTGGCTCTAAAAAAGGGTCAAATTAACCCTTTTGGGTCTCCAACGGCAACACTGTCTGAGTTAATAAAAGGAAATATGCAGGTGCAGGTACATATGTATGTATACAAAGATGGTTTTCTCCAATTTTCTTGTTTCGAGATATTAAAAGTTTTCTGTTGACACAAGTATGTATGTTTATATGGGAATAAGGAGTTTCACCGTTGGCGTTTTAAGCAGAACACGTATTTCCCCACACATTTTCATGCCTAACATAAAAAAAAACAAAATTGGAGTAACACAACTTGTGCTTCAAAGAACTCATATACAGCTTACAAGTCTAAATTAAAGAAACCTGGCTTGGCAAGTAACCTTAACCACAATTTGTAGCAAACAAAACGAATGAATTTGGTATTTTTGAACTGGTATGATTTCATCCAGAAAAATTTAGTTGTATACTACTATGGAATGGATATTTCCTGATTAGTATGGGTTCACCCAGAAAATTCTAGTTGTATACTAGTATGAAATGGATATTTCCTGACTAGTATGAGTTCTGCCAGAAAATTATAGTTGTCTACTAGTATTTTTCTGACTAGTTTGAGGTTTCGCTGCAGGGAATCTAACTCAATATTCTACTTACTTTAACTTTTCTTCAAAAAATAAATGGCACTGCATATATTTCTTTGCAAACCTTGTGTTGCCTTGTTCGAATTTCATGCAATAAAAGTACTAAAAATAAGAAGCTTCTTCTTATTTTTGCTTTGCACCCCTAACGGCACAGAGCCAAAAGTGCCTAATAAAATTAAAAAAAGTCTTCATGAACAGTTTTTGGGTAAAGGGGTAGTCGAAACGGTGGAAACGAAGAAAACACTATACTGAAATCTCTATGGTTTTATGAAGAAGTTCTTATTGATAAAATTAAGTACATTTCTTCTTATTTTTTCGAGATTTCTTTTTGTTTGCGTTATTTGAAAGAAAAACTTGTAATTTCCTGTCAAGATTTCCGCAGAAATGTGGAAAAAAGTAAAAGAGAGATAACTTCTTAATTTTCGAAGATTTCTCTTGGAAAACATTAATAATAAATAACTGGGGCCACTTATATATATGGCGACGCTCAAAATTCTGAAATCAACTTTTTTACATCAGTATCGCTTTATCTGCACTAAAGCAGTTAATCTATAGCATCTTAACAAATTGGCGGCCATGGGTTAACCCGTTGGTGACCTATGTTTTTTATTTTAGTTTCGAATTTAATTTTCTTGAATCAGAATCGGTATATCGATACTAAAATAGTAAATCCCAAGAATTTTAACCTTTCAACGACCACCCATTTAACCCATTTTTGACTCAAATTTTTTTGTCACTTAATTCCTAAATCAAAATATTCACATCATATTTGTAGTATCTACACTAAAACGAGACATTTTTGGTATCTTAACCCATTAACGGTCATGAATTAACCCTTTGGTGACCAATTGTTTTTTCAAGATCTATAACTAAATTATTTAAATCGCCATTTGTATGTCTGTACAAAAATAGCCAATGTGTATTATATTAACCCATTAGCGGCTATGTATTAACCCATTGATAGCATATGTTTTTTCTTTAAATTCTGAAATCAACTTCTTTGAATAAGAATCGTTATGCCTCTACAAGATTTGTAGATGTGTAGCACTTTACCCCATTCCGGCCATACTGCAACACATTGATAACTTTTTTAAACCTGAAATCAATTTGTTTGCATCAGAATCGCCATAACTAATAAAAAACTAAGTTTTAACTCGTTAGTGAAATTTTTTCTCTTTATTCTGAAATCTTTACTAAGAACTAAGGAACACATTTACATAAGCTTTTTCCATTTTTTTTGATGTTGTATGACTGAGTTTTGTACTATTGCAAGAAACACATACAAAATATAAACATTTTTAAATGGTTGTAGTTAGTTTAATAGTAATGATAATCGCATAATGTAAAAAGTTTTTTAAACTTAAAAACCTCTACTTTAAGGATTTGTTTTCGCAAAGGGTTTCAAAAATTATAAGAAAACTCACTTTTAAAAGAATTCCATTTTTTCCCGTAAAAAAAATTATGGGAAAGGGCGAAAAAGCGACTCCTAAAGGACAGGCAAAATTGCGTAGGCGGTTAAAGGCTATTTTAAGTAGGTAGGGGGTAAGTTTCAGGCTTATTTTCTCATCATTTACTAACTTTGAAGGGGTAAGACCCAAAAAAACTAAAACTTTTTATTGAATCACCCTAATCTATACATATATACATATGACGGAGTTGTCACATGATACAACGTTGCCAGTAGTAAGACTTCAGTTAGGCAAGACATTAAAAATCGGCAAGAGTTCCCGACATAAACGACAAAAATGCATTTCATTGCAGTTTGAAAGTGAACAAGGGTCAAAAAGGTCCCGAATTTTAAAAAAGGATCAAAAATGGTACTTTTTTGAAAAAGTAGGGTCCGGGGTCCTGGCTCTAAAAAAGGGTCAAATTAACCCTTTTGGGTCTCCAACGGCAACACTGTCTGAGTTAATAAAAGGAAATATGCAGGTGCAGGTACATATGTATGTATACAAAGATGGTTTTCTCCAATTTTCTTGTTTCGAGATATTAAAAGTTTTCTGTTGACACAAGTATGTATGTTTATATGGGAATAAGGAGTTTCACCGTTGGCGTTTTAAGCAGAACACGTATTTCCCCACACATTTTCATGCCTAACATAAAAAAAAACAAAATTGGAGTAACACAACTTGTGCTTCAAAGAACTCATATACAGCTTACAAGTCTAAATTAAAGAAACCTGGCTTGGCAAGTAACCTTAACCACAATTTGTAATTAAAGTAACCGGAAAATAATGGATCAACTAAATTTGGTATAGAACAGAATCAAATTCAACCAGATAAAGGTGTTTTTTTTTTTTTTTTTAACTAAAATTGGAATGCAATTTCTAAACTCACTTTTTTTTTAAATGCGCACTTTATTTTTGGTTCTGAACTCGGATTCTTCGTCACAAAGGATCATATTTTACTGCTGAATGTTTACATTTGCAACGTTTTTGCGCAAATTAAAAAAATCCATTTTGAAAAAAAAAAAATATTAAAGAAGAGAGGCATGCTTAGTTTTATACTAAAAATTAATCTTTTAAAACATGTAGTTCTAAAAAAAAAACACTAATCGATTATATAAGCTTCACTTAATGTAAAGGAAAAAGCAGAATAATAAAATTGTATATCCTTCTCTTACACCAACTATTTCAAATAAACATTCAAATTTCTCACTTTGAAAAAACATTATATTTTGGAAAATTTGCCATGTTAGCGTATGGATAACTCCCAACTGAAAAACGATAGAAGGCTGAAAATTGGGCCAGAAGTGTAAAATTTTATAGGGAACAATACCGAGTTTTTATTTTTTTGAAGAACTCATTATTTCAAAACTGAATTTTGAGCACGCTCGGCCCCAGCGTGCGTCGCTCGGAGCGTAATACCACCGTTTTTATCAACTAAAACCCAAATAAATAATCAAAATAAAGTTTATAGAACCTATTTTCTTTGAAATAAACAATGCAATACCGCATTTTTTTTTTAAGTTACGCCGTATTGCTTTATGAAAATACGCGGTATTGCGCGTCGAGCGACGATATGAAGCACATCTTCTTATCACTTTTGTTCTATTTTATTAGGCACTTTTGACTCTGAGGCAGTTTTATTTGAAAGTTTGTATGTGGCACTTTATTGGAATTTTCTTCATAAAATGAGCATGTTCAGAGGACAATCTTCTTCACAGGAGGACGTCTGGTCAGCTTACACATAAAATGGCAACTCAACATAAATATTAGACTGGGCCATACAAAATTTCGTTTTTTCAAAAATTATGTTGATTTTGTTTTTCAGCTTTTTAAATTAAAGTCTAGAGGTCTATCATCGCTAGTTTAGATTTTACTTCATATTTGGCATAAAAACGACAAACCATTGTTGTAAAACACCATTTACCTGAACATATTTTTAAAGGAAACCGAATTCCCTACAAAAGTTGCATTGACCAAAATTTTCCCAGACTAGCCGTTTTCTACTATTCTAGCCTAAAAAATTAGCATGTTATTTCGATTTCCTATTTTTTCTTTCAAAAATTGTCAAATATGCTACAGATACAGATTCTTTAAGGAAATTGAGTGGGCTATAAAAAGGTTAAACAACTTTTTCTGTTAGCTACTCTTTCAAAACTTATTTAGTATTAAATTTAAAAAAATCATATCTATCTTTTTTTAGTGTTTTTAACCCATTTTTTTGATGAAATTTTGTTTATTTATATGGGACATTCCATCGTGACTCCTGGGACATTTGACTCGAGAGCTTAGTCAACTTTGACTTAATAAACTGACATCGGAATTTCAATTGCTATGAAATATATTTATCGACATGGATAAATTTCCAATACAATAAATGCATTAAAAAAAATCGCGAAATAACAACAAATAGCTTTATAACTACTCAGTGAGTGAGTGTGACTCCTGGGATACCGAAAAATCCCTTTGTTGCACCTTTGTGAGCACGAAAACGAATTTTAGCTTTACAGTTCAACTTTGAACTACAATTTGTATATGATCGAAAGTACATACTACATAGTACCATATTCTTTAAAAATAAGATCAGTATTAGCTTTTAGAAACTTTGTACAAAGGTTAAAGAGTGTGACTCCTGGGACATTTTCCTGTTTTTTCGTGATACAATTTTTAAGTTTTTTCAGTATTATCGATGCAGTTCCCTAAAAATTTAGCTATGCAACTAGTTACCCCTAACCAATGATAATAAAAAAACCTTTATTGTAAAGTTCTGTCAGAGCAGTGGGAGTTTATGGCATTTTAAAAATTTGGTACTTTTCCTATTTTGGGTGGAATGTCCCATATTCTACATGATTCATCATCATCATCATTTATTGGCGCTTAACCGCCTAAGCGATTTTGGCCGTTGCATATCAAAGCACGCCAGTCATTCCTTTTTAGCGATAACTGACGCCAATTGGAAACCCCAAGGGAGTTCAAGTCATCCTCCACCTGTTGTTTCCATCTCAGTCGAGGCCTCCCCCTTCCTCTGCTGCCGAATTCAGGCGACGATAGGAAAACCTTCTGTGCTGGAGCTTCTTTATCCATTCGCATAACATGGCCCAGCCAGCGGAGTCTTTGGGCTTTAATTCGCTGGACTATGGTCAGATCTGCGTAGAGCTCGTACAGCTCATCGTTAAATTTCCTTCGATACTCGCCGTTGGCATCACGGGATGGACCATAAATCTTCCGGAGAACTTTTCTCTCAAATACTCCAAGGGTCATCTCATCTTCTCTTGACATTGTCCATGTATCTGAGCCATACATCAGGACAGGTATGATGAGAGACTTATAGAGCGTGATCTTTGTTCTTCGAGAGAGGACTTTACTTCTCAATTGCCTACTCAGTCCAAAGTAGCACTTGTTGGCAAGAGTGATTCTCCGCTGGATTTCTAGACTGATATTATTTTCGGTGTTGATACTGGTTCCCAAATAGACGAAGTCCCTCACAGTTTCAAATTTGTAACTATCAACAGTGACATGGCTGCCAAGGCGCAGGTGCGCCGATTCTTTCTTTAATGACAGCAAATACTTCGTCTTGTCCTCGTTGACCGCAAGACCCACTTTTTTCGCTTCCTTATCCAGTCCAGAGAAGGCAGCGCTTACGGCGCGGTTGTTAAGGCCAATGATATCAATATCATCGGCATACGCCAGCAATTGCACGCTCTTGTAAAAGATTGTACCATTGCGGTTTAGCTCTGCTGCTCGAATTATCTTCTCCAGCATCAGATTGAAGAAATCGCACGAAATGGAGTCGCCCTGTCTGAAGCCTCGTTTGGTTTCAAATGGCTCAGAGAGGTTCTTCCCGATTCTGACGGAGCTGTTGGTATTGCTCAACGTCATTTGGCAAAGCCGTATAAGCTTTGCAGGGAAGTCAAATTCAGACATGGCGGCATATAGGCAACTCCTTTTTGCGCTGTAAAAAGCGGCTTTGAAATCGACAAAGAGATGGTGTGTGTCGATTCTTTTATCATGGGTCTTCTCCAGGATTTGGCGTATCGTGAAAATCTGGTCGATGGTAGACTTACCAGGTCTAAAGCCACACTGATAAGGTCCAATCAGTTTGTCTACGATGGGCTTCAGCCTTTCACACAACACGCTAGAAAGAACCTTATATGCAATATTAAGAAGACTAATTCCGCGGTAGTTGGTGCGGTCAGCGGGATCGCCTTTCTTGTGGATTGGGCAAAGCACACTTAAATTCCAATCCGGAGGCATGCATTCGTCTGACCATATTCTGCATAAGAGCTGATGCATGCTTTTTACCAGCTCTTCGCCTCCGTGTTTGAACAGCTCGGCGGGTAGTCCGTCTTTTCCAGGCGCTTTGTTATTTTTGAGCCGGGATATAGCTATCCTCACTTCATCATAGTCAGGTGGTGGGACGACTTTTCCATCGTCAGGGATTGGGGTATCGGGTTCGACGTCTCCCTCGCAATTTAGCAGTGAGGAGAAGTGCTCCCTCCATAATTTAAGTACACTTTGTACGTCGGTTACCAGGTCGCCATTATTGTCCTTACAGGAGCTTGCCCCGGTCTTAAAACCTTCCGTCATCCGCCGGATCTTTTCATAGAATTTTCGGGCATCATTCCTGTCAGCCAGCATCTCAAGCTCCTCGCACTCACGCCTTTCGGCCTCACTTTTCTTTTTTCTGAAAAGGCGTCTCTCTTCCTTCTTTGCCTCACGATATTGTTGCCATACACTGCGGGTTGCGCCCGTTCGCAACGTCTCCTTGTAGGCAGCGTCCTTTTTTTTCGAGGCAGTTTTGCATTCCTCATCGTACCAGTTGTTCTTGCGGGCTCGCTGGAATCCTATAGTGGCCTCAGCGGCGGTACGCAATGAGTGAGATATATGCTTCCATTGCTCGGTTACATCGTTAGGTCGGGGATTGCCCTCTGCTAGCAGGTGTGAGAGTCGAGTTGTGAAATTATCAGCTGTCTGTGTCATGCGCAGCTTCTCGACGTCAAACTTTCCTTCCGTTACTGTGCGCACTTTCTTCGTTGCACAGAGGCGTGTGCGTATCTTGGCTGCGACAAGATAATGGTCAGAGTCAATATTGGGACCACGCAGTGTACGCACGTCCAGAACGGTGGAGCTATGTCTGCCGTCAATCAAGACATGATCAATCTGGTTTCTAGTTCTTTGATCAGGGGACAGCCATGTGGCTTGGTGTATTCGCTTATGCTGCAACCTGGTACTACTGATGACCATATTGCGAGCAGCGGCGAAGTCAATCAACCTAGTGCCGTTGGGGGATGTTATATCGGGGAGACTGAATTTTCCAACTGTAGGACCAAAGACTCCTTCCTTGCCCACCTTGGCATTAAAGTCGCCGAGCACGATTTTGATATCATGCTGGGGGCAGCGATGATAAGTCTGTTCAAGTTTATCGTAGAAGGAGTCCTTCTCTGCGTCGTCCGTCTCCTCAGTCGGCGCATAGGCGCAGATAAATGTTATGTTGAAAAACCTCGCCTTGATGCGGATCGCAGCGAGACGCTCGTCCACAGGAGTGAACGCTAATACTTGGCGGCGAATTCTCTTTCCCACCACGAATCCTACACCACGCGCTTTGCCGCGTGTCTGGCCACTGTAGTATACGTCACAAGGACCGATGGTCGTCTTTCCTTGCCCCGTCCATCGCATTTCCTGCAGGGCGGTGATGTCGGCCTTTGCGCCTACGGGGACATCAACCAGTCGGGCAGCGGCACCGTCCCTTGAAAGGGTCCGGACATTCCCGGTACATGCCCTAATATCCAAATCATTATGCATTATTCGTTTTGCCGGGTCGTCAACATTAAAGGGGGTTCTCATCCGAGGCTTTGATTTTGTTTTCATTGGAATTAAGTTTTTTACGTGGCGGGTCCCAAACCCAGCGCACAACCCGTTTCGGGGTTTTTGGAAAATATTTACACATTTATTTAGCGAGCCGCTTGCTTCAAGACAGACGCCCGCTTGCAGCCGCACCTCATGGTAAACAGACGCTACGCAAAAACCTCGGTGAGCCCTTAAACCAAGTATGTCAGAGTGGCCCCACCGGGGCTCCCTCTCTTTCTGCCGCGAGCCTAGGTAGCTCCCGTTGCCCAGGGTGCACGAACGAGGACGCAAGAGTCGGGATTGAGCAAGGTCACTTAGCAACCACACTCCATTACATTCTACATGACTAATTATCATTATATGATCAGCATTATAACCAAACATATACATTTCTCATATACGTTCAAACATATTTTTGCTTAATATATGCTTTCTCTGTGAAGGTGTAGATTTACAGCATGGGTCGGCAGATTTGTAAATGCAGGTGTATAAGTGAGAACGCTTATACACGCGCTGTGATCGTCCGAACTACATTTTTAACAATCGCTGACCAAACAAGCGACACCCCCACGCGATGTGGTTTCACCCCTTGCTCAGCGACGACTAAATCATTTGGTAAACAAAGAGCGCAACGTGTCTGTGTGATGAGTCCAACTTGTTTGACTGATCTTAAGATCTATGGGGCGCCGATGCTTGATTTACAGTCTTCAAATGATGCAGTCACAAAAAAACAAAAAGTTGACGGATCTGTGAACTCAATACATTAATTTTCATCTATTTCAAATCCGTGATCGGGATTAGCTTAACAGGTCGCAGTTCTTCAAAAAAAACAAAACCATCAAAAAATAATATTGGAATTTTTTGCAAGGTTTGGGCCGAACCTCGGGCCCGGTGTTGAATTCTGTTACCGAATTCGGAATCAGTAGCCAATTTCCCTTAGGAAAATGTGTTTAGCTTTATTCCCTGTTGATTTTTTCATGTTTGCATATTTTCAAACCAAAATCGGGAAATCCAAAAAACATGCCAATGTTTGAGGCTAGAATACTAGAAACGGGCTAGTCTGAGAAAATTGCATTCTAGGTAGCTTTTTTAGGGAATTCAATTTCCTACAAAAATATGTGCAGGTAAATGGTGTTTTACAACATTGGTTTGTAATTTTTATACCAAATATGAGGTTAAGTCTGTGAAAAAATTACAGTAATTTATCATAAAAACACAAGTTAATTGTAATTTGTGTAGCATACTCAGAGGGGCTTGTGGCATTTTAGTTTTTTGTAGCATACACCCAGGAGTCAAAGTATAAGCGGATTTGTCCCTCCGTATCAGTTCGGGTATAAATGGGTCCAATTGGTCTCTAAATAAGACATGCCCAGCAAATGTGACTCGTCTCAGAAGCATTCTGGGTATACACATTTTTTGAAGGGTAGTTATTGAGTTCCCTGCAGGTATATGGGGGTACAATAATACGATACGATACGATAAGGCCATTATGCCTTATTAACAATTAAAAAAAAATAATGACGGCGATATACCCCAACAGGTTATCATAACGAGATTTTTGCCGTGCTTCTCTTTCCAACTTGTGGTGTGTTGCTTCTGAGTTTTTCCTACAAGTTGGCGGGACGTACAGTTTTTTGCCGACTCCGAACGGCACTTGCAAACCAAATGAGTTTTTGCCGAGAATCTTCTCATGGCAGAAATACACCCGAAGAGTTTGCCAAACTACTGCCGCGTAGCGACCTCGTTTAGAAAAATTATTTTTCGAAATAATTTTTGATGTTACTTTTGCCGGGCATTGATCCGCCACGACTTGGTGTAGAAGGCCGAACACTTAACCGCCACACGACGACGGCCGACAATTGGTTAGAGAAATAAAACCATATGGCTCTATTTCCAATCCCAATACAAAAAAAAAAAACCATAGACAAATTTTTTCAAACGGGTAATAGAGTCATAATTTCAAATTTGAGCCCCTTAGCTAAAAAAAATGGCAGGCAACACTGCCTTAATTTTTTTTATAATGTTATGAATCTAATTATTCAATAGGATGATTTTCCAAATTATTTGAAACCATACAAAAATTGAAAATATTGAAATTTGTATAAAAATCGCCGCAGCCTAAAATCGAGTGATTTTAAATTCCAAATTAACAGCCGCATTTGCAATTTTGTTTACCTAACACTTGTTATAGTTCAATAGACATGAATGGAATGAAACTAAAATGGCAGTTTTAGTGTGTAATAGAGGTGGGCGCGTGCATGATTTTTGCAACACGACCACGACACGTTCACGAAACCGATTTTCCGAAAAACGCACTAACAGCCACGGGAAAAATTACTAAAACACGACACGCACTAAACACGAACGAAAAAAATAAAACAGCATTTATTGTTTGTTGTGTTGGAGCTGCTTCTGCCGATAAATTAAATAAAACCAAAATGTTTTTCTTCTCTTCTACGCGTTTCAACGCTTTCGCGTCTTCATCAGGAAATCTGTATATATTTCTTGGCTTTTTTTTTGTATATATTTGTAAATGCACTTTGTGCATGGTATGTACTTACACATCTAAAGCTTATAAGGTATGTATCGACGACTGGGTGGCATGTCGCCCTTTATCAAAATTTTTTTAAATAACACTTTCTTTAATACTTTTTTCAGCAACGCTCTATGTATTTGATACAAAAACAACCTATCAGGGCGTTTTTGAAAAATATTTTCAAACAGAGTGATCTTCCACTCAGCCGTCGATATATTTTTACACATATTTTTTTAAGTATTTATGTACATACATACATGAATAAAAAACACTAGGCAAAACTATTATAATGGTAAAATAAAAAAATCTGTATCTTTGTATTTAATCAAGTGTTATAAGGTACTTATAAAAAAATATAATTTACAAAAGATAAAAGTCGCTAGTTTAGTGCAAAAAGTAAAAAAGTTGATCGTGGTTTTTCGTGTGTGTTTTTTTTTTTTTTGGTTTTCGGGCTCAACACGATCACGCATGAGCACGACACGAAATCGCATTTTCAAACACGAGCACATGGACACACGCAGGGGCGCAGCCAGAAGAAAATGTTTGGGGTGGTTTTAATTTTTTTCTTTTTAATATTTTCCTAGCACAACTATTTACAAAGTTATTTTATAGCGCCAGACAGGAGTATCGTAAAAAAGCATTTAAAAAAGATAATAGATACACATATACATACATTAGACTGGGCCAAAAATTCAAAATTTCGTTTTTTTTAAATTATATTGATTTTCTTTTTAAGAAAGGTAAAAAAATTTACTGTAATTTTTTCAGATTTTTAAATTAAAGTCTAGAGGTCTATCATCGCTAGTTTAGATTTTACAGACTTTACCTCATATTTGGTATAAAAAGGACAAACCATTGTTGTAAAACACCATTTACCTGAACATATTTTTGAAGGAAATCGAATTCCCTACAAAATTTACATTGACCAAAATTTTCTCAGACTAGCCTTTTTTTAGTATTCTACCTCCAAAAATTAGCATGTTTTTTTTCGATTTCCCATTTTTTCTTTCAAAAATTGTCAAAAATGCAAATATCCATATGCACCAAAGATAGATACAGATTCTTAAAGGAAATTGAGTGGGCTACAAAAAAGGTTAAACAGGTTAAAGTTACTTTTCCAAAACTTATTCAGTATTAAATTCAAAAAAAAAAATCATATTTCCGTCTTTTTTTGGTGTTTTTGATCCATATTTTTTACTAAATTTTGTTTATTGATATTCCACATGATTAATTATCATTATATGATCAATATTATAACAAAAAAATATACATTTCTCATATACGTTCAAACATATTTTTGCTTAATATAGGCTTTCTCTGCGGGGGGTGTAGTTCTACAGTCTTCAAATGGCGCAGCCACAAAAAAAAACAAAAAGTTAATGGATCTGTGACCTCAATACATACATTAATTTTCATTCATTTCATTTAATTTTTCTTAAAAAGAAAATCAATATAAGTTTTGAAAAAAAAAGAAATTTGGAATTTTAGGCCCAGCCTATTATACAGATAACATACGACAATAATTTATCCGGGCGACGATACTTACATAGATACCTGCCAATAAATGTTACTTTATATTGATATAACAGCCTTCTTTTTTATTTGTCATTGAATCTATTACACTGCGCAACACGAAAAAAAAATACATGGGACGTGATAGCATTTTTGTGGTAGATCTCAATGAGATAAGAAGAACTGCGTACAAGAGCACCCTCAAAATCTTCAGTTAAGGGTCAAAAGCGGTTTTTCGTACCTTTGCACACTTATGACGCTGTATCTTAGGCGTATGATGGTAACAGCCATGGATCGCGTCAATGTGGATGTAACGTGTGACACCCTTCTTATACAATTGAGGTTTTTTTATTTTCATGCAATCAAAATTTTTGGAAACATGACATGAAAACTAGTTTTCACATATACAGTTTTATATCTCAGGGGTGGTTTAAACCCCTAAAACCGCCCCCTGGCTGCGCCCCTGGACACACGCGTGGTGTTTCGTGTCACGGTCAAAAACACGCACGACGCTCACCTCTAGTGTGTAATGTTCTTTAAATATAAATTTTGGAAAAGGCAATAAGAGTGAGTGGGAGGTGATGGTAGTGAAAGCTTTGAGGTTGAATGGAGTATAGAAAGTTTCAAATCAACGTTGTTATTGTAATCTTTGTTTTCATTATTGCCTCTCTTGCTGCGGATGGCGAAGTTGCGAAATGCCACAACGATACCAGGTGCTGTGTCAAAGCCCATGCATACATACATACATACATATGTATGTATATATTTAGGTCTACCAATCTATGCGATTGAGTTGAAGTATGAGAGAGCTTCTTACTACACCCAAAAAAATTCCAAATACCCAAATAACAAAAATTTTGTATAAAAAAAAATAAATAAAAATAAGTAAGGAAAGCTGTTTTCGGCTGTGCCGAAGGCTATATACCTTTCATGAATAAGCGTCACGATTTTCACTGTTCGATCCCCAGTACAGCCTGTTTCAATTTAACTATATTTACTATACACATTACACATCTTTGTTATAATTTAAAAAAACTTACAAAATAATAGGATCCGAGTTATCGGAACAATCGATTGTATGGAGGCTATATATTATACGTGTTCAATTGTACTGACTTACACTATACACATTACATATGTAGAAAGTACTAAAGGTGCAATATTTTACGTTCCTAACTTTTTAAATGCGGAAGTATTGGCCAAAAAATCTTATATCGGAACAACCGGTTGTATGGGGCTATATGTTATATTTACCCGATCTTCTTGATTTTCCTCTACACACTACATAAATTGAAAGTACTCAAGTTGCAAAATTTTATGTTCCTAACTTTTTAATTGCAGAAGTTTTGGCCAAAAAATCTTATATCTGAACAATCGGTTGTATGGGGGCTATATGTTACATTTGCCCGATCTTGTTGATTTTCACTAGATACACTACATAAATAGAAAGTACTCGAGTTGCAAAATTTTACGTTCCTAACTTTTTAATTGCAGAAGTTTTGGTCAAAAAACCTTATATCAGAACAATCGGTTGTATGTGGGCTATATGTTACATTTGCCCGATCTTTTTGATTTTCACTATATACACTACATAATTAAAAAGTACTCGACATGCAAAATTTTACGTTCCTAACTTTTTAATTGTAGAAGTTTTGGCCAAAAAACCTTATATCTGAACAATCGGTTGTATGGGGGCTATATGTTACATTTACCCGATCTTGTTGATTTTCACTATATACACTACATAAATAGAAAGTACTCGAGTTGCAAAATTTTACGTTCCTAACTTTTTAATTGCAGAAGTTTTGGTCAAAAAACCTTATATCTGAACAATCGGTTGTATGGGGGCTATATGTTACATTTGCCCGATCTTGTTGATTTTCACTATATACACTACATAAATAGAAAGTACTCGAGTTGCAAAATTTACGTTCCTAACTTTTTAATTGCAGAAGTTTTGGCCAAAAATTCTTATATCTGAACAATCGGTTGTATGGGGGCTATATGTTACATTTGCCCGATCTCGTTGATTTTCACTATATACACTACATAAATAGAAAGTACGCGAGTTGCAAAATTTGACGTTCCTAACTTTTTAATTGCGGAAGTTTTGGCCAAAAACCCTTATATCTGAACAATCGGTTGTATGGGGGCTATATGTTATACTGGTCCAATCTTGTCAGTTCCGACAAATGATTCCTATATTACATAATGGTGGCCACATACAAAATTTCAGCCAGATATCTCAAAAATTGAGGGACTAGTTTGCGTTCAAACAGACAGACGGACAGACGGACATGGCTAAATCAACTCAGCTTGTCATCCTGATCATTTCGGTATACTTATTGATGGGTCCATCTCTTCTTCTTCTCATACTTACAAACATCGGACCAAAGTTATAATACTATTTCATGTTCATGGAAGGTATAATTAAAAGGGTATTATTAAACTAGTAAGGCAACAAAATGCATTTTTTGAAAACAAATTTTTAAATAAAAAAAAAATTATGAAAAAATGTAGAGAACAATTAGAAAAAAAATTACAAAAAATCAGGTAATTTTATTAATGGCTTAAGATTAGTATCTTATAGTAAAATTCAACTAGCTACAAAACTGTGTACTCGAGAAAAGTCTAAAAACTCCATGCCAGAAGTTTCAAGTTTTGGCGAATTTTCCTAAACTTTGCACATTTATTTCTGTTGCAGATTTGGCTATTTGTGAAATTAAAATTATTAAAAACAAGTAAATAAATAAATATTTTAAGAATAAAACTACTTTCATGCGTAGCAGTCAACAGTCGTTGATTAAGTGATTCGCAAACGTACTTTAATTTTCCACAATGTATAGAGAGCGCTTGACTTGTACGTGTGGGCAAATCTATGAGAGAGTAATAAAGCCCGCGGGCTAGGTAATGATCGTCACTGATTTACATGTAAAAACTATAAAGTCGATTACATCCGGATAGGTGTCTGGTTCAATTTGGCTCATTTTTTGTCTGGTGGTAATAATAGTTTCGTGAAACAAGTGGACTAACATCCGCTGTCGAAGTCTGCTAATGATCAGAAGTGCCCCGGAGGAATTGAGCGTGATGCGGAACTCTATAGGCGCCAGACTTTTATATTATTACTCAAAAGGTAAAACTCTTTTGTCGGCAAGGAGCGTTTCTGCTTTTGCTTCTACCATTTTTTTGCTGGGTAGGCACATGTGCCATAAATTGTGTTTAACAGAGGGTGCGGAAGGCGTGTGGCTGTTGGGACCATTGTTGTTAAAAAAGTTTCTTGCTAAAACTTTTTCACAGTTAAGTATTTTTGTTATTCCTATTTTTTTTAGTTAGCGACATTTGAAATTTCCAAAAAGCTTTCAAATTTATATTTGCCTAATGGCAATTGCAGTCGTGGTAATGGGTTAAACGAAATCGCTCTAGCACTTTTATCCGTACATACACTCAAATGTAGATTCATATGTCCGGAATGTGACCATTTGTGACTAATATTCTATGGTGGGCGCATATGTTGTTCTGCAAAAGTTATTCAAAATTTATTGTAGCAATGAGCATTGGCATTGACCAACTCAACCAATTCCGTTTTTGGCAGTACTTACATACATGCCAACATCCATTAGAATATTTTTTTAGTCGGATGCAGCTGTTCGATTTGGTAAAATCTTCGATATCGTTAACTCTCTAGTGAATAGTTAGTTGTTTGTGGAAATTGATTCAGAAGGCCGCAGGGTGACAGTAGATGATTTTCGTAGCCATAAGAGTGGTAGGTACATGTAGGCATGTGATGAATTACCCACCTTGTTCTGCTAGCAAAATGCCCCTGGAAGATTTTGGCAAACTAACTGAGCCCTTGGCCAACTATGAATCGGACTTGTTTCGTGCCCGCAATGGGACTAAATGTGAGACCTTTACATTTAGTTCAGTGCTACCACTAAGGTGGCAGTTTCATTATTTTAAAGTCTCAAACTTTTGACGTGTTACTTTTTTAAGTCTAACCTGGATGGAATGCCACACTATTAGCTCCAATCTAGAAAACTACTTGAATACTTAATTTACAATAAAAAATACGTGGGAAAGTCTTTGAAATCTATCCATTGTTTCCTTTCGTCACTAACCAAATTCCTTTTATTAAAACATATGGTTAGTTCTCGCCTTACCACATACATAAATACATACCTACGCAAAACCTCTTCCATTACTAACAATTTACAATTTTATTGGTCGGTTGATTTTTTGGTTAGGGCAATGAATGATAATGTTTTTCCGGTTCACGTGTTTTCTTAGAATTTGCATGACACAACTCACAATCAACAACAGCGGACACCTGTTTGCTTTCCCATCAAATGCGGGTGGGTGTTTTTGAAAAGAGGAGGCGACGAAGGCAACTTAGAATAGGATTTGTACAAAAATAATCTTCCATTCGCTTGCTTGATACCTACATACATATTAAAGTCCTGCAAAAATGGCTCAACTTTTTCTCCAACCTTTGAACAACTGTATAGTTCTGTGTGTTGTTGTTGTTAACAATGCATTGCCCTGCCTAGAGTGTATGATCATTCCGAAGATCTTCATCAAGCTCTTCTAAGGGGAGTTCAAGGAAACGTGCATTTTCAACAGGGTTGGTCCAGAGGGACAGAGAGGTTAGAAGATTAGGTTCAGTTGGACAATTGAAGAGATGTAGAGTATCATGGGGGGTCTTACCACATGCCGGGCATGTGTTTGAAATTGTATCATTCAGTCTGGATAAGTAGGAGTTTAACCTCACACTGTATCCAGACCTAGCTGTGCCATGGTGACTCTTGTCTCCCTTGGTAAGGTGCGTTCTTCTTCAGCAATATCCGGTGGAGGACTGTTTAGAACGGGATTCACAGGTAGAGATCTGACAAAAGTGTCTACCGACTCAGTGTGGATGTCGGTTAGAGCCCACTTATGATTCCGCAGATCAAACGGCAAGGTAATATGATGCCGGATCTCGTCATAATACTTACGGAGATGTTTCCTTATGTCTCTCGGGGCGGATCTTTGTCCAAAAGATGACGGTTTGGATGTGCTGGCTTGTGGCAGTTCAGAAGGAATTGCTTGCTCAGCATTTCCGCGTGCTCTTTTACATTGAGCAGTTTTGCCTCCTGATGGAGGTGAGACTCGGGAGACATGAGGAGACATCCCGTAGCAGTTCTGATAGCAGTATTTTGGCAGACTTGTAACTTCGCCCAGTTGGTGTTATGCACATTAGGCGACCATATGGGTGCGGCATAGTCAAAGACTGGTCGGCCAATGGCCTTATATGTAGTCAGCAACGTTTCTTTGTCTTTTCCCCAAGTACTGCCGGTAAGTGACTTGAGGATCTTGTTGCGACCACGTACCTTTGAGACCATTGCAGACACATGACCAGCAGATGAGAAAGTATTATCCAGTGTCACCCCTAATAACTTTGGGTGGCTGACAGTTGGCAGCTTAGTGCCATCAACGAAAATGTCTAATTCATTTCTCACCTGGTGCGTCCATGTCGTGAAAAACGTCGCCGTGGATTTAGTGTCGTGAAAAACATGGAAAAGTCGCAAAGGTAAGTGTTGATTTTCGCACAGAGTTCATCAGTATAGGGGCCCTTCCCCGCCCCCATTATTGTGCAGTCGTTGGCATATGAAACGACGGTGACGCCCTCTGGTGGTGGGGGCATCTTCGATAGATAGAAGTTAAACAGTGTCGGGGATAGGACACCGCCCTGTGGCACCCCCTGTCTAATACGTCTAGGTTTTGGATTTGCGTTTCTAAAAATGACCGACGCCTGCCGTCCATTCAAATAATTAGCGGTCCATCTCTTTAACCCATCAGGTATCTGTGTTTCAAAAAGATCTTGTATAAGAGTGGCATGATTGACTGTGTCAAAAGCTTTTGACAGGTCAAGTGCCACTAACACCGTCCTGTGATTTGGTTGGTTTTGATTTAGTATAGTTCTCAAGTCGATATCCAACACAATTCTCCAAGTTTTCTCCAACCTTAGATAACTTTGTAGTTCTCAAGTTGATATCCAACATCATTCTCCAAGTATTATCCTACCTTAGAGATATTTTGATAACTTTGTAGTTCTCAAGTTAATATCCACCATATTTTCCAATCTCCAGCTTCTAATATTCAAATTAAATTTGAAGAGCTTAGACTAAAGTTTAAATAAATACAAATTTTTGTCATCTAATTCATGGCGTTTTAACTTAGAAAAGTCATGGTTAATTTTTTTCGGTATTTATTTTCAGAGTCGCATTCATACCATAGTACAAATAAGAAGGTAATGCCACTGTCAAAAATTCGCTGTTGTTGCTCACCACCTGACATTTAAAGAGATCATGACATTTCATGCTACCAATTATTCGTGTCGAAAATCCTTCATTTTCTGTCATATACAAATTAATATTGACAAATAAAAAGATTTTTCAAAACAGTTTTTTTCTGTGGTGAAAAAATAAAAAATTTAAAAAAGCAAATTAAATAAAACAAATAGAAAGCAATAAAAATGCCACAGACCGCCTACAACACCAGAAGCAGCAACATCAGCCGTGCAACCCCAAACACGAAGCGCTGTGGAACCGTTGTAGCAACAACAACGGACAAGCAACGACCTTGCAACACCAGCGGGGACAACAACAACTGCGAAAAGACGCAGTCTTAACGACGCACTGCACCAACAACCAACAATAGTGGTAACCACAGCAACAGCGCTTGCTGCAACAACAGCGCTTGCAACTGCAATAGCGCCAACAAAAACAGAGCTGCAGCATAAACGCGCTGGAACAACTGCGCGAGCCAAAAACGTGCTACAACAACTGCGAGTGCGCAGCAACCACAAAATCAGCCCGCTGCAACAATACCAACTAACTAGAGCAACTAAAAGTTCTAGCAGCAAGAGCGCAATAAGCACAACAACCAGCCTTGAAAACAGCAGGGAATGTTATAGGCCCACTGCAATAACCAGCAACAACAACAACAACAGCGGGACCGCCACGTATATTGTACAGGCCTGCTGCCACAATACCAACCAACATCAAAATCGATATCCCAGCAAACAAAATCTAGCGATAGAGAACTTTTTGTCGACAAAGCTATAGTTCTCGACAGTTTCTCTAATCGCTCTCTAGCCCTCTACCCTAGAGAAGGTCATTGGAATTCGAATCGTTCTCTAACCTAAATGTTTGCTGGCATAAAGCGCGCTACAGCAAAAACAACCACCAATAGTTTTTTTTACAAAACCACCACCACAAAATCACTAAATAAAAGGCCATTAAATAAATTTAAATAAAATTTAAATTTATATGAGTTAATAAAAAAAATGTTACAAAATAGCTGAAAATGCTGTATGTATTTTGTTTCCATTCTTTCACCTTCCCTGCGAAAATCGAGATTATTCTATTTTCTATCCTAAGAGTACTCCAATTAGAGCATCAGAGTACTCCAAATGTAATGTACTCCAACCCTCGCATTGTTTCTGCTACTCCATGGAGTACTCACAGTCAGAGTACTTTGCAATAGTGTCGTGGTTTTCGTCACAATGATCGGCTTTCAAAAATATGAAGGTGGTCCGATGAGGTATACAAAGGATTACTATTGGAGTACTCCAATATCAAAAAATTGGAGCACATAATCCAACGATTTTCGCAGGGTTTAAAGCTGATTTACACTGGTCGATTTGCTATTCGATTTTTTTCGTTCCACCGTGATAATAGCACTTCGACCAAAATCAACGAGAAAATCAACCAGCAAATCGAATTGCTATTTAAACGGTGAAACGACAAAAACCGAATAGCAAATCAACCCATGTAAATCAGCCTTGGGCTTGATTTTTATTTTAAAACCAATTTAAAAATGAAGATACAAAGCTAAGAACTATGCTTCAATAACCAATCCTCTCTACTTGAGCTTTCCGAATCGTTTCGGCTTGGAAAAAATTCTATGAGTACCTTCAAACAAATAAACTTAAAAAGTCAGTACACAAACAAATTTTATTTGAAAATGCCCAATTTATTTTTTCAAAATACCCTTTTTTAAATATATGTGATTGGGCAACGCTATGCTATCTGTTGACATCAAAGGAAATGAACGAACTGCAATAAAAAAAAATCCAAAACAAATCGACTCTTGCTTGCTAACCGACGAACGACTGCAGTGCGAATCAAGTCGTATTTCTATTTAGTGGCGGGCAAGCTGTGTTCGTGCGGCGAACGAATCAGACAACCATTGCCAATTAATAGAATCACACTGTGTGGCACGCAAAACGAATCATCTTGTGCAGGGCTTTAATACATATTCTTTGGCTTTGTTTTGCTGTTGTTGTTGCTGTACGATTGTTATTTTTGGCGAAAATTAAATCGTGATGCTATGCATAATGCACAGCAGGGTTGCCACTTTGAACAGTTTTTTCATACCAAAAGCCCTTTGAAAACCTACCAAAATTGCCTTCTCCTGCCAATATTTTTTCACAGTATCAAAATTTGTTCATTAATTTTTTTTTCCTCCGTCCAGATCTTATATACATAGTAAATCATGTTAAAAAAATATTCCAATTACATACTACTATTGTGACACTCTCTATGATCCAGGGATCATTCAGTTTTAAAAAGTTGCTTTTTGGCTTCAAAGTAGGTCCATAATCATATCGGCGGATGACATTGCATTAAAATCTTTGCTCTTTATTCAACGCATCTTTCAAAATTAACACAAAAAATACTAATTTCAAAGGTCCAAAGAACTGGACGGAGCACTGCAGTATCTGAATATATCGCTCTGAATATATCCCTCGTCCCTGATCCAGCATTCAGATTTTGGAAAACCAAACTTCCTAAAATCCATCATATAGGTATGATAAGAAGTTTTAAATCAAGTGATTATACATTTTTTCTATGCAAATCCCTTCTTCCAAGTGTTACGGCAGCCTACACCCTAACTACGCCCCTGTGCGCATGCGCAAGTGTGTGCCCAGCATTACCCCTGCAGATAATCAAACCAATTATCTGCTGACATCTTTTATGCAAAGTGTCTATGTGTGTGGGTATAAAATACTGTTGCACACAACATGTACGCCGCCCGCTAGGATATCGGAGTGACTTAGGCGAAAGTAGCAACAAAAATTATTGCTGGACCGCAAGCTCGGTAGCGAAACGGTAACCGCAACAGGGGGTCAGAAGGGTATAAATGGGGGTCCCGCTGATCGACAGCATTCAAAAATCAAAAGTCGCGGTCTTATCGAGTGCAAGAAGTGTATAAAGTTTATCTTCAAAGTGCGTTTGGTTCACCTTAAAGTGTGGGTGCGCGAGTGTCAAAGTATTTTTCTAAAGTGCGGTTTCACGCTAAAAGTATACGCGAGCGAAGAAAATAAGAGGAACCTGAAACCAAGGAATCCTCCCTAGGAGCATTGCCAGTAGGAAGAAGTGCCGCCACCAAAGGGCGAGTAAAATCCCCTCAAGACAACAACGGATATATCGAGACACACAAATTATTGGGCGTTAATACACAGGGCTGCAGGTGGAACCTTCGCAAATACACCTACACAGTCACACAACACAATCAACATCAACACCAGGTCCAATCAGATCCGACACCAAAGTCTACAGGTGGCAGCAACTTCATCAACACGTTCGCCCAGCAAAAGAACACAGGACTGCAAGTGGCACCCAACACAGTCAACAGCACAACGACACGAATCCACCACTTGCCACAGCCACCACACCACTCTCACCGGCGGTTGCGGTTGCGGTTGAAGACATCGGTGGTTTGATCCACGACCAGCAACAACACAACATACCAAACCGGCCGCTGTGGTGAGTTCAAGAAAGTCCGAGCACTGTGGTGGTGACAAGATCGCTATCTGTGAGAGCGGGCATCTAACCATCTTGAATTCGCCGCACAAGAGTCTGAGCACACAACTACCACTAAATCACCTTTCAACACGAGACGGCGGCGACCGATGAAAGTTCGCGTATTACTTTTATAATTTTTTTATTTTCAGTTTTTGATTTCTGTATATGATAACTTTAATACTTTTTATACAATATTAGCCAGTTTACTTTTTGCCAATTTTTGTTTCCGATTTATTGTATTAAGGTCTCTTAATGTCGAGCTCTTAGGCTTTTGCGTAAACCTTTTTCTTTTTGTTTTTGCACATACATATGTAAAATTATTTTAAACCAAATTTCTTTGCCAATTTTTCTTGCTCGCGTTATAATTTTGTTTCTTTGTACCATCGTCTTCTAAGTGACTTCGGTAATTTTTCGACCTTTTTGGGGTATACCCAGCGGCACTTGAACTACGGTGGCATCACGTGGCCGAACCACGGTACATATTGGGGGAAATTCAATACACCCTCTCGGTTTTCTTAAAAATTTTTTTTTTCTCATTTTGTTGAGTTTTTCTTTCACGGGGTAACCTTAAGTTACCCTAATCAACACTTTTATTTGGGCTTTACCCTCACTTTTTTTTGAAGAATTAATTAATTTTTTTTGATTACCTTTTTTTGTCTTTATGAAATAATCCCATTAGTGCGTAGAGGTACGATCATAGACCGGAACTAAAAGTTCCTCATGGTGAGGACAAGTTGCCAAGCGACATAGGGCATACATATATGTGGATGTTGGAAAACTCGTTTTTTTTGTCTCTCTACTTTCAGATCTCCGCCTCTTCAGCCGTGGTACCATAGTCTGCAGATGAGCGTGGTTTGTAAGAACAAAAAAAAAGGTAACAGTTCACGTAATTTTGGTGATCGCTATTCTCTCATCGTTAAACATACTTACGTATATAATTATGACTTTTCATTGAGCTTTTGTATCACTTCTGGGTAAAGGATGTTTGATTGGGAGTTATTTCTTTTTTTCTTCGTTTTTCTTTAACCCCTTTCTCTTTTTTTATCATTATTTCGCTTAGTTTTTTTCGATTTAGTTCAATTTGTTATTATCTTTCTTAAAGTTCATTTTCTTTTTTAATTTTTGGCTTAAACCTTTTTTGTTTGAATTTCATCATATATTTTTTGGTTTATAGTATATACCTTAATTTTGCTTACTCTTAATAAAATTGGTTCAGGGTAGGATTACATTACATTACCTTAGGATTTTTGGAATTTTTTCATACTTTTAGTTTGTATCTTAATTTTAATAAAATTGGTTCAGGGTAGGATTACAAATTTAGGATTAAGTCGAATTGTCAGATGCAAGATAGTATATAAGCCTAGTGCTCTAAGTAAAGTTTGAATTGTTAGAAATAAAGTTGAAAGGAGTATGATATTTGTAAATTTATTTGGATGAGGAAAAACAACAAAAAAATGCCGGCACATTAAGTCCCCCTTGTGTTAGTGTGGGTGTTGCCCTTGCGGCACACTAGGAATGAGGTAAGGTGTTGTGACTATACGGACAGACGATGAGTTAGACACGACGTACTACAGACAGACGGACACTTGTCAGGAAAAGGGAACTGCACTCGGTGAATGGAGTCAAAGTGGAGTTCAACGGTTGTTCGTGCCACATGAACAAGAGGGGCGGGATGACTCCACCTGACAAGGATGGCCTTCTCCCGCTTTTTCTTCACTGGTCTTTCTCTCTGTATCCTTTCTTTTTCTACTTCCAAGCACACTTGTATTGAACCCCTTAGGCATGATATGCAACAAAATTTTGTTTTTGTGACTGTGGGTCGAGGAAGGTGGCAAGAACCGCGACACCACGCCGGCGAGCCTCAGCCGGGCTACAACCATGCCGACCAGCCACTCTTCTCGCCCCGAAACAGGCAGTTACATTACACAAGCTCACAAGAATGAGTTTAGCCCTTGAAGATTTAGACTTCGCAAGGAACAAAGGTAAAAACCTACCAAAATTCAAATCGTCCTACCATCCTACGAGCTGAAAAAACGCGTACCAATTTTGGTAGGAAAAGCCCACATATCACACGTTCACACTCTACACGCAAAAGGGCTTGTTCACTAGGCTGTCCGTTATTAACGAAGATTTTTGATTTTCTGCCAGTTCCTCAACTTTACATGTTTATCGTAGACACAAATATTCAACCATCGGTTCAGTATTTTTAGAGCCAATTCATTACAAAGAAAACACCTGCAATTTTTTATATACAGATAACGAACCTGTTTTTATTTAAATGGCCGTGCTCAAGGCGGACACTCACTTCGGCTTTACAAAACGAACACTTTTAAGTGCAAACTTAACACCATTTATTAGGGAACGTATTGTGGCAACGCGGTTTCAGCTGTGGGCAAACGAACATGTCGAATATGGCAACCTATAGTACTTCACGAATATTCTCTGCTCTTAAACTCGGGGGTATTTTGTGGTGAAAGTTCTAAAATCTTATAATACAGTATTTTATTTTATTTATTATATTTTTTATTTTCCTATTTAGGGTAGGTACTCACAGTCCCAAATTACCAGCCATTCTAATATTGCCAGCTGGCAATATTTTGACAATTTACCAGGTTTCAAATTTTTTGTTTTTGTTTTGCCTGCAAATGGAAGATACATACCACTTGTGGCAATATTGCCGGGCTTATTCCCATGGTTCAATTATAAGAAGGTTTGCTCTTCCCTTGACGTTTATTATTGACACTCCCAATATGAAAATGTGTAAGGCGTTTGCGAATAAAAAAGTAGGAATGTTTTTTTTTTTTCGTCAAGGAAATGGTAGTAGAAAAATTGAAAAAGGAGGATATAAATTGTAATGCAAATAAAAAATTGCAAAGTAAACTAACACATTCGACAGGGCCAAAAAAAAGTTGGTTTTTTTCAAAAATTATATTGATTTTATTTTTCAGAAAGGTGAAAAAATATTCCTGTAAAAATTACAGATCTTAACATTAAATTCTAGAGGTCTATCATCGCTAGTTTAGATTTCACAGACTTTACCTCATATTAAGAGTAAGAACTAGAAATCCCTTCGAAAGCTGCATAGCCTAAAATTTTCTCCGACTAGCCGTGTTCTAGTATTCTAGCCTCAAAATAAGTGTCGATTTTTTTTTCGCTCCACCGTGTTAATAGTAATTCGACCGAACGACAATTTGTATTTGATGGTTGAATACAATCGAACGTCAAATTGAATAGGATATCGACTCATGTAAAGCAGTCTTAACCTAAATTTTTACTGAAAGTTCTTTGAAAGGTTTTCTGGTCATAAATACTATCGGAAAAAGTGTGCCAAAGGGATAGTATTACCGTTTTACTAACCAAATTTAACCAGTTCCAATAAATTTACATCCAATTCTTTCATGCACACTTGGCTGATGATTAAGAATGAAAATAACATACTCTAATCACAGAAGAAAAATCTTTAAAGTCAGTTATTAATGATAAATTCATCAATTTTACAAAAGCCAACCTCTACTATTTTTCTAACTACTACTATTTTAAACTAATTTTCTAACTACTTTTTTTACATGATTTTGCTAAAAGGCTACCCAGAATGTGAATGACAATTTTTCAGGGAGCAAGATGGCCGCAACTGACAGAATCTGTCATCGAAAAGCTAACCTGGTATAATTGAACCATGGCTTATTCCTATGTCTAATTTTGTGGCAAAATTTAAAGTTGTCATTTTGCTTTCTTTTCAAACATAAATTCAGAAAAATGGAAAAAGAAAAAAGTACGTTTTGCTTACATTTTCTAATTTATTTCAATAATTTAAATGTTATTATAATTTCAACTGAAAAGTGCTCGTATTTGCAAATGCCAATGTAAGAAGCGAAGCAGAGGTGCTCACAGTTCCTAAGGGGTAATGTGGCAATTTTAAAACCTTCTAAATTTAAAAGGGAACTGTGAGTACTCTAATTATGATTATGTACATACATATATTATACAAGATGACCCTGCAGACGTTGTGTTGCCACAAATTTACTTCCCTGCATGCTTCTCTAATCCGACCCCTATATCTATCTCAACCCCTATCCCTATCCCCATCTCTACCCTGTAATAGATCGTCTGGACAAGCTTCGACTCGTGCGTACTGAGCTGGTCAAAAACATTCAAACAGCGTTCAAACAATCTGCTAAACGCTACAATCTTCGTAGCAGAGCTAGGACTTTCAAGGTAGGGGACGAAGTATATCCTTGAAATTTTGCATTAAGCTACAAGGCAAAGAAGTCTAATTCGAAGCTAGCTCCAATTTTTGTAAAGTCTTCGGTTCTTGCCACAAAGGGCAGCAACATGTTCAATTTGCAAGATAAAAAAATGGCTGGTATCATATGAAAGATATTAAGGAAGCCAAGGGTTAAGAAAAAGTTGTGCCAAGAGCTTGATATAAAAACCCTATTATGAGACAGCCATAGACAAACTTCGTTAAGTTCTACATACACATATTTTCTTTTTCTATCGAAATCACGCCACCCTTTATCGTAGCTATATAACCGGCGGATTTGGCTAGATCGCTCTCTTTTCCTGGATATCGTCTTCAAACGGATGCGCTTGTAAGTTTCCTCAAGTTTCGGGTTATATATATATATTCGTGCGAAAAAAAGTGAAGTTTTAAATTTTTTTGACAAGTATTGGGCAAATCAGTAGATTTTGCAACCAATTACGCGGTTTTTAAATATTAAAATTTAAGTTCGCGGTTTCGTTCCGGTTTCGGTTCCCAAATAAAAACACGAACAAAACAAAATTTTACTACTAAAATAATCAAGTACCTATGTAGCTTTGAAATAGGTCTGTATTTTCAAACTTTTCTCCTGCGGCCATGATGAAATTTCTCCAATATAATAATACATTTTATTAACGCTATGCATGGATGAAATTTCTGCAAAACGAATTCCTACAATTAACTCTACTGTTTTATAAGAAAAATATTAGAATGGAAGCTAAATTAAATGTTAAAATCGTCAAAAACATTAATATGAGTGGTGCTTTCTGAGACAAGCCTCAACATTTCTTTTTCGGATCTCGTAAACTTTTTTCGATCGCTTCATTCAACTATAGTCAAACTTCCCTTTTCAGAATTTTTACTGAGGTCAAAACGTGTCTTTGTAACCTTGCTCGACAGTCTTCCATGAAAGTTTTCAGGGTACCTGTTTGTAAAAGAAAATACCTATGTGCCCAGTAAAAGAAGTGGTACATTAAAAAAATTCAAAACCGTTTGGAACCGGTTCCGGCTTTTGAAACGGTTTCGGTTTCGTTCTTCTTCAGATCAAAATAACGGTTACGGTTTCGGTTTCGGTTTTGAAAATGAATCGGTTTTAATCGGTTACGGTTACGGTTTCGGTTTCGGTTTCAGTCCTTGAAGTATATTGAATGGAGAACTACAACGCCGAGATAAAAGCCGAGAATCCGCCAGGCTCAACGAAGTTGCAGCCCACCCAAGGATAATTGTGCCAATAAAATCACTAAAATTTGTTTTCTTAGCTAATTTGTACTAATTTTTATAAAAGAAAATTTATTGTTCGTAAAATTGAAGTTTGTTTCATGAGTTTATACATTTTCATGTATATCTACAAAAATATACATATATATAGACGAGCATATATATATTTTCCGGACAAGAGTGCAGTAAAGTAAAAAAGCGGCATATCGTAATACTTAAAGACAGTATCATATTTCCCCATCAAATACTAGTTTTGTCGAAAAAATAGGTGAAAGAGATAGTGGAAAGAAAAATGTATAAAAATTAAGTTAGTTTTTTGTTAAAGAGATTTTAAGAAAAAATATAAAAACCCTTTTTAATAATAACTTAAAAGTTAAAATATGCTTAGATAGCAAAATTAAATTAAAAGACATAGATAGTTGCATTTTTCAAATTATTAAAGGAAAAAATAATAAAATAAAATAATTTGGAATTGAAACATGAAGTGAGAAAATAAGTAAATTTTGAAATTTACCAATTTGTAAAGAGCACTATTAGCATGAGATAGAGGGAGATGAGTGATATTAGGAAAGTGAATAGTGCGGAAAGAAGAAGAGAGGATTCCAATATCGTATTGGAAATTCTTAAAACACAAAATAGAATTTTCGCCAAGAAAAATTAAACCATTGTCCAAAAGAAATTGGGTTAAATAAGTCTACCTATGTGCAACAAAAATTACCTTTTCAGCTAAGCAGAAATATCGTCGGAGGCCTTCAACGAGTTCCTGCAGCAAAAGTTCATGTAAGTAATTGATTTATTATTTTTATGTACCTAGTTTTTTGGGTTTTCTTATAATATTGTGATTCGTACTCTCGTTGTTGTTGTTGTAGCGAGGTGTAGCCCTGACTAATGGCGTTTTTTTTTCTAGAAAAAGTGTTGCCCTGTAGATTTTTTCCCAGCTCTCTCTAAGACTTATAGGTTCATTTCACAAAATAATACCTCATAAGTAGGCAGAAGGACACTACTATCTACAAATTAAGCCATTTTGATAGGCTATGAATTGCCGAGGACAAAAGTTACAGTTTAAGAGGGCAACATTTTGTCGAGAAAAGAAAACGCCATAAATGTCAGACAGGGTCACTCCCAGTGTATTGCTCTTGGCAGGGTCGATATACGAAAACGGCCCGGGTCGTTTCGGCACGATGGGTACAGCACAAGTACTGGTACCGTTCTCGTAGAACCGACAATACAAGAAACTAGCCATGTAGGCCATTCGTACTCTCGTTAATGATCATTAACTTCTCACTGTGTGATTGTGGAATCTAAGAGGGTTAATGAAACGCAATGGCATATGAATCACTATATTTTTAGGTCTTTTATTTACCATTGAACATTATCGAAAACAAAAATTCAAGAAGAATCATTTAATATTTTAAATTTTTCTTTTTGTTTCATTTACAACAACCGGAAACTAGTTGTTTTCTTTCATTTCCTAACCTGACTGATCTCGATAATCAAATGCTAGGCTTGTTGTTTGAACTTTGTTTCTATTCCAACTTGTTCCTATAAGTATACATAGTAGGCGTCTTATTTTAAAAAGTGTTCCAATTCCAAGTTGTTCCTTTAAGTGTTAGGACATATATAAATTAAGTACTTTATGCTATTCAATACGAAAATAGTATGAAATCGATTTTTGCATTAATACTTCTTATTAGTTGAGTAATTTATTATTTAAATAAAATGGATTGTTAATTGATTGCCTGATATGGTCCGAAATTTAGTTGTTGTAATTTTATTTTGGGACTCTTCTCTACCATCTGAATAGTCATGGAGTGCGGGTAAAGAGCGGTGAGGAAATCGGAAGTACAACCGCAAGATAGGAAAAAGTCTGAAGCTTTTGATAAAATATGAATTTTTTTTATTGGTCATTGAAAGTGCTGTAGAAATAAATCCCCTGAACCCTTACGTGTGAGTATAAATGTTTTTCTGGCTAGGCCTTGGGTTTGTCATAAGTGGTGATTTTGTTGGTGTCTGCTTCGACGACTCCACATTAGTGGCTGAAGCTACGGGACAGCGAGACGCACACGGGCAGACATCAACTTTTTCTACTCGTCACCATCTAAACTTGCTACAACTAACAGACAATACCCATAGTAGATAAGCTAAAAGGTTCCATAACAACCCCCATCCCTAACCCTACCGTCGGTTCTGAAAAAAAAAAAAAAAAAAAAACTAATGGCGGCGATATACCAACAGGTTATCATAACTTCTAACGAGATTTTTAGCCGAGCTTCTCTTTCCAACTTGTGGTGTGTTGCTTTTGAGTTTTTCCTACAAGTTGGCGGGACCTACAGTTTTTTGCCGACTCCGAACGGCACTTGCAAAGCAAATGAATTTTTTGCTGAGAAGCTTCTCATGGCAGAAATACACCCGGAGAGTTTGCCAAACTACTGCCGAGGGGCGACCCCGTTTTAGAAAAATTCTCTTTCTAAATAATTTTTGATGTTACTTTTGCCGGGCATCGAACCGCCACGACTTGGTGTAGAAGGCCGAACACTTAACCGCTACACCACGGCGGCCGCGGTTCTGAAAGGCTATATGAAAAAACTGTAATTAATGTCTAGCAGGGTTTTAATTAAAAAAAAAGTATCTTGTGTCCGGATTATGATCATCATCATTTATTGGCGCTTAACCGCCTAAACGATTTTGGCCGTTGCATATCAAAGCACGCCAGTCATTCCTTTATAGCGATAACTGACGCCAGTTGGAAGCCCCAAGTGAGTTCACATCCTCCACCTGTTGTTTCCATCTCAGTCGAGGCCTCCCTCTCCCTCTGCTGCCGAATTCAGGCGACGATAGGAAATTTTTCTGTACTGGAGCTTCTTTGTTCATTCGCATAACATGGCCCAACCAGCGGAGCTTTTGGGCTTTAATTCGCTGGACTATGGTCAGATCTGCGTAGAGCTCGTACAGCTCATCGTTAAATTTCCTTCGATACTCGCCGTTGGCATCACGGGAAGGACCATAAATCTTCCGGAGAACTTTTCTCTCAAATACTCCAAGGGCCATCTCATCTTCCCTTGACATTGTCGATGAATCTGAGCCATACATCAGGACAGGTATGATGAGAGACTTATAGAGCGTCATCTTTGTTCTTCGAGAGAGGACTTTACTTCTCAATTGCCTACTCAGTCCAAAGTAGCACTTGTTGGCAAGAGAGATTCTCCGTTGGATTTCTAGACTGATATTATTTTCGGTGTTAATACGGTTCCCAAATAGACAAAGTTCCTCACAGTTTCAAATTTGTAACCATCAACAGTGACATGGCTGCCAAGGCGCAGGTGCGCCGATTCTTTCTTTGATGACAGCAAAAACTTCGTCTTGTCCTCGTTGACCGCAAGACCCACTTTTTTCTCTTCCTTATCCAGTCCACAGAAGGCAGCGCTTAAGGCCAATGATATCAATATCATCGGTATACGCCACGCTCTTGTAAAAGATTGTACCATTGCGATTTAGCTCTGCTGCTCGAATTATCTTCTCCAGCATCAGGTTGAAGAAATCGCACGAAAGGGAGTCGCCCTGTCTGAAGCCTCGTTTGGTTTCAAATGGATCAGAGAGGTCGTTCCCGATTCTGACGGAGCTGTTGGTATTGCTCAACGTCACTTGGCAAAGCCGTATAAGCTTTGCAGGGAAGTCAAATTCAAACATGGCGGCATACAGGCAACTCATTTGTGCGCTGTCAAAAGCGGCTTTGAAATCGACAAAGAGATGGGGTGTATTGATTCTTTTATCATGGGTCTTCTCCAGGATTTAGCGTTTCGTGAAAATCTGGTCGATGGTAGACTTACCCGGTCTAGCGCCACACTGATAAGGTCCAATCAGTTTGTCTACGATGGGCTTCAGTCTTTCACACAATACGCTAGAAAGAACCTTATAAGCGATATTAAGAAGACTGATTCCGGGGTAGTTGGGGCGGTTAGCGGGATCGCCTTTCTTGTGGATTGGGCAGAGCACACTTAAATTCCAATCTGGAGGCACGCACTCGTCTGACCATATTCTGCATAAGAGCTGATGCATGATTTTTACTAGCTCGTCGCCTCCGTGTTTGAACAGCTCGGCGGGTAGTCCGTCTTTTCCAGGCGCTTTGTTGTTTTTGAGCCGGGATATAGCTATCCTCACTTCCTCATTGTCAGGTGGTGGGACGACCTTTCCATCGTCAGGGATTGGGGTATCGGGTTCAACGTCTCCCTCGCAATTTAGCAGTGAGGAGAAATGCTCCCTCCATAATTTAAGTACATTCTGTACGTCAGTTACCAGGTCGACATTATTGTCCTTACAGGAACTTGCCCCGGTCTTTAAACCTTCCGTCCTCCGCCGGATCTTTTCATAGAATTTTCGGGCATCGTTCCGTCCTCCGCCGGATCTTTTCATAAAATTTTCGGGCATCGTTCCTGTCAGCCAGCATGTCAAGCTCCTCACACTCACGCCTTTCGGCCTCACGTTTCTTTTTTCTGAAAAGGTGTCTCTCTTCCTTCTTCGCCTCACGATAGCGTTGCCATACACTGCGGGTTGCGCCCGTTCGCAACTTCTCCCTGTATGCAGCGTCCTTTTTGTCCGAGGCTGTGCTGCATTCCTCATCGTACCAGTTGTTCTTGCGTGCTCGCTGAAACCCTATAGTGGCCTCAGCGGCGGTACGTAATGAGCGGATTATGACATTTTAATGAAAATAATGTATGTATGTATGTTTATTCATTCACATATTAATTCATAATTCAAATGTACACTAAAACAAATACATAATCTTAAAATAACAAATTCATTAAGAAAATAGTTAATGATAGTTAAATGCAATGTTATAATTGTTGCTTGAAGGTGGGGGTATAACTACGACGTGCCTTACGAAAACTAACACTTTTTCAATTTTTTACGAAAAGTAACACTTTTCAACTTCTGTACGAAAAGTAACAACTTTATTTTGTGTCTGACGAAAAATAACACTTTTAATTTGTGTCTGACGAAAACTAACACTTTTGCTTTGTGTCTGATGAAAACTAACACTTTTAATTAGTGTCTGACGAAAACTAACACTTTTGCTTTGTTTCTGACGAAAACTAACATTTTCTATTTATGTTTGACGAAAACTAGCACTTTGTTTTTCGTTTCCTGCTTATTTACAGGGTCTAGATTCGTTAAAGAGGTGTTTTTTTAATATAAGGTGTTTTATTATATGTATATTTACTCGGTTATATCTTAACTTTACAAAAATAAATAAAGAGCATATGAATCTATATAGCTTTGATGTTAACGTTAAGCCTGGAAGTTTTTTTTCGACATAAAGACATAAAAATATATTATCAAGATATAAATTATTATCTTTGTTAACAAAAAATCGAGAACAACATTTTTATTACATACGTAAGTATATATAAAATTTCATTTACTGCCAAATGTTTTCCCCTTTAAAAACATAAGTACATAAATATGTTGCAGGTGAAGGATGCAGACTGAGGCAACAACTAACAGTACTGAGCAGCCCCTTCTTCGTCGACGTTGCGTTAAAAGGAACAACAAGAAATTACCCAACGTCCGCAAACGACGTATGCATACTGAGTTATGGATAGATTCCGCTGCAAAGAAAGCACAGGCACGATAGGAGTAGGGTGAAAGGGAAAAATAATTAATCCCCGAATGATAAAAACTGCTTGCGACGATGGCGCAAAGAAATGTAGGCGCAAGTGTCACTTAATACTAGACGAAAGTAACCGCGAATATTCTGGGGGCTCGGGGATAAAACAAAGCAATGGGAGTGCCTTAACAACTGGGTGACGTTACACCAAAAGCCGGCAGACGACAGTGATGAAAAGCCGGTATGCGACATCGAGGAAAAGCCCGTATGCGACATCGAGGACGAAAGGAAAAATTACACCTTTAAACTACCTAGAAAGGATGGTGTCGAAAATGCGACTGTTTGCAGAAGCACGTTTTTGCAAACATTAGGTAGGTTGAAAGCGGTTGGTAAATACCAGGGCTCGGAAAAATTTACTCTCGTTTACTCCTATTCACAAACGTGGTCGTTTTGGGGTCATTTTAGGAAAATAATGCATTTGTATGTTCATATTATATATATTATTTCCTGTTGTCGCCTAAAATAATTTTATTGTAATCACAATAATGTTCATATTCTCGCGTGCACGCACTTTTCAATGGGTTTTTGTTTTGCCTTTTTATATATTATGTAGAGATCGTTTCGAAAATAAAACATTTCCTGGTATCGCCACTGCTACATCCCATTTCTTCCTTTTATTATCCCTTAGTTGGTCTTATTGTTATATTTACTTTATTGTTGTGCAGTCCCTGCCATTAGAAGTGAGTTCCGCCTGGTAAAGCCGTTAAAGACAGTATTAGGATATAAAAACATTTGCTACCGAAAAAACCCCCTGTAAAAAAATAACAAACTCAGTTTCAGTGCTAGTTTTCGTCAGAAACAAAATAAAAGTGTTAGTCTTCGTCAGACACAAAGCAAAAGTGTTAGATTTCGTCAGACACAAAATAAAAGTGTTAGTTTTCGTCAGAAACAAAATAAAAGTGTTAGTCTTCGTCAGACACAAAGCAAAAGTGTTACTTTTCGTCAGACACAAAATAAAAGTGTTAGTTTTCGTCAGACACAAATTTTTTGGTGTTAGTTTTCGTATGGCACGTCGACTTGTATTGGGGAATCAATTCTAAATTTGAATTTTTTGTAGTGCTTAAATATTTTGAAAAAATTTTCATTGTAAAAATGTTATCGTAATTTCTATTTTATACTGAAGTTCCTGAGCTTTTGTTGACGTCTAATTAGAGCTTTGGTCCAAATGATGGCGGCGGACCGCTTTTAAGGAATTACACCACACTTTCTCGAACCAAAATTATAGTTTGTTCTTTTTCAAAAGGTGTAGATTTTGCACTTATTTTGTGGCCGCCGTGGTGTAGCGGTTAAGTGTTCGGCCTTCTACACCAAGTCGTGGCGGTTCGATGCCCGGCAAAAGTAACATCAAAAATTATTTAGAAAAAGGATTTTTCTAAAACGGGGTCGCCCCTCGGCAGTAGTTTGGCAAACTCTCCGGGTGTATTTCTGCCATGAGAAGCTTCTCAGCAAAAAATTCATTTGCTTTGCAAGTGCCGTTCGGAGTCGGCAAAAAACTGTAGGTCCCGCCAACTTGTAGGAAAAACTCAAAAAGCAACACACCACAAGTTGGAAAGAGAAGCTCGGCTAAAAATCTCGTTAGAGGTTATGATGATAACCTGTAGGTATATCGCCGCCATTAGTTTTTTTTTTTTTTTTTTTTTTTTTTTGTTTTTGTGCGTTTATAGTTACGGTGACCATAAATTTGATTTTTTTTTTTGAAAAAAACAGAACTCTTTTTACTTAAAGCTTGGTATTGCCCTCACGTGAAAATTTCCCTACTCGACTATAAATTTTTTGAGGTAACACTTTCAATGTTTGGAATAAAAAAGTGTTCCTGTTTTTCATGAGTTATCATCTTTTTGCAGTAAAAAATGTTGCCAACGTCTATGAAACATTGAAATTGTAATCTCAAATCATTTAAACCAAAGTGCATCAATTGAAAGTCACTGGTATGTCTTAAAGTACCTATATTTCTCCGTTTTGTGAATAGTATTTCTTGATGGTGAGACATTTTCCTTGTTAATCCAAAACCTACCATAACTCGTTTGTATGTGCTAAGAAAGTTCAACTATGATTTTGCGTCTATCTCGACTGGTATGTAAACTCTAACCCCCATATTCATAAAAAATAAAATTGGTTTATAAAGCTTTTTAAAATTACATTTTCATACAAATTTTGATTAATAAGAGCTTATTAAACCTTTTAATTTATTTATGAGTAAGGGGGTAAGCATCTAAGCTCATAGTAATCACATAAATATCATTATTTCAAAGGCTTATTCGGTATTGGGATTTATTCGACGTTGGTTCCACTGATTTTTCTGATCCATACACTTTTAAACTTCTTTTTACTTCTCTTGTGCGTTCCAACTTAGAATATGCAATAATTATCTGGAGACCCTACTATCATCATCATCATTTATTGGCGCTTAACCGCCTAGGCGATTTTGGCCGTTGCTATCAAAGCACGCCAGTCATTCCTTTTTAGCGATAACTGACGCCAATTGGAAACCCTAAGGGAGTTCAAGTCATCCCCCACCTGTTGTTTCCATCTGAGTCGAGGCCTCCCCCTTTCTCTGCTGTCGAATTCAGGTGACGATAGGAAAACTTTCTGTGCTGGAGCATCTTTGTCTATTCGCATAACATGACCCAGCCAGCGGAGCCTTTGGGCTTTAATTCTCTAGACTATGGTCAGGTCTGCGTAAAGCTCGTACGTTAAATTTCCTTCGATACTCGCCGTTGGCATCATGGGAAGGACCATAAATCTTCCGGAGAACTTTTCTCTCAAATACTCCAAGGGCCATCTCATCTTCTCTTGACATTGTCCATGAATCTGAGCCATACATCAGGACAGGTATGATGAGAGATTAATGTAGCGTGATATTTGTTCTTCGAGAGAGGACTTTACTTCTCAATTGCCTACTCATTCCATACGCCACCTGCAAAAGGTAGACTCAGATCATGTATTCTTATCAGAAAAACTCTTTCTTATTTTCTACTATCTCCTTTTAGCGATGATGACTTCACCTGTATCAGCCTCGAGCTGCAGGACTATACCCTCTGGCTGATGTCCGCATACTTTGCGCACGATCGCCCCATCTCTGCACAGGATAGGCTCAGCAAGGCGGTAAAGGAGGCCCAACTCAAGGGGCTTCCGATAGTCATTGGAGCCGACGCCAACGCGCACCACCTCGCATGGGGCTCAACCGACACAAATACAAGGGGTGAGTCTCTTTTTGATTTTATCATAGAAAACAACCTCTGTATCTGTAACTCTGGGGACAAACCAACTTTTGTCACCTCGAATAGGAGGGAAGTTCTAGACATTACTCTGGTTTCAGGACCTTTCTCTGACTTAGTTAAGGAATGGAAAGTTTCCGATGATAACTTCTACTCTGACCATATGTACGTAACTTTTAATCTGCTTCTGCGACCTCCGCCTATGGCGGTTTACAGGAACAGGAGACGTACGGACTGGGACCTTTACAAAGTGGTCCTGTTCTCTACCCTCCAAGAAAACGCTGCTCACGGTAGGTCTTGCCTACCGATAAGATCTGATGAAGCGCCTCTCTCAGACATATCGTTTGCTTCTCTCGGTGAGCTAGACTCACCGTCTAAGATAGACGAAGCAGTAGATCTTGTCACCAATTCTTGTAACGCTGCCTTCATAGCAGCCTGCCCGGAGATTAAAAAAAGGGGTAGAAAGAAACCGTACTGGTGGACCCCTGAAATCTCCGAGCAAAGGAAGAACAGCAGAAAACTCTTTAATCAGGCAAAACAGACAGGGATCTGGTCCCCCTACAGGGACGCCTTAAAATCTTTTAAGAAGTTAACCAGGAGAGCCAAAAGGGAATCCTGGAAAAACTTCACAAGCAATATTGAGGAAGTCTCGGAGGTAAATCGCCTACGTAAGGTCCTCTCCAAAAACCCTACTCCTCTCAGCTGTATTCGTACAGCTGATAGAGAATGGGCCTCATCTAGGCCGAAATCCTGGATACCCTGGTCACGGCCCACTTTCCGGGCAGCACCTCTCAACCATACCTACCCTCGAACTCGCAATCTAACCTAAGGCCGTCGAGGCCCTTGGACCACATAGTCAGCAGAAAAGGAGTTAACTGGGCAATCAGGTCCTTCAAACCCTTCAAATTTCCGGGACTAGATGGTATATTTCCGGCCGAACTACAAGCAGCGAGCGATCTTATTAGTCCGCTGCTAACTCAAATCTACAAGGCATGCCTCAACCTGGCCTATATCCCCACGGAATGGACCAAGGCAAAGGTAGTCTTTATACCGAAAGGAGGCAGGACATCCTGCAATAACCCAAAGGATCTCAGACCTATAAGTCTGACCTCTTTCCTCCTAAAAATTCTAGAAAGATTGCTAGGTGCCTACATTAGGCGAACGGCAAATCCAGGACTAATCTCCAACAGCCAGCATGCCTACTCCAAGGGCAAGTCCGTAGAGACGGCTCTACACGCTATCACCTCTGGGATAGAGAAGGGACTTGCTTTCAAGGAGTTTACGCTCGGCATTTTTCTTGACATAGAAGGGGCTTTTAACAACGTTCTTCCAACAGCGGTAACGAGCTCCCTGCGTTTGCTGGGAGTGGAAGAGCCTTTAGTGGAGTTCGTTGAACTCCTTCTCCAAAGAAGAACCATTATTGCCAACAGAGGAACGCCCCAAGCGGGTGTTCTCTCTCCTCTACTTTGGAACCTGACGGTGAACACTCTTTTATCTAGACTAAAGCACACCGGCTGCCAGGTCATTGCCTATGCAGACGACATAGCCATGACGGCTACTGGCAAGCATCCTTCGGTGCTTAGCGAACTCTTGCAAAATGCGCTGAATCTAACAAAAACCTGGTCTGAGGAATGTGGACTAAGCATCAGCAGTGAAAAAACTGAGATGGTGCTCTTCACCCGCAGACGCAATATACCAGATTTCACCGCCCCATCGCTGAATGGGAGGGTGATCAAACTCTCTACCGAGGTTAAATACCTTGGCGTAATTCTTGACAAAAGGCTGGACTGGAGGCGTAATATGGAGGAACGCTCCAGGAAAGCCACAATGGCGCTCTACGCCTGTAGGTCGGCAATCGGAAAAAAGTGGGGTCTTCAGCCCCACATTGTCCACTGGATCTACACGGCAGTGGTGCGACCTATACTATTCTACGCCGTCACCATATGGTGGCCGGCTCTCGAGATCGAATCCAACAAAACCAAAGCCACAAAGGTGCAACGGATGGCAGCAATGCTTATTAGCGGTACCCTCCCCTCCACTCCCACCAAGGCTCTTGAAACCATACTTTTTCTTCTTCCCACTGACCTGTATGGGAAATTTACTGCCAGTTGCAACGCAGCTAGGCTCAACACACTAGAACCCTGGAGGGACTGCAGGTTTGGGCATACCCAAATCCTGAAGCAACTCCCCAACTCTTACTTAAAGCTGGACTACGCAATACCACGGCCTTGCTGGGATAACAAGTTCGAAACGTGGATCCCAGAGAGAAGCGAGTGGAAAAATTGCGTGGAACCGGGAAGTCAAGAAATCTCCGTTTTCACGGACGGCTCTAAACTAGACAACAAAGTCGGCAGGGGAATCTTCTCAAGTAAGCTCGACATTAATATGAGCTTACGCCTTCCAGACCACTGCAGTGTCTTTCAGGCTGAGCTTATAGCTATCTGGGAAGCTGCTCGCTATCTGACTAACCTGCCAGTGACTAACTCTATCTCCATTTTTTCCGACAGCCAAGCTGCCATAAAATCCCTGCAAAGTAGTAAGACGTCGTCACTAGTGGCGATTAAGTGCAGGGAAGCTCTAAATAAGCTATCCGATAAGTGCAGCCTGAGTTTAATATGGGTCCCAGGCCATAGTTTTGTATCGGGTAACTGCGCTGCCGATGAGCTAGCAAGGAAGGGCACCTGTCTACATACAATCACCTCCGGCAGCTGGGTGAGCCCCCCTCTAAATACATGCAAGCACTGGCTGCGTTCCCGGTTCATAGAACAAGCCGACGCAAGATGGGCCATGGAGCCGACTTGCAGAACGTCCAGGCAAATTTGGCCCAAACTTAACGAAAAAAGGTCGCAATCGGCAATTCATCTGAATCGCCTATTCATTAGCCCACTAGTGGGCCTTCTTACAGGACACTGTCTTATGGGAACCCATGGCGCCCTCATGGGCCTCTATACAAATGACTTCTGCCGCAGCTGCAGGGACGAGGAGGGGATAGAAAGTGTAGAACACTATCTATGCCACTGTCCCGCTCTGTCGAAAACCAGGTACCGATGTCTCCGCAAACACTCCTTTGGATGCCTCGCGGAGCTAGAATCTGCAAATATAGATGATTTTCTGCGCTACATCAGACAAACGCGCTGGTTTAGCTTCATGGGTGTATGAACTCCGGCCCTAAACACATCGAACCTTGGGGGATCCGTCTGTCTGTCATCACCATATAGAGTTTCAACGTATACGTTGCACTTTGTATGGGGGTGACGGGCGGACGGATCCCTTCAAGGTTTTTATGTGTTTTTGGGGCCTCCTGCCTCGATCCGTCCCAGCGGAGAGGTCGTATGCTCGTACTTTTTGGGGGATGCGACCTTTCTGCTGGGTCAGGTCGATCTACAGAAAGGGAAATTAGGGCCCCTTTCGTGGTATCACAACGGACCAAACTAAGGCCCACGTGAGCCTCCGCGTGGACTGCGGAGGCAGCCACTTTAACATACATACATACATACTCATTCCAAAGTAGCACTTGTTGGCAAGAGTGATTCTCTGTTGGATTTCTAGACTGATATTATTTTCGGTGTTAATACGGTTCCCAAATAGACAAAGTCCCTCACAGCTTCAAATTTGTAACTATCAACAGTGACATGGCTGCCAAGGTGCAGGTGCGCCGATTCTTTCTTTGATGACAGCAAATACTTCGTCTTGTCTTCGTTGACCGCAAGACCCACTTTTTTCGCTTCCTTATCCAGTCCAGAGAAGGCAGCGCTTACGGCGCGGTTGTTAAGGCCAATGATATCAATATCATCGGCATACGCCAGCAATTGCACGCTCTTGTAGTAGATTGTACCATTGCGGTTTAGTTCTGCTGCTCGAATTATCTTCTCCAGCATCAGGTTGAAGAAATCGCACGAAAGGGAGTCGCCCTGTCTGAAGCCTCGTTTGGTTTCAAATGGCTCAAAGAGGCCGTTCCCGATTCTGACGGAGCTGTTGGTATTGCTCAACGTCATTTGGCAAAGCCGTATAAGCTTTGCAGGGAAGTCAAATTCAGACATGGCGACATACAGGCAACTCCTTTTTGCGCTGTCAAAAGCGGCTTTGAAATCGACAAAGAGATGGTGTGGGTCGATTCTTTTATCATGGGTCTTCTCCAGGATTTGACGTGTGGTAAAAATCTGGTCGATGGTAGACTTACCAGGACTAAAGCCACACTGATAAGGTCCAATCAGTTTGTCTACGATGGGCTTCAGTCTTTCACACAATACGCTAGAAAGAACCTTATATGCGATATTAAGAAGACTTATTCCGCGGTAGTTGGAACGGTTAGCGGGATCGCCTTTCTTGTGGATTTGGCAGAGCACACTTAAATTCCAATCCGGAGGCATGCACTCATCTGACCATATTCTGCATAAGAGCTTATGCATGCTTTTTACCTGCTCTTCGCCTCCGTGTTTGAACATCTCGGCGGGTAGTCCGTCTTTTCTAGGCGATTTGTTGTTCTTGAGCCTGGATATAGCTATCCTCACTTCATTATAGTCAGTGGTGGGACGATTTTTCCATCGTCCGGGATTGGGTATCGGGTTCGACGTCTCCCTCGCAATTTAGCAGTGAGGAGTAGTGCCCCCTCCATAATTTAAGTACACTCTGTACGTCGGTTACCAGGTCGCCATTATTGTCCTTACAGGAACTTGCCCCGGTCTTAAAACCTTCCGTCATCCGCCGGATCTTTTCATAGAATTTTCGAGCATCATTCCTGTCAGCCAGCATCTCAAGCTCCTCACACTCACGCCTTTCGGCCTCACTTTTCTCTTTTCTGAAAAGGCGTCTCTCTTCCTTCTTTGCCTCAAGATAGCGTTGCCATACACTGTGGGTTGCGCCCGTTCGCAACGTCTCCTTGTAGGCAGCGTCCTTCTTTTTCGAGGCAGCTTTGCATTCCTCATCGTACCAGTAGTTCTTTTGGGCTCGCTGGAACCCTATAGTGGCCTCAGCGGCGGTACGCAATGAGCGAGAGATATGCATACATTGTTCGGTTACATCGTTAGGTCGAGGATTGCCCTCGGATAGAAGATGTGAGAGTCGAGTGGAGAAATTATCAGCAGTCTGTGTCATGCGCAGCTTCTCGACCTCAAACCTTCCTTCCGTTACTGTGGCTACGACAAGATAATGGTCCGAGTCGATCTTGGGACCACCCAGGGTACGCACGTCTAGAACGGTGGAGCTATGTCTGCCGTCGATCATGACATGATCAATCTGGCTTCTTGTTCTTTGATCAGGGGACAGCCAGGTGGCTTGGTGTATTCGTTTATGCTGGAACCTAGTACTACTGATGACCATATTGCGAGCAGAGGCGAAGCCAAACAACCTAGTGCCGTTGGGTGATGTTATATCGTGGAGACTAAATTTTCCAACTGTAGGACCAAAGACTCCTGCCTTGCCCACCTTGGCACTAAAGTCGCCGAGCACTTTTTTGATATCATGTTGGGGGCAGCGATCATAAGTCTGTTCAAGTTTATCGTAGAAGTAGTCGTTCTCAGCGTCGTCCGTCTCCTCAGTCGGCGCATAGGCGCAGATAAATGTTATGTTGAAAAACATCGCCTTGATGCGGATCGCAGAGAGACGCTCGTCCACAGGAGTGAACGCTAGTACTTGGCGGCGAAGTCTCTTTCCCACCACAAATCCTACACCACGCGATTTGCTGCGTGTCTGGCCACTGTAGTATACGTCACAAGGTCCGATGGTCGTCTTTCCTTGTCCGTCCATCGCATTTCCTATTGGGCGGTGATGTCGGCCTTTGTGTTAGCGAGGACATCAACCAGTCGGGCAGCGGTACCTTCCCTGGAAAGTGTCCGGACATTGCAGGTACATGCCCTAATATCCTTCTCATTGTCCTTAATTCGTTTTGCCGGGTAGCGGTACCCTCCCCTCCACTCCCACCAAGGCTCTTGAAACCATACTTTTTCTTCTTCCCACTGACCTGTATGGGAAATTTACTGCCAGTTGCAACGCAGCTAGGCTCAACACACTAGAACCCTGGAGGGACTGCAGGTTTGGGCATACCCAAATCCTGAAGCAACTCCCCAACTCTTACTTAAAGCTGGACTACGCAATACCACGGCCTTGCTGGGATAACAAGTTCGAAACGTGGATCCCAGAGAGAAGCGAGTGGAAAAATTGCGTGGAACCGGGAAGTCAAGAAATCTCCGTTTTCACGGACGGCTCTAAACTAGACAACAAAGTCGGCAGGGGAATCTTCTCAAGTAAGCTCGACATTAATATGAGCTTACGCCTTCCAGACCACTGCAGTGTCTTTCAGGCTGAGCTTATAGCTATCTGGGAAGCTGCTCGCTATCTGACTAACCTGCCAGTGACTAACTCTATCTCCATTTTTTCCGACAGCCAAGCTGCCATAAAATCCCTGCAAAGTAGTAAGACGTCGTCACTAGTGGCGATTAAGTGCAGGGAAGCTCTAAATAAGCTATCCGATAAGTGCAGCCTGAGTTTAATATGGGTCCCAGGCCATAGTTTTGTATCGGGTAACTGCGCTGCCGATGAGCTAGCAAGGAAGGGCATCTGTCTACATACAATCACCTCCGGCAGCTGGGTGAGCCCCCCTCTAAATACATGCAAGCACTGGCTGCGTTCCCGGTTCATAGAACAAGCCGACGCAAGATGGGCCATGGAGCCGACTTGCAGAACGTCCAGGCAAATTTGGCCCAAACTTAACGAAAAAAGGTCGCAATCGGCAATTCATCTGAATCGCCTATTCATTAGCCCACTAGTGGGCCTTCTTACAGGACACTGTCTTATGGGAACCCATGGCGCCCTCATGGGCCTCTATACAAATGACTTCTGCCGCAGCTGCAGGGACGAGGAGGGGATAGAAAGTGTAGAACACTATCTATGCCACTGTCCCGCTCTGTCGAAAACCAGGTACCGATGTCTCCGCAAACACTCCTTTGGATGCCTCGCGGAGCTAGAATCTGCAAATATAGATGATTTTCTGCGCTACATCAGACAAACGCGCTGGTTTAGCTTCATGGGTGTATGAACTCCGGCCCTAAACACATCGAACCTTGGGGGATCCGTCTGTCTGTCATCACCATATAGAGTTTCAACGTATACGTTGCACTTTGTATGGGGGTGACGGGCGGACGGATCCCTTCAAGGTTTTTATGTGTTTTTGGGGCCTCCTGCCTCGATCCGTCCCAGCGGAGAGGTCGTATGCTCGTACTTTTTGGGGGATGCGACCTTTCTGCTGGGTCAGGTCGATCTACAGAAAGGGAAATTAGGGCCCCTTTCGTGGTATCACAACGGACCAAACTAAGGCCCACGTGAGCCTCCGCGTGGACTGCGGAGGCAGCCACTTTAACATACATACATACATACTCATTCCAAAGTAGCACTTGTTGGCAAGAGTGATTCTCCGTTGGATTTCTAGACTGATATTATTTTCGGTGTTAATACGGTTCCCAAATAGACAAAGTCCCTCACAGCTTCAAATTTGTAACTATCAACAGTGACATGGCTGCCAAGGTGCAGGTGCGCCGATTCTTTCTTTGATGACAGCAAATACTTCGTCTTGTCTTCGTTGACCGCAAGACCCACTTTTTTCGCTTCCTTATCCAGTCCAGAGAAGGCAGCGCTTACGGCGCGGTTGTTAAGGCCAATGATATCAATATCATCGGCATACGCCAGCAATTGCACGCTCTTGTAGTAGATTGTACCATTGCGGTTTAGTTCTGCTGCTCGAATTATCTTCTCCAGCATCAGGTTGAAGAAATCGCACGAAAGGGAGTCGCCCTGTCTGAAGCCTCGTTTGGTTTCAAATGGCTCAAAGAGGCCGTTCCCGATTCTGACGGAGCTGTTGGTATTGCTCAACGTCATTTGGCAAAGCCGTATAAGCTTTGCAGGGAAGTCAAATTCAGACATGGCGACATACAGGCAACTCCTTTTTGCGCTGTCAAAAGCGGCTTTGAAATCGACAAAGAGATGGTGTGGGTCGATTCTTTTATCATGGGTCTTCTCCAGGATTTGACGTGTGGTAAAAATCTGGTCGATGGTAGACTTACCAGGACTAAAGCCACACTGATAAGGTCCAATCAGTTTGTCTACGATGGGCTTCAGTCTTTCACACAATACGCTAGAAAGAACCTTATATGCGATATTAAGAAGACTTATTCCGCGGTAGTTGGAACGGTTAGCGGGATCGCCTTTCTTGTGGATTTGGCAGAGCACACTTAAATTCCAATCCGGAGGCATGCACTCATCTGACCATATTCTGCATAAGAGCTTATGCATGCTTTTTACCTGCTCTTCGCCTCCGTGTTTGAACATCTCGGCGGGTAGTCCGTCTTTTCTAGGCGATTTGTTGTTCTTGAGCCTGGATATAGCTATCCTCACTTCATTATAGTCAGTGGTGGGACGATTTTTCCATCGTCCGGGATTGGGTATCGGGTTCGACGTCTCCCTCGCAATTAAGCAGTGAGGAGTAGTGCCCCCTCCATAATTTAAGTACACTCTGTACGTCGGTTACCAGGTCGCCATTATTGTCCTTACAGGAACTTGCCCCGGTCTTAAAACCTTCCGTCATCCGCCGGATCTTTTCATAGAATTTTCGAGCATCATTCCTGTCAGCCAGCATCTCAAGCTCCTCACACTCACGCCTTTCGGCCTCACTTTTCTCTTTTCTGAAAAGGCGTCTCTCTTCCTTCTTTGCCTCAAGATAGCGTTGCCATACACTGTGGGTTGCGCCCGTTCGCAACGTCTCCTTGTAGGCAGCGTCCTTCTTTTTCGAGGCAGCTTTGCATTCCTCATCGTACCAGTAGTTCTTTCGGGCTCGCTGGAACCCTATAGTGGCCTCAGCGGCGGTACGCAATGAGCGAGAGATATGCATACATTGTTCGGTTACATCGTTAGGTCGAGGATTGCCCTCGGATAGAAGATGTGAGAGTCGAGTGGAGAAATTATCAGCAGTCTGTGTCATGCGCAGCTTCTCGACCTCAAACCTTCCTTCCGTTACTGTGGCTACGACAAGATAATGGTCCGAGTCGATCTTGGGACCACCCAGGGTACGCACGTCTAGAACGGTGGAGCTATGTCTGCCGTCGATCATGACATGATCAATCTGGCTTCTTGTTCTTTGATCAGGGGACAGCCAGGTGGCTTGGTGTATTCGTTTATGCTGGAACCTAGTACTACTGATGACCATATTGCGAGCAGAGGCGAAGCCAAACAACCTAGTGCCGTTGGGTGATGTTATATCGTGGAGACTAAATTTTCCAACTGTAGGACCAAAGACTCCTGCCTTGCCCACCTTGGCACTAAAGTCGCCGAGCACTTTTTTGATATCATGTTGGGGGCAGCGATCATAAGTCTGTTCAAGTTTATCGTAGAAGTAGTCCTTCTCAGCGTCGTCCGTCTCCCCAGTCGGCGCATAGGCGCAGATAAATGTTATGTTGAAAAACATCGCCTTGATGCGGATCGCAGAGAGACGCTCGTCCACAGGAGTGAACGCTAGTACTTGGCGGCGAAGTCTCTTTCCCACCACAAATCCTACACCACGCGATTTGCTGCGTGTCTGGCCACTGTAGTATACGTCACAAGGTCCGATGGTCGTCTTTCCTTGTCCGTCCATCGCATTTCCTATTGGGCGGTGATGTCGGCCTTTGTGTTAGCGAGGACATCAACCAGTCGGGCAGCGGTACCTTCCCTGGAAAGTGTCCGGACATTGCAGGTACATGCCCTAATATCCTTCTCATTGTCCTTAATTCGTTTTGCCGGGTTGTCAACATTAAGGGGGGTTCTCATCCGAGGCTTTTTTAAATTTTTCATTGGACTCATTTTTTTACGTGGCGGGTCCCAAACCCAGCCGCTTGTTACAAGGCAGACACCCGCTTGCAGCCGCACCACATGGTGAACAGACGCTGCGAAACAAGACCTCGATGAGCCCTTAAACCGAATATGTTAGAGTGGCCCCACCGGGGCTCCCTCTCTTTCTGCCGCGAGCAAAAGTAGTTCACGTTGCCCAGAGTGCATTAACGAGGACGCCAGAGTCGAGATTGAGCAGGGTCGTACAGTTGCAGCCGTTTGGCTAACTATACAACCACACCCCATTACACTCCTGCCCACATTGAAATTGTAATCTCAAATCATTTAAACCAAAGTGCATCAATTGAAAGTCACTAGTATGTTTTAAAGTACCTATATTTCTCCGTTTTGTGAATAGTATTTCTTGATGGTGAGACATTTTCCTTGTTAATCTAAAACCTACTATAACTCTTCTGTATGTGCTAAGAAAGTTCAACTATTATTTTGCGTCTATCGTCTATCTCGACTGGTATGTAAACTCTAACCCCTATATTCATAAAAAATAAAATTGGTTTATAAAGCTTTTTAAAATTACATTTTCATACAAATTTTGATTAATAAGAGCTTATTAAAAAAAAAAAAAAAAAAAAACTAATGGCGGCGATATACCAACAGGTTATCATAACCTCTAACGAGATTTTTAGCCGAGCTTCTCTTTCCAACTTGTGGTGTGTTGCTTTTGAGTTTTTCCTACAAGTTGGCGGGACCTACAGTTTTTTGCCGACTCCGAACGGCACTTGCAAATGAATTTTTTGCTGAGAAGCTTCTCATGGCAGAAATACACCCGGAGAGTTTGCCAAACTACTGCCGAGGGGCGACCCCGTTTAGAAAAATTCTTTTTCTAAATAATTTTTGATGTTACTTTTGTGGGGCATCGAACCGCCACGACTTGGTGTAGAAGGCCGAACACTTAACCGCTACACCACGGCGGCCGCTTATTAAACCTTTTATATTATTTATGAATAAGGGGGTAAGCATCTAAGCTCATAGTAATCACATAAATTTCATTCTTTCAAAGGCTTATTCGGTATTGGGATTTATTCGACGTAGTTCCACTGATTTTTCTGATCCATACACTTTTAAACTTCTTTTTACTTCTCTTGTGCGTTCCAACTTAGAATATGCAGAAATTATCTGGAGACCCTACTATCAACAATCGATAAATAGGATCGAACGGGTTCAAAAGATATTGTAAAGCATGCATTGCGTTCCTTACGGTTCGAGGATCCAATGCCACCGTACCAATCACGGCTATTGCTTATTGTTCTATGCTCTCTAGAGAAAAGAAGGTCGTTTATTTTCAGAACTAATTTTGAAAGTAATGCACCTATTACGCGTGCCTTAAAAGAATTTAATGACTTATCTTCTTTTAAATTAATTGATTTTTCTTCATCAAGATCTAATTTTGTGTTGATCTTGAATTCTATCATTTGATAAGTATGTATTAAATATTTTTATTATTGTTTCTTTAGTCTCTAAGGTACTTTGTACAACAGATGGAAAATAAATAAATATAAATATTTGCACCTTGATATTAAAATCAATTGAATATGAGTACTAAATTTTGATTTCGCTGAAGCCCTTGACCGGTAAAAACAAACTAAATTATTTTAAAAATATTTTGAAAGATTATGAATTTTTCATAAAGTTTTGAAATTATTATTGAAACAGAACGGATGGTCACCGTATGTATAGTAGAATTTCCAATAAATTTTCTTTGGGATCAGGAAGTCCATAGAAAATTCTAAGCCGAAACTCCTACTAGTTCAGAATATATGTATGTAGTTTTGAGTTACATAAAAAAATCATTCTTGATTAAATGAAATAAGTAATCATTATTGGCGGTCCCTGATAAAAGGAGCTTAAAAATTGCGAATTATACAAACCGATCGGAAAATATACAAAATATTTTTTTTAGGCTAATGCTTCAATTTGAAGGCGTAGGTACAAAAAAATCAACAGGGAAAAAGCGTACACCGTAATGTATGCGAACCCTGAATTCATTCAGTACATCATAATAAAGTATACTAGGATCGCCCGTGGTCGAAATTCGACCATCTGAAATTTTCTTCAACTCTCTCTTAATATACATATTCCCCGTTTATAACAAAACCAAGTAAGTGGCTCCCTCGTGACAAATGCAAATTTGGATTAAGTGATACCATACAAACAATCTTCACATTAGGGTGGTGCAGCAAAGTAGTACAACAGAAAAGCTGACGACAATACATTAGGATATATCTAGAACAGATTTTTTTTTTTAATTTTTTTATTTATTTGTTTATGTCTAAGGTACAGCAGACACTTACTATTACAAATTATATTAAACTTACATTAATTGTTACATAAAAAATAAGTTTTTAATTTAAATTGCACCAAAACCCGGTATGGGCTTAAAATATTTCGATATATAATGGTACTTTTTTTATCGTAACCTTGTGGAATTTTACTTAAAAAAAAAACCATATCGTTAAAAATATAAACTTTTTATGGACAAAAAACTAAATAAAGAAGTGCTCTGCGAAAAACCTTGGATTATGTGAGTTATGTGATTATGTGAATGATGATGGTGTGACAAAGAAGGCAAGTGGCAGCTGCCTGGATCGCTGTATACTTATGTACGTTCATGTGAGAGTAATGACCGCGAAAAAGGGTGGGGGCGGTTTTCGAAGCGCAGAGTTTTTGCGGGGAGTGTTTGTCGGAGTTTCGATGATTGTGCAATTTGCAAGCTACCGTTTTTTCTTCTTGCTTCACGCATACATATATATATGTATATATATGATGTTTGGGAATTTAAACATTTGATTTGAGTAATACCATGCAAAGAATCCGCACATTAGGGTGGTGCAGCATATTTAAATGTTTTTTCTTTTAAACAAATTTTTTTTAAAGCTATTTTTTGAAAATTACAATTCTGGTGTTGCGAACAAAATTTTTAATTCTATATAACTAACTTCACTTTTTAGTTTGAAAAATATATTTTCTGCTTAGAAAATATACTTTTCCAATATTTTATTGCTCTAAAAATTACATACGTGGAAAAAAATAAATAGCAAAAGCTTAACATATGAAATTATCAAAGTTGAAAAAGTTTTTTCATACAAAAAAGTGGAGCTAAAACGGTACTTTAGTACTTTAGTAAAAGTTCGTGTGGTATTTCCCTCCAAAAAAGGGCGATTAGTCCGGGATTAATCGCAGAGGAATAGTAGACTACTACTTTTTAGTATCTTTTAGAAGGAATGAACTGGTCACATTTGTTCGAGCATGTCCTATGAAGATACTAATTATACCCTTTTTATACCAGAATGGGTATAAATGTTTACTACTTGCAGGACACCTGACCTCGATTCTCGGCGAGGGAAAAAATTTAAAAATTGTTTTTTTTTTTAATTTTATGTTTTAAGGCAAGGAAAACTGAAAAAAATCAGAGTTCTGACAATCCAGGAACTACTTATACTTTTCAGCGTCTAATTACAGCTTTGTTCTAAATGAGACAATTGGGGATATTTTTCTGGCCAATCTTCAATTGTATAAAAAATATATTTTCTGCTTAGAAAACATACTTTTCCAATATTTATCCCCCTAAAAATTTCATTAGAGAATTCAACTTTTAAATAATCGAGAAAAGCTTAGAACATCAAATAATCAAAGTAAAAATGGGTATTTCGTAAAAAAAGGTAGAAGCTTTGTTGGAGTTACAACATTTTATGTTTTTAATCACCTTACAACACTATGCTTTGTCATCTTATATTATTCCACACATTGTCATTCTTAATGTCATCACATATTACTTTATAACTTCCTGTTTTTGTATTGAATAAAAACCTTCTTCTGGATTTGCAATTCGTGGTGTTAGGTTTGCTTTTGTAGCTTAACAAAATACAATTATTTTTTATAAATCGCATCAGGTTATGGGCCCAGCTACCTGAAAGTGATATGTATTTTGTTTGGTAGCTCATGTAATGGAAGACATTACAAATTCTGATCAAAAACCAGAAAGTTCAGAGCAAAAATCTGAGGTAAAACCGAAAAGTTCAGTTGGCACGTGTACCGAGGCATTAGAAATCATGGCTGTAAATTCCACAAATAGTTCATCCCGGATCGAGTTGCTTTCCAAAGAGAACTACGATACCTGGGGTATGCAAGTGGAGGCGTTACTGGTGAAAAACGATCTGTGGGAATATGTAAATGGCAAAAATCCAATACCAGAAGAGAGTCAGGTAGCAGCACGGACTGCTTGGTTAAAAGCTGACAAGAAAGCCAAGCGGATTTAGTGCTCGCAATACAGCCATCGGAATTGAAGCAGGTACGTGGTTGTGAAACTTCACGAGAAGTATGGCTCAAGCTAGAGTCGATTTATGCGTCAAAAGGCCCGGCGCGAAAAGCGACACTGCTAAAGCAACTAATGCTGCAAAGACTTGATGAAGGCGAAGACGTTAAAGAGCATATTGCAAAATTCTTTGATGCAGTCGACAAGTTGGAGAGTATGAATGTGCAGATAAATGGTGATCTGCTTTCTATAATGCTATTATACAGCTTGCAGTCCGCATATGAAAATTTTCGTTGCGCAATCGAGTCTCGTGATGCTCTTCCCACCGCTGAGGTACTGAAAGTAAAAATAATTGAGGAGCATGAAGCTCGCAAACAGTCATCTAGTAATCATAGTGTATCAATATTGGTACACTATGCTAGTAATGCAGTAGTAGCAATGGCTGCAAAACCGCGCGGCTATAACCGCAAGAGATTCACAGGTGGCAAAAGAGATGTAAGATGCTTCAAGTGTGGTGCTTTAGGGCACAAGATGAATGCATGCTCTGCAAAGAACGAAATGAGCAGCAAATCTAAGGGTTCAACATCTAACGCCGATGAAAAGTACGCGGCTTTCCATTCTACGCAAGCAGAGTCTTCATTTGTTGACAGCGCTAGGCGAGTGAAGAGAGCATGGGTACTGGACAGTGGATGTACCGCTCACCTGTGTGGTGACGAACACATTTTTAAGACGATGGAAAAGTCGTTAAAGGCGAAGCTTAATTTGGCAAATCAAGCTAGTGCAGCAGTTAAAGGCCAGGGAGTTGTTAACATGTCAGTGACGAGTGAAGGTGGCCAGCGCAATATTGATTTTAAAGACACGATATTTGTTCCCGACCTTCGTACAAATTTAATTTCAGTGGCAAAAATCACTGATAAAGGGCACACTGTGACATTTGGTAAAGAAGGTGCATACGTGCGTAATTTAAGAGGGGAAACGACGTTTGTTGCTGACCGAAAGGGCGATTTGTATTATTTACGTGAAAGTAGCGAGTGCGCTGCTGTCCAAACGAAGTGCTCCGAACTGTTGAAGTGGCACTATCGTTTGGGTCATCTAAATTCGGTTGATTTATCGAGGCTGGTTCAACAAAATGTTATACACATATCAGGTTCCAAAGATTTTGAGCAGCTGAAGCAATGTGATGTGTGTGTGATAGGCAAAATGTCAGCACTGCCTTTTTCCAAAGACAGAAAGCCTTGTTCAGAACCTTTGAAGATAGTACACTCAGATGTTGTTGGACCATTTAGAGAGGAGTCAATTGGCAGAGCCAGGTACTTTGTAACATTCGTGGATGATTGTACGAGATGGTGCGAAATATACCTTTTACGAGAAAAATGAGGCGTTTTTGAGGCATTCAAGATGTACCAACAATACATGGAGCGGCAAAGAGGGTTCAAAATAAAGTGTTTGCAATCCGATAATGGTCGTGAGTATATAAATAATGATTTTAATAAGTATCTTTCAGATTTGGGCATTGCACGTCGGCTGACCATTCCACATACTCCTGAACAGAATGGCGTAGCAGAACGGATGAATAGGACGTGGCTAGATATGACTAGGTGTCTCATGCAACAATCTGGGCTGGGTAATAGCTTTTGGTCGGAAGCTGTGGCGACTGCTTGTCATATTCGAAACAGGTGTTTGCACAACCAAAAGCCTAACTTGAACTACCTACGAACGTTTGGTTCTAAAGTGATGGTATTAAATAAAGAGCCCAACAAAAACAGCTTGCGCCTAGATCAGTAGACGGCGTGTTTGTAGGATATCCGAGGGAAAGAAAAGGCTACCGTGTATGGTTGCCCGGAGCCCATAAAATTGTATATGCACGCGATGTTAAGTTTTTATTTGAACAACACGACGCCTCACCTCAATCACGTTCAGTTGATGATCTGCTGTCACCGCCAGTGCAAGACAACAACAACGATAATCGTAAAACTGTAGAATTTTCTCCACATACATTGCCAGCGAGTTTGCCGAGTGCACCCAAAAAGTTACAGTTTTATTATATTGCCTTCACCGAGAGTCGAACTCACAATTTATTGAATGCTCAACGGAGATGTCTACTATCAAGCCATCGAGTACTTATGTTTGTCAGCGTCTAATTGCACTGTTGTTCTTAATGTAGTATCGCAATAGCGAGGAACCGCGTTCTCTGAGCAAACAAACCACCGGACTTAATTTAATGCTAAAAAGTAATTGATTTAATACTTTTCCGGCTTTGTTTTAAAACAAATAGCACCTAAAACATTATAATGAGAGAAAGCGCTAGGGAGAGAGCGCTTTAGTATTATTTTGGTATTATTTTAAAACTATTTGGAATTAAAAAAAATTCAGAGTCTTAAATTAATACTATTTAGTATTAAAACTCAAATTTAATTCCAAAAAGGCTTAATTTCAATACCGACTGGTATTAAAAGTAAACTTTAATTTTTTACTGTGTGGTATAGCTGAAGTGAGTATACAGAGTGCTTTGCGCGGACCGCACCGCAATGAATGGGAAAATGCATTGGAATTAGAGGTAATTAATATTCTAAAAAATGATACTTGGGACCATTGTGTATCAATACCAAGTGTGAACTCTTCTTTTGACAACACACATTAAAATGTCGGTTTGTTTACATCCTGCACATATTAAAATGTCGCCAGCACCGAATAACAGAAAAGCAAATGGCGTTGTTTAACATCCTGCACACATCAACATGGCGGTCTCCTATCTTTTACCTAATGGTAGAAAGAGATGGGAAGGTGGAAAGAAGTGAGACAAAAAAGGAAATTAAAAACAGGTGACTAAACTCACTTTGAAGTTTTCACGACTATGTCTATGATATCACACTTGTTATTAACCACAATCTCAAACAGGTGTTAAACTCATTTTGGAATTTTGACGTCTATGCAGAAGAGTTTACACTTGGTATTGATACACAATGCTTGGGACATTGTTAAAGTAGCAAGCAATGATAGTATAGTACATAGTGTATCAATACCAAGTGTGAATTCTTCTTTTGACAATACACATTAAAATGTCGGTTTGTTTACATCCTGCACATATTACAATGTCGCCAGCACCGAATAACAGAAAAGCAATGGCGTTGTTTAACATCCTGCACACATCAACAAGGCGGTCTCCTATCTTTTACCTAATGGTAGAAAGAGATGGGAAGATGGAAAGAAGTGAGACAAAAAAGGAAATTAAAAACAGGTGACTAAACTCACTTTGAAGTTTTCACGACTATGTCTATGATATCACACTTGTTATTAACCACAATCTCAAACAGGTGTTAAACTCATTTTGGAATTTTGACGTCTATGCAGAAGAGTTTACACTTGGTATTGATACACAATGGTATAGTAGGAAGTCGTTTTGTGTTAACGAACAAATACGGACCAAATGGAAAAATAGAACGCCGAAAAGCTCGTATCGTTACCAAAGGTTGTAGTCAAAAATACGGTGTTGACTATTTTGAAACGTTTGCGCCAGTGGCACGATTAGAAACGATTCGTTTGATTTCAATCTCATTATTTGGCAATTTGACGTTGTTAGTGCATATCTGAATGGAACACTGAATGAACGCATACATATGAAGGTGCCGAGCTTTTTGTATCAAATTTTAGAGCGAATAATAGCAAACAATGGAAAGAGCAGCGATGTCGGTAAGAGAGCATGTAAGATGCTAAATGAGGGCGGCGGTAATGCTTGCCTTCTCAAGAGGGCGCTGTATGGGCTTAAGCAAGCTGGGCGACAGTGGTATACAAAATTAAAATCAAAGCTCTTAAGTATGGGGCTAAATGCGTCAAAGAGTGAACCGTACTTGTTTTACGGCGAGTTCGATAAGAGTTTGGTTTTACTGTTGGTATACGTCGACGATATTTTGGTTGCGTCACAAGAAGAGAATATTGTTCGTAGATTTAAAGAGCAACTTGTGAACGAGTTTGAAATGAAAGATGTTGGTAAGGCCAATTATTGTCTCGGCTTGGAGATAAAACAAATGGATGGATAATTACTCTTAAGCAGACAGCTTATATTCAAGAACTACTAAAGCAATACGGCATGAGTGAATGTAACCCCGTTGCTACACCATCAGAACTCAATGTTAACGCGGTTGGCTAAACCGAAGCACTTGATAAAACTTCCCATACCGAGAATTAATTGGCGCTCTCATGTATTTGTCTGTTGCTACTAGGACGGACATATCTAACACAGTAGCACGATTAGCACAGTTTGTGAATACTCCAACGAAGGGCCATTGGAATTCTGCAAAACGTGTGCAGCGGTATCTGGCAGGCTCAGCTGATAGAGGTTTGAGGAATCAAAAGTCCGATCTACCACTTATAGGGTATACCGATGCTGACTGGGGCGAATGCACCGTTGATCGTCGTTCATACACGGGTTATGTATACCTCCTCAGTGGTGCAGCTATAAGTTGGAAATCGCAAAAACAACGTACTGTCGCTCTTTCGTCAACGGAGGCAGAATATGTAAGTCTCGCCGAAGCCGCTAAAGAATCAGTTTACCTGCGCAGCCTTTTGATTGAAATAGGCGCACGTACACTTTCCCATATCAAAATTTATGTGGACAACAAAGGGGCGCAATATTTAGCTAATGATCCAGTTTATCATGCGAGGACAAAACATATCGATATAAAACATCACTTTGTCAGAGAATATGTCAGCGCTGGAATATTTAGCTTGGAACATGTGTCTACACAGCAGATGTAATGACCAAACCATTTTCAAAACCAATCACGAAAAATTTATTACCGGACTTGGTTTACCCGCATGATGACCAGCATATTGAGAGGGCGTGTTGGAGTTACAACATTTTATGTTTTTAATCACCTTACAACACTATGCTTTGTCATCTTATATTATTCCACACATTGTCATTCTTAATGTCATCACATATTACTTTATAACTTCCTGTTTTTGGATTTGCAATTCGTGGTGTCAGGTTTGCTTTTGTAGCTTAACAAAATACAATTATTTTTCATACATCGCATCAAGCTTTGACAGGGTAGCTGGTTGAAAATCAGCTGACGAAAATTTTAGTTAAGAATTAGAATTAAATATGGGTGATGAGCGAAACCTAATTATTCATGCACATAGCGTAGCAAACGGGGCAGTGTTTGGTTTTTCGTGTCATCGATAGCAGATTCATGTAGAACGGGTATATTCTATCACACTTTTACAGTGTTCTGTGCAAGGGTGTAAACATGTTCAACGAAATCAGCATTAGTGTCATGTAAAATTGTTCTTTAGTTAAAGTCCGTACGTTATTAAAATTTCGACCTTAACATTGTGAAATTTTCTTACAAAATTATATCGTTAAAAAAATAAACTTTACCAATAGGCAAGAAGTTAAATATGTAAAGCCAGAAGTGAAGCTGGATTTCTTAGCTTACAAATGGTGCTAAGATGCCGAAGAGGATATGATTTGGTACATTTTTCGGTTTTTTTTGGCTCAAAAATAAAAGCAAGTGGCAGCTGCTGGATCATTGCATAGATATGTACGTGTGTGTGTAAGAGAATGAGCGGATGGGTGTGGCTTTGGGAGTTTTATAAGAGTGGTGAATAGTGATGTATAGTTCGGGTATAACAGAATGTGGAGATAACAAAATAGATGGAGAGTTTGGAGACCTCTTTTTTGTTTAATAATAAATCAACTAAGAATAATTTTCAAATTTTTTTTGGTGAGACAGCAGATTAGTCCATTCTAAGTTTTCAATATAACTTTTATAGGGATCAATCCATAAATACTATACGAAATTGGGTTACGAAAGTTTGTATGCGGAGAGTGTTAACCTATTAATATATAGATACTGCAATTTTTCCTAAGGTGATGAAAACATGCACCAACTGAAATTATTATGTTTCGGCTTGTAATAATGCTACAGAAAGCTAATAACTCCTGCTTTACATTCCTGTGCATGAATTTTAATATTTTTCTTTTAAACAAATTTTTTTAAAGCTATTTTTTGAAAATTACAATTCTGATGTTGGGATCAAAATTTTTAATTCTATATAACTAACTTCACCTTTTTGTATGAAAAATACATTTTCTGCTTAGAAGATATACTTTTCCAATATTTTATTTCTCTAAAAATTTCATAAGTAAAAAAACTATTTAAAAATCGAAAAAGCTTAGCACATTAAATTATCAAAGTAAAAAATGAGGCTTCATACAAAAAAGTGGAGTTACTTATGTAAAAAGGTGCATTAGTAAAAGTTCGTATGGTATTTCCCTGCAAAAAATACGATTAGTCCGGGATCAATCCAGAGGAAAAGTAGACTACTACTTTTTAGTCTCTTTTAGATGGAATAAATTGGTCGCAGTTGTTCAAGCATGTCCTATGAAGAGACTACCAGAATGGGTATAAATGTTTACTACTTGCAGGACACCTATATTCGATTCTCGGTGGAAGCAAAAATTGAAAACTGTTTCTTTTTTTTAATTTTTCGTTTTTATTTTATTTTTTGAGTAAGGAAAATTGAAAAAAAAAATCAGAGTTCTGTCAATTATACTTATACTTGCCAGCGTCTAATTACAGCTTTCTTTAAATTAGACGATTGGGGATATTTTTCTGGGCAATCTTCAACTGTATGAAAAATATATTTTCTGCTTAGAAAATATACTTTTCCAATATTTAACCCCCTAAAAATTTCATAAGTGAATTATACTTTAAACAAATCGAGAAAAGCTTAGAACATCAAATAATCAAAGTAAAAATGGGTATTTGTTTCCTTTAGGTGTCAACTGCTAATAAATTAGCTAAAATTATGGGAAATTATCCTTCCTCCTCCTCATCATCCTTACAACTCCTACAGCATCGTCGGTAGGGCACACCAAGTCTTTCTGCGTGCCTACCAATGAGGCAGTGCCCAGTTAATACGCCTATTAATATGGAGATTTCTCTTCTCCTTAGGTCATACATTTGTCTTGATCTTTTATGATCCCATTTCGGCCACGTTTCTTTGGATATCCGGCATCCTGGAGATTGCAGCCATCTTTCGTTGGCTTGGCGGAGTGTGTACTCCTTCAGCATAAGCTTGCATGTGGCAAACGGCATACCTAAGCGCTCTTTATTGCGAAAAACCTGCTTGGTCATGCCCTGCCTCGCAAGTTCGTCTGCCCTACAATTTCCCTCAATGTCCCTATGCCCCGGGACCCATGTGAGGTTAACGCGATTCTGTTGGGCCATCTCTTGTAGAGATCGACGACAGCTGAGCGTCAGTTCAGAGTTGAACGAGTAAGAGCCAAGGGATTTGATGGCCGCCTGGCTGTCGCTGAATATAAAAATGTCCTGTCTGATAGTGTGTTGGCCTATCCAAGCCGCGGCGTCCATGATTGCTGATACTTCAGCCTGGAAGACACTGCAGTGATCAGGTAGTCTGAAGGAGAGCTCAAGGTTCAGATCCTTTGAATAAACCCCTCCCCCAACTCTGCCGTCTAACTTCGAGCCATCGGTATAAATGGAAGTGCCGCCATGAGTGACGGGACTCCGATCCGTGCTCTCCCATTCTTCCCTGCTGGGAATGTTGATTTTAAAACCGCTATCTCCGACTGTTGTGGTCGCACAGCGATCTGTGCTCAGCGGAAGAAAGCTATAGGATCCCAAAATACAGGCGTGTCCAGTAGTGCTTGCGCCCCAGCCGGACGTTTCCCTTAGACGCAGAGCCGATGCTGCTGCCCTTCCAGATCGAGTGGCAAAATGCCAAGAATGGCCTGGAGTGCTTCATTGGGCGTTGTTCTTAACGCACCGCTTATACAGATCATGCAAGATCTGTGTACTTTGCCTAGCAGATTAAGGTTTGTTGCCTTGCTCAGCGCAGGCCACCATACCACAACTCCATAGAGCATGATTGGTCGAATGATTGCAGTGTAGATCCATTTGCATATTTTGGGGCTAAGCCCCCATTTCTTTCCAATGGCTCTTTTGCACGTGTAGAGTGCAATACACGCTTTCTTCTGGTGCTGAAGAACATTCTCCTTCCAGGTTAGTTTCCTATCTAGAACTGTGCCCAAGAACTTGGCTTTGTCAGCCAAGTTCAGGTGCACGTTATTCAGTTTTGGTAGTATTGGCGGTGGTATCTTATAGCGGTTGGTGAAAAGGACCAGTTCAACTTTTCCCGGGTTGATGCTCAGTCCGCAGCGCGAGTACCATGAGGAAACCTCTCTCAGTGCTACTTGCATCAAGTCGCACAGGGTTTGTGAGAATTTGCCCCTATATACTATAGCTAAGTCATATGCATATGCCACTACTTTCCCGCCCCCCAGCTTGTGTCTCACAGCATCGAGTTGACAGTGAGGTTCCATAGAAGCGGGGAGAGAACACCACCCTGAGGCGTTCCCCTTGTGACATAGCGTGATAAGTCAACCGAGCCCAGTGATGAAACTATTCGTCTACCCCTTAGCAGTTGATCAATAAGTCCAATAAGAGACCTGCTTATGCCCAGACTTGTTAAAGCGGTGTTTATAGCATCAGGGCTTATGTTGTTGAAGGCTCCTTCAATATCTAAAAAGGCCACAAGACAGTACTCCTTTTCATACAGCGATTTTTCAATAACAGAAACTAGGCTGTGAAGCGCAGTTTCTGTAGATTTCCCTTTGGTGTATGCATGCTGATAGCTACAGATCAGGTTGCTATCAATAGTAGAGGAGAGGTAGTCATTTATTATCCTCTCGAAGGTCTTGAGCACAAAGGATAAGAGACTGATCGGCCTATAGTCCTTGGGCTCGTAATGAGACGCCTTCCCCGCCTTAGGAATAAACACTACCGTGGCACTTCTCCAGGAGCACGGAATGTAGCTAAGAGCCAGGCAGGCTGTATAGAGAAAAACCAGCCATTTGGCTGATGTCTCCAGCGTATTTATGAGTTGTGCGGGAATAATCCCGTCTGGCCCGGCAGCCTTGAACGGTTCGAAGCTTTTAACCGCCCACCTAACCTTTTCCTCCGTGATGGGTATGTGTACAGCCAGGTTTGTTGTAGGTGCTATGGGTTCCTCATGCAAGTTCCCTGGGAAGTGCGTATTCAAGAGCAGCTCTAGGGTTTCCCTCTCCGTGCTGGTCCCGGATCCGTCAGGTTTGCGCAAATAGCTTGTGGCTGTTTGAGTTTTTGAGAGCACTCGTCTAAGTCTCGCTGTATCGTCGACATTTTCGACCCCAATGCAGAAATTTCTCCACGATACTCTATTCGCCTGCCTCAGAGCTTTTTTGTAGACCCTGAGTTTAACTTTATATTCGAGCCATTGATTCTCCGTGCCAAGGCTCTTGGCCTTATTGAATTGTGTCCTACATGATTTACGGAGCGAGTCCAGGTCGTAGGACCACCAATGCGGCCTATGTTTACCGCGTGGTTTTGGCACTGGGCAAGCCTGCTCTAGGGCATTCGAGAGCGCCGTTGTAAAGGTCTTTACCAGATCCTCCAACTCCCCTACTGATAAGGGGACTTGTGGGGGCAGTGCTGGCAAGTCCCTAGATAGTATTTCCTTGTGTAGCTGCCAGTTAGTGTTACGTGGGTTGCGTTTCATAACCGGCTGCTCAACAGAAAAGTCTAGAACTAATTCTACGTACCGGTGGTCGGAGAATGAGTGTTCATCGAAAACCATTTTCTGACCCACTCATAAGCGCCTTCGCTGCAAATAGTGAGATCTATGACCTCCCTACGGGTTTTACTAATAAACGTAGGTTCGTTACCCACGTTGCAAACTACCAGGTTAGTTGTTAACAAATAATCAAACAACGACTCTCCTCTAGCATTGATATCGGAGCTTCCCCACTGGACGTGATGAGCATTGGCGTCAGCTCCGATAATAAGATGACCCATGGAAAAATTTGCCACCAGGTCTTTTACCTCCCTCTGTGGCGGAGGTTCTTCGGCGTCGTAGGGCATATAGACCGATGCCATCGTCAGACTGGTACTGTCGACTGTTAAACTGGCAGCTGTAACGTCACCATTGGTATAGTTGGGCAAGAGAAAAGCATTCAGCTCAGACTTAACCAGAATACAGGCTCTAACCCTGCCCCCCTCGCTGGCTTGGGTTAGCTTAAAACCCTTAATCCCTTGAGCTGTTGACCCAGGATTCTTGAATGAGGACCACATCTATGTCGCCTTTAGAGAGACGACTGATTAAAGCAGCCGAGGCTGCTTTAGATTTGTGCAGGTTTATCTGAATCACCACCAACATGAGAGCGCTCAGACTTCCCTGCCACCGCCGTATCGTCGAGTTCCACCTCGTCTGGAGGCTTATCTTTCAACGACGATTTGTTCAGACCACGATTTGGCGTAGCCGAGATCCTACTAACTGTGGCAGTATTGACATTGGTGCGCTCAGGACTAGCTGCTATCACTGTGACGTTGAGTCCTCCCCGGGCAGGCTGTCTCCCATCTCCGAGCTGTTCACTGCTCCTTCGCCATTTGACGTGGCAGATACCATACTTTCCGAGTCGGACATCTCCGACTCCTCTACCGGCACTGCGATGTCCGAGCCCTCCGGTGCAGCCGAAATAGCATCGCGCTGTGCATCGCCGCGGTATACGTGGATCACGATCTGACCCATGCCGTAGTGCACTCGTCCATTGCACCGTTTAAGGGGCTCGAGTGCTTCCTTAGTCAAGGTGAAGACCACTTGCCTGTCAGGCCCTACCGCATCCTCGACCAGATTGACACCCCAGTCCTGCGTCGGGAGAGACGGGTTCATGATCCTCAGCATCCTGAGAATTCTCTCAGGTTGAGCAGGGATAGCAGGAATCCACGCTCTTGCCCTTGGCCGAGCCGGGATGTCCTTCCAGTCGACAACCTCGATTCTTGCCCCTTGGTAGATCTCACCCAGTCTTGCAGCTGCTGCCTTGTACAGTGCAACAGTTTTTGCATCCTCGCAAGCGAATACCTTGATGCGGCCCTGGTGCCATCCCGCATCAGAACCCATCGGCGTGGCACCCGGAGACTCATCCATAATGTCGAGAAGGGCATTACCGATAGCGTTCCGGACGTACCGCCACTGGTCCCTAGGGATGGCCCAGCTTTCGTTACCTCGGTCAATGACTCCTATGAGGATCCTATCCTTAGTTACTTCAGCAAAGCTGAGTTTACCCACTACGGGGGCGTGTTGCTGCCGCTTCGGGTGAGGTTTTAAATCCACGTCCGATCTCTGGCGTTTGAAGGGATTTCCATTAACCTTCGTTGGCGCGTAGTCGCTTTGGAAGTTCGGTAAGATAGCTTCAGCCATCTCCACCGTCTTTCTAGCTTTCGGCGATAGCGTCTCTTGTGAAATACCCTCGTATTTCTTCAGGATCCTCGCGGCCGCTCTTTTGTCCAAGTACTCAGAGCGACTGGGAGATGTCTTTTGGTGTAAATTTCGACCCGTAGTTGCCATCGCGGTCGTTCCCTTATTTGGATCTCTGGGGCCAGGTCGTGAGACCACTGCCACAGACGTTAAAGACTTGGTTTCGGTACCGGCACTTACTAGGGCTTTAGCATCAGCCGTTGTTGGCTTCACTATGTTTGTACCGGTACTTACTTTGGGGATTGCCACCTTTTTATCCAGAGCTAATCGACCCGTAGTTGCCATCGCTGTCGATCTCTCGGATGATAGAGAAGTGGAGTTTGTCCTCCGACGTTGCGTTCTCGCTTGCTCCAGCATTTTCCTCCTCTGCTGTGCAGTATACATAGTTGTATCTTTAGTTTTAGGGTTTTTGTTATTATTTATCATCTTGTTCGTACGACCCCTCGCCGGGCAAGGCCAGTTTAGGGTCAAGGGAAGAGTAGGGGGAATGTGTCGTCCGTTGCGGCAGAGCCCCATACCGCGGTAAGGCCATAGTTACTCTTCGAGGCGGCCCGGTATCAGAGAGGCTCCGTTCGAATACAGCCACGATTTGCTTCCCGGCTGCAAACGTCCAATAGGCACGTGGTCGCATAACACCCTGGATTGGGAGGGGGAAGATCTTAGTCGTCGCGCCAGAGAGGCTTGGCTTCTCTCGTGATGTAGTACCGTTGGCGCTATGATCACAAGGGCAACGTAGCCCTGTGGCTATCGACTTAAGCCCTCGTACCGCGGCAAGGTGTCCACCCTTCACGAGGGAGACACCAGATTAGTCCATTCTAAGTTTCCAATATAAATTTTATAGAGATCTATCCATAAATACTATACGAAATTTGGTTACGACTGTTTGTATGGGGAGAGTGTTAGCCTATTAATATATTGTGACGAATTCGATGAATCCTCGACTATTTTCCCTGAGTTCGATCACTGTACGTTAAATAAAACACTCTGATTATGCTTAATAAATAGTACGCTTTATTCACTACACAGTAAAAATAAAAGTCTAACTTTAATACCTTTTTGGTGTTTATATATAACAACGCCAAAAAAGTATTAAATTAATACCATGTTCGGTCTGATTTCTCGTGAGAGAGGAATTCAGTCGAAGATTCTCTCAGGCAAAAAAAAATTACAGTTTTATTATATTGCCTTCACCGAGAGTCGAACTCACAATTTATTGAATGCTCAACGGAGATGTATACTATCAAGCCATCGAGTACTTATGTTTGTCAGCGTCTAATTGCACTGTTGTTCTTAATGTAGTGTCGCAATAGCGACGAACCGCGTGCTCTGAGCAAACAAACCACCGGACTTAATTTAATGCTAAAAAGTAATTCATTTAATACTTTTCAGGCTTTGTTTTAAAACAAATAGTACCTAAAACATTATAATGAGAGAAAACGCTAGGGAGAGAGCGCTTTAGTATTATTTTGGTATTATTTTAAAACTATTTGGAATTAAAAAAAATTCAGAGTCTTAAATTAATACTATTTAGTATTAAAACTCAAATATAATTCCAAAAAGGCTTAATTTCAATACCGACTGGTATTAAAAGTAAACTTTCATTTTTTACTGTGTACTAAAAAACCGTGGTACAATATCGCGGGTTAATTCACTGTTCAGTACTTCACTGTACAACACTTCAAAATAAACTGATTGAAGTGCGTTGTCTTTGCGCGGTTTATATACCCTAGCAGACAGCAACTTCATAACCAGAAATGTCTACACATTTCTCGGTTATTCGTGCAACAGTGTTTTCGAACGTTTATCTATCGTCATCTCCTCTTTGTGTCACATTCGCACTCTCTCGCTCTCGCGTCATGTACCTAAACAGTTGTAGTTGTGGTAGTGACGCTAGTGGTGGAAATACGCTAGAGTTGGGAGATGAGCGATTCTTGAGAACATTCGCCACAATATAGAAGATATGTATTGTATAAACTTTAGGTTTGATATTCTCATGCTTTGAAAAAGTATTTCTTTAGACACTTTTTCTTTTCTTTTTAGTTACAAGACGTGTTATTTCAATATTTTCTCACAATTACAAGTGGCAACTGAATGGAATCAAGCTGACATAAGTAAGTACAGAAAATAAATTTAAGATTTCCACATCCGAAAATGCTCATACTTGTGTAAAGAATGCCAATAAGAAGGCGTTATATCATTTTTATGGATAGAAAGGTTTTCGTCTGCAATGCAGCCTGGGCGTATAAATTACACTACTGCGAACTAAGTAGGTACTATATATGCCATAGTTTCTCAGTAGGCAAGAGTCAGTTTATGAGCTTTACGATTTAAGATTTAAAAAACTTTCGCTATATGAGGGCGCTACACCCTCACAGTAAAAAGAAAAGTCTAAATTTAATACCAATTTGGTGTTTATATATAACAACGCCGAAAAGTATTAAATTAATACCATTTTCCGTTTAATTGAGAGAAAGAGTATTATTTTGGTATTATTTTAAAACCATTAGTCCAAATTTAATTTCCAAACTTTTTCAGGGTCTTAAAATAATACTATTTGGTATTAAATTTAAAAAAAGTAGTCTTTTATTTTTTACTGTGCTCATTTACGAATACGTTCATATTTCTAAAACATCATATTTTCTATAAAAAAGATCCGTCTAAATCAAAATTTCGTAGAAATCGGAAATATTTCTTTCTCATTAGGCCCTGGCTTATATCGTACCGTAGATGTTGATAGGCCGAAAAACCATTGAAATGCCAATATTTAAATTTTTAAAAACAGGTTATTGTTGAATTTTTTTTGGTTTTTTCGGTATATAAACATCTTAGGCTCGACATAAGCCGCGCCCAGTTATTAACACAAAAAATCCCATTGGATCCCGTATAAATTGCCTATTTCAACCAAAAGGTGATATTTCCAAATTATAAAGTTCAAAAACTACATTCCACTTAAAAACTTTAAAATGTGGGTATTTGACTCTGTCACAATTTTTTCGGTTTCTGTAATATTGTAAATACGGTCTTTTGTTTGTTCAGTCCTCAACTATGATTTCTGTCTAATACCAACCTTTATTCCGTCGACTAGAACTATTGGATACAGAAGCCTCATACGCGTCCTTGTCTGTAATTTCTTCTTTAATTATTGTTTTGCCGTCAAGAGCCATCTGAAAAAAAAAATATTAAGAAACATGAATCTGATAAAAATAGAGTAGGGATAATTGTTGCGACTCAACAAAATAACATCTTCAGGCCACAGGTCAGTACCCGAACAATCACGCTTGGTAACATTTAAAAAAAAAACATCAACAATAATTATTTCAAATAATTTTTTGTGATTTTGAACGTTCTCTTCGAGTTATGACTGAATCTTTGCATTGCCTCTGGTAGTACATCTGGACTTCGTCGCTTTTCAAGCATATAAAAACAAATAAACCGACCAATATTGATTTCTAGGTATCTTCTATATATAAATGCGCAATGTTCAAAAGTTTTCTCCCTTTTTTGCAATAACCACAATTCTAAGGTATATCAAATATGCATCGATAGGTCTCCCCGAGCAGGGTGTGCGACAACAAACCAAAAATTAAAAAAAAAATTATTTATAATATGAAATGCTAAACACGAATTCACTCTATAGAGCCGCTGTTATGTGTGTATGCATTGCATTGTGAGAAGAAGAGTTGTTTTGTTGGCAGCAATAATAAACATGAGCCAGCTTTATTGGGCGTAGGTTCAAACAGTGTTTACAAAAACAAAATCTGTGAGAAGGTATTCAGAGAAGCGAATGCTTGTATAGACTTGATGTTTTGAAAAAAAATACAAATAAGTTACATCGTTCACAACTCCCTTCGTGGTTAGACTGTGAAATGAAATAAAATGGAAATTGATAAAAAATTTAAAATAAAGTAAAATAAAAAGTAGAAAAATGATTCAAAGTAAAGAAATAAATTTGTAGGAAATGAAAGGAAAGGAAATAATATAAAATAAATAAAAATAAAGCAAAATGAAATAAATAAAAGAATAAAAAAAAAGAATCTGAATGGAAGGGAATGGATAAAAGGAAAATAAAGGAAAGGTAAGGAAAGGAAAAGAGAGAAAAATCAAAGGCAAGTAAAGGTAGGGAAAGGAAAGGAAAGGAAAGGTAATGAAAAAAAAGGAATGAAAAATAGGAAAATAGAGAAAGATAAAAAAGGGAAGGAAATAAAAAGTAGGGAAGAGGAAGAAAAGGAATAAAAATAAAAAGAAAGAAAAATAAAGGAAAGTAAGGGAATGGAAAAAAAATAATTAAAGGAAATGAATGGAAAAGAAATAAAACTAAAGGAGTATACGAAAAGGAGAAGAAAGAAAGTAAGGAAATGACAGGAAAGTAAAGGAAAAGAAAGCTAAGAAAAAAGGAATGTAATGGAAAATAAAAGTAAGAAAAAAAAGAAAAGAAATTAAAAGAAAATAAATAAAATGAAGGCAAACGAAACCAAACTAAAGCAAAGTATGAAAAAGAAAGGAAAAGACAAGACAAAAAAGAAAAGAAAGGAAATAAAAAAAATAAAATGAAATGAAAAGATAGAAAAGGAAAAGAAAGAAAGGAAAGGCAAGGAAAGGAGATGAAAGGAAAGCAAATAAAACCGAAGGAAAGGAAAGGAGAGAAAATAAAGGAAAGAAAGACGAATAAAAACCAGCTAAAATAAATAGTTATAAACATTGAAACTTTATTGAATGGCGTGAAGAGGGAGAAAAAGGCAAAAAGTAGATGAATGTATTGAAACGGAAAATATAAAAAATAAGGAAAAGTAAGGAAAATTTAAGAAACAGCAAAAAAGTGATAGTTAAGGAAACTGAACTCCAATAAGGTAGAGAAATAAAATAAGGTTTTGTGGTTGAATATCAACCACTGGGCAAACTCTAGTAAAATAAAAAAAACAGATTTTCAAGAAAAAGGTGCACAAAAAACAATCACCTGAAAACGACACGCTCATTAATATTTCCAGCAAACATTTTCTATCTCGAAAGTGCTCAGCCACCATTGACGATGTGCCCATAAAGTTCCTTCATGAAGTTGAATTTCATCGCGGAAGTTATCGCTGTTTTATCTTTTTCTCATCTTCTGTCGGGAAAAACTGTTCCCCGTATACGTGACGTCCTACTGTCCTTATGCGACACTTCGGAAAGTGACTTATAAGTGTCGTCTGGTTAAATTGGGTTTATTTATTAGAGAAAGTTCTGCGTTTTATGAGAGTTGTAATAAGTTTGTATTTTTTTTAGTTAACGCAGAAGTATTAGCCAATGGTAACTGCATGTTTGAAATGTATGGGTCCGATTGCAGAAGAATTCGTTTATCAAATCTTCGTTTGCCAGTTTTCGAGTAATTTTTCTGGTGTAGCATCGCCGAAAGTCTTTGATATTTTTGTTATTGGCTTCAGCTGCCTCTTCCGAGAGTTGCCATATTCAAAGCATAGAGTGTTTTATCACATCTGAGCCGCCCCAACAAAGATTTAGGCTTGAGTTACGTTAGTTCTCAAGTTGAGATCTAAGGATCTTCTCACTTGGGAATGATAGTTTTCTCAACAAAAACGTCATTTTTTTTAACTATGTATATGAAAAAAACGCTGTTTCTCAAGTTCAGAAAGGGATAGTTCTCAACTTGTATTCAAATGGAATTCTCTAATTTGACTCAAAGAAATGAATTCGACTCTGAAAATAAACACCGACAAAAATAAACCATGATTTTTACAATTTAAAACGCAATGCGATAGTAGTTGATCAGCAAAATGCTCTAAGGAATTATTGTACTAAAAAAAATTAAAAAAAAAAAAAAAATGGGAAAAAAGTTCAATCATATGATGAAAATTCGCCGAATTTTCGCGATCATCATCATTTATTGGCGCTTAACCGCCTAAGCGATTTTGGCCGTTTCGTATCAAAGCACGCCAGTCATTCCTTTTTAGCGATAACCGACGCCAATTGGAAACCCCAAGGGAGTTCAAGTCATCCTCCACCTGTTGTTTCCATCTCAGTCGAGGCCTCCCCCTTCCTCTGCTGCCGAATTCAGGCGACGATAGGAAAACCTTCTGTGCTGGAGCTTCTTTGTCCATTCGCATAACATGGCCCAGCCAGCGGAGTCTTTGGGCTTTAATTCGCTGGACTATGGTCAGATCTGCGTAGAGCTCGTACAGCTCATCGTTAAATTTCCTTCTATACTCGCCGTTGGCATCACGGGAAGGACCATAAATCTTCCGGAGAACTTTTCTCTCAAATACTCCAAGGGCCATCTCATCTTCTCTTGACATTGTCCATGAATCTGAGCCATACATCAGGACAGGTATGATGAGAGACTTATAGAGCGTGATCTTTGTTCTTCGAGAGAGGACTTTACTTCTCAATTGCCTACTCAGTCCAAAGTAGCACTTGTTGGCAAGAGTGATTCTCCGCTGGATTTCTAGACTGATATTATTTTCGGTGTTGATACTGGTTCCCAAATAGACGAAGTCCCTCACAGTTTCAAATTTGTAACTATCAACAGTGACATGGCTGCCAAGGCGCAGGTGCGCCGATTCTTTCTTTAATGACAGCAAATACTTCGTCTTGTCCTCGTTCACGGCAAGACCCACTTTTTTCGCTTCCTTATCCAGTCCAGAGAAGGCAGCACTTACGGCGCGGTTGTTAAGGCCAATGATATCAATATCATCGGCATACGCCAGCAATTGCACGCTCTTGTAAAAGATTGTACCATTGCGGTTTAGCTCTGCTGCTCGAATTATCTTCTCCAGCATCAGATTGAAGAAATCGCACGAAAGGGAGTCGCCCTGTCTGAAGCCTCGTTTGGTTTCAAATGGCTCAGATTTTCGCGATAGTTGCATAAATTTTTGACACATAATTTAGGGGGTTTCTGTTAGCCATATTTAAGAACAAAATTTGATAAAATTGCAAAAAACGGGAAGGGCAGGAAATTGTACCATTCTAAAGTAAGTTTTAACGGGTGGATGTTATATACGCATCTTGGGCAGGATATTTTGAGAAAAAGCGAAAATATAACATATAGCTCCCATACAACATATAGCTCCCATACAACCGATTATTCCGATAAACGGATTTTGGGCTATAACTCCTGTAATTAAACACGAAGGAACGTGAAATTTTATAAGTGTTGCTATTTTTATATGTGAAATATCGATGTTAAACTCATAGAGCTGGGATAAATATTTCACATAGCTCTCATACAATCGATTATTCCGATAAACGGATTTTGGGCTATAACTCCTGTAATTAAACATGTAAGAACGTGAAATTTCGGACGTATTGCTATTTTTATATGTGAAATATCGATGTTGAAAATCATCGAGATTGGATAAATATTTCACATAGCCCCCATACAATCGATTGTTCCGATAAACGGATTTTGGTAGATAACTCCTGTAATTATATAGGTAGGAACGTGAAATTTGGAAGTATCGCTATTTTTATATGCGAAATATCGATGTTGAAACTCATAGAGATGGGATAAATATTTCACATAGCTCCCATACAATCGATTATTCCGATAAACGGATTTTGGGCTATAACTCCTGTAATTAAACACGTAGGAACGTGAAATTTTTATAGTATTGCTATTTTTATATGTGAAATATCGATGTTGAAACTCATAGAGCTGGGATAAATATTTCACATAGCTCTCATACAATCGATTATTCCGATAAACGGATTTTGGGCTATAACTCCTGTAATTAAACATGTAAGAACGTGAAATTTCGGACGTATTGCTATTTTTATATGTGAAATATCGATGTTGAAAATCATCGAGATTGGATAAATATTTCACATAGCCCCCATACAATCGATTGTTCCGATAAACGGATTTTGGTAGATAACTCCTGTAATTATATAGGTAGGAACGTGAAATTTGGAAGTATCGCTATTTTTATATGCGAAATATCGATGTTGAAAATCATTGAGATGGCATAAATATTTCACATAGCTCCCATACAATCGATTATTCCGATAAGCGGATTTTGGGCTATAAGTCCTGTTATTAAACACATAGGAACGCGAAATTTGGGAAGCATCGCTATTTTTATATGTAAAATATCGATGTTGAAAATCATTGAAATGGGATAAATATTTCACATAGCCCCCATACAATCGATTGTTCCGATAAACGGATTTTGGTAGATAACTCATGTAATTATATCGGTAGGAACGTGAAATTTCGTAAATGTTGCTATTTTAGAATGTGGAATGTCGATGTTAAAAATCAATGAGATTGGACCAATATAACACATCGTTCCCATATAATCGATAGTTCCGATAATTTCGGTATGAGCGGAAGTTAAATTCACAAACATTGAAAATCGTTGCGCTTATTCATGAAAGGTATTTAGGCTTCGGCACAGCCGAAGACAGCTTTCCTTACTTGTTTTTTTTTTTTAATTTTTTGTTTGTGTAGTTGTAGTTTTTTAACTTTATAATTTGGAAATATGCCCTTTTGTTTGAAACAGGCAATTTTATACGGGATCGGATGGGTTTTTTGCGTTAAAATAACTGGCCGAGGCTTATATCGAGCCGTAGATGTTTATAGACCGAAAAAACAAAAAAAAAATCAACAAAATAAACTTTTGCTGGAAAATAAAATATTGACCTTTCATTTTTTTTCGGCCTATCAACATCTACTGCACGATACAAGCCTTGCCCAGTTGTTTTGGTGCAAAAATTTCCACGCACAAACAAATGAGATGGAAATATTTCCGATTTGTACGAAATTTTGATTTTGACGGATCTTTCTTTTAGGAAATATGACACTTTAGTAGTTTCTATTGAGTACATCATGTGTAATGTTGTCTGAACCACCAGATTGCATCAAAACACTAAAAAAGTGAAAAATGGAAAAAAGGCGTTTTGTTTGTTCAGTCCTCAGTTGACTTTGATTGAGCAGAAGTAACGTTTAACGTTCCAATTGGGCATAAAAGGTGGCTTTCCATAAAATTCAATATATTTGTTATAGAAACGCATGACAGAAAGTTTTTTTTTGAAAAATCAGCATTTTTGATTTTTGTGTATGGGGCTGGGCCACTGTGCACTGTTGTTGATTTTCGGAAAAAAGGTGTTAAAATCCTAAAATGGACGGAAGCGCTCTCTGACGGACGTCAAAAGAAAAAAGGAATACCAGAAATAGATTCCTCGACCCTAGAATCCCCAAATGCACATAAAGAATGAAATTTTAATTTGAATGAATACATTTTGTTTTGGAAATTAAAAAAAATGAAATTTTCATAAACCATATAATATCGATATAAGTTTTGCTTAAATGCACCTCCCTTTCACTAAATTTTCAACGCTGAGCTGCTTAGTAATTGTCAAATTTCATAGATTTCTGCAACATATTGTCGATTTTCGAAAAAAAGGAATTAGAATAAAAAAAAAGATCGAAATCGCCCTCTGGCGGACGTAAAAAAAAAAAATTAATACCGGAAATGGATTCCTCGAGCCCAAAAATTCCCAGATACACATAGAGAATGATTTTTGTTAGTTTTCAACACAACTTTTTAACAAGTGAATCACTTTTTGAAAAAAAAAAAAAATAATAATAATAATTGATCGAAAAAACTGCTGGCTCGAAATTCATGTTAGACCCATAGTTTCTTGGACAAAAATGCTTGAAATGATCTAAATAATCATAATCGCCATGGGCCCCTGATGCAAAAAAAATGTACATATTTATGTGGAAATATGTATGCATGGCATCATCTGGTCGCAGCCTGCCTGGAGTGCGGACCTGAGGGCGAATTTATGATCTATGACGTGATAAAATGAAAAAGATTTTAATACAAAATTTTTGAAAAGATACTTCAAATTCATACACTTTTTTCACGTTATCATTTCATAGAACGAGAATTCCACCCTGCCTACCAAACTCTTCTTGATTACAATAAACGATGCTGACGATGAAGCCGGAGTTCAATCAATGAATGCAGAGCAACAGTTGATGCCAGACATGATTGCTAAAAAATCAGAAACTCAAACAAAATTCGCTCAAATAATGCCACGGCAACTACGTATTTTCCCAGCTTCTGCCATCGACAGAAAGCAATGCGAAATATGAAAGAAGTGTAGATAACGTCAAAAGTACCATGAAAAAATTTTAAGTACTTCATATACGCATTTGGAAATATGTACTACTTTGGGATCGAAGTACTTAGCAGATCTAATAAACATTGGAGGAGCTCCAAACCAAAACGCAATAAGTTACACATAAAACATTCGTAGATAAATGAGATAATATGATTACCGTGAAATAGATTGATATTTTCAATAAACATTTATGACATTATACCAGTAATATAGCAACAAAAATATGCCCAAATAATTACTTTTATCGGATAACTAGATTTTAAGTTAACACAGAAAGTTGTTTGGATTTATTTCGTTTCGGTTTGAAAATTTATATTTACTGCGTTTTGGTTTGAAAGTCGACGGATGCTCAGAGAATGGAACTACAGCCATAAGTTTGCTAATCGATGATTTCTCCCATAAAGCTTAGTAAGTAAACTCCAACTCACGGTGGTGAGATTCCATTACAAATTTAGTGAATACTAATAGACCCGGCAGATATTATCCCGTCCAAAGATAGAGAGAGGGCTGGTCCAAATATTGGTCGATAGCTCCGAAATCGATCGAGTTATCGAAATAAGGGATATCTAAATGTTGAAGTTAGGCGTCTAGTAATACAATAGTAAAAGTTCTCTTGCAACAATCTTCCATGCGTAAGACCAGTAAGTTGGCGAAAAATCGTCTGAATGTGGGCTGGGGAAAAATATGTAAGTATTAACAGCTGTTGCATTTCTCCCAGTTGATGCGTATAGTGGGGAAAGCGGCAGCACATACTCAGATACAAAAATTTGTTGGGGCTACAGTTACTGTGAGAAAAACATTTTCCGCTGATTTCCTCTCTACTTTTGATATTCAATCTTCCTAGTTGCTGTTGTGCTTTGGCAGTTGTTTTTGCTCGCATTGCTGATTGGAAAAGTAACACCTGCATTCATAAATTGCTTAAAAATCACCTTGGCTGCCGGCAATTGAAAATGACAGAGCGTCTGGCTGCCTGACTGATAGCTGCGAAACAACGTTTTTGGCATAATAGAGAGGAGAGTGGGAGGGGGTAGAAGCAGTGGTGACAGCTGCACTTAAATTGTGTGTAATGACGAAAAAATTATAGACTTAACAATATAAAGGTGTGTGTTGGTAATATCGCTTGAAGATAGACGAAATACAGGAAATAACCAAAAAAAATAGATAATTTCATAAACTTTACAACACAAAACACAACAACGAAAATGTGCGCATAGTTTTGCACCTGCAAAAGAATAAACAATAATACATTTCGCTATTGCATATTGCAATAACATTTTTTGGTATTACAACACATTTGCACATAGCTTCTTAGCATTTTTTATTATCTTAAAAAAACACCTTATTCGAAGTAACAACAGCGCAAGCAGATGAGCTGGTAAATAGGTAATGTTAAAAGAGAGATACCTGAATAAAGCCTTGAAAGAGAGAGATACCTGAATAAAGCCTTGAAGTACCTAAGATGCGCCTAAATTTGTGAGATCATGGTTGTGAGTAAAGACCTGGCTGGGAGCTTACAATATTAAAAAGCTGAACTCAGGTGTCTACCATGATGCCAGTTACTACTTATGCTTGTCAGCTTCTAATTGCAGCTTTGGGCCTCTTTGCATAGAATTTTAAGAATTTTTTCAAGTACACCGTTTTGTAGCTCGTTAAATTTTATTATAAAAAGATACTAATCTTAAGCCGCTAACAAAATTACCTGATTTTTGGCAATTTGTTTTCTTATTTGTCCTCTGCATTTTTTTCCATACAAATTATTATTTTACATATCGTCGCTCGGAGCGCAATACCGCGTATTTGCAAAAAGCCATACAGCATAACTTTTTGTTTATTTCAAAGAAAATAGGTTCCATAAAAGTAATTTTATTTATTTATTTAAGTTTTGGTGCACAGAGCCAAAAATGCCTAATAAAATTAATAAGATTGTCTTCATGATCAGTTTTTGGGCAAAGGGGTAGTCGAAACGAAGAAAAAACTACAGGGAAATCTCTATGGTTTTACGAAGAAATTCTTATTAAAAAAAACTATACATTTAGTAAAAAGCTGTAATTAGACGCTGGCAAGCATTAGTACACGATGGCCGGATGGTAAGCAGCTGGGTTTAGGATTCCAAAAATTGTAAGTTCGATTATCTCTCTTCTTTTCCTAATTTGAAATGTTAAAAGGAAAATCTTCTCAATTATATGTAATTTCCCTTTGAAAACATTAATAACTATACAGATATCAGTAATTAGACGCTGGCAAGCAAAAGTAAGCGATGGCCTGATGGTAAACAGCTGGGTTTCGAAAATTGTAAGTTCGATTCTCGGTGAGGGCAATGTCATTTTATTTTTCATTTATAATATTAAAAAGAAAATCTTCTTAATAACATTAAAAAGACTGTCTCTAAAATAATAAGAATCACATCTTCTTGAAAAAAAAAAACAGATATCTTATCATTTTTGTTCTATTTTATTAGGTACCTTTGGCGCTGTGTATATTCTTGAAAAAAAAATATACAGATATATTATCATTTTTGTTCTATTTTATTAAGTACCTTTGGCTCTGTGTGATAAAAACGGAGTTTTAATGTAAATGCATTAAGGTCGATGAGTCCTAGTCAGGGTAACGAAATCTCGATTTTGGAAGTTTTGGTACATACGCCGTAGTGCTTTTTCCAAATACGCCGTATTGCGGGCTGAGCTTTTTATTTCATTTATGTATACGGTGTTTGGGCAAAGGTAGAAATTTGTAGATGGCGCACAATAGTATGTTGAATTTCCTGGCACACAAACCCAAGAGGTGAGGTTGAATATGGATCATGGTGAAATCATTGTGAAAAAATCGTAATCTATATATATATAAATTAATTTGTGTTCGGATAACTCGGTCTTTCTACTATGTTTTAATGAAATTCGTAAAAGACGACACAGGTTTTGCCAAGAAATATGTGTAGTGATTCTTAGGTATTTCACGAAGAAAAGTCCATGGCAGCAGGTTTTCAGATAAGCGTAAATATCAGAAAATTTGTGACATAATAGCTAAACTTTAAATTTTGGAAAAAGCTTAACGATTTTGTTAAGGTAAAGAAAGCTCAGGGATGGACATTATTAGATTGACGAAAAAATAATAAAAAAATCAAAAGTGATGAATAAAAGGTAATTTTCATTCAAGCGCTTCTTGAATAAAAATTTCATGTTGTTAATCACTCAAGAATTTCTGAGTTCATGTAATTTTTATTTATGGAATTCTTAAATAACGATAAAACTTCCGTTATATTTAAAAATTTAGAGATAACTTCGGGACTATGAATAACAAGTATTTTTTATTCTAGAACCGCTTTTGTTTATCAATTTGAAAATAATTAAGATTTTAATAAAAAATCATTCAAAACTGCATAAATTATGAATAATTTTTTATTCGAAGTGGCCCAACCCTGGTTTAGCTGTTCTCGCTTATTTCCACAGAATTTTTAGACGTTTTTAAAAGCGAACGATTCTAAGATTGAAATTAAAGTTTTCTTTAAGTTTAAAGTTTCCTTTGCTGTAACTACCCTGCAAAAAACAGTGCGGTGAATCTCTATAGATAGTTGTCCTTGATTAATACCATAGGTTGGTACATATTACAAACTCAAGCAAAGGTGAATAATATACCGTTAAAATTTCTCGCCTACTACTATTTTTAACAGCAGAAATATATGCAATTTTCCTTTGAACGTTTTTTTACGATCTGAATAGTACCGCGCTTAGGAGTCAATGAGCTAACCAGCCCCGTAAGAAAACACATTTCGGTAGATCTGCGGGGAGAGTGGTTTTAGTGGAGAGGTCCTTAGTACGTAGGTGCAACTGTGAGGTTGCAAGTCGTGCATGCAGCTACGCCGGTGTAGCCGTACTCATGAGAGTTTCCTCTTCGCGGGCGTCATCCCAAACAAAACAAAAAAAAATTCGTATCACCAAATCTGACCAAATGTCGGAAAGTATACACCAAGGCAAGGCATCAACGATATGTATTTTGTGGTTATTATATTTTTCTTTGGAACCATGAGCGTATGACTACGCAATATCACTTATCCGCTCGAAAGGAAGGGACAATCTTTAAGCAATTGCGCATAGGGAACATTGACAGAACAACGTCTGTCGGTTCAGCTAGTATAAAAAAAAAAAAAAAAAAAAAACTATTTCATTTGGCAGGAATAGAGCCAAGGCGCTCTGAATGGCAGCAGACTGCTCCACCGCTGAGCTATACAGGACATAAAAGCTTTGTGGGCAAACTTCAATGACTTGAAAAATATTTCAAAAAAAATCAAAAAACAAATTTTAGACTGCTTTTTCATTTACCCTACAAGACGGGATGATATTTTTACTAACACACTCACACTTTAAATTGTCAATGCTGATAAAATTTTGTCAAAAACACTGAAAATTGTCATTTATTGTCATAGATGACTGTCACATGAGGATAAAATGATAATAACAAATGATGTATTTTCAATAACTTTCAAAACTTAGCAGAATTTTGATTCGATGCTAGGTAATTACTTTGAAATTTAAATTAAATAGAATATTGAAATTGAAAAAAAGCGTATAAAATATGTTGCTGCAAAAAGGAAGGGTTTGTAAGTATAAAATAAAACATTTAAATTAACAAGACACATTTTCAAGTTAGCTTTTGTAGGTGTTCGTTGCAAGCAAAACCACGGTGGCCGAAACTGTGACCAGCACAAATTCAATAAGGTCGTGATTGAAGAACGTGCCATGTCTAGCATAAACGAGCTCACTGCAGCCGACTTTATCTCCCGATAAATTCGAGCCCTGCTATTTAACTGGCGGGCAATGTTTGTTCACATTCCGGTGTTCTTTCTTTACATCGGGTGAGCCTTTGCCTACGCCCAAATATTTAAACATTATTTTTACATCAGATTTGAAGTTGTTGACATCAACTTTTTCTTATTCCTCGTGTGAAATTATTGAAACGTTGATCGTTTAGCTGGCAGCAATGACAATCAAATGTTGTATCAAATGATTGTCATCTGTCTTGTAGGGTAGATCTTGAATCAAAACCAAAATAACTTGAATTTCTTTGTAGGTAATTGAAAGGTTTGGCGACCGCCGTGGTGTAGCGGTTAAGTGTTCGGCCTTCTACACCAAGTCGTGTCGGTTCGATGCCCGGCAAAAGTAACATCAAAAATTATTTAGAAAAATAATTTTTCTGAACGGGGTCGCCCCTCGGCAGTAGTTTGGCAAACTCTCCGGGTGTATTTATGCCATGAGAAGCTTCTCAGCAAAAAATTCATTTGCTTTGCAAGTGCCGTTCGGAGTCGGCAAAAAACTGTAGGTCCCGCCAACTTGTAGGAAAAACCCAAAAGCAACACACCACAAGTTGGAAAGAGAAGCTCGGCTAAAAATCTCGTTAGAGGTTATGATGACCTGTTGGTATATCGCCGCCATTATTTTTTTTTTTTTTTTTTTTTTAATTGAAAGGTTTGGAATAACGTACCAAAAAGTTTAAAAAAATTGCTTAAACTTCAAACGAGTTTAAAATTTAGGCTCAATTTTTTAGTCGTGTATGTAGTGTTTTTTAAATTTTTTTAAAGCTTTTATTGAATACCACCAGTAGGTAGTGCATAGGCGAGACCGTTAATTTCTTTTTTAATTAAATATATTGCTTCAATACAAACAAATATGTATAGTTTGTTATGCTTTTATTTTCAGTTACTGCCTCGTGTTACTCATGTGGCACGAATACTCAGCTGTTTTGTCTCAACGAGATTTTAATTGATGCCACTTGTACCGATTGCAGATGCCACTTCTCCTCCATTTACTTTTCACTAATTCCCCTTGCCCTTAGTCATTGTATAATTATTTGTATGTATTTCAATTTTGTTTAACATTTATCAGACAGTAGTAAATATGCATCTATAATAGCTCCGAAATATTTTAGGGTGGTTGGAAATAACGTTGCTAAGATTCATATATTTTTTAATAGATCTAGAGTGCAGGGACTCTGACATTTTTATATAGAACTAAAAATTATATATGTAGTTAGTGGGAGCTTTCTTGCTGTACATTCTTGAATGTATAGCCAGCGACACAGTTATCTCTTAACTTTTAAACAACGAGGAAAGTAATCTTCTGGAGATTATCAGTAAGTACAAGTTTCTATGTTTCAACACCTCGCTCCTGGTTTCATCTTGCGTCGGTATTTGGCTAATGTCTTTCGCGTATCCGACCATTAGGTATTTGGCTAATGTCTTTCGCGTATCCGACCATTATAGTTGACATCGAAACCAGGTCGATCAGAGAGAGGCACGCGTTTGCAGTCAATTGTTGTATTAACTCAGCATTTCATGGTTGTCAGCATTTTCGTTCTGCTACTGGGTAACCGCCTAAGTAATTTCAAGTTCGTTCGTTCGTTTTAGGTGTACTACTTGTGGAAACAGCATCAGTCTCATCTTGCATTCATTCATTTCGTTTGGCACTATATTTTTACATACATACATAGTATGTATATAAACTGACAGAGCCCAGAACGACCATAACAGCTACCTACTAAGTGCTGATGTAGTCCATTTGTTTTCGATTCAATACACACTCAAGATGAGATGCGAAATAAACAAAATTTTATAGTTGATGGAACTTTCAGCGTAGAATAAATACAATAAGTAGACAGAGCAAAATCCACTTTTACTTGGAGTAAAATACATATGTACAACTCTTTCGTCGCGACTCCAACATACCCTGAAGATAGATGTCGTTCAGATAACTAGTCCCATTCTCAAATTTCCAACGTGAGAGAAACACTTGAGAAACATAGTGTCCTCAAACAAAATCATAGTTCTCCAACTGAGTTCTGATGTCGTTCTCTAATAGGATTCGAATGTGAATAGAATTTGTATTATTTAGTGTAATTATTTTGTACACGGTTAAAAAAATGAGCCTAAACCCGCTTCAAGTTTAAGTGACTTTTTAAACTTTTTTGTGGAATATTTTAATTTTCCAATTACCTATAAAGAATTTCAATTTATTTTGGTTTCGATTTAAGATCTAAATGAAAACGAAGTGTACAATTTTTTTTGCTTTTTTTGAAAGTCATGGCATAGCTCAGCGGCAGACAGGGATGCAAACCGGTTTTGAACCAACCCGATTTTTGAGAATGGCGCTAGTTATCTAATGTGGAATCAAAATTTCTCTAACGTTAGAGAATGTGTTTGCTTGAACTAGAGAGTCATTTTGGTTCTTCCATTCTTTCTTTGACGAAAAAAAACTGAACTTCCAAAGCACATTCTCTTTTTGAGAACATACTCGTATTTTCTTTTCCTTCATCATCAAGTAGCCGTTTAGAATAGCACGACAACGTGTGCCATTTCAACAAGTGTAGTCTTGACAGACAAGCAGACAGCAACATTCCCATCTACTCCACTCCACTTCACTCAATTTCACTCGACTCATTGAATGAAGTTGCTTCCAGTACAAACAACCAGTTCAACTAACCATGAGAGGCACTTCATACATCAACGTTAAAATTGAAAGAAGCAAATCTTCGAAAGGATGGAGAAAACAAACGACAAAAAAACGTAGTAAAAAGGAGTGAGCAAAGCTGTTAGCTACTTACATCGTTGCAGGGTTTCTTTGTTTGTGTAAGTTGGCGAACTGGTTCGTTGGCATTCCAGAAATCGTATTCAGTTCAAGTTGCGTAACATCCCAACAAACATCGAGCACCAAAATCCCAAACGTTTGAGAAAACATCTATTCTCAACTTTTTCTCAAATGTTGTTTATATAACAGGATTATTTGTTGAACTATATTAATTAAAAAAGTATTAAGTAAAACTTAACTGCTAAATGGAAACTGGCTTTTTATTAAAATGGGTATTTGTTTTGCATGATTGGCATCTCTGAATAAATATTTCAATGAGAGCATGTGGATTCCATTTCGATCCACTCCGCTCAGTTTGAGAAACGTTTGAAAATTCTGCCGTTCTCAATTTGAAAATAAGGGAAAATCCTATATTAAAAATGAGCCTTTTAGGTTGAGAACGCTATCAACCACAGTATAGACAGTAGTTGCACTCACTAACACAAACGTACTTATATTCACCTCCATAAAGAAATTCGGGTTGCAGTCAACTATTTTCAGCCATTTCAGGGTGTTGTGTTGCAAATTTTATGAGGTAATAAATTACTTTAACAGAGGAGAAATAGTCAAATTAAGGATTTTGCGTTTTAAGTAAAACTATATATTAGGTTATATTTCTAAAAAAAAGAAATTACTATTTTACAACTCAACCAAGAACCAATGCACAGCGTTTTTTCTCACGCATAGGAGTATTCAGTCGAAAACAAATACAGCTTTATTGCGTTGCGTGACATTTATAACTTTGACAAATACGCACAAAACCAAAAAATATACAAGGAAAAATCAGCTGATTATGTCATCGTACCCAAAAAGATAAAACTAGATCAAGTCTGCGTTAACGCGTGTTAAAACGCGGTTATAAGACAGGTTGCCTTTGTCTACGTGCATTTATGTCAGCTGTCAAAATTAAATGTCACAACGAGACGCTACAGTTGTTTCTGTTTTCAGAGTACTTTGCAATGTATTCCAATGTTGTTACTCCTTGGAGTATCTATTTTCAGAGCGATCGTGTCGTGATTTTGGTCAATAAAGCATGAGCAATGATCGGCTTTCAATAAGCTGAAGGTGGTCCGCTGAGGTATTAGAAAGTATTACAATTGAAGTACTCCAATATCACATTGAAACACATGATCCAATGATTTTTGAAAAATTTTACGCAAAACAAATTTCGAAATTTGAGAATTTTTCGACAAAAAGCTTATCGTGCCAATCTAAATAAATTTCACTAGTGAACCTTTTTCATACATTTTCGCTCACAAATTATATGAGAGGGAGAAAATCCGCAAAGTAAGAAATTATTTAGAATCTGCTGTATATTTTATTGTGGGTTAGAGTGTAAAATGTACTTTAAAAAACGTAAATGGTTGTTATAGTTTTTGGAGTACAGTTGATTATTCTAAAGCATTTTTTACAGTTTTTAAGATACAATTGACTATTCTGAAAATAATTGTATGGGTCTTGGACTACCATTCACTATTCTTAAATGCATTTAACCTTATCTAAAGTATTTTTACGGTTTTTGAAGTACGAGTGAAAAAGGTGTAGAAAAAAAGTTCTATTATAAATTTAGTTTTTTGATTATTATGTGTTATCCGTCATAATTTGTAGTATGTTCTTGAGCAAGCTCATTTAGTCTTGTATATTTATCTGTCTCTGTCCAACAATCTGAACGAAATAAAGTAGGTACTAAATTTAGCGTCAGATAGACCCTTGGAAAGGGTATCAAAGGGTTGACGCTAACTTAAGTACCTACTTTATATCGATTATGAACATGCCTAAATTGTTTTAACCGTTTTAAACTAAAAGGAAAACCAGTTTGCAGGTCAACGTGAAGTATTAGAGAAACGAGCATAAACGCAGAGGGTATTAGTTTCCTTTAGGGGTCAACTGCTAATAAATTAGCTTAAATTATGGGAGATAGCTCAAAATACGGGTTTTGGACTCAGGATCACGAATCCGGAAGCGCTTTTTTTAATTTTTTGTTTTAGTGAAAAGTTATGGTCAAAAAACCGAAAAATGACCCGGGTCCAATACCAAAAATGGGGCGCAATCCATGGTATTTATGTACGAAACACTTTTCTGAGTTGGCGGCCTTCGGCCGCGCTTATAAAAAATAACCCTGGGCTACGCCATCCCAAGTCCGGACGTGTGACATAACCGTGGCTACCGCCACGGCGGGACTTTTTTTGCACGTTTTTAGGGACAGTCTAATAAAATTACAACAACCACATGAAAACTTGAAACTTTGATTGCAAATATCTCTGCATAGAAGCAAAATATTAAAAAAGCGCTTCCGGATTCGAGATCCTGAGGCCGAACGCCGTCTTTTGAGCTATATCACATAATTTTAGCTAATTTATTAGTAGTTGACCCCTAAAGGAAACGCAGAGTGCATAAGATTAATTCATTCATTCAAGATGCAACAAAAAAGGCCTTGGGTGACTGTTATGGTACCCCCTGGGACATTGTATAGATGGAATAAAAAGGCCTCCGGCGGCAGCCACGATTACGTGCAGCTTGCAATGCCCCATCGCAACTTGTAGTTCATGGTTTTTGTTCACAATAACAATAGTCCTCATTTGCCAGGTACTGGAAATACTTATCCGGTTAGTAATAAGTATTTCAACTTCTCCAGCTAATATTTAGACTGGACACTCCTAAAACAAAAACACATTAGTTTTTATATATAAGATGACTCATAGTTCATTAACACCGTACCTTGACATTAAAGCTACCAGATAATCGTATATTACTATTAAATAAATAGTATAAATAAATATAAAACTGCAAGCAAAATATTTTCTTTATTTTGTTTTGGAAAATTTCTAAGAATTTCAAATTCACCTCAATGTCCTCAACTAACAGGGGTGCTTTTTTGCGCAAAACTACTATTTAATAGCATCGTTCATAAAGAGCCGATCATCAATATGCATTTGTACGAAATTTTACAATATGGCCTTTAATATACATTTTTTATACTTCTTGTAGTGCAGTAAATTCATGATATTATATTAATTCATGGAATATATACATTAAATTCATTTTTTTTCTTGAAATACTTCTAAAGTTTTTTTTGTTACTGAAATGCAACCATGCGTCCGCGAAATTCCATCCTACCACGGATTTCAACTCTGAAAAATTCACCTCCATGGAGAACTTTCACCTCAGTGCAAATACTGGTTATACTGTGCTACCAACGGATATTTCCCCTCAAATTAAAAACGAACGTTTGAGATTTGAGAAGATGATTGGTTCTCAAATGCATCTCAAATTGAGATTAGCTAAAAATGTTTGTTGGGATAAAAACAATGAAAATACAACAACAAATACAAACCATAATGCGGTATTGGGTTCCCTTTGACACGCTTCTCAAGAATTTTACACATACAGACACCTATGTATCACCATGTATGAATGTGCTAGGGTTGTCCATCCCAGAATTTCGGGATCCAGTACTTTTTTAGGTGGCAGAAATAACGGGATTTTTTTACTATCATAGGTATTACATAGGTATTCTACCAAAATTTAAATAACTTGTGATTTATTGTATTAACACGGACTTTTATTGAGCTGACAAACAGAAATTTCTTTCGAAAAAATAGTCCCCAATTTTTTTCTCACTTCGAAAAATATCTTTAAAAAAATCGAAACAATTAACAACAATTTGGTAACTCTTTGAATTCTTATAAATAAAAAAAAAATAGTTTTAAATGAAAAAGCATACTAATGTCTTTTTTCTTTGTATTTTTCCTGTGTTTTTTATTGAAAAATCAAATAACAAAAACAATTTACAAAAAATATGAAGAAAAGTACAAAGTGTAATTCGGGCTGTTTTCTAATTTGCACTTTGATTTTCAAGTTCAGCATAACCAAAATAATTGTATTAAAAAATCAAGGTCTGGACCGATTAAAATAACGTTCCGGTTTCGGTTTCGTTTTTGCAACGTGTTTCGGTTTCGGTTCCGGTTTCGTTCTTCAACATTTATTTCGGTTTCGGTTACGGTTTCGTTCCGGTTTCGGTTTCCAAATAAAAACACGAACAAAATAAATTTTTCTACTAAAATTGTAGCTTCGAAATAGGTCTGAATTTTCATAACTTTTTTCCTGCGGCCATGATGGAATTTCTCCAATATAATCAATTTTATTAATGACGCTATGCATGAATGAAATTTCTGCAAAACAAATTCCTAAAATTAACTGTACTTTTTTGTTATAAAAATATTAGAATGAAAGCTAAATGAAATGTATAAATCGTCAAAAACATTAATATGAGTGGTGCTTTCTGAGACAAGCCTGAACATTTCTTTTTCGGATCTCGTAAATTTTGTTCCTTGGCTTCATTCAACTATAGTCAAACTTCCTCTGTCTTTTGTAACCTTGCTCGACAATCTTCCATGAAAGTTTTCAGGGTACCTGTTTGTGCTCACTAAACATTAAAAAAATGCAAAACCGTTTGGAACCGGTTCCGGCTTTTGAAACGGTTTCGGTTTCGTTCTTTTTCAGATAAAAATAACGGTTGCGGTTTCGGTTTTGAAAAATGAATCGGTTTTAATCGGTTACGGTTTCGGTTTCAGTCTTTGGAAAAAATGCTTTTATCCGGCAGATATTTTAATGTATACTTAAGGAAACAGCCCAAAAAATGCAATTATTTGTTATAATCCTAAAGTCAGATCGGGTTACGAATAATTTATTTACTTTCTTCATACTAAACTGTTGGAGAAAAATTAATTTCCAAATCCCAGGACCAACTCTGGTATCCCGGGATCGCTATAATTCAAAAAACTTACATCCCTTTTGTGCCTATACATGAGCGTACGGTGTCAGCTGTTGTTGACAAAATACTGCAATAACAACAAAGAGCACTACACCGCTGTTACTAACGATGGCAATAGCAATTGTCCCAGCAATGGCACTGGTGTTGGCAGCAACAGCAGCGAACATAATTTTCTTTTCCTTTGTTTTGTAGCAGCAGCGACAACTGCAATTACAGCACAAACAACGTGAAACAACAACAACAAAAGAAATTTCATACTACAAAAAAAAATATGTAAAAATCAGCTACATATATTTTTGTATAAAACTCACATCGGGCCAGAATTATGAAGTTATTGGGGCCCTTTCCACATTACATAATATGTGGACTAGGGTGGCCCAAAAGAACTAACTTCAAAAATTCCCCCCGGGCACCCATCCATGTTTTTAGAATGGGGTACAATATACCTCTTCAATTTTTTCAGATTTTTTGATAGATGGGAAAAGAGCGCTCAATAAACCCCAAGGCGAATTCATTACAGGTGTGTTCGAGCGAATTCAGATCTACACGCACGCACACACTCCTTGTGCCTAAAAATGTCAGACAAAGCAACAACATAAGAAATTTGACAGCTACGATTGGATTTTCAAGGAAGAAGAAGAAGTCATATGGTGGGAAAAAGTCACCTGTAAATTTATTCGCCTTGATAAACCCTAAGTTTCGTAATTTGTATGAAAAGTCAAAAAAATAAAAAATTATATTAATTTTTTAAGTGTGTTTCTTTGTTGCAGGTGTTTAAAATATGTAAAACAGATGAGTTGAATTTTGTGAAGTGAGCCACTTTTTTTTGGAAGATGTACTATCTTTCTGAAACTTTTTTGGTATAGTTAACAACGACAATAAAAAATTCGTTTGGCCAGTTTTTCGAAATTCGAATTATTTTCAAAGTTATAGCTATCAACACTTTTCGAAATTCCTCACTTTTTGATGATTTTCTCACGATTGGTCAAACCGATTTTGTTAATTTTTTAAATATATATAAAAGATGGTATCTTCTACCAAACGACGATTCTAATTTTTCCAAAAAAAGTTTGTTTGCAATCATTTTTCGCAATTTTTAACTTCTCCATCGTGGTCAAATGGCGCTTTTTTATGATGTTTTTGGGCATTCCATTAGTAACTATTAGCAAAAAAATTTTTTTGGCACTTTAAGGGAGCGGGAGTTATTTAAATTTGTCTTGCTTTGGAATATTAGGTTGAAACTCTCCCAGAATATTTGTTTTGACCTTAGCTAAAATGTAGGGGGTGCCCAGATCTGTAAACCGGACTCCAGTAATCGAACAAAGTACAAGTGATGTATTAGGAGTATCTTTCAGAGAGCTTTTCAAAAGCACTACTCTTACGAAGGACCATCAGATTAAACGGCTTTTTCCTGTGTTGTCGGACGTTACTAAAATATATATGCACTCAGACAAAAAATAACAGTTATATCAACAGTCCTCTACTGCTAATACCAAAAACTGTTGAATTGACGGAAATCTGGTCAAGTAATGTGAATCCAACAGATTTAACAATTATTTAACAGCGAAGACACTCTCACAACAAATTTCTGCAGATTTAACACTCTCGCAACAGACTTCTGCAGTTCATCCAACAGATTTAAGTTAATCCAACAGATTTAACAGTCTCACAACAGACTTCTGCAGTTAATCCAATAGATTTAACAGTAATTTAACAGCGAAGATACTTCCATTACTGTCATAGAAAAAAGCTGCAATTCGACGACATCAAACATAAGTACGCGATGGCCTGATGGTTAGCATCTCCGTTCAGCAGTCAAAGCAGCGTGCGCTGGATTCGCGGTGAAGGCAACAAAGCAACGTGGGAAAGTGTTATTTAGAACAAAGCTGTAATTAGACGCTGGGAAGCATAAGTAAGCGATGGCATAATGGTTATACAGTGAATTCACAATATAAGAACTCTGAAAAAAAACAATGTTTGTTTTTGTTCACGAACGAACAGCATCTGTTGTTTCAACAGATATATCGTTTGGATGGTTTTGAATGTGAAATCTGTTGTTTTAACCTGTTATCCAGTTCGTTCTACTGTATTTTTTCTCTGGGTGTGGAGACTTCCAATTAACTCTTTTATGCTTCTTTTCAGCATTAATAAATTCCCAAGACATGTGATGTTTTTGGCTACTGACTGCTTTGGATGCTTTTTCTAACGATCGACATTAGAAACTTTCGAACTTACAATCGCTCATAATGATAATTTTTAGTTTAGCTCTTGAAGGCAACTTCACGCAGTTTACAAGATTATCGTAAATTTGTGGGTGGCCTTTGGATGCCTTGCTCTACTCAGACTAAAGTTCAGCCCTGTGTTCACTCCCAGTGCTCCAAAATATGATTGAATGTAGATCTGCGTGTAAAAGCTGCCGAACAACATACACTCTAGAGCGAGATCCCAGAGCCTAAAAGCGTCACTTATTTTATAATGGATGAAACCAATACCGATCGATAGTCCTCCCCGAATCTAGAAAGAATGTGAAAATTTTAAAGCTGTACCTATTACAAGGGCCTAGGAATCGGGGGTCAAAGACGCCAAAAAATGACCCTAACTTCACTTATTTTATAATGGATGATTTTCACATATTAGACGTAGATTACCACCCCGCGTCAGTATCAAGTGTTGTTAGACTCGTACCAGTGACAAGGCTCCAGCCAGACACCCCCAGTTCGCGGATTTTCCTATGGAAATTTATTCTGTTTTACTAATTTCACGCTGCTGTTTTTAACTACGCAATATTTTCCCATTTTTTGTAGAACACTACCCTCAAGTAGGACTTCGTCCCATGGCAAAAACTTCAGCCAGACACCTCAAAACTCGGGAAATTTCACTAATTTTTACTGCGCTTTCACATGTTTAGGCGGATTTGACCAACTTTGGCCTCTTTTAAATAACAGATCTTTACACATGTGTCGTTAAATGCTACCCTTAAGTAGAATCAAGCATTTCTAGACATCATCCCATGGAAAAAACTTCAGCCAGACACCTGAAAGTTCGAGAACTTTTATTTCCCTATTAATTTGCTTTCTCTTGTTTGTCCCACTTTTACTAATTTTAAATGATAGATCTTTTCACATGTGTCGTAGGACACTACCCTTAAGTAGTTTCAGTAATTTTTAGACCTTTTCCCATGGCAAAAACTTCAGCCAGACACCTCAAAACTCGGGAAATTTCACTAATTTTTACTGCGCTTTCACATGTTTAGGCGGATTTGACCAACTTTGTCCTCTTTTAAATAACAGATCTTTACACATGTGTCGTTAAATGCTACCCTTAAGTAGAATCAAGCATTTCTAGATATCATCCCATGGAAAAAACTTCAGACAGACACCTGAAAGTTCGAGAACTTTTATTTCCCTATTAATTTGCTTCCTCTTGTTTGTCCCACTTTTACTAATTTTAAATGATAGATCTTTTCACATGTGTCGTAGGACACTACCCTTAAGTAGTTTCAGGAATTTTTAGACTTCGTCCCATGGCAAAAACTTCAGCCAGATACCTCAAAACTCGGGAAATTTCACTAATTTTTACTGCGCTTTCACATGTTTAGGCGGATTTGACCAACTTTGGCCTCTTTTAAATAACAGATCTTTACACATGTGTCATAGAATGCTATCCTTAAGTAGAATCAAGCATTTCCAGACATCATCCCATGGCAAAAACTTCAGCCAGACACCCCAAAGTTCGGGAACTTTTGATTTTCCTATTAATTTGCTTTCTCTTGTATGACCCACTTTTACAACTTCTCAAAGACGGATCTTTTCAGATGTTTCGTAGGACATTACCCTTAAGTAGTTTCAGTCATTTCTAGACTTCGCCCCCATGGCAAAAACTTCAGCCAGACACCTCAAAGCTCCGGATTTTCACTAATTTTTACAGAGATTTCACTTGTTTCAGCAGGTTTCTCCAACTTTGTCCACGTTTAAACGGCGGATCTTTACACATGTGTCGTATAACACTACCCTTAAACAGTATCAGGCATTTCCGGACTTCATTCCATGAAAAAAACTTAAGCCAGACAACCCAAAGCACGGGGACTTTTCATCATTTTTAATGTGCTTTCACATGGTCAAATGGGTTTACCCAACTTTGGCTGCTTTTAAATGGCGGATCGTTACAAATGTATCGTATAACACTACTATTAACTAATATTAGGCATTTTTAGACTTCGCCCCATTACAAAAACTTCAGCCAGACACCTCAAAGCTGAGGAAATTTCATAATTCTTGCTGCGAATTCACATGTTTAACTGCGTTGGTCTAACTTTGGCTGCTTTTAAAGGGCAGATAATTTCACATGTGTCATAGAAGACCACCCTTAAGTGGTATCAGGTACTTTTTGACTTCGCCCCATGTCAAAAACTTCAGCCAGACACCTCAAAACTGAGGAATTTTTATAATTCTTACTGCACTTTCACATGTTTAAGCGAGTTTGTCCAACTTTGGCTGTTTTTGAAAGGCAGATCTTTGCACATGTGTCGTGGAACACTATCTCCAAGTAGTATCAGGCATTTTTAGGCTTCGGCTGCTTTTAAAGAGCAGATCTTTTCACATGTGTCATAGAAGACCACCTTAAAGAAGTATCGGGTAATTTTATACTTCGCCCATGTCAAAAACTGGGAAATTTTTATAATTCTTACTGCGTTTTCACATGTTTGAGATGGTTCGTCTAACTCTGGCTGCTTTTAAAGGGCAGATATTTTCAATGTGTCATAGAGGACCACCCTTACGTGGTACCAGGTACTTTTAGACTTCGCCTTACTTTAACCAGACACCTTCGACAAATACTTTAACCAGACACCTTAAATCTGGGTAGTTTTCATAATTCTTACTGTGCTTTCGATTGTTTAAGCAGGTTTGTCCAACTTTGACTATTTTTAAAAGGCGAATATTTACACATGTGTCGTAGAACGCAACTCTTAAGTGGTATCAGGCATTTTTGGAGATCTTCCCATGACAAAAACTACATCCAAACACCTCAAAGCTCGAGTTTTTTTTCGCAATTGATCTCTACATAGGACATGATCAAGCAAATTACAACAGTTCAGCCCATACCAAGTGTTCAGATGTGGCATTTGTTGCATTTCAGACAGTGTCACTCTTATGTCGCTACCCTGCAACGAAAGCAACAAGTTGAACACTACTTTACAACTAGTTGGTGCACCGGGCTTATATGGAACAAAGACAGAACACTGACTAGTTGGTGCACCGGGCCCAACTAGTCAGTGTTCTGTCTTTTTTCCATATAAGCAACTGGTATTTTTTACGTGTTGATGTCCTACAAGATGTCAATTGTCAGATTTCGACCAGAATATACCAGTTATCTACTAGTCAGGAAATACCAGTTTCATACTAGTTGTAAGATACCAGTTCCATACTAGTTCATTATTTTATCATTTGACTTTATTTTCATGTTTATTCTTAAGAAAGCAGCGGCTATTTGAGTGGCTCAGTGCCATCCTTGCCTAACCTTCGAAATTTTTTATATAGAGTTTTTATGGTATACTACTTAGAAATACTCCAAAGAGAGAGAATAGAGAGAATAGATTCTTTAAATATTGTTTTTTTCGCATAATAAAGATTGTGAGGGTTAGGCATTTCTGGCCTTAGGCTGTTTAATTTTTAATTACCTATTAACGGTGCCATGACAAAATCCCAAGTGGCAAAATCCCAAGTAAAAAAATGGGGATTATGACACACCTCCTGATACTACTTGGAGATAGTGTTCCACGACACAAGTTGGACAAACTCGGGTGAACATGTGAAAGTGCAGTAAGAATTATAAAAATTCTTCAGTTTTGAGATATCTGGCTGAAGTTTTTTGCATGGGGCGAAGTCAAAAAGTACCTGATACCACTTATGGGTAGTCTTCTATGACACGTGTGAAATTATCTGCCCTTTAAAAGCAGCCAAAGTTAGACCAACGCGGTTAAACATGTGAATTCGCAGCAAGAATTATGAAATTTCCTCAGCTTTGAGGTGTCTGGCTGAAGTTTTTCTCATGGGGCGAAGTCTAAAAATGCCTCATATTAGTTAATAGTAGTGTTGTGCGATACATGTGTAACGATCCGCCATTTAAAATCAGCCAAAGTTGGGTAAGCCCATTTGACCATGTGAAAGCACATTAAAAATGATGAAAAGTCCCCGTGCTTTGGGTTGTCTGGCTTAAGTTTTTTTCATGGAATGAAGTCCGGAAATGCCTGATACAGTTTAAGGGTAGTGTTATACGACACATATGTACAGATCCGCCGTTTAAACGTGGACAAAGTTGGAGAAACCTGCTGAAACAAGTGAAATCTCTGTAAAAATTAGTGAAAATCCCGAGCTTTGAGGTGTCTGGCTGAAGTTTTTGCCGTGGGGCGAAGTCTAGAAATGACTGAAAATACTTAAGGGTAGTGTCCTACGAAACATCTGAAAAGATCCGTCGTTAAGAAGTTGTAAAAGTGGGACATACAAGAGAAAGCAAATTAATAGGAAAATAAAAGTTCCCGAACTTTGGGGTGTCTGGCTGAAGTTTTTGCCATGGGATGATGTCTGGAAATGCTTGATTCTACTTAAGGATAGCATTCTATGACACATGTGTGAAGATCTGCTATTTAAAAGTAGTCAAAGTTTGTCAAATCCACTTAAACATATGAAAGCGCAGTAAAAATTAGTGAAATTTCCCGAGTTTTGAGGTGTCTGGCTGAAGTTTTTGCCATGGGAAGAGGTCTAAAAATTACTGAAACTACTTAAGGGTAGTGTCCTACGACATATGTGAACAGATCTATCATTTAAAATTAGTAAAAGTGGGACAAACAAGAGGAAGCAAATTAATAGGAAAATAAAAGTTCTAGAACTTTCAGGTGTCTGGCTGAAGTTTTTTCCATGGGATGATGACTAGAAATGCTTGATTCTACTTAAGGGTAGCATTTTACGACACATGTGTAAAGATCTGTTATTTAAAAGAGGCCAAAGTTGATCAAATCCGCCTAAACATGTGAAAGCGCAGTAAAAATTAGTGAAATTTTCCGAGTTTTGAGGTGTCTGGCTGAAGTTTTTGCCATGGGACGAAGTCTAAAAATTCCTGATACTACTTGAGGGTAGTGTTCTACAAAAAATGGGTACCACGTAAGGGTGGTCCTCTATGACACATTGAAGATATCTGCCCTTTAAAAGCAGCCAGAGTAAGACGAACCATCTCAAACATGTGAAAACGCAGTAAGAATTATAAAAATTTCCCAGTTTTTGACATGGGCGAAGTATAAAATTACCCGATACTTCTTTAAGGTGGTCTTCTATGACACATGTGAAAAGATCCGCTCTTTAAAAGCAGCCGAAGTTGGACCAACCCGATTAAACATGTGAAAAAGCAGTAAGAACTATGAAAATTCCTCAGCCTTGAGGTGTCTGGCTGAAGTTTTTCCATGGGATGAAGTTTAAAAATGCCTGATACTACTTGGAGATAGTGTTCCACGACACATGTGCAAAGATCTGCCTTTCAAAAGCAGCCAAAGTTGGACAAACTCGCTTAAACATGTGAAAGTGCAGTAAGAATTATAAAAATTCCTCAGTTTTGAGGTGTCTGGCTGAAGTTTTTGACATGGGGCGAAGTCAAAAAGTACCTGATACCACTTAAGGGTGGTCTTCTATGACACATGTGAAATTATCTGCCCTTTAAAAGCAGCCAAAGTTAGACCAACGCAGTTAAACATGTGAATTCGCAGCAAGAATTATGAAATTTCCTCAGCTTTGAGGTGTCTGTGCGAAGTTTTTGTAATGGGGCGAAGTCTAAAAATGCCTAATATTAGTTAATAGTAGTGTTATACGATACATTTGTAACGATCCGCCATTTAAAAGCAGCCAAAGTTGGGTAAACCCATTTGACCATGTGAAAGCACATTAAAAATGATGAAAAGTTCCCGTGCTTTGGGTTGTCTGGCTTAAGTTTTTTTCATGGAATGAAGTCCGGAAATGCCTGATACTGTTTAAGGGTAGTGTTATACGACACATGTGTAAAGATCCGCCGTTTAAACGTGGACAAAGTTGGAGAAACCTGCTGAAACAAGTGAAATCTCTGTAAAAATTAGTGAAAATCCGGAGCTTTGAGGTGTCTGGCTGAAGTTTTTGCCATGGGGGCGAAGTCTAGAAATGACTGAAACTACTTAAGGGTAATGTCCTACGAAACATCTGAAAAGATCCGTCTTTGAGAAGTTGTAAAAGTGGGTCATACAAGAGAAAGCAAATTAATAGGAAAATCAAAAGTTCCCGAACTTTGGGGTGTCTGGCTGAAGTTTTTGCCATGGGATGATGTCTGGAAATGCTTGATTCTACTTAAGGATAGCATTCTATAACACATGTGTAAAGATCTGTTATTTAAAAGAGGCCAAAGTTGGTCAAATCCGCCTAAACATGTGAAAGCGCAGTAAAAATTAGTGAAATTTCCCGAGTTTTGAGGTGTCTGGCTGAAGTTTTTGCCATGGGACGAAGTCTAAAAATTCCTGATACTACTTGAGGGTAGTGTTCTACAAAAAATGGGAAAATATTGGGTAGTTAAAAGCAGCCAAAGTGGCCCAAATGCGTGAAATTAGTAAAAGAGAATAAATTTCCATAGGAAAATCCGCGAACTGGGGGTGTCTGGCTGGAACCTTGTCACTGGTACGGGTCTAACAACACTTGATACTGACGCGGGGTGGTAATCTACGTCAAATATGTGAAAATCATCCATTATAAAATAAGTGAAGTTAGGGTCATTTTTTGGCGAATTTGACCCCCGATTCCTAGGCCCTTGTCATAGGTACACCTTTAAAATTTTCACATTCTTTCTAGATTCGGGGAGGACTATCGATCGGTATTGGTTTCATCCATTATAAAATAAGTGACGCTTTTAGGCTCTGGGATCTTGGTCTATTTTCCAAACCCATCAACACATTGCTAGCCAACAGCGCCACAAAAATGACGAATGAAGCAAAATGTCAGTTGCACATGGCATGACTGTAACACCAGCGCCAACAAAAAAGCACCGAAGGACGCTTTGCCATACACTGCTTGTGAAATATGCGAATTTAGTAAAGCAAACAAAAAAAAGTTGTAAAGAAAATGGAGACGGAAAACATGGAATAGATTTTGGCACAGTGGGCCATGCAACGCCGAAATTGGCAATCTTTGTTATGAACTTTGAAGCTGTTCACGAAATACATACCTATGTATGTCCGTAGTACGTACATGTGTTTGCCCTTCAAAGTACTCATTTTCTGAGCAAGGAAAATGGAAACTGTCAGAAGCACAAATTTTTGTCGTTGATTCTGATGCTGCAGCCGCCACCAATACAGCTGTCAGCATAGCCACAGGCAACTGTCAGCGATAACAACTAGAGTAAATGGAAGAACAACAAGAGCGACAGCAATTGAGGCAGCAATATATAGTAAATGAGAAAAAAGTAAACAAAAAGCGCCACAATAATGACAACGACAGCCGTTGGCAATTGCTGTGAATTGCGCGCCACAACGAATGCCGCATATTGAATTGGGCGCATACTGCTGCTACTATAGTTACAACAGCAGCTTCTGAGCTCTTGTCGCCAGGGCGTTTGTGTGTGTAACTGAATGCGTGGCAAAATTCATGATAGTGACATCCTCTTCACCATTCCCCACTTTCTTTTTGGAACAGCAGCCGCTTGCCGCTAACACAAGTGTTGCCTACTATTAAGCGTGCACAATTTGCTACCAACTGTTGTCGGCTGCTTGCTTGCTTTCTGGCTTGCTAGCCTGCCACTTGCAGAAGTTGCCAATGCAGCCACACTTAATGCACACAACTACACACATGGTGTAATTGTATTTCAGCACCACACCTACTAGTCGTTATTCTACAATTGTGGAAGGGCATATGGCATGTGCGTTACTCTTTCGGCTTTGCATCGACAATGCCTTTGGCGATTTTTGCTTTTGTTTCGGCATCGTTAACTGGCACTGATTTCAAGTAGTTTACTTAAATTACCATATGTACGTTACAAAAAATTGTTCGACTGTTCTCTAAAAAGAGTCCTCTCGGCTACTTCTTTAACGGGGACAATGACCGACTAATCAAGTTAAAAATTAGTTTTGTAACCTCGTCAGTTAGATACTATTTACGCCCTTATTTCAGTGTGGTTAACCGGCAAAAAAATTATCTAGACATTTTAACACCCTATTGTATTTTGTCGCTAAACTTTCCGTCTTATTTCATAACCACCAACGTAGTGTCCCTTAAAGGCACGAGTAATTTGTAGCCGAGCCAAACATTTCCGCGACCGACTCTGAATTGCACCTGCTAAGACAGATGAATTTCTACTGAGAACTTTTATAATGGAAAAAATTGATTGGGAAGGTTGCTGACTACTGGCAGCACATAAAGATGGGAACTTCGGTGTCGTAAGTTTTCGTAATTTATTTTCATATTTCACAAAATCCATTAAGTAGTTTTGGAGCCAATTCGTTACAAAAAAATCCCTACAATTTTATAAACATACATACGTAATATAAGATTGGCTTCCTTCAAAACCGTGATTGTATAGAAAGCCGTTATAAGTTGATTCCATGTCCGAAAGAAAGAGTTCATACAATGAGACCGGAAATAGTTTTGGGACATGGTCACCTGCGAGTAGTCTAGAATACCTCCAATGCCAATTGTTTCTTAGCAAGGTTAGCATGCCATTTGTTTTTGGTAGAACGTAAATTGTTGTTGCTCTCCTGTGCGAGTGTGCTCGCTAAATACTTACGATGTATTATATTTTGGCCCCGCTGGTTTTAATTTCGCTTCTCAAATTTTGTTTTTGCCGGCGATGAAGCTTTCGGTTGTTTCAACTTCAGTTATTTCCGTTGCCAGCAGCAAAATACTAGTGCACTCCAACGGAAATTTCTTATCTGTTTTTGACATTTTCAAAAGGAAGCTGACGTCCAAAAATTTTTCAAACTATGGTGGCGAAGTCGCCTGGTAACTCTTACAGGTTTTTGGTAGTTTGGCTATTATATCGACGGTAGAGTCTTTCACTCTCAAACTCCAATTTATAAGTACATGTATATGGGCCAAATTTAGAACATGTGTTTAGGAACTGAAATATATCTTCCCCGTAGTGGAAACACAGCCCAATTGCGATCATTCACCATGCAAACATATTCATACAAATTTGCTCTGTTTGCCGCTTTTTCGAGATTCGTTATTTGGAGCGCCTCTCGTATCTTTCAGTTGCAGATGTGCGAACGTTAGCACTTGGTGTTGTAATCCTTTTGAGAATGTCAACCGCACATTTTCCATATTTTTATCCTTTCAGTAGAGGCGCACGCACAACACACACAGCCATAAGTCGAGACACACGTGCAGACATTCAAACTAAATCACAAACAGTCACCTCCCTGCAAAAAATTGAGAGCATGCGACTAATGCCAGTTCTGATCTCTTTAAATGGATTCAACTGTTCACATTTGTGCTATGGACAAACCAGTTTTACCCATTTATACCGGAACGGCCACGAAAGAAATGGCTGCAGAAAATAATGCTCTGCATATTTTTAATTTTTTTTTACCGTGTTATGTCCACTAGTAGGAGAGTTAGATAAACCAAAAAAAAAAAATGGCCCACTGAGAGAAATGCATTGAATGTTGTGACAATATCGCTATTGATAGCGACGAGTTTGATGCAATATTAATTTAGAATGAGCGAGTTATCAAATATTATTTGCTCCCAATAAAAAGTAAAATGACATGTCAACCATTTCGATATGATATACTATTTTTTATATTTATGGATAGAATACTAATATATTTGAACGGCATGTCCATATCTATGGTCGTGATATGAATTTCTATTGTCGGTATATCCATATCCATATTTACTGCATAGTAATAATGGTAGAGACAGCGTATTAATATATATGGACGAAATGTAAATTTTTCTGGGACGCATAATCATAATAGTTCAACAATTTTTACTATGGATTTTCTAACAATATTACAACTTGTTCGAGCGTTTTTTTTAATTTCAAAATTTTTTGAATTTCTTATGATTGAACATTTTTCTAAAAATTTTATAAAATGCCGTAGCCGAATGGTAGAATACTGGGCTAACGTGCCAGAGGAGCAGGGTTCGAATCTTACTGAAACCAGATGTTAACTTATATAAAATTTTGTTTTTTTAAACTATTTACAATTTATCAATAGTTTATATGGATACCATTTCAATAGTGATTTATCAAAAAAGCATTGATGAGAAATCCATATTCATTGATGGGACAGAATTATCAATTTTTATTTAATGTGATATCAATAATTATGGATGTTCCATCCATAGATTTCCCTCCGTGCCCGAATCACTTCCGTATTAAGTGGATTTTCTGTCTTCCTCCCATGGAACCTGTTCTTTTTTTTTTTAATTTTTGGATGTCTGATCCTAATAGAACTGAGTTTCTGTTATATACATACAACGAAATTCACAGCCAAGCTATAATTAATGCTTAAATGCGCGTTTTATCGAAACGCAAATCGCTCGTGTGACGTAACAGACTTTTTTGGTAACGTAACAGTCCGAGCAGTTATGTGCCTAAAAAGTACAGACAAATTTTTTTCAGTGTAATTTATTTTTCATTTATTACATACTTATTAAACCTTTAATTTTATATACTTTTTCAAACATGTAAAGGATCTTCGAAAATTACTTCCAAAATCTGTGACGTAACAGTCCATACAAAGTCGTCCATAACTCTTAAATAACAAGACCTACACAAATTTTCATATCTATAGAAAGTTTTACTTCAGAAGTGCACTTTAAGATGCATATGCCAAAAATATTGAAAGTGTCCAAATCCATCTCTTTTTGTAGTAGTTTGCATTGGAAAGTGAGTCTGATTGCAACGTAACAGTACGCGATTTTGACCATATCGCCGGTTCCAAAGTAAACAGAAGTATTTCAAAATTTTAATTGTTTTTGAAACGGCACTCAAAATTTCATTTTTACAATGGCGTTCAATGAAAAAAAGAGTTAAATTGTTGATTTTTGGTAGATAGATTTCAAAATAGATGTTAAATACGTGTATAGTGCACTTCGTTCCGTTATTGGGAAGAAAGATAGCCAGAACGGCGACTTAGAATGAAACAAAAGACGCACATAACGACAACAATTTGAAGATCGGCCGTTACTGCATTTGGCAAAAAAAAATGTTTCTTCAAATTAATTAAATTATTGCAAAGTAACTTACTCAATAAAAGTAGCACTAATAATTAATGATTAATGTATGTTTTCTTTTGCGCACACTGTTTTTCCTATTCAGCATCATGAGTGAAACAACGACGAACAAACGAAAGCACAACTTCGTGCGTTGGTGTTTGAGTTTTAACTCAAAAAGCACAAGGTGCAGTTCTCGGCCGCCATGACTATAGTGAATGAAGCCCTTAATTGAATTTTAGAAAACGTCAATTGGATTTCAGAAATCCCGATAAAAATTTAAGTTTATGCTATCTAAATCCAATTGACGTTTTTTAAAATCTAATTGATCAAACCTCACGTTTTTCAATGGAGGGAAATTGGATTCATTTCAAAGAGTGATAATTGGATTTAAGAAAAAATGATTTGAAATTTTCTAGTTTTTTTAAAGACAAATTGGCGCTTTCCAAAACCCAACTAGAAAGGGTTTAGTCCGCCTTCCACCCAAAAAATATACTTTTAACTACTATGAGTATGCTACACATTTTATAATTTACTTGTGTATATTAAAAAAAACGGACAGATTTTAGACGAAACGGATCACTCGCTTTAGATACTAGTCACTACATTTTTGCATGGGTAGGTACAGCAAGGACAATCACAAAACGCTGAGTCACTTTGCTATCAACAGCAACTGGCTGACAACAGCTGAGGTTCTGTGCGCCTTTTGAGGCTGGTAAAAATATTAAAGAATTCCAATGGTTATTGGCGCCATTAGTTGATGTTGTGAGTACATGTGTCGTACATGTGTATCGTACAATGTGTATCAAACAAGAGGTGACAATGAGTGTTGCAATAATCGAGGTGATTAGTCTCAATATCTTAACAGGTTTTGTATATGTATGTATGTGAGAGGGAAATAGATAAAGGTAGGTAGATGCGTTTAAATTCGTGGGGTAACGTCCGTCGGGTCTGGTAATATGTAAATGCTTAAGAAAACCTTTCTGGCTTAAATCTGCTCATGCAAGATGCAGCTTGAAGGACATTTTATAAAAAATCCCTATAAAGAGGCAAAAAAAAAAGTGAGAGCTGAGTACCCAGCCTAAGACCGAGCTTCTAAATTGTTTAGCTCTAGGTAAGTTCTGAGCTAGTAAGATTTTCTGCAGGGTAATCATCTGGTTTCTAAATAGTAAACTAACCATATTTCGTTTAAATAGCATTATCGCAGCATTGACAATACTCACGCCAACAACAAAAGCCCCATAGAAATCTGTGTTCAAAACATTCTAACGAATGTCTTTATTAGTTGTAGCCCACCCTTCTGCAATTTCCAAGGTTCATTAGGTTTATCTCAGCTCATGCCGCATTTCGTTCCCATAAGAATGGACACAGGTGTCATTGACGGCGGCAGCAAACATTGGGTGGTAACATTTGTTCCAAATGACTCGGCAGCAACCACCGACGGCACATTAAAAAAGTAAAAAGATGGAAAAAGAGATGGCGTGAAAATCAGTAAAAGAGAAAGGTATAGCACGTAATTTTTTGCTGTTGTTGAAGCATTCCATGGAAAACGGAAATTTTGTCTGCCGAACTGATTGCATTTCTGCACAATTTCTATAACACCACGATTTATTAAATATATCAGACTTTTATAAAAACAATATATTCTTGAAGTGATTTTACTTTAAACTATATATGTTTATTGATAATTCACATATTCCTCTTTTTTTCTAATTACTACACCACTTTTTATACAAAATCGTTATAATTCAACGGCTTAGCTAAATTTAATGCAATGAATGCAATATAAAAGCCAATTGTGTATATTTTGATATAGGTTAGGTTAGGTTCAAGTGGCTGCCGCAGAGGCACACTTAGGCCAGTTTTGAAAGGCCCGTTGTGATACCACCAACACAAGGAAAGTCAGTCCCGGGACCCAGCCAAATGGAAAATCCCTGAGTTGTTGGGATTTTCCACATAGCAGAATCCCGGGACTGACACTCCTAAACCGACACCGTTACTCCTCCTCGAACCACTTAGATGACTTTATGAAGGCCATCAAGTCCTTTATGTCCAGTTCCGCGATCTGGCTTAGGCTATCCAGGAACGGAACTCCCAAAAAGCGCGTTCTCGCGCCGCTTAAAGCCGGACAGTTGCAGATGAGGTGTTCCACTGTTTCCTCCTCCTCATCATCTTTGCAACTCCTGCAGCATCGTCGATAGGGCACACTTAGCCTTTCTGCATGCCTACCAATGAGGCAGTAACCGGTTAATACCCCTATTAATATGCAGATTTCCCTCCTAGTTAGGGCATAAATGCGTCTAGACCTTTTAAGATCCCATTTTGGCCAGGTTTCTTTAGATATCCGACACCCTGGGGATTGCAGCCATCTTTCGTTGGCTTGACGGAGTGTGTGCTCCCTCAGCATTAGTTTGCATGTGGCAAACGGCATACCTAAGCGCTCTTTATCCTGAAGAACCTGCTTGGTCGTGCCCTGCCTGGCAAGCTCGTCTGCCTTACAGTTTCCCTCAATGTCCCTATGTCCCGGGACCCATATGAGGTTTACGCGGTTCTGTTGGGCCATCTCCTGAAGAGATCGACGACAGCTGAGCGTCAGTTCAGAGTTGAACGTGTATGAGCCAAGGGATTTGATGGCCGCTTGGCTATCGCTGAAAATAGCGATATCTTCTCCGATAACACGTTTGCTTAACCAGGCCGCGGCGTCTAGGATTGCCGAGACTTCCGCCTGGAAGACGCTACAATGATCAGGTAGTTTGAAGGAGAGCTCAAGGTCCAAATCCCTTGAATAAACCCCTCCTCCAACTCTGCCGTCCAACTTCGAGCCGTCGGTGTATATGGAAGTGCCACTATTTGTTTCGGGACACCAATCCGTCCTCTCCCAGTCTTCTCTGCTGGGAATGTTTATTTTGAAACAGCTATCACCGACTGTAGTGGTCGCACAACGATCTGTGCTTAGAGGGAGAAAGCTGTAAGATTCCAGAATACTGGAGTGTCCAATAGTACCCGCCCCCCAACTGGAGGTTTCTCTTAGGCGCAGAGCTGATGCCGCTGCTGACCGAAACCCTTCCAGATCAAGTGGCAAAATGCCCAGAATGACCTGGAGGGCTTCGTTGGGCGTTGTCCTTAGCGCACCGCTTATACAGATCATATTGGATCTATGGACTTTCCGCAACAGATTCAGGTATGTTGCTTTGCTCAGCGCAGGCCACCATACGACGACTCCATATAGCATGATTGGACGAATGATGGCCGTGTAGATCCAACTGCATACTCTAGGGCTGAGCCCCCATTTTTTGCCAATGGCTCTTTTGCATGTGTAAAGAGCGATGCAAGCTTTCTTCTGGCGCTGAAGAACATTCTCCTTCCAATTCAGTTTCCTGTCCAGAACTATGCCTAGAAACTTGGCCTTATCCGACAAGCCCAGGCGCGTGCCATCTAGTTCTGGTAGGCTTAGTGGCGGTATTTTGTACCGGTTGGTGAAGAGGACAAGTTCCACTTTCCCCGGGTTGATACTAAGTCCGCAGCGAGAGGACCACGTCGAAACTTCTCGCAGTGCTACTTGCATCAGGTCACACAGAGTTTGTGGGAACTTGCCTCTGAATGCAATAGCTAAATCGTCTGCGTATGCCACTATCTTCCCGCCCCCCCAACTTGTGTCACGTAGCAACGAGTTGACTGTGAGGTTCCATAAAAGCGGGGAAAGAACACCACCCTGGGGGGTTCCCCTTGTGACATAGCGTGATAACTCAACCGTACCAAGTGAAGAAGCTATTTTGCCCAGATTAGTTAGAGAAAAATTTAATAAAAACGATTTTTTTATACCCAGCTGTACTTGTACACAGGGTATTATAACTTTGTTAGGATAACGGTTGGTTGTACAGGTATAAAGGAATCGAGATAGATATAGACTTCCATATATCAATATGATCAGGATCGAAAAAAAATTTGATTGAGCCATGTCCGTCCGTCTGCCCGTCCGTCCGTCCGTCCGTCCGTCCGTCCGTCCGTCTGTCCGTTAACACGATAACTTGAGCAAATAATGAGATATCTTCACCAAATTTGGCATGCGTACTTATTTGGGTTCAGAATAGATTGCTATTGAAAATGGGTAAAATCGGACCATAACCACGCCCCTTTTTCGATATCGAAAATTTCGAAAAACGTATAAAATGGGTTAATTCAATATTAGAAGCAGCTACAATGATAAAATTTGCAATATGTATTGATTTAGATGTTCTAAGGCCGATTTTATAAAAATTTTTGAAAAGGGGGCGTGGTACCGCCCACGTATCTTTGAAGAAATTTTAAAATTTTGACTCTTAATAACTTCAGAACAGTTTATGCTAGTATAACGAAATTTCGTAGAGGACATACTATTGTTGTGGTAAATTCAGCTATAGAAAATAAACGAAATCGCTTCACGACCACGCCTACTTTTTCATAAAACTTATATTGAAAGGAGGTGGAAATATTGAAAAGTCCATATCTAATTAACTGATTTCGCTATAATAATATAATTTGGTACATACATCAACTTTCATATTCTTTACATAATTTTTTCAAAATTTTGGAAAGTGGGCGTGGCACCGCCCACTTATGAGTCAAGCAATTTTTAAATTCGACTGCTAACAACTTCAGAACGGTGTGAGATAGATTTACGAAACTAGGTACCAGGCATGTTATGTTTATGTGGAGTACTACCACAGAAAATAAGAAAAATCGGTGAACGATCACGCCCACTTTATGTGCACAGCTGGGTATGTAATGTTCGGTTTCACCCGAACTTAGACTTCCTTACTTGTTTTTTAATTTTTTTGTGTATCCTTTTTTAAGGACACTTGGTTTTATCAATGTTCTCGGCCTTGGAAAAATTTGAAAAAAACATTATAGGACCTTTGGTACCTTGTAAATTGAATTCCGAAGAAAAAAAGATGGAGCCTCTTACCGTTAGGGTCAAATAATGAAAACATCACCGCCATAAAATTATTTGAATACCTAACACGGTGGGTTTTAAGCATGTCCCTCCATTTTTCTTTTAAATTCTCAAATTTGCATCAAAATAAGATGAAATGTTGAGTTTCAGCATTTTTCCACGAGCTCTTTTTAAAAAAACTCATTTGAAATACAAATTTTAGTCAAAATTTGAGGTTTTTTGCATTTTAATCGAAAACGGTTAGTTTTCTCTAAAAACTACCTGAGATAAAGTTGTAGACCTGAAAATTCTCTACAAAAATGTTCCGAACAGTTTTTCTCTAGGAGTCACCAGTTCTGAGATATCGCGATTGCAAAACTAATTCTATACATTATATTCACATAAATGCCACGTATACTTTTCGAGATTTTTCTCGAAAACGGTTATATGTATCGAACAAATTTCTTTTACCGTTTGTTCGTCACGTACATCCTCATCGATTATGAAATTTGTTATTTTTGTTAACCCTATAGTTCTCTAGCTGGAGGCAAATTTGCTCCATTCATGATATCAAACCCCTATAGTGGTTTAAGTTTAAATATCATCTTCGATAGAGCTAAATTTTTGTGGAGAGCTTAGGTTCACCCCCAGAAAGAAAACTGCAAAAGTACCCATCGATGCAAAAAAAGTTGTTCGGGGTCAAAGATCCATATTTAACTTTTTTTTTTTTGATTTTTCTCGACTTTTGACGCTGAATAACTTTTTTAGCACATATGGGATCGACGATAATATTTGCAGTTTTCTCTCCAGAAAAATTAAGCTCTATCTAAATTTTTGTTATACAAGATATCTAAACTTAATCCACTATAGGTTATTGATATCATGAATGGAGTAAATTTGGCTCTAGCTAGAGAACTATAGGGTTTAGGTTAGGTTCAAGTGGCTACCGCAGAGGCACACCTAGGCCAGTATTAAAAGGCCCGTTGTGATACCACCAACACTATGAAAGTCAGTTCCGGGACCCTGCCATATGGAAAATCCCGGTATTATCGGGATTCTCCACATAGCAAAATCCCGGGACTAACGTTCCTAAACCGACACTTTAGATGACTTGATGAAGGCCATCAGGTCCTTTATGTCCAGCTCCGTGACCTGGCGTAGGCTAACCGGGAAAGGAGCTCCCAAAAAGCGCATTCTCGCGCCACTTAAAGCCGGGCAGCTGCAGATGAGGTGCTCCACCGTTTCCTCCTCCTCATCATCCTTACAACTCCTACAGCATCGTCGGTAGGGCACACCTAGTCTTTCTACGTGCCTACTAATGAGGCAGTGCCCAGTTAATACGCCTATTAGTATGGAGATTTCTCTTCTCCTTAGGGCATAAATTTGTCTTGATCTTTTATGATCCCATTTCGGCCAGGATTCTTTGGATATCCGGTATCCTGGAGATTGCAGCCATCTTTAGTTGGTTTGGCGGAGTGTGTACTCTTTCAGCATTAGCTTGCATGTGGCAAACAGCATACCTAAGCGCTCTTTATCCCGAAGAACCTGCTTGGTCGTGCCCTGCCTCGCAAGTTCGTCTGCCCTACAATTTCCCTCAATGTCCCTATGCCCCGGGACCCATGTGAGGTTAACGCGATTCTGTTGGGCCATCTCTTGTAGAGATCGACGACAGCTGAGCGTCAGTTCAGAGTTGAACGAGTAAGAGCCAAGGGATTTGATGGCCGCCTGGCTGTCGCTGAATATAAAAATGTTCTGTCTGATAGTGTGTCGGCCTATCCAAGCCGCGGCGTCCATGATTGCTGATACTTCAGCCTGGAAGACACTGCAGTGATCAGGTAGTCTGAAGGAGAGCTCAAGGTTCAGATTCTTTGAATAAACCCCTCCTCCAACTCTGCCGTCGAACTTCGAGCCATCAGTATAAATGGAAGTGCCGCCATGAGTGGCGGGACTCCGATCCGTGCTCTCCCATTCTTCCCTGCTGGGAATGTTTATTTTAAAACCGCTATCTCCGACTGTTGTGGTCGCACAACGATCTGTCCTCAGCGGAAGAAAGCTATAGGATCCAAAAATACTGGCGTGTCCAGTAATGCTTGCGCCCCAGTCGGACGTTTCCCTTAGACGCAGAGCCGATGCTGCTGCCCTTCCAGATCGAGTGGCAAAATGCCAAGAATGGCCTGGAGTGCTTCATTGGGCGTTGTTCTTAACGCACCGCTTATACAGATCATGCAAGATCTGTGTACATTACCTAACAGATTAAGGTTTGTTGACTTGCTCAGCGCAGGCCACCATACCACAACTTCATAGAGCATGATTGGTCGAATTATTGCAGTGTAGATCCATTTGCATATTTTGGGGCTGAGCCCCCATTTTTTTCCAATGGTTCATTTGCACGTGTAGAGTGCAATACACGCTTTTTTCTGGCGCTGAAGAACATTCTCCTTCCAGGTTAGTTTCCTATCCAGAACTGTGCCCAAGTACTTGGCTTTATCAGCCAAGTTCAGGCACACGTCATTCAGTTTTGGTAGTATTAACGGTGGTATCTTATAGCGGTTGGTGAAAAGGACCAGTTCTACTTTTCCCGGGTTGACGAGAACGGTACCAGTACTTGTGCTGTACCCATCGTGCCGAAACGACCCGGGCCGTTTTCTTATATCGACCCGGCCAAGAGCAATACACTCGAGGTGACCCTGTCTGACATTTAGGCAGGGCTACACCACGCTACAACAACAACAACAACAATATGAAACTATTCTTCTACCCCTTAGTAGTTGATCAATAAATCCAATAAGAGACCTGCTTATGCCAGACTTGTTAAAGCGGTGTTTATAGCATCAGGGCTGTTTCTGTAGATTTCCCTTTGGTGTATGCATGCTGATAGCTACAGATCAGGTTACTATCAATAGTAGAGGAGAGGTAGTCATTTATTATCGTCTCGAAGGTTTTGAGCACAAAGGATGAGAGACTGATCGGCCTATAGTCCTTGGGCTCGTAATGAGACGCCTTCCCCGCCTTAGGAATAAACACTACCGTGGCACTTCTCCAGGAGCACGGAATGTACCTAAGAGCCAGGCAGGCTGTATAGAGAAATACCAGCCATTTGGCTGATGTCTCCAGCGTGTTTATGAGTTGTGCGGGAATAATCCCGTCTGCCCGGCAGCCTTGAACGGTTCGAAGTTTTAACCGCCCATCTAACCTTTTCCTCCGTGATGGGTATGTATACAGCCAGGTTTGTTGTAGGTGCTAAGGGTTCCTCATGCAAGTTCCCTGGGAAGTGCGTATTCAAGAACAGTTCTAGGGTTTCCCCCTCTGTGCTGGTCCAGGATCCGTCAGGTTTGCGTAAATAGCTTGTGGCTGTTTGAGTTTTTGAGAGCACTCGCCTAAGTCTCGCTGTATCGTCGACATTTTCGACCCCAGTGCAGAAATTTCTCCACGATACTCTCTTTGCCTGCCTCAGAACTTTTTTGTAGGCCCTAAGTTTAACTTTATATTCGAGCCATTGAGTCTCCGTGCCAACGCTCTTGGCCTTATTAAATTGTGTCCTACATGATTTGCGGAGCGAGTCCAGGTCGTAGGACCACCAAAGCGGCCTATGTTTACCGCGTGGTTTTGGCACTGGGAAAGCCTGCTCTAGGGCATTCGAGTTCGCCGTTGCAAAGGGCTTTACCAGATCCTCCAACTCCCCTACTGATGAGGGGGCTTGTGGGGGCAGTGCTGGTAGGTCCCTAGATAGTATTTCATTGTGTAGCTGCCAGTTAGTGTTACGTGGGTTGCGTTTCATAACCGGCTGCTCAACAGAAAAGTCTAGAACTGATTCTACGTACCGGTGGTCGGAGAATGAATGTTCATCGAGAACACGCCATTTTCTGACCCACTTATAAGCGCCTTCACTGCAAATAGTGAGATCTATGACCTCCCTACGGGTTTTAGTAATAAACGTAGGTTCGTTACCCACGTTGCAAACTACCAGGTTAGTTGTTAACAAATAGTCAAACAACGGCTCTCTAGCATTGATATCGGAGCTTCCCCACTGTACGTGATGAGCATTGGCGTCAGTTCCGATAATAAGATGACCCATGGAAAACTTTGCCACCAGGTCTTTTACCTCCCTCTGTGGCGGAGGTTCTTCGGCGACGTAGGACATATAGACCGACGCCATCATCAGGCTGGTACTGTCGACTGTTAAACTGGCAGCTGTAACGTCACCATTGGTATAGTTGGGCAAGAGAAAGGCGTTCAGCTCAGACTTAACCAAAATACAGGCTCTAACCCTGCCCCCCTCGCTGGCTCGGATAAGCTTGAAACCCTTAGTCCCCAAACCGCAAATCCTTGAGCTGTTGACCCAGGGTTCTTGGATGAGGACCACATCTACGTCGCCTTTAGGGAGACGTATGATTAAAGCAGCCGAGGCTGCTTTAGATTTGTGCAGGTTTATCTGAATCACCACCAACATTAGAGCGCTCAGACTTCCCTGCCATCGCCGTATCGTCGAGTTCCACCTCGTCTGGAGGCTTATCTTTCAACGACGATTTGTTCAGACCACGATATGGCGTGGCGGAGACCGTACTAACTGTGGCAGTATCAACATTGGTGCGCTCAGGACTAGCTGCTATCACTGTGACGTTGAGGTCTTCCCCGTCCAGCATGCTGTCTCCCATCTCCGAGCTGTTCACTGCTCCTTCGCCATTTGACGTGGCAGATACCATACTTTCCGAGTCGGACATCTCCGACTCCTCTGCCGGCACTGCGATGTCCGAGTCCTCCGATGCAGCCGAAATAGCAGCGCGCTGTGCATCGCCGCGGTATACGTGGATCACGATCTGACCCATGCCGTAGTGCACTCGTCGATTGCACCGTTTAAGAGGCTCGAGTGCCTCCTTATTCAAGGTGAAGACCACTTGCCTATTAGGCCCTACCGCATCCTCAACCAGATTGACACTCCAGTCCTGCGTCGGGAGAGACGGGTTCATGATCCACAGCATCCGGAGAATTATCTCAGGTTCAGCAGGGATGCCAGGAATCCATGCTCTTGGCCTTGGCCGAGCCGGGATGTTCTTCCAGTCGACAACCTCGATTCTTGCCCCTTGGTAGATCTCACCCAGTCTTGCAGCTGCTGCCTTGTACAGTGCAACAGTTTTTGCATCCTCGCAAGCGAATACCTTGATTCGGCCCTGGTGCCATCCCGCATCAGAACCCATCGGCGTGGCACCCGGAGACTCGTCCATAATGTCGAGAAGGGCATTACCGATCGCGTTCCGGACGTACCGCCACTGGTCCCTAGGGATGGCCCAGCTTTCGTTACCTCGGTCAATGGCGGCTATGAGGATCCTATCCTTAGTCACTTCAGCAAAGCTGAGTTTACCCACTACGGGGGCGTTCTGCTGCCGCTTCGGGTGAGGTTTTAAATCCACGTCCGATCTCTGGCGTTTGAAGGGATTTCCATTAACCTTCATTGGCGCGTAATTGCTTTGGAAGTTCGGTAAGATAGCTTCAGCCATCTCCACCGTCTTTCTGGCATTCGGCGATAGCGTCTCTTGTGAAATACCCTCGTATTTCTTCAGGAGCCTTGCGACCGCTCTTTTGTCCAAGTACTCAGAGCGACTGGGAGATGTCTTTTGGGATGAATTTCGACCCGTAGTTGCCATCGCGGTCTTTCCCTTATTTGGATCTCTGGGGCCAGGTCGTGAGACCACTGCCACAGACGTTAAAGACTTGGTTTCGGTAGCGGCACTTACTATAACTATAGGGTTTACAAAAATAACTAATTTCATCATCGATGAGGAACTTCGTGACGAACAAACGGTAAAAGAATTTTTTTTTTTTTTTTGATAAAACCAATTATCTTTAAAAAGGATACACAAAAAAATTAAAAAAAATCGTTTTTGTTAACTTTTCCAAAAGTATATCAAAATATACACAATTGCCTTTTATATTGCATTCATTGTATTAAATTTAGTTAAGCCGTTGAATTAAAACGATTTAAAAAAAAAAGTGCTTTTTGTAATTTTTCAAATTCTTTTTTGCAAATAACTTTTGTCGTTGCGATGTTTGTTTATTTATCGTTGACAGTAGCGGTCAAATAGTTATGATATCTGCTCAAATCTTCATAATTTTTGGGAGTTTATAATGAAGATTATGCTCAAGTTAACTCCCGAAAGCGGAGATAATTCGGAATTTGCGCTAATGTATCAGCCGTATAATTCGCAAATTCAAAAGTCGAAAAATCATTAAGTATGTTAATATATTTAATTTTTTTTTTTGTGTTAGTAAGCTTAATGCAATTTTTCAATCATCATTCATTTTGCGGTATCTTTCACTTCCCGTACGAACACATGACTTAATTTGGACTTCTCTCTCATATGCGACTATTTCTAAAGAGAGTTTTTGTTTGTTTAGTGTATTACCCCAAATATTAATGAAAAAAAATTTCAGATAACGTAATGGGGCTCTTTTAATTACGATTTGAAGCTTTAAAATTTCGTACGATTTGTCCGGTACCAACCTATTATTGTTTCCTTTGCTCCACTTCACCTGCTGCTTGGGTCATTATTGTTAACCGTTGATGCTAATAGGATACGGGCGCGTGCTCTAATGGGCTTACTCACCACAGCCAAAACAATAACGGTCACAGGAGGCATGTAGAGGATGACAGTGCAGTTGGCCGCTTTCTCACAGACAACACAGCAATAGATTAAAATATATATTTCAACCTTCTATGCGTTTTGTTGGTTTTGTTTTCTGAAATTTTCACAATTTTACTGTTACAGCTTTATTTATTTTTCTGTCGGATTAGGCGCACTTTTGTTTTGTGGGAGCATGTACAAGTGATATTTATGACAACTGAATTTAGGTACATATATCTGTTCGTTATTTATTTCAAAACGTTTTTATCTTTCTTTTAAGTCAACCCTAAAGCGTTCAGCAGAATCAGTCCGCCAATACGCTGAAACAACTGACAGCTAAGTAGACTGCGGGTGTATGTATGCGTAACAACAGATACGACGGATACGGCAAAATAAAATTTGCTCTAAAGTTGACGTACGTCACGTAAATGACGTATTGGCGGACTGATTATGTTTGAGCTATAAGGCCAGACCCCAATTACATATAGATACAATTTCATACGAGTATTGTTATATTGAATAGAAGGATTATGTTAATAAATTCATATCTCCATTACGAAATATTGCTTTCACAAAAACTTCAAATAGGTACATTTATGGACCTATAATAGTAGTAGATTCACCCATCCCCAAAAGATGGTAATTCTTTCAGAGAATCAAACAGATATAAGAATAAAATAACTTGGCTCGCTTCTCCGCCAAATCCGTAAGCTCCAACCAATTCGAATAGGAAATAAAAAAAACCAGAGGAACTGAAAACTTTTGGTGTATAGAGATAATAATTTCAGGCAAAGTTGCCACTTAGGGCTCCTGATTATCCTCATTTTATTCATTCCTTCGTATATCGACCAGTACCTCAAGAAGGGGTGAAGCTAGGCTTTCTATTTGGGAGTTTCCACTTCGGGCGGTTTACAAGGCTGCCACCTGTCCCCGTTTTTTAATATTGTGGAAGATATGCCAATATGGGTATAACATGAAAGGTATTTTGGGCTATATACCAACGAAGATATTTTCAGGTAGGGCTGCCAGCTAGAGTTGCCACCAGAATTTTATTTATTCCTTCTTTTGTATATCAACCATTGGAACTAGAGTTGGGCGTCGTGCTTGTTTTTGACCGTGACACGAAATACGCACGCTTGCGTCCATGTGCTCGTGTTTGAAAATTCGATTTCGTGTCGTGATCGTGTTGGGCCCGAAAACCAAAAAAAATCACGCACGAAAAACACGATCAACTTTTTCAATTTTTGTACTAAATTGACTTACTTTTATTTTTTGTAAATTATATTTTTTATAACTTTCTTAATTCATCTTGATGTGAGTTGCCAAAAGAAAAGTTCACACTTGTACTGATACATTATGCCCCAAACTTTAGTTTAATTCAGCCAACTCCACGTAGTGTCTCAGTCTGCTCACTGCCGCTCTACAACAACAACATCTTGCTCTTTGTGACTCACATCAACAAACCAGATTCGCAAAAAAAATACATAAAATCATTGCAATCTTGAAATACCGTTCATTTCATGCTGGCTGGTGACGGTTCGCTGTAAAAGTATAACGGCACACACATGCGTTCAAGGGTTCATACGCATATATCTAGCTACACATGTTCGCACATACATACGTTCAGTTGTATTTGTATATTTTTTTAATTGCACTGCATACTTGTTTCGGCGAATGTTTTTTTTTGCTTAGTTTAATAATAATTCTTTCGAGTAATTTTTTGTGATTCCAGGAAAGATGTTGTTGTAGAAAGTATTACGTTGTTGTTGTAGCGCTCAGCAGGTTGAAAGCGCTGGGAATCCCTGGTTTAATTGTAAAGTAGATATGGGTATTGCATGTACTAAGTGATTGAGTGAAAAGTTGCAGTCGTTCTTTTTATTTTTTTTCTTATTTTACTATTATATGTATCTACAAGAGTACATAAAAAATATGTGTAAACATATATCGACGGCTCCATTTCAAAATATCCTAGATAGGTTGTTTTTGAATCAAATTATTAGATAGAGCGTTGCTGAAAAAATTCCAAAAGAGTGTTATTTAAACAAATTTTGATATAGGGAGGTTTGAAAAATATTTTGAAATAGGGCGACATGCCACCCAGTCGTCGATACATACCTTAAAAACTTTAGATGTATAAGTACATATCATGTACAAAGTACAAATATCTACAAAAACAAAAAAAAGCCAAAAAATACCGGTAATTTTTTTTCGTGCGTGTCGTGTTTTAGTAATTTTTCTCCGTGCGTGTTAGTGCGTTTTTTCGAAAAACTGTTTCGTGAACGTGTCGTGCCGTGTTGCAAAAATCATGCACGCGCCCAGCTCTAATTGGAACCCATTGACCTTGGGGCAGCTTTCAGGGTTACGATCTATCTGAATTGTATTTGAATGGTGAATAATTGTAATATTACTTGAGTATTTATAATTTTTCGATATAATTATTCTTAAGGTAAGAATATAACTTATATCACGTATAGGTACTATGCTGAACGCGGGGTTTTTTTTAAGTAAAGGTTTTCATTATGTGCTTCTTCTTGGCATTGGCAATAGTATAAATATCAAATTTTAAAATTTGTATAATGTGGATCTATTCACTCAACCTATTTAAACCCATTCCACCACTAACCAACATCTGTCTTTTGTTAAAAGCAAATTTGAGGTCTCGTCAGCGTTGTGGTGAGACGCTTATTGTTAGTTTTATTGTTGCTCAGTGGCCTGCTGTTACCATTCCAACTGACAATTTTTGCCATTCCGTTGCTATTGCTTTTTGTTGTTCTTACAATATCCAAAAATAGTAAAGCTTTCGACGCTATTACAGCTGCAACATTTCATTTGTTCGGATCACAGACGCTATAAGCAGCAAATTCGTTGCCAAAAGAAAATTCCAGTGGGCAAATGAGAAATTTTGGATATGAAACAGATGCCTAAATTTAACAGCAGTGGCATTAGCGTCAGCAATAACAACACAAATAACAGAACGACCATAAGGCAATTTGCTTTGACATTATTACCAAAGTAGATTGAAACAGAGAGAAAAGAGCACCACTGTAGTGTGTAGTCTGTAAATACTGCTGAAAATTGTAGATCCCATATGGTCACAGCTGTGCATTAACCACAGCAACAACAGTACCATGAGCCGAAGCATCATCAGCGTCAACAAAATGAGCAACAACAGTCATACAATTGGCATTGGAAGCCGAGGCAGCAGCTGACAAATATGTGTGGCACGCAATGAAGTGTTGCAATTTGGATGTGTGCAAATACGTACCGGTGTCACATTTGGCTCAGTATATACCCAGCCAACATTTTAAAACAAATAAATGTAAGTAGACCAAGTACATAAAAAAGTGAGGTCTGACACTAGTTTCCAAATGACCAAAGTTTAATTATACAGGTTGAGTCGTGAGAATTAAAAAAATGACAATAAATTTTGGTTTTGGCAAGTGTTTTTGTTAACCGCTAGATGGAATCGAACGAAATTGTGATGTAATCACCCTCAATCCATGGTAGGATATATACAAAAAATCTCGGCAAGGGGGCGTGAAACCTCCCATGGACAAATAACTGGGCTTTCGTCATGATATACACTGACTACCTCAATCCAAGGTAGGCTATATAAACAAAAATTTTGACAGGGGGCGTGGTATCTCCCATAGACAGAAAATTTTAAAGATCCATATACTTGGGCTTGCAGCTTAAGCCGCTGGATGAAATGGAATCCATGGTGGGCTATATAAAAAGAATTGGACAAGTAAGTGGTACCTCGCATAGGCGTAAAAATTTCAAAGATCCATATACTTGGACTTGCAGCCTAAATCGCTTTATGGAATCAAGGAAAGTTTCTTCAATTCTTTAGTTATATTGTTGCATTTAATTGCGTCCAAAAATATTTTACGTTTGGAAAAAAATAGGAAATTATGCAAAGATGTTTTCACGAAAGATTTTAGTTAGACATTTTTTTTTGCTGTAAACTGCCAAAAAAATAAAAAAAAAAATTAACACTCCAAAGGCTTTAATAAAATGAATGCTCTATAAAATGTTTAATATTTGGTTCGATCTTGGTTCCACGGCGTCCCAAAATTGACTGGTGCCATTTGGCATCAATTTCGCGAAAGGGTTTAATAACTGATTTTATAATCAGCTAAAGCATGAGGTGCAAATGGTAGCAATGTTGAGATATTTAAAACAGTGTAGGAGAACTGTAAAAGTCTATACATGAAAATTATTATCATTAATTTAAAATAATAACAAAATAATACTAAATCGCTCTCTCTCTCTCAATTTTGGCAATTAAATTAGTCCAAATGGTCTTAAAATAATACCAAAATAATACTATTTCTCTCAATTAAACGGAAAATGGTATTAATTTAATACTTTTCGGCGTTGTTGTATTTAAACACCAAATTGGTATTAAATTTAGACTTTTCTTTTTACTGTGTAAATATAAGATTCAATGTACATATTTGTCTGCGTCAGAAAAAAACGTACCTTTCTTCTTGGCGTAGTGGTGGGGTGGGTAAAAAGAAGAAATAAATAGTACCAGCAGTAATCATGAGCAACAGCTGCCACTTTGCGATAATAATTCACAATTTTAGGAATATTAGATGAGCTGCAGATGCTCGAAGTTGACCGCCCCATCATGATGGCGCTGTTTTAAATCGTTACGCGCACGAATGTGAATACATATTGACGTGCTCATATCGGGCAAGTGAGGTCATTTTCTAAAGAATACAGTACGATATCACCTCAGACAACCCTCAGCAAGCGCATCTACTCAGCTGTTAAACAGGACGGTTTCTTGAATTGTTACAATAATTTAAAAAAGCTAAAAAATTTGACGATAACAAAAGCCAAATGGTTGCACGACCAAACGTTGTCAAGGTCCTAATGTGAAAACAGAAACAACTACATACTTTCCAATTAATGATTTCCGTTAAAAAAAGTAAACCTCCATCCAATTATTGAACGATATTTATACCCAGCGTACTAGTACTAGTACAAGGGTATTATAATTTTGTTCACATAACGGTACTACGTAACGGCTCAAAATAATCGAGATAGTAATAATATTAATTTTTTGCGACCTTTTTGTTCAAACAAATTCTTCTTCTTGCCGGTTTGGGGTCAAGGGGGTTTTCCAAATGTAACAAAAGGTTTCGTTTTACACCAATATATTTCGGTTGCCTACGGTTGACCTCAAGCCGGCAAGAAGAAGGATTTGTAATAATCGAATTCCATATAGCATTTTCAGGTCGAATGAAACCTTTTTCAAGTCAAATGAAACTTTTTTCAAAGAAATTCCTTTCGAAAAGGTTTCATTTGACTTGAAAAAGGTTTCATTTCATTTGAAAAAAGTTTCATTTGACTTGAAAAAGGTTTCTTTCGACCTGAAAATGCTATATATAATTTTAGAATTCCACTGCTCGTAACCAGTGTCGCCGCAGCCTTCGAAAAAAGTGTATCAGTTTTTGAACAAAAAGTGTATCAACAAATATCAAAAGAATAAATATCTCCAATTTTTCTAAATTTTTACTCATTTAGTTAATTATACCCATTTTTTCTCCAAATCCGCCTTAGTCGCCGTGGTGTAGCGATAGTGTGTTCGGAATATCTCATTAAAGATTTCGGGTTTTCATCCCGGAAAAAGTAAGATCAAAAATTCTTCAGACACATTTGTCTAATCGTGGCGTCACTAAGAAGTGGTTTGGCAAATTCTCCGAGTGTCTTACTACCATGGAAGGCTTCTCAATAAAAATTCATCTGCTTTGCAGGTACCGTTCGGAACCGGCAAAGTACTGTAAGTCCCGTCAATTTGTGGGAAATAATTCAAAGGAAAGAAAGCTGGTCGCAAAAATCTCTATGGAGGTCTATCACAACATCCATTTTTTTGAGATTTTTTATGTTTATTTATTTCAATTTTATTGAAATAAAAAGTTTTATTACACTTTCAAGTATGATAGAACCATATCAGGTGGAAGCATTGGCTTAGCTGATTACCATTTGATTTGAGTGTATGTACAATCATTTCTCAGTGTGGTTTTGACATGAAACCAGCGAATTACGAAAACAAGTGCTGTCGTACAAGTATTTTTTAGTTCATGTCTGAAAATGTATCAAAAGAGGGAATTTCATGATAAAAAAGTATTAATGTATCAAAAGACGAATTTTACAAAAATGTGTATCCAAATTGATACAATTGTATCAAAACGGCAACGCTGGTCGTAACTTTTAAACTGATTACGGTAGAAGAATGAATTTTGGCACAAAGCATATTCGAATAGTTGGGAGTATACCTACATTGAGAGAAATGCCTGGAATGTTGTGACAATATCACTATTGATAGCCACGAGTTTGATGCAATATTCATTCAGAATGAGCGAGTTATCAAATATTATTTGCTCCCAATAAAAAGTCAGATGACATGTCAACTATTTCGATATGATTTTTTTTTTATATTTATGGATAGAATACTAATATATTTGAACGACATGCCAATATCCATATTTACTGCATAGTAATAATGGTAGAGACAGCGTATTAATATATATGGGCGAAATGTAAATTTTTTTGTCACGCATAATCATATTAGTTCAACAATTTTTACTATGGATTACCTAACAATATTAAAACTTGTTGGAGAGTTTTTTTGAATTCCAAATTTTTTTAATTTCTTATGATTGACTGTAGCCGAATGGTAGAACACTGGGCTAACGTGCCAGGAGAGCAGGGTTCGAATCTTAATAAAACCAGATGTCAAATTGTATGAAATTTTGTTTTTTAAACTATTTAGAATTTATCAATAGTTTATATGGATACCACTTCAATAGAGATTTATCAAAAATGCATTGAACATCCATATTCATTGATGGGACAGGAATATGAATCAGTACTTGGCAAGATTGATATGTATAAAAACATTTGGCGCTTGCTATATAGTGAAAAGTGGATCTTTTGAGGAAAGCTCAAATCGGAAATATGATTGTTAAAAAGTTATGTGAACCACCTATAGTGTGCGCCAATGTTTTTATACATATCAATCTTGCCAAGTACTGATTAATACCTATAAGAATTCACACTCACAAATGTTCAGGACAAGCTCTACGTGGTGAAGAATCTATGTAGGCAGAGGAGAAATTATTTTGCAGTTTTCAGTTCATTTTAAAATCATTTTAAATTAAAAATATTTTTTTATTCTATTTTTATTTTATACTTTTTGTTGTGAGCATGCGAAAGTTTTTTAAGATTGTAATCGGATATTCTGTCAGGTTTCATAAAATCCCTTTTTTATTTTAATTTTAAATTTATTAACATATTAGTGGTATTCATGTATAACTTTGCGAAACACGTACATCTATGCAGCACAGTTAGATGAACGCTAAAGATAAATTAAAACTTTATGTCGAACAAATACATTTTATTTCAAAATTCCCTTTAAAAAGGTAAGTTTTTAGCATATTCTACTTCTGTCTAGCGTGCATTGAATGCATTAAATAAATTTCATGTCGAACAGCTCTATCGAATTAGGTAAATTTACGAGCTTTTTCACACAAAATGTCACCAAGTTTGTGTTAACTTCGTTCCCCACAAATTTTGACAGCTCATTTACGCATTTGGCAATTTTCTATGTTAATACGCTTTACGCGCAGTTTCTATGGTTATATGAATACCATTATTCTATTTAACGAGAAAAAATAAACAATATTAGCACTTGTTTGCACGAAATTTCGTTTGCATTTACATTTTTAGACAGCGTTTCCACTACATTACCGACGATATGCGCCTAAATGAAAGCAACTTTTTCAAACACATTCTATTGTGTATACTGTAGACATTTTATTGTGTGGACAGTTGACATTCCATTGTGTAGACTTTAGATTGTAGATTGATATGCAAAACGACTAAACTTAATATGAGCCGACAAATAAGATACATATTTTCAAATAAAGCAATATTCTGGATTTTTATTTCGTATAATGCATTATCAGCGAAACCTGAACGATGGTGAAAATTTCAAAACCCCAGCTCAACGTGCAAAATCTCTGGAAATGAAACTTTTCAAATATCTCTACCCATGCGTCACCTAGCGGAATTATTTTTTTGTTATAGTGCGTTGGGGTAGAAAACAAAGCGATAATGAAAATTGCAAGATCCTACCTCAACGGGAAATTCGTTGAAAAACGAATTAATCGACACCGAAAACAGACCTTCGCATTTCTTAAATAGAGCGACTCACGCACCACCTAGCGGGTCCAATTTTTTTCTGAATATTTGGAAATTGATTAAGTGATACACACGCTAAATATCAGCCAAATCGGTCCATAATTAGGATTTTCAGTTCTATTACCCCGATCTCAGCTCCACCTAGCGGAATTTTTTTAAGGAAAGTATTTATTTTCATGGTAGTAATACATGTTCCGAATTTCAGCCAAATCGGACCATAAATGCGATTTTTGAAAATATAGCGACCCACGCGCCACCTATCGGAATTTTTTTTCATAATATTGCATTGTCATGGCGACCTGAACTGTGGTGAAAATTTCAAGACCCTAGCACAACAGGAAGTTGGTTCAAAATCGAATGAAAAAATCCGGGCACAAGAACGACGAAGGCGACCTAATAAAAACATTTTAATAAGAATGGTTAGGCACAAAGCATGAAAATAACTAAAATACGGATGAGATAAATATATAAAGTGTAGCATATCTTTGTGATCCATCAATGCAATAGTGACATATATTGAATGATAAGATTACATACCTTAAAGAATCGAAAAACGGTGAGCGAAAACTGTGTCTAAATCTTTGAATAATTTTTTAAAAAGGACATTCCTGAAAAAAAAAAAATTATAATTATAGTGGAATTCTGCTAATGTTTACCGGGGTCAAACTTGCCAAGCGAAAAGTCCCAAATGAAGGTTGAAACTCGAAGAGCACTCCTAATAATAAAATGCAATAATACATGACACGTTCAAAATTTAAGCAATTTTTAAATAAACTGGCTAATATTTTTAAACAAACAAGCGCTGTACAAAAGTACCAATGAAAATTTATTTTTAATATACTTTTAGTGTTTTTTGCGCATGTATGTACCTAATTATGGAATAAATGAGGAGCTTCAAACCAAAACGCAATAAATATATACTGAAATAGTGTATTGCGTTTTGGTTTTGGTATTATTTTTTTGTTTATTTGAAAAACATTTTTTTAATTAAAAAATCAACAATAAAAGGATTTGTCCCGTATTTTGTCGATGGAAAAATGGTCACCGTAGTCAGACTGTACTAATGGTGGAAATATTTTTGATGCATACTGAGTTTTGAAGTAGACGTCATATCTTCAAAAGTTCTCAAAGTATATATTTTAAAAATTAGTTTCAATATTGTATAAACAACTTTTTTAGTTTACTACATAACTGCTGTTAGAGCGTATAAAAACCCAAATTTTTCTAATCCTTGAACTTAATTTTCCATATCTCACTTTTCTTAAAAACTTGTTAGTTTAATATTTTTTTTAATTTTAAGGCAAAACGTTGGTTGGCAATGGTACTTATTACAGTTATTATATTTTGTGAGATGGTTTAAAATAAGCAGAATTACCGATATTGGCTAAAAAACGGAGATAGAAATTTTGAAAAGAGTCTGGGCTTTTAAATCGTCCCCTCTAAAGTATTATTTTTTAAGAGCCCTAGGCATACCTGTTATGTATCCAAACCTATACATTTTTATACTGAGTAGTTATCGTACTAGTTTCTTTTCCGCCCTGTAGTACATAATTGGTAACTGTACAGGGCAGATACGTTTGTATGCACTATGCTTATCGGAACCGTAGGTAAATACCTATATGAATTTGCTTTGTTTATCGTAAATCGATACGTGAGTTTTTAATATATTTTCATTAATTTTTAATAGTTTGCAGAAATTTCTCCGCTTTTATTATATTGTATGTGAAATACGCGGTTCTCATTTGGTTTGTATATGAACATGTGTGAAAGTATTTCGTGACTACTCGCCTTCCTTTACAGCTCTCAATCCAACTATTTTTTAACTAGCTCCACCTCGTCAACTGTTTAGACTAGGGCGGGTCTCACCAACCGGTCTTAACTTAGTTAAGACGATTTTTTAATTTTCAAGTTTCGCCCTGCAACTTAGCTGAGTCCAAATTACCCAACCTCCCAGCGGACTTAGTCTTAGCTAAGTCAAAGTTTTAGATGTTTTGAGTTAACAAAAAAGGTTACATACCTAGTCACAGCCTTGGGGCGAAATGCGAGTATGGTAGGTCCTCGAGAGACAATATATAATACTACAGGATCATCTGTATCAGGGGTGATGTTTGTTGGTTTATTCTTAATTCCTTTATTTATCTGGGCGTTCGTTGCCAAGTTATACCGGTGAAAAGACTACAATTTCTTCATAAAAGTTTTTTTTTTTTTTTGAATGATCAATTGAGTTTCTTTGTTCTACTAAAAAATTCTCTGAATGCATTCACCTTCAAATTTCAAATTTTCACGCATACCCACATACATATGTGCATACCTAGTGATCATTTTATAACTGGGTTAACTCTGGTCAATAATGAACTACTCTGGTTAAGCAACTAGAATTTTTTCTTACTAACTTGTATTTTATCTTCGGTGTACGCAGGCATGTTTGTATGTAGATAATAATAAATAAAGATACATGCATACATAACATTTTGTTGATTGTGCCTGTTGTTATTATACCTTTCATGAACAAGAAATGGTATTATAACTTTAGTCCGATGTTTGTAAGTATGAGAAGAAGAAGAGATATACCCATCAATAAGTATACCGAAATTATCAGGATGACGAGATGAGTAGATTTAGCCATGTCCGTCTGTCCGTCTGTCTGTCTGTCTGTTTGAACGCAAACTAGTCCCTCAGTTTTTGAGATATTTGGCTGAAATTTTGTATGCGGCCACCGTTTTCCAATATAGGAATCATTTGTCGGAACCAGCAAGATCGGACCGATATTACATATAGCTCCCGTACAACCGATTATTCCGATAAACGGATTTTGGGCTATAACTCCTGCAATTAAAGAGGTAGGAACGTGAAATTTTGTAAGTATTGCTATTTTTATATGTAAAATATCGATGTTGAAAATCATCGAGATGGGATAAATATTTCACATAGCCCCCATACAACCGATCGGGGGAAACCCCCCAGGCCCGGCATTTTTTAGGGGCCCGGGAATTTGAATAACTCGGAAAAAATTAACAGCGCCGCATAATTCGATTATTTTTGTACAACACTTGTCCCATATTCGTTCATGCTTGCCCTATAAATCGCAATTTCACCACGCAATATTGGAATATTCTCACCATACAATGACTTCTTATTCCAATAGCAACCATACAATCTATCCGAGTTTCCGACCGTAGTTTGTGTCTACGCTTTTTTTTACTTTGTTTCCGGTAAATATATAAACTAAACAGATAAAATAAGATAAACAAGATAAAAAGTGCACAAACTAGCTTCGTCGTTATTTCGAATCAAATCGCACACTGTTGCCAAATTCTGTAATTAAGTACCAAAGTAGGTGGTTTTTTTTGTCGTTTATTTAATAATCTTTTCACACAGCTCAGCTACTGCGGAACGGAAATTTTTCGAACTAAGCTTATTTAAAACTAGGTTACGAAATAATTTTGAATTTCATACTATCAATACCATAAAGCTGAACTACAAATGTATCCTTAACGAACCAAAAACCCTTATTTGAAAATATGGAGTTTTTTGAAATTCATTAAGAATAAGTCGCTTCGAGTTAAGAATCTTTGCATATGATTGCTAAGAATTTTACTCGCTTGTCAAGTTTGTTTTTGCTCTTGCATTGAAACTTTTTCGTAGCAAGTATGAGACGGCTTTGAATAAAAAGGGCATATAATTTTGTATTTTGACAGACAAATATGTGACGCTAGAAAGAAGTGTCTCCAATTATTTAACAGTTTTCATTGTGCAGATGTGTTTATAATTTGAAAAAAGTTATTTTATGTTGTAATGCCGATATCGTTGAATTTAAGTTAAAAGCTGATATGTGAAGCATACGAAGTAAAATATATTTTTTAAATTGTTATTTTTTTGTTAACACAATGAACCTGCGTTTTGAACATCTTGGTAATTTTTTGGGTTTTTTTTCAACAGATTGGTAATCTTCTCTTTTAGGCCTTTGGCAACCGTGTACATAAATTCCGTGATATTTCAGCATCATATTTTTGATAGTTTAGAAATCAAACTTAGATTTCCTTGGAAATTTGATTTTTTAAGGAAAATTAATTGAGTGTGTTTATCAAGTGGAGTAATTAGTGTGTTTTTAGTGAGTGAAGACAGAACTTAAGCAGAAAGTGAAAGTGAAAAAGAGCCAATATCTGACGGAGAAGATAAGGCTATAAAAACAAATTCACCAGACGCATCACAAAACGATCAACACTATCTCTACGATTACGATAATGAAACCTTAAAAACCGAGTTTGTGCCGCCCGATATAGTAAACGAAGTCGTTCGTCGTGTCCACGTGATCGATTAAATGAGCCATTTCCGCTCTCGCTCCTATACATAACCTTCCCTAATGGTGAAATCGTCAATCGCGATTGGTTGGTATGGAGTAGCAGCATGGATGCATTTTACTGTTTACCTTGTCGATTACTAAATACTAATAAGCTAAATAGTTCTAAGCTTTGTAGTCCAGAAGGATATTCGAAACATCAATCATGGAAAAAATTGTATGACAAACTGCCAGGACACGAAAGAAACCCCGATCACGTCCAGTGCTTCCTTCAATGCCGCTCAACGCAACGTCGTATCCAGAATGACAGCTCACTTGATACACTTCTTGATGAGCATATTATCCGCAAAACTAAAAAATGGCAAGAAATCTTACAGCGGATTCTCCTTTTCCTTGGTGAAAGAGGATTAGCTTTGAGAGGTGGAAGCAATCTTGTAGGAGAACCAAACAACGGTAATTTTTTGGGTATCCTAGAGCACATCAGCTAGTACGATCCAATACTTCGCGAGCATTTGGAAAAAGTTAGATTCGCTCAACAAGAACACAAACGTCTCCAAGTGCATTATCTTTCTGCATCTATTCAGAATGAGTTCATAGATATTTGTGCTCAACACGTAATTTCAGTAATATTAGAAGAAAGAAAGAAGGCCAAATACTTTTCTATTATCGTCGATGCTACGACCGATACGAGTAATGACGAGCAAAACACTTTTGTTTTGCGATACCTTAATTTTAACTCTTTGAAAAAGACTTTTACTATCCAAGAACGATTTCTGTGTTTCGTCGATTACACTAAAAAAAACTGGAGCAGAAATCGCCAATTTGATTTGTGATACTCTGGAAAAATATAACATTCCTTTGAAAGAATGTTGTGCGCAGGGATATGACAACGGTAGTAACATGAAAGGTGAAATTAATGGTGCACAAAGTCATATTATCAAGAAAAATCCGAAAGCCGTTTATTCGCCCTGCGCCGCTCACAGTCTGAACTTGTGCGGTGTCGTAGCTGCAGAATGTTGTACAGCCTCAATCACCTTTTTCGGAGTGGTTCAAAAGTGTTTTAACATATTCAGCAGTAGTGCAAAACGTTGGGAAATTCTCAAAAAACATGTACCAGGTTCACTTCACAAACTCTCAGACACAAGATGGTCTGCAAGAATCGACGCAGTCAAACCCTTTGCAAAACATCTCAAAGGATTGCAAAACGCTCTAGAAGAATTAACTAAATTCGATTTGACTACAGAAACTAGGAGTGATATAAACGGAGTCCTAATGTACATAACCAAGTTTGAGTGTATCCTCATGTCGTCGATTTGGTGCAAGATTTTGAGCTCCATCAATGAAAGAAGCGTTATTCTACAAGGCACAGACGTCACTGTCGATATTGAAGTAAAAAATCTTGACAGCTTACTCTCAGATTTACAAGTCATTCGTAACCAATGGGACAGCATTTTGAGTGAATGTGAGAACGTAGCCAGCGGATTAGATGTTTCAACATCCTTCCCTTTAACCAGAAAGAACAGACTCCGAATATCTTCAGATGAACATCAACGAGATGCCATAACTGATTTCAAAAGGAACACATTTTTAGTCATAGTGGATTCAGTGATTTCATGAATTTCTCGTCGATTTGAAGGCATGAAAAAGCTGAATACAACATTTGCTTTTTTATGGCAATTCCCAACGATGGAAGAAGACGAACTTCGAAATTATGCTACGATTTTTGTGAAAGTACATGAATTTGACGTTAAAAAGGGTTTAGAAGATGAAATAATCCATTTGAAACACATATACGAAACTAATTTTGAAATAGCCCTTACACCATTCAATTTGTTGAATGCAATTTTTTCTCAAGATTTACAAACGCTTTTTCCAAATATTTGTATCGCGCTGCGTTTATTTTGCACAATACCTGTCACAGTTGCTGGTGCTGAGCGCTCATTTAGTGTTCTTGCGAGGATAAAGAACTTTCAGAGCTCGTGCTCTGCACAAGATCGTGTTTCTGGGCTAGCTACTCTTTGTATAAAATCTCGTTTAGCAAGGCAACTAGACTACAATGCTTTAATTCGGAATTTCGCCGCCAAAAAATCAAGAAAAGTTAATTTATAAGTTTAGCCACATATGTATAAAACCTTCTTGTATACATGTATTACTTTTAAATAAAAAATGAGTTCACTAAAAAAAAATTACTTCATATAGGGGGCCCGGAAATTTCGATCCCCCCGGGCCCGGAAATCCTGTCGACGGCCCTGGCCCCCATACAATCGATTGTTCCGATAAACGGATTTTGGTAGATAACTCCTGTAATTAAAGAGGAAGGAACGTGAAATTTTGTAAGTATTGCTATTTTTATATACGAAATATCGCTGTTGAAAATCATTGAGATGGGATATATATTTCACATAGCTCTCATACAATCGATTATTCCGATAAACGGATTTTGGCCTATAACTCCTGTAATTAAACACGTAGGAACGTGAAATTTTGGAAGTATCACTATTTTTATATGTGAAATATCGATGTTGAATATCATCGAGATGGGATAAATATTTTACATAGCCCCCATACATTCGATTGTTCCGATAAACGGATTTTGGTAGATAACTCCTGTAATTATATAGGTAGGAACGTGAAATTTCGTAACTAATGCTATTTTAGAATGTGGAATGTCGATGTTAAAAATCAATAAGATTGGACCAATATAACACATCGCCCCCATATAATCGATAGTTCCGATAATTTCGGTATGAGCGGAAGTTAAATTCACAAACATTGAAAATCGTTACGCTTATTCATGAAAGGTATTTAGGCTTCGGCACAGCCGAAGACAGCTTTCCTTACTTGTTTTTGTATGCCCTAGTATAAGCTTTGTTGTGAAAATTTCCGCGTGCTCAAGCTAAATGTCAGCTGACATTTGCAGATAAGAAAATTTTAACGTGTTTTCGGTTTGCTTCCGTTTTCTATTTAACCTCCCTCTGCACAATTACACACACATACTAACTGAATTCGTTGCCGCCTGTAGTTCTTCATAAACCCAACGCAGTTTCCTATCCCCCATCGTCCCTCTTAGCCAATTTTTGCGTTTGCCACAAAATCATTGAAATTAAAATGTTAGCGAAATTTCGTTTTGTGCTCTCTGTGGTGATGTTCTTTCTCAAATTGTTTATTTAGTTGTTAGTACTGTGTTGAAGTTGTTGTTGCAGCTGTCATTAGCAGTGTTTATGATGTGTGTGGGTGTTTGGGTCTGTTGATGTTGTGCATTGAGAAAATGGGACCTTTCAACTAAACGTTCGACTATACTCTAGAAAGAGTGGCCCGCGATCAATACCTTTCGTCGGGAATAGTTGATATACATCAATTTTAATTTGCGTTGCATACTTATAGGCGGGAACCTAGATTTGTCCAATCGCACCCGCAGCGTCGTAGGGGAACAACTTGGACCGGCCCCATACTAGCAGTTCCTCGATAAAAGGCTACAATTAGTAAGGGAGATTAAAACTGGTACTAAACGCATACTCCTTTGCAGTTTTTCCAAGACTCATCCTGGACTAATCGCAATTTTTTGCATGGCATTGTGAAAATATTTGTAGGGTTGTGTAAAACCGATTTCCTGCCTTATCAATTGCAAATGGCACTTGACGCCCTCTCCTGCACCCCACTTCTCGTCATTCATCTACTCAGTCAGTGTTCCTGTCATAATTCAAATTGAGTTTCTTGTACTACAGACAATTGACGTTGTGAATATTTTCCATTTTTATAACAACTGCTTCTGATTTGGTTTAAAATATGTATGTAGATTATATGTATGTAGAGTGTATGCTATTATACAAATCCAATTGATTGAATATTTTCGCTCGTATAACTTACACAATAAAATATGTATATTAGGGCATATCCGTAATTCGTCGCAAGGGGCTAGGTATATACTACATATTACAGAAAGTCTGTACCTACTTAAAGCGAATTTAGAACCGAAACGGATATACAATTTCACCTCTACCCGGGCACCTTATTTAAATTTCAAAGCGAATAAAATTACAGTTTGTTCCCAAAAAATACTTCTTTTGGTTCATAATTTGATTACATATTAACAATATTTTTTGACTTTGATGTGTAATTTATCAACGCAGCGCAGAACTACTATTCTTCACAGAAGAAAAATATGTAGTTTTTTCTAGAGCAATTTTTGGCGATCTGAGTACCGCTCGACCAAATATTGAAACAAATATCTATAGCCAACAAAAATTATACTTAATAAATGCTACCTTTTCTAATTTGGATGGATAACAATTTTGTGTGCTACAGCGTGTCACACCTTCTAACTGAGTCAATCCATATGAAAACGTCTAATATTAGCAAAAATCGTCGCTGACTAGTCGCGGATTTTACTCAAACTTTGAGGGACACTTCTTTAGGGTCCTAAAGGAACAAATTTACACACATTTAATTTTTATAACCACTTGTTTCGGACTGGTCGAATTTCAAAGTTTGAAAATCGTCATTTTTAGGCTTACCCTATTATAGCTGTACAAATGTTTCTATTAGAGATATCCTTACATGCGATACGGCATTTTAAAGGTAAAAGAGAGTGGTTTCTTTAAAAGTAAATAATAAATCATATAGCGAGTACCTGATATTAAAAACCTGGTACTAAAAATACGTTATTTTTATCCATTTTTTGTCAATTTTAGATGGCTCTGACGTCTTCACTGTTTTAAGTACCCACTCAATTTTTTTCGGAAATTAAGGGTACATATCTTAGAAGAAACTAACTCATCCATTGGCCAAAAAAATCACTCCTTATAGATAAATGGTTATCTCGAAATTTGTAAGTTTTCAAAAATCGTGTTTTTCGGGCTCAAAAACGGACATGTTTCTCAAGAGATAAAAATGCGAATTTCTTATGGACTCCAGTCCTGACTCTTAGCTTCTAATACCTCAATATTTCGTTTTGTTATTTTCATATTAAGGGTCCCTGCTGATGGATCTCCTGAACCAATATACTTTTTTTTTTCAAAGTAAATTTTCGTATAATTGTGGAACTTCTTTCAAGCAGCCATTACATAGCCTTAAAGCCGAAACGTACAACTTTCCAACAAAAAAAACCGCGTGCAATTGTCATAACTCTTGAACTAGTTACAGAAATTTGAAAATAACTTATATAAATTTTGTACTATTTCAAGGAACACATACCTATAATGCCGCAATTAATTTTTAAATATATGTAAATAGTTATGTAGTTATGAAAATTGCACGCGGTTTTTTTTGTTGGAAAGTTGGAAGCTTCAGCTTTCAGACTATGTAAAGGTTGCTTCGTCTCAAAAATTATACGAAAAGGTAAGGTAAATAGCTAAGATAGTAAAAACTTTAGGTACATCCTCCTAAGACATATATCATTGTTATCCCGTTCTGAAAATTTAGAGTTTGGGGTTGCCACTTGGGGTGGTTTACAGGGTTGCCACCAAATTTTTTTTTTTTAATTTATGGAGCTAGATATGCCAATATGGGTATCAAATGAAAGCTATTTTCGCTGACATACCAACTAAAATATTTTAAAGTAGGGTTGTCACCTAGGGTTGCCACCTTACCGGAGTATATTTGTATATTTGTAGGTCCGGTACTATCTCGAGAACCGCTTGACCGAATGGAATGAAATTTGGCACATAGATAGTATGATTGATTCTAAGACTATACACTTTGGGGTGGTTTACAGGGTTGCCACCTATTTAATTTTATTTTATTTATGGAGCTAGATATGCCAATATCGTTATCAAATGAAAGGTATTTTCGCTGACATACCAATTAAAATATTTTCAAGTAGGGTTGCCACCTTACCGGAGTATATTTGTAGGTCCGGTACTATCTCGAGAACTGCTTAACCGTTTGGGATGAAATTTGGCATATAGATGGTATGATTGATTCTAAGACTATACACTTTGGGGTTGGCACTTGGGGTGGTTTACAGGGTTGCCACCTATTTAATTTTTTTTATTTATAGAGCTAAATATACCAATATGGGTATCAAATGAAAGGTATTTTTGCTGACATACCAACTAAAATATTTTCAAGTAGGGTTGTCCCCCAAAAAGTCCATTATGGCTATGAAAATTACAAACTTTTAATAATTTGCCCACATATAAAGACAGTGTAACGCATCCTCACAAGGTTCCCACCTATTTGATATTTTTTTGGAAATCTATGTTGGAAAGCTTATAGTGTTGGTAAGTAAAGTTAGCACTTAATTGATAGCACCGAGCAAGCTCGGTCACCCAGGTATTAATGGAATTAAGTTCGATAATTTTTTAAAGAATTTTCAAAATTCAAATATTTTCAAAAGTCAAATATTTTTAAATTTTTTTTATGACATTCTTCTGTACACGGCGAGTTAAAAGGAGAAGAGGAAGTCAGCTGTTCACTTGGCATTACCATATGAATGAATTGGCCTTGCTCACAACAACAAAAAATGGGCGAAATTTTTTTACATTTTTAGTTTTCTTTGTTTCTACATTTATTTATTGTGACCAGATCAAAGAAAAAAAAAAGAACAGACAAAGATAATAAAAACTACATAAATATGCGTTTGTGGAACTTGGGAACAATCTTGCTATACTTTATTTTAATTCAGGGTTTGCAAAATATATGTACATGCATGTCTTAAAAAAAATTTAATGGGTTATCTTTTTTTTAATTTTTAACAAATTAAAAAATTCGGTTACCCTGGCATGTTTTATCGTCGGAGAGAGCGATGACAATAGAAACAAATCCATCGTCGCTCAAATGTCGTCGGGAGTATTTTTGCTGGGCGTTTCATTGTGTTCAAATTTATAAAATTGCATGTTTCTATATTGACAATTCATTGCCCATATCGCACAAACATCTTCCAGGTCTACATCTGGTCCACATTTTGGTCATTATCTCGAAAACGGGGTCTGATATGGGACTACTATACTCGGTCTAGCAGTTTTTGAGCTTTACGGTCCCGAAAAAACTGGTTTCAAAATGTATGTATATTAGTATAATAGTTCGTGTGCTCTTGTAACCCCCAACAATTTACCGGCAACCCCATGTTATACATAGTTGGAAATTGCTTAAGTACGCTAATCACTTACTTGATTGATTGATAAATCGATTGCATTTTGTTAGTTTTGAGTTTTATTTTGCCTTTGTTTCCACAAAAATAAATTCTCATTTTGTTGCATTAATTCTTGGTATAAACCAGGGATAAAAAAAAATGAATAAGCTAGAAATGCTTGGGAACTATATTTCCATTAAACAGCTGATCATGCATAGAAGGTTAAATAAGGTCTTTTAAATCATCTTCATGAGGCCGAGTTCGTAAATGGCGAATGAAGTTGATTCTAGTATCCTTCTTCTAGAGTTTTCCTTAAATTATCTTTTTGCACCGCTGTTAGCATGCTTAATTCATACTTCAATTTACTTTCCTTCAAAAGCTTTTCCTCCCTTCGTCTGCACGTACATATGTACAATGTACATACGTATGTAGGTATGTTGTCTTGTTAGATGTTTGTTTGTCAGTTCCTTTCAGCAATTATCGCTGATTTCTACAGCAAAACGTGCTCTTAGCGCGCGTTCAAACATTTCATTGCAATAATGATTTATTGTTTGTTGTTGCTATTGCTAGCGCATGATGGCGCTATATGTGCGGTGGTGCACCGCTAATTTACCATTTTCATGAAACGCGTGTTTGTCATTTTGAGTGCAATGTTTTTTATTTTAATGCTAAGCTTTGAAAGGCGCGTAATGTCTCATTGGAAATGTGGTATTTTCCAAGATTTCATAATTAGTTTCAGGACTACAGTAGTACACGGTTAAAAAAACTAGCCTAAATTTTAAACCCTTCTAAAGCTTAACCGATTTTTTTAAACTTTTTTTGGAATATTTGAAACCTTCCAAATATCTGCAAAGATTTTCAATTTCTATAGGTTTCGATTTAATATCTAAATGAAAAAGCAGTAGGGGTATTCTCTCTAAATTTTTTCCATGAAAAACACAAGAATTTAACACACTATGTCATAATTGCAAAATGCAAGAACAAACAGCACACGCATTTTGATGTTTCATGGAAAAAATTTTGCAAGAAAACTTTCCAGTTTTGACAATAGTGTGAAAATTTCCTGTGTTTTTTATGAAAAAAATTTAGAGAGAAGACCCCTAGTCTAAAACTTTTTTTTTGGTTTGTTTAAATGTTATTGAATTTTGCCCACAAAACCTTTGTGTGCAGCATAGCTCAGCGGTAGAGCAGTCGGATGTGACTGCAGAGCGCTTTCGTTCGAATCTTTCCAAGTACCACATTTTTTTTATTTTTATTTTATTTGTAAAAATTTTCGGTTTAAAATTAAAACTTTTTGGTTTGAAAATTTAAACTTTTCGGTTTAAATTAAAAGCTTTTCGATCTATAATTTTTGTGTTGTTTTCATTTATTTTTGAAAGCTTATTTAAGATTGAATTTTGCCCACAACATTTAAGTATGCGATATAGCTCACAGCGTTGCCACAAGCTCAATTTTTTTTGTATCCAAAAGTTTATCCATCCTGACAAAAATGTATCCACATTTTTTACTAGCAAAGAAACATGTACACTAGGGTGATTCAAAAAATGTCGACTTGTTCTTAGGCTCTAAAAAGTTAGGTATCGATGAGAAAATAAGCCAAGCAAAAAAAAGCGCTGTAACTTAACCCTTATTATTTTTTTTCACCCTTTTTTAGTTAAAATGTATGGGAAAGAATAGGTTTTTTTTTTAAAGTGATTTTTCTCAGGTGATTCAAAAAAGGTCGACTTGTTCTTAGGCCCTAAAAAGTTAGGTATCGATGAGAAAATAAGCCAAGCAAAAAGTTAGCGCTGTAACTTAATCCATAGGGGTGGCTATTTTTTCGCCCTTTTTTATGGAAAATGTATGGGAAAAAATAGGATTTTTTTCAAAGTGATTTATCTCATAATATTTGAAATGTTTTTCAAAAAAGGAGAGATAAAAATGAAAGATTTTTGTACTGTGGTACACACATACACAGTAACACACACAAAAATTTAAAAAATTATGAGAAAAAACACTTTGAAAAAAATCTCACTTTTTCCCATACATTTCCCATACAAAAGGGCGGAAAAAATAGCCACCCCTAAGGGTTAAGTTAAAGGGCTAATTTTTTGCAAAGCTTATTTTCTTATCAATACCTAACTTTTCAGGGGGTATGACCGAAAAAAAACAAATTCTTTTTATTTGAATCACCCTAATGTATAGCTACTTGGATTTTGTTCGTTTCTTTGAAAATACAAAACGATTGTTGGAGCTGTTAAAAATGTATCCATTTAAAACTTTTTGTATCTTTGTATCCATTGACTTAAAATGTATCCAAATGGATACAATTGTATCCAAACGGCAACCCTGATAGCTCAGTGGCAGTCGAGAAAATCATGGTTCTCAAATAGAATTCTATTTCTAAGGTTGTTCTAATGTCAATAGAATTTGCAATACATCGCTAATCTTTCTTAAGTCGGTTGTTATTAAAGTCTCCAAACTTTGGAGTCCAAAGACCTACCTCTACTCGGGAATTGCGCTATTTCAAAGCAGCAATCAAAATTTCTTTAACGTCAGAGAGTGCCGGTTAGTACCTATATATACGGTGACTATCCGTTCTGTTTTTGGCAGAACAGTTCTGTTTTTAAGGAGCTTGTTCTGCGTATTTTTTTTCTAAGGAAAATAACAGAAATGTTCTGTTTTTAAGCAAATGTTCTGTTTTTGTTCTGCTTTTTTGTGCCGGCAACCTCTTTTAACAAATGTAATGAGTGGCCCTTAGTTAGTTTGCTCAATAATTTCAAAACTTTATGGAAAATTTAAAATCTTTCAAAATATTTTAAAAATAATTTAGTTCATGTTTAACGCGGTCAAGTGCTTCAGTGAAATCAAAAATTGAGTACGTTAAAATGCAAAAACGTACCAAATTTGGAAGTTTCGTTCCCGGAAAAAATTCGTACCAAAAATGGTACATTTCGGCCAAAACGGCAACCGTGGTTATGGTAGGTTTTAAATTAACAAGGATATGTCTCTCACCATCAAGAAATACTATTCACAAAAATGAAAAGTATACTTAAAAAAATGACTTTCATTTGATGCACTTTGGTTGAAATTATTTAAGATTGCAATTTTAATGTTTCGAAGACGTTGGCAACATTTTTTACTGCAAAGAGATGATTACGCCATGAAAAACACTATTTTATTCCAAATATTGAGAGTGTAACCCCAAATAGTTTATAGCCGGGTACCGAAATTTTCACAAGAAGGCAAGACCAAGCCTTAAGTAAAAAGAGTTCTGTTTTTTGAAAAAACATTTATGGTCACCGTACCTATATACCACTATTGATACACCTGGGCTAACTAAAATTACTTAAATTTCAATATATTTAACTTTTTTTCTTTTAAACGAATGTTATGAATTAGTAAAGCAAATTAAAGATAATTAGCGTGTTGTATTATTTCAATTGCTAAAGAAAAGATATTATTCCACCTGAAAAAACTTCAGTGATAAAAATACCATGCAAAACTGGCAAACGCATTTCTGAGTACGATAACATAAATACTTTATATACCTATCTACCCAGCAAACATTTCGAGTATCAAGGCTTCGAACGAGCCAAGTTTGCTGCGAGCTTCGCGCAGTGTGTGGCCTTGGACGGTTTATAATCTGTGGTGCAACTAAAATTTTTATATGAGAGTTGCTTTCCACTCGCCACTACTATTACATGAACATAATGAATATTTGCATTCAATTCGCTTATCGATCAAATCGATCGCTGGGTCGCGCATCCATTATATCGAATCGTGTGCGCAGAAAAGACGTATTGACGCCATGATTTTCGATTTCAGTTTTTTTTTTTTGGGAAATCGATAGTTTATTATCACACGCATTACCAGGGTTCAAAAATGCTTAAAAATTTTTAAAGCACAGCGTTATGTCTTTGCTTTTGCTTGAAAAAACCCGCAGCGACAGCAACAGCACGAAAAATGCTGTTAGCAATTGATCGATTACTATTAAGCAAATGTTCAATGCTTCGCAGCCTACGAGCTAGCTGTTGCTTGCTTATTGAAAATGTCAAAAGCCCAGCAAAAGCAATGGAGAGGCTTTTGATATATTTTGGTTGCTGCTACTGCCAAGAGTGAATAGCGACTGCGTGGTAGCGGCTAAGCAATAATTAAATCGATTGATGTGGACGTTAGATCTTTTTGATACCGTTTTGGGACCGTTTAAGTCATTATGGTCATGATTTTAGGGTCAGTTTGGGACACTTTTGGGATCATTTCAGATCACATTCTCCTCCGCCATGCAGGCGAAAAAGTGGTTGGTATCGTGGGGAGACGAGCCGCATTCGGACACTCATCCAGCACGTCGGGGTTCAGCTTCGATAGGTAAGGGTTAAAGCTGTAGGTGATTCTGATTACAGGATGGAATTCACCGGACGGCAGCTGACAACTCTTTTGTACTGACTCTGTGTCTATGTAATTGCTGTTGGAATTATTTAATTGAAAGCGGCCAAAACGTCTGTTGTCTGTCTCATTGTGTATCAATGTTGATGTGTGCAGGATGTTAAGCAACGCCATTGCTTTTCTGTTATTCGGTGCTGGCGACATTTTAATATGTGCAGGATGTAAACAAACCGACATTTTAATGTGTGTTGTCAAAAGAAGAGTTCACACTTGGTATTGATACACAATGGTCTGTCTTTTCAATATAAAAAAAGTTTACATATTTTTTTTTTCTTGAGATGTTTTTTCTTTTATTTTTTTTTTAAATATGCCAGAAGCAGCAATGCTTTCTAAATTTCAATTATAAAATGTCAGCAATCGATCGTTTGCTTCGCAGCATTTTTATGTCGCTACTGTGACTGCTCGTTGTTTTCAAGAAAAAGCAAACACTCCTGCTTTGGCTGCTCATTTTTTTCAAGCAAAATGAAAAGCAGACATACTGCTTTTCCAGCAAGACAAATTTTAAAGCTCAGCAACAGCAACTCCGGTTTTACATTTGTCAAGTATTGCTTTCAACTCTGCTGGCGTTCTCTTTTGTGTTTTCTATTCGTGTCTACACTTGTCAATTTTTCTTGAAAGCAATTATGAAACAAAATATGGGGGTACAAGGAGGAGTGAAAGAGATAGCAAGAAAAACTTGAAACGAGTTGACGGTACGCTTTCAAGTGTACTCTTCCCCTCGCTTCTCACCCCCTTCGCCTATGTCGCGGCAGAATTGAATTCAAGACTTGAATAATGTAAAAGGGGTACAAATTTTCGTTGCTTTTGCTATTTCTGCTGAAACATTTTGAACCCTGCGCATCACCTCTCAAAGTTGTATCGTCATAGAAAGTACCGTTACGAATTTAGAGCAAAAGCAATTTTACCGTAAGTGCCATGTGTTCGTTTGTTTACATTTTTAGTTAGCAGCAATGGCACATACGTCTTTTTTCTCTTTTGAAATTAGTGGTTGAATAAGTGCTTTAATACCAATTTGCTTTGTTCTTTATTGCGTTTTTTTTAGTATGACGTCCTGGCTATCTGAGGTAATTCTACTTTTAATATTTCTACAATTTTAAAGTATTTTTTAGATAAAACAAATAACGCAGTGCTACAAAAAAAATGAATACCCCTTTGAAGCGACCTAGTCGAGATTGTTCATCTGGTCGAATTATACACGAAACACCCTTCAAAAAATTTGTAACACCCCTAAAATTGGCTTTAAGGTCAAAAACCGTTGTTTCAGTTTTTTCCTAAAAAAAATAAAAAAAAACAAATTTTCAACCCATTTCAAAATTACCAAAGGTTTTGGGTAGAGAATTGTTGACACTTTCGATATATATGTATACATATGTATAGTGTTTTGTCCATTTGAAAAGAGTACCACATGTTTTTCACGCGAGAAGTAGAATTTTTTAAAAAAATTTTTCCTTTTTTCCGATTTTGACGTAAATTTCTCTCACGCGAGAAGTAGAAATTTTTCAAAAAATTTTCCTTTTTTTCCGATTTTGACGTAATTTTTTTTGGCACTAATTGGCAATGAATGATATTTCTTGGGCACATATCTTCGAGAGGTAATAACTACTTAGTTATACCATTTTTTTTTTTGTTTTTTGGAAAGGACTTTAAGTTTTTAAGTTATGCAGCATAATCTAAAATCTAATATTTTCGTCTCAAGCGCCCTATAGAGGTACTGGGTGTAATAAGGCGGGTGGATTTTAAAATCACCCAAGTGGCAAGGAAAATTGTATTTTATGGATCAAAATAAGGACTCCAAAACCGTTTAGAATTTTGAAATCGGCTGAAAATTTGTTTTTTACTGAATTATTTTACGAAAAAAACTGAAAAAACCCTGTTTTTGACCTCAAAACCAGATTTTACAAATAATTTGAAGGGTGTTTCGCAACACTCATATACATAATAACAAAAGTGGTTCATTTGTTCCTATATAAAAATCTTTTGAAAATTTTATCGAGGAAGTACTTTGCGAAAACAACACAATACCTCGACAGTTTCACAACGAGTTTTTAAATTTGCAACACGATGAGAATGTCAGGGATCGCCCTCCTGAGACACACCAAGAGGAAGACTGCAATTGAAAGAATAAATTTCCATATGCATGTACATAATTACCATTTCAAAAGTGGTTTTGAAGAACACATTTATTTTCATACATACTAATTTAGTTGCATCCATTTAAAACCTTTCTTTTAGGAAAAAAAATTGAATTTAACTCAAAAGACTTAATTTTACATGTGTATAATTGGATATATTAAAAGAATGAAACAGAAAACAAACATTTGTTGAAAAAAAATTTTGACGTAACAGCCAAATTTTCAGACAGTGGCTTAATTTTGTGCAGGCAAAAAGGCGTATGAGCCAAAAATTGCCCTTATGCTACGAATATTAAAAAAAATATTTATTGCATTATATATAAAGGAGCTAAATAAAGTTACTTACTAAATTTTATGACAATATATAAACTGGACGCAGAGAAATTAAAAAAACCGTCTCCTGAACAATTTACTTTTTGGCTCATACGTCTTTTTTGCGCACACCGCTCGATATGTATGACAAACTCTTATGCCGTATTTAGTTGCACTTGATGGCGGTATTTTCATTTTCATCTTATTATACGTATTCGCTAAAAAGCAAATTAACAATGAACAATGTGGCAAAGCGCCTGGAAAAGACGGACTACCCGCCGAGCTGTTCAAACGCGGAGGCGAAGAGCTGGTAAAAACCATGCATCAGCTCTTATGCAGAATATGGTCAGACGAATGCATGCCTCCGGATTGGAATTTAAGTGTGCTTTGCCCAATCCACAAGAAAGGCGATCCCGCTAACCGCACCAACTACCGCGGAATTAGTCTTCTTAATATCGCATATAAGGTTCTTTCTAGCGAGTTGTGTGAAAGGCTGAAGCCCATCGTAGACAAACTAATTGGACCTTATCAGTGTGGCTTTAGACCTGGTAAGTCTACCATCGACCAGATTTTCACGATACGCCTGGAGAAGACCCATGATAAGAGAATCGACACTCACCATCTCTTTGTCGATTTTAAAGCCGCTTTTGACAGCGTAAAAAGGAGTTGCCTGTATGCCGCCATGTCTGAACTTGACTTCCCTGCAAAGCTTATACGGCTTTGTCAAATGACGTTGAGCAATACCAACAGCTCCGTCAGAATCGGGAAGGACCTCTCTGAGCCATTTGAAACCAAACGAGGCTTCAGACAGGGCGACTCCCTTTCGTGCGATTTCTTCAATCTGATGCTGGAGAAGATAATTCGAGCAGCAGAGCTAAACCGCAATGGTACAATCTTTTACAAGAGCGTGCAATTGCTGGCGTATGCCGATGATATTGATATCATTGGCCTTAACAACCGCGCCGTAAGCGCTGCCTTCTCTGGACTGGATAAGGAAGCGAAAAAGTGGGTCTTGCCGTGAACGAGGACAAGACGAAGTATTTGCTGTCATCAAAGAAAGAATCGGCGCACCTGCGTCTTGGCAGCCATGTCACTGTTGATAGTTACAAATTTGAAACTGTGAGGGACTTCGTCTATTTGGGAACCAGTATCAACACCGAAAATAATATCAGTCTAGAAATCCAGCGGAGAATCACTCTTGCCAACAAGTGCTACTTTGGACTGAGTAGGCAATTGAGAAGTAAAGTCCTCTCTCGAAGAACAAAGATCACGCTCTATAAGTCTCTCATCATACCTGTCCTGATGTATGGCTCAGATTCATGGACAATGTCAAGAGAAGATGAGATGGCCCTTGGAGTATTTGAGAGAAAAGTTCTCCGGAAGATTTATGGTCCTTCCCGTGATGCCAACGGCGAGTACAGAAGGAAATTTAACGATGAGCTGTACGAGCTCTACGCAGATCTGACCATAGTCCAGCGAATTAAAGCCCAAAGACTCCGCTGGCTGGGCCATGTTATGCGAATGGACAAAGAAGCTCCAGCACAGAAGGTTTTCCTATCGTCGCCTGAATTCGGCAGCAGAGGAAGGGGGAGGCCTCGACTGAGATGGAAACAACAGGTGGAGGATGACTTGAACTCCCTTGGGGTTTCCAATTGGCCTCCGTTATCGCTAAAAAGGAATGACTGGCGTGCTTTGATACGAAACGGCCAAAATCGCTTAGGCGGTTAAGCGCCAATAAATGATGATGAATGTGGACGTAAGCTGTTAAAATATCTAAACAGATGTTAAAACAGTCATATACTGAGGCTAAATTAGTAGTCAAATAAAGCTACTAACAGCAGGGCTCTCGAATAACTCTGAAAAAATTAAAAGTGCAGTTATTAAAAATAAACTTTTATGAAGTTTTCATTTTACAAAGATTTATAAACTTTTCCATGCATTCAGCATGAAAGTCCGAATTATATAGGGAAAGCATTATTTTTAAATACAAATTTACAAAAAAATTAAACATAAAATTCATTTGAATTTATTAGAAAAAGAAATCCAAAAAATTTGCACCTTTGTTATTCGGGAGCATTTTCTGCTTGACGATAATAAATGTGGAAAATTTTGGTAGACCAAAATGAGCTACGTAAACTTAAGAAAATTTCCATAAATTTCAATAGATTTTATAATAAACTTTATTTACCTAATTAGTTGCTAATAAGAAACAATAAAAAATGCAAAAATTTTGAAGCAAGAAGTACATTAGACTGTCCAAAATTCCGAAGTTATTTTATTTAAACGCATAAAAAATTTGCACCTTTGTTAGCATAATTTGGACCATTATGAATCAAAAAGTATCCTGCACAGAGCCAAAAATGCCTAATAAAATTAATAAGATTGTCTTCATGATCAGCTTTTGGGCAAAGGGGTAGTCGCAACGGTGCAAACGAAGAAAAAACTGTACGGAAATCTTTTTGGTTCTAAGAAGAAATTCTTATTAAAAAACTATACATTTAGTACAAAGGTGTAGTTAGACGCTGGCAATTATTAGTATACGATGGCCGGATGGTTAGCAGCTGGGTTTAGCAATCGAAAAATTGTAAGTTCGATTCTCTCTCTTTTTTTCCTAATTAGAAATGTTAAAAAGAAATCTTTTTAAATATATTTATAAGATTTTCCTTTGAAACATTAACAACTCTACACATATCGGTAATTAGAAGCTGGCAATCAAAAGAGAGCGATGGCCTGATGGTTAACAGCTGGGTTTATCATTCCGAAAATTGTAAGTTCGATTCTCGGTGAGGGCGATATCATTTTATTTTTCATTTAAAATATTAAAAAGAAAATCTTCTTAATAAAATTAAAAAGACTGTCTCTACAATAATAAGAAGCACATCTTCTTGAAGAAAATCTATAGAGATATCTTATGACTTTTGTTCTATTTTATTAGGCATTGTTGGCTCTGTGTGACAAAGTTTTATGCAATTTGGACCACTGCAACCCGTTCCGACTTGCAGTTGAAAATATCAGTAAATCGTACTACATTCCACTACATTTCGCTAATTTAATGATTTATGTACTCGGTTTTCACAAATTGCTGTATCGTTACCCTTTAAGGACTTCTTAATTAGTAAATCGGTATTTTTTCTCTACCAGTTGCTCAGAATATCATTTAAAGGATCAAAGATTGTATTGTGTTGTATTGATTCGGGGGGCCGAAAAATTTCAACAAAATGTGGTTACTAATTTAAAGGATAATAGAAATATAGACCAAATATAGCTTTTTTTAATCATCCTTCAAGGACATGGAAGAAATGTCCTTTAAAATTATTACACTTCCACTTTTCCGGACTTAAGATATTTGCTCACGAAGCCAGCGATATGGGTAACAAATGAAAGGCCTGAAAGTAGTGTAAGTTTTATTTCGATATCTCAATCCGTTTCGGAGATATCGACCAAACTAATTAATACAATTTACTTGTTCTTTTCATATTTTTTGCTAATAGAATTCTAAATACTAAGCGTTTGCTCTGATTTTTTAAAGTTAAAAAAACGCAAAAAACGCAGCATAAAAATCTCCTTTAATTGTTAGAATTTTTTTTTGAGTAAACGCTTAGAGCGGAGACTTTTACTGCTTTCATTTTAGAATTCTATTATGTTAGAACGAGGTGTCCTATAATTATAATAAGGAGTGTATAATATTTCCTTATACTCAAATTAAAAAAAGCACACCAATCAAGTAAGAGTAGCAAGAAGCCGCCCACAATGAACATTTTTCAATTTTTAAAACAAAAAAAATTAGAAAAAACCAAATCTTCGAAGGACCCAACATCGAACTTCGAAAGTCCGTAACTATTTTTTTGAGGCACCCTTTCTAAATCGTTTTTCTAGTAACCTATGAACCAAAGGCCGTACGCATTATAGTATTGTCAGTTTTAGGTAGGTATTCGATTGGAAAAAAATTAATCGAGTCATTGACGTAAAACAAATCAAAATGTTGACTATGAATTGGAGCGGCAAATTTGCAAATTTTTGCAAGTTCGGTGTAAATATCTCCGCCATAAGAACGAAAAGTAGTTGAACGTGTGAAAAGTCTAATAGTTGAAATCGAACCAAACTTCTGATATTTCCTACGCTATTTTGGACATAAGTAACATTGTCATCCACATGGTATATAAATATTATACATGTAGTAAGTAAAATTTTTTCCACAATCTTTGACTGCTCTCGATTGCATATGCAATTATGAACAGATGAATCCGTGCGGTTAACATTCGCGATTGTTCCCCATAAGAAACAGACGTCAGATGCCATTAACAGCAGCACTGAGCCACATAACGGTTCATAAATATGCACATACCGACTTACGTACGAAGGCATGTACAAACATACATACATACATATATATAGTGCAATGTTGTAAAAGGAAAAATATGCAGCTTTAACATAATTGTCGATTGCGTCTAGAGCCGCGAACTATTAAGACCTTCCGTCAACTAAACGCAATGGGCAGCTTTGGTGACAAGGTTAATATGGGACGGGGTGGCTGTGGCAAAAGCAACACATGGACCAAGCTCTTACATACGTCTGAATTTCTGTGTCGCGACAACAGCAATATTCAATGTCAATTGCAGCCGCTACGTCTGGCGTGTACTTACAAATAGGTTAGACAATACCGAAGCGTTTCAACAATCGCGTCCTTTCGGGATACGCAAATTTTTCACACCGGCAATGGCAATTTTTTATAAATGTAGATTTGTTTTTTCCAACTCAGCCGATGCCCTATTTCTTAACTATCGAATTCGGTGGTCGATCTTTCTGTTTTGGAGGTTCTTCGCATGTTCAAATAACATGACCCAGTCCGCGGCAAAAAGGATTATCCGTTAAATTTCACGTCTAACATTATTTTCGCTGCTAACACTGATTCCCAAATCATAGCTTCAAATTTGTAACTCCATATGAATGGAGTTACAGCCAAGGTGCATTGACGCCGATACTTAAGGGTGGTGTTCTACGACACATGTGTAAAAATCCGCCATTTAAAAAAAGCCAAAGTTGGACAAACTCACTTAAGTAAGTGAACGTGAAGCAAGAATTAAATAAAAATCCCCGAGATTTGAGTGGTCTGACTGAAGTTTTTTGTCATGGGACAAAGTCCAAAATGCCTGATACTGTAATGCTTGGGGGTATAGAAAGTATTATCTGAGCTCTTCAGCCGTATCTGTCCGAGCATTAGAATGCACGATTCGATTCATGGAAAGAGTGAAACTATAAGTTTATGTCTTAGACCAAGAATGAATTCATTTCGGCTCATCGCCGTCTTTTATATGTTTACAATCTACCTTATGAGTAATCTACTTTACAAACTTACATTTTTAAGTCGTTAGTCATCTACGTTATTGTGCAATAATAATATGGGTTCAATCGACTTATGTCATTGGAGAAGTGCAGCGCAAGCTAAATTCATTTGAATACTTTGGCCTAGTTATTGCCAAAAGTATATTGAACTTATTTATTGTGTGAACATTTTGTTTTGCTTAGCTGTCATGCTACAATATTACTTAGGGGTAGTATTCGACGACACATATATAAATATTCTCCATTTAAAAGCAGCCAAGGTTGGACAAACCCGCTTAACCCATTTCAGCCGGTTGTAGGTACTTTATAAAGTACAGACAATTGTTTTTCTTTCTGAAATTGTTTAAGGACACACTTATATTTCAGAAGACTAATAAAAAAACCAAATAATTACTAGAAATTTTAACTTCATTCAGAACACACTGAGAGAATTCCGTAACAATTTCGAATGTGTTCGGGATATTTTCCGAGTACAAAACCACAGCCTACAAAATAACTGCGACGCTTAAGGGTCAACTACATAAAACTTTATTTCAACTTTACCTCGGGCTTTGACTTTGACAGATAAGTTCAGTATACGTATTTCAACGAAACATGGCAAATGGGAAACCTCAAAGTTGAAGCAAGGTTGAAATTTGGCAAACTCTCAAATTTTGCTTGCTTTGACAATCAGAGGTTGATGACTTTGCTTTAATTTGAATTAAAATTTGGAAGAAATGATAATTAATTCATTTTTACTCTATTAAGTTAATAAATTTACCAAAACACTCTCAATGCAAAGAAATAAAATTTGGAAGAAATGATAATTAATTCATTTTTACTCTATTAAGTTAATAAATTTACCAAAACACTCTCAATGCAAAGAAATAAATAACGAAAACAAATGTATAAAAGAGAAACGTCAAAGCGTTCATTGTAGCATACCTCTGAAGTTGAGCTCAAAGTTTTGAGGTTCCAAATGTCAGGTTAGGAGATATTCGACAGTATTTCTTTTTTTACACATGTACCCTATATCATCTACATTTGACTAGTGAACTTGTAAAGATAGGCGGGCAGCTGCTTGAACAACTGAAACAATTAAATTGAATGAATGGCGCGATCACCACCAGCTGCGGAAAATATATACTGAAATGTTGACATACATAAGTACATAGATTCTTGACGTTTAGCGTACGACTAAAGCGTTCAGCCGAATCAGTTCGTCATTACGTTGAAACCACTGACAGAAAAGTAGATTGCGGGTGTTTGTATGCGTAATGGCCGATTTACATACAACTTTACCCACGCTTTGACAGATGACCGCCCCATATATTAAAAATGGTTTAACTTTTTGCGGCGCTTTACGTTCCATAAACTTTGTATGGAAGTGGATCCTTTGAACCATACAGATATAGTGAAAGTAGAGTGCAAAGCTGAAGAAGGCCTCAGGTACACTAATTTTCGAATTTCGGAGACTCGAAATCCTTCTACCTCAAAATCAACTTTTTTCTGGGCATTGAACCAAATCAACTCTTAATAAGTAAAACTAGTAAGGAAGGCTAAGTTCGAATTAATTACCCAGCTATAGTTTTCAAAACGGTATAAAACGAAATTTTCCCTATCGAGAGTGAGCGTGGTCGTCAAGCGATTTCGTCCAATCTCATCTGGTATACTCCTTATAATGCTAGAAAACCTTGTGCCAAATTTCATGATTCTACCGTAAGCAGTTATAAAGTTATGACCTGTCGAATTTTCAAAAATACCGCCCGTTTAAAAATGTATTAAAACATCATAATAGAACAACTAAGGTGTTCATACTACCAAAAAAAATTAAAAAAGGTAAAAAAATTAAAAAAAAAAAATTGCGGGCGTGGCCTTCGTGCTCTTCTTACTTACACCCGGGAACGAGCGGCTCGCTGCGATCCGCATTAAGGCGAGGTTTTTTCAACTTAACATTTATTTGTACCTATGCGCCAACTGAGGAGACGGACGACGCAGAGAAGGACTCCTTCTACGATAAACTTGAACAAGCCTATGATCGCTGCCCCCTGCATGATATCAAAATCGTGCTCGGCGACTTTAATGCCAAGGTGGGCAAAGAAGGAGTCTTTGATTCTACAGTTGGAAAATTTAGTCTCCACGATATAACATCCCCCAAAGGCACTAGGTTGATTGTAATACCAGGTTCCAGCATAAACGAATACACCAAGCCACCTGGCTGTCCCCTGATCAAGGAAAAAGAAACCAGATTGATAATGCCATGAAGAACGGCATACACAGCTCCACCATTCTGGACGTACATACCCTAAGTGGTCCCAATATCGACTCGGACCATTATATTTTTGCGGCCAATATACGCACACATGTCTCTGTGCAGAGAAGAAAGTACGCACAGTAGCGGAAGGAAAGTTTGACGTCGAGAAGCTGCGCACGATACAGACAGCTGATTATTTCTCCACTCGACTCTCACACCTGCTAGCGGAGAGCAATCCTCGACCTAACGATGTAACCGAGCAACGGAAGCATATCTCTCACTCATTACGTACCGCCGCTGAGACCAACGTGAGACAAAGAAGGAAGATAAAAAAGAAACGAGAGGCCGAAAGGCGTGAGTGTGAGAAACTTGAGATGCTGGCTGATTGCAATGATGCCCGAAAAATATATGAAAAGATCCGGCGGATGACGGAAGGTTTTAAAACTGGGGCAAGTTCCTGTAAGGACAGTAATGGCGACCTGGTAACCGACTTACAGAGTGTACTTAAATTATGGAGGGAGCACTTCTCCTCACTGCTAAATTACCAGGGAGACGTCGAACAACATACTCCAATCCCTGACGATGGAAAAGTCGTCCCACCACCTGACTATGATGAAGTGAGGATAGGTATATCCCGGCGCAAAAACCACAAAGCGCTTGGAAAAGACGGACTACCCGCCGAGCTGTTCAAACATGGAGGTGAAGAGCTGGTAAAAGGCATGCATCAGCTCTTATGCAGAATCTGCACAGAGCCAAAGGTACCTAATAAAATAGAACAAATATGATAAGATATCTGTATAGTTTTTCTTCAAGAAGATGTGCTTCTTATTATTTTAGAGACAGTATTTTTAATGTTATTAAGAAGATTTTCTTTTTGATATTTTAAATGAAAAATAAAATGATATTGCCCTCACCGCAAATCGAACTTACAATTTTTGGAATGATAAACCCAGCTGTTAACCATCAGGCCATCGCTCACTTTTGATTACCACACAGTAAAAAATGAAAGTGCTGGCTGAGTCATGTTATGCAAATGGAAAAAGAAACTCTAGCACAGAAGGTTTTCCTATCTCACCCGAATTCGGCAGGAAGGAGGAGGCCTCGACTGAGATGGAAACAACAAGTGGAGGATGACTTGAGGTTCCAATTGGCGTCACTTATGGCTAAAAAGGAATGATACGAAACGGCCAAAATCGCCTCTGCGGTTAAGCGTCAATAAATGACGCAAGCCAAGATAAGTTTAGATGTACGAAGAAATGTTATATAATTACATTTTGCCTTTATTAATTTTTGAAACAAAACAATTAGAAAACCAAATTTTCGAATGCTCAAATTTTTAGCTTCGAAAGCCCTTAACTAAGTTGTGGAGGCTAAAGGCATAATTAGTTATCGTTAACGCTAACGCCATGCCCATAACGCTAACGATTGCACTAGCCATCTCCAATGTGAACAATTAGTCATGAAGTAACCATAAAGAAGTGGCAATTTGATTAAAACAAAGACAATTAAAAAAATTGGCAGCAAATTACACATATGCTTACTCACCGAGGTGGCCGCCGTGGTGTAGCGGTTAAGTGTTCGGCCTTCTACACCAAGTCGTGGCGGTTCGATGCCCGGCAAAAGTAACATCAAAAATTATTTAGAAAAGGAATTTTTCTAAACGGGGTCGCCCCTCGGCAGTAGTTTGGCAAACTCTCCGGGTGTATTTCTGCCATGAGAAGCTTCTCAGCAAAAAATTCATTTGCTTTGCAAATGCCGTTCGGAGTCGGCAAAAAACTGTAGGTCCCGCCAACTTGTAGGAAAACTCAAAAGCAACACACCACAAGTTGGAAAGACAAGCTCGGCTAAAAATCTCGTTAGAGGTTATGATAACCTGTTGGTATATCGCCGCCATTAGTTTTTTTTTTTTACTCACCGAGGTAATACACACCGAAAAGAACAAATAAAAGCTTAAAAATGTGCGAAAATTCACCATCACAAACTGTAAGAGGTTAGAGATATGGCGAAAAAAAAAAAACAATTGGTTGGCTATGGTATGGTTAACGCGTTAGGGTTATGGCATGGCATTACTAATCGTTTACATTGATTTCCATAAGTTTGGTTGGAACAGCTGATTAGCATTATGGGCATGGCGTTAGCGTTAACGATAACTAATTATTAAACGGGGAACGCCATTTTTGCTTACTTCTTATTCTCTTTAAAAAAGTTGGGTTGGTCCAATACCTAGCCGGCTGCTGTACAGTGTTATTTTTCTTACTATAAAATATTTTGTTTTTATTCTCTGCGGGAAGACTATTGACTTTAATTTTTATTACTTTTGATATGAAGACTACATGCAGGGATAGTAGGGTTTACGTACCTTGATTACCAGGTGCATCAGTATAACCCTCCTTATCACGCATCCATGGGTGAGTATACCGACTAAGCGGGGGGAGCAACAAAATAATTTATATTCAACGACCGCAAAAAATGATTATAATTTTTTAATGCAATAATGAGGATTATTTTATTTTTAATAATAAAATCATATCTCCTGAACCATGCAAAATTTCCGCTTTAAAAATTCAACTAATAAACCTTTTCCTCAGCCGCCTATTTCAAATAGTAGAAAGATTATGGAAATGGTATAGATGGAAAAGAGGGTACGCATATTTCCATACCCACTTTTCAATAAATTTTAGGAGCTCTAAAGTAAGACGTTTGTTACTTAAAATCGTTAAACCCGCATTTTCGCATAGTTATTGAGATACGACGTTTTGAGAATTAATACTATAATAAAATAGTTCTCGTTCTGGAATAAATGAAAATGATAATCATTATTTACGGTACACATACAAAGACTTTCTTACTAGGTTTTTGTTAATATTTAATACCATTTTTTTCATATTTTAGTTAGGAGGTTTAAACTTACCATAATAAAATGTGCCAACGAAAAAAGTGCCGCCAGTGCAAGTATCTATTAGTTCCCCGTTCAAAAAAAATGTTACATAAATTCATTCATATGGAGTACTGAGATGAGCCTTCTCTCACTTATGATGCAATCAAATAAAGTGTATTTAATGATTGATTGTACCTATGATGTGTTGTTTTGAACGTGCTGGGGCGGGTGATGGTATTGGTATTGATTGATAAGTTTATATCATACATAAGTGTTATTGCGACAACAAACACACCCCTTAAAAACTTGTTTACATTACGCGTTCACTCACATATAAACGCACTCATATTTTGCTGCTACTGGGTATACATATGTATATGCAATAACGATAGTTAAAAAGGTCAGTGGAACAACAACCCAAGCACGTTTATTACGAAAGTCAAGAAACGTTGAAGATTTATTTTTATTATAATTTTTTTTGTTGTTTCAAATGTTATCTGGTATTTTTTTTGCGGTTTAATTAAAAACAAATGGTTGTCTTAGGCTTTTTAATGTGAGGCCTGCTATGCATTAGTTTACAGTCTGTTTTTGCAATGTACTGAAGCAGTGACTATATTTTTCATACTTATACAATTTGGAGCTTCATCAACCACACAAATACAATATCTTTTCGAAATTATTTTTTGCTTATATTTTCCGACTTTTGCCGACAAAAGCACAAATAACACAGTTTTTAGTGCTAGTTGCCGCAGTCAATCGCTTGACACAGTGAAACAGCTGCAGCTGCTTCCTATTCTTCTTTAGTTTCCACTGAGCGCGTCAACAGCAAACAATTTTGTGGAACTATGCGGAGTGTTGATGTTTAAGCATCATTGCGACATGTGCTGTTGGACGATTTTTGTTTCAGCACATGCAACATGTTTTGAGAGCTAAAGTTTTGATTACATCTAAATTTAGTTTCGACAAAAAGAAACTTAAGTTTTCTCAATATATTTTATTTTGTTATACAATTTGAAAATTGAGAATAAAATTTGGTTGTTAACTTATTTCTGATTTCAACGTCAAAGGGCATCTGTTTTAAGTTACCTCTCAATTCAATTTAATTAGCTCTCTTTCTATGGCTTTACATTTTCCAAGTGATTTCAATTCGTTTTTGGTTTTATTTTCGTTGAACTGCGCTCCGCTTTTTTAATTAGTGTTATGTTTGTTTTGGGTTTTGTGTTTATTTTCTTTCCTATATGATTCTATATGCGGCATTTGATTAAATACATACGATAAAAAACAGCTGTGCACTGACATGTGGTGTGCACGTTTTGCTAACACAATTTCAAAAACTCAGCTATTAGATCAGCACGCTCGTATAGCGGCACAAAACGCTTATATTGTTTCACTTAATTTCAAAAATATTTTATATCAGTTTACGGTAAATTCTACATACATATGTCGTAGGATACAATTTAAGGCGCACCAAAACAAAAGACTTAGAACACAAACTTGTTTTTTTTTGTTCGCTTTTAACACTTTCACTTAGGGAACAACATTCTGTTTTGTTAAACAATTTTACTATCTACAAATTTATTTGTGAGTTTCTTGATTGTATTTGACAACATAGCGGTTGTTTTGGTTTAGCCGCTGCACACAACCGGCGCCAACGAGTTTTCCGATGGCACTAAATTCAACCTAATACGAATATTGGCCAAAACATCAGCACCGCTTCCTCGGAATTCCTGTTGTGTTTGCTGCGTCGTGTTTTGTCTTTGCAAATACAAAGTACAAACACATACACACACTACAAATAATTAAACAACAACTGTTGTGCAAGTAAATAACAACCGTCTGTTTTATATATTTCACTTCGTTAACATAGTCAGTGGCCGTACACGTAATATGCTTTTGTATTGTATTGTTTTGTCTATATTTTTTTTAACTTGGTTCGTACGGTTTTCCGCTTTTACGTGTTTACGGCTCGATACCGTTTTGGTATTTGGCATTCCGTGTACGATTGAGCATTCGATTGGGCTAAACAGGTACCTATGTATGTAGTTTTTCTGGTTTATATCCTGTCGTACCTAAAAACGAGCTCTCTCGGTGTGGTTCGTTCAACATTTTGCTCTTTTACTCAATAAGAATGTATGTACACATGTAGTATACATCTACCCATGATATCTACTCATTTGCTTCTGATGTTTGTTATTTCCTTCTGTTGTCATCTGCAGCAGTTGGGAAAATCATTTTCGTGACGCATGCGCATTGTGAATGGTGGTGGTTGGTGTTTGGGGACGTCTTGTGTTGTCAGCAAAACAGCTGTTCCACGGCTGATGAGTGAGCACTGTTTATAGCAGACGCTTGAGTGCCTTCGGCGTCTGCCTGCTTACTTCCAGCTGCTGTGCACCTTTCGCTCACATTCTTTATGTGTTGCTTATACCTTAGTTTTCACCACAGTACGTATTTTTACATATGTATGTGTATGTTTGTTCAAATTTGGCATTTGTTTCTGTGTAAAGAAAAAATTAACAAGAAATAAGTGCCTGCCATCGCTGCACATTCAGGCGCAGCCGGTGCCTTTGTGTTTTTTTTACTACTTTGTTTTTACTTATGCTCGCTTAAGCATTTGCGATTGCAACCACATCGGTTGATCTGGTATTATCGATGTAATTTTATATGAATGAATGCTTACCTATAGCTATATACATATGTACACTCATCACAAGCGAGATACCTACATACCTATTCGTCCTTATTGCTTGCGATACTTCGCAGGAAAGTTTTTTTCTTCAAGGAATTTAATCAGATCATCTTTGATCATTAGCAGCTTTTTTATATCAATATTCTACAAAGAAATATGTATACAGGTCTTTCAGATTTACATATGTACATACATATGCAGTCCAGTAGTTTCCTAATATGTTTATGTATTTAGACCCCTAATTTTGGGAAATGCCGTATTCTATCGCGTTCTCTGTTATTGTGGTTAGTTGTTGTTTAAAACTAAACACTAGCCCAAAGTTTATTGAAGTGTTGCCGATGTGGTCAGTACTTACCGAATATGGATATTCCCAGTCCCTAACCTACTGGGAAGCCTAATCGATGTGAACTATCGTTTACAATCCTAGTTTCTTAAATTAGGTACCTATTACAGTGAATGATCTATGTAATCGATGAAACCTTAATCGGTATTTTGTGAAAACGAAACTGTAAATTCAACAATTTAACGAGCTTTATTAAAGCGGTCCTTAAAGTACCCAAAGTCTAGTTTAAACACAAATTGTTTTAGAAGTCCTAAAGAACATCAGCATTCAAAACGCCAATGCCGTTCAATAAGCGTAGGTGGCACAAGCTGTGCTTGATACAAAACTTCGCGACAAAATAAGCATAAAAAGTTCTCTGTACACATACATTCAGATAAATTTACATTAGACTGCTTTCGGCCATGCAGTCGCAATGTTCAGTGTCCACGTTTACAATTCGCGATGTTGATTTAGGATGATCGACTTCGGCGGTGCCCAAGACATAGTCATATCCAGTACCCGGTTAAAACACAAACATATCTGCCAAGCCACGGACGGCATAGTTCCGCCCAATGGAGAAAAGGTGGAGAAAACATACACCAGGATTTCACTCATCGTCTCTCACATATGTTCTCTGAGAGCGTAAGTCAACCCAGTGTAATACGTGTGTAGTGGGAGCATATCTCGGAAACACTCCGTGTCGCCGCTGACGCTGCCTTCAGGGTCACCTAGAGGAGAGTGGGTTAATGCTACAGCGAGCTTTATGGGCAGAAAAAGAGAGGCAGAGGGCGTGACCACTTGGGGACAAAGCCTGATGAGGCGGCTCTGGTAGTATTATAGAAAAAGGTCCTTCGAAAGAATTATGGACCTCTACATTGACATAGTTCCAGGAAAACTGAATATTTTCCTTTCCTGTCTAATGTTTATACGTGTACATTTAAGGCACAGTCAAAGCAAACAGCCTGTGCCAGCCGTGCTAACAACAACAACAACAATAAGAACAACAAAATGCCAACACCAGGCACGTCACAACGTACAAAACAACAAATGCAAACACGAAGTTTGCACCCAACCCAGAATTTTTTTGCCACCCCATACCCCAAACCATCCCAGTGGGCGCACAGCTGTTGAAGTGCCACTAACAACGGCTGTATGTAGCAGTGGCATAAATACAAATTCAGAGTCAGCATCAGGCGGCAAATGATGGAAAACGCCATTAGGTGAGATTTGGCCACACAAACAACAATTGTGCAACAATAAATGGGAAGCAGCATCATACCGAAGGCACGCTCAGTTATATATTTAGAGTTATTGGGCAAACAAAGTACACGCTGTGGCAGTGGGCTATTTTAATAACTTTGGAAGGTAAATCAATGTGGCCAGATGTTGATAATTTTTTATTTTGGCCTAAATCTTGAATTAGGCACAAAACATCATCCAAAGGTGTATCACCCTTCTTTCTTCATTTCGTTAGGCAGCCTCCTTCTTCGTGTCCGAGATGCCACAGCAGTAACAAAGAGATGACCCTTAATAACAATATTGGAACTGCCAGTCTCGATGACTTCCGGTTGAATATGTTGATCGCAAGGTACCAACAGGGGTAACTATGCTTTGTTGCTATGAGGTGGCAGTCTGGTTCCGATTCCGCTTATGTCTTAGTTTTTAAGGCGGTTAATAACTCTAAGGATATAAGGATGATTAAAAAATTCAAAATCATGGACTCTACATCCCATTGCATCTAACCCAGGCGTTTGCTTAACTTAGTGTGGGCCAAAAATTGTGAAATTAAATTTATTCTGTCTGTTAAGCATTAGTTACCTACTTTTAGAAATATTTACGAAAACAATTTCAGTACGGCAACCTGCTGCCGGTCGTAAATTGGCCACTCAAGCTGTGACCAAATTAGAGGAGAACATAGCCCGAATGTAGAAGTAACATTTGCTGCTGATGCGGCAAATAAAGTAGACGATGTAGCAGATGAATTGAAATCACGGCAATTCCTATTCTCATTGCCACCGTCATAGCCAGTGCCAGCACCAATAAAAGCAATTTTATTTTCCTTTCTTGTCAGAGTTTCATTTTCTGTGTGTTTGTGTTGTTGTTCTTTGGTATTCGTGCAAGGTCTGCTGAATTGCATGAAATTGCGTGGGAAATGTTGGCGGGCAAATTGTGATAAGCTGACGCGCTATACCGACAAGGACACCCCACCAACAACATTGGTAAAAGTTAAATTATGCGACAGCAGAAGAACGAAAAAACACACAAATGTTTATACGAATGGGACGCAATTGGCACATGTGGCACAAACTTTGGTTACTGTGCGACATTTTTGAGAATTTTTTGGGTACAGACGTACAAACATACGTATGTATGTAAAAATATGTGAAATACAAATATTTATTTTATGTACGAATTTGGCAATTTCGTGAAGCAGATGCACACAACGATATGTCACAGATTTAGCATTTATTGCTCTCTACCCGATTGCTCCTTTGGTCCAAATAAACACCAAAAATGGTTCTACTTGGTTTGGTCATTTTTATGAAAGTTTTAGCCAATGTGAAGAGCTGCAAAGTTGCTTCTGTAAATTTACTGAAAACGCCGTAGCCCTTCATTCTTGAAATGATCACACAGTATTATGGAAGAAAACGAATAAAAAACCGCACTGGTTTTACAAGAATACAGGTTTTTAGTTTACAGAACTGATAATATATTCAAAATATCTGCTGATCAGCCGTTAAAGACGTCTAAACCAACAAATTCGCATAGATTTCCCTGCATTTTTTGCAAAGTTTACAAATTTGGTGCAGTGTAAATGTGTTATAAAACTTAATTTTATTTTGGCGTTGAAGGCATTAATGTCATAAAAATAATTACACATTTGATAAAAAACGCAACAAAGAGTTTAAATGTTAAAAATGGAAAAATATTCGTGCTTAATTAAGTATGAAAATTCTTTCATAGGTTTCACACCAAGTCCTAAAAATTCGCAAATCTTTCATATAAGTTAGCATTGAAATTAAAGAAATGTTCTATATGGAAGTATAAATATATGAATAAATGGACACTGAGAAGGGTTTACCTTCAAGCTGGGTAGTGGCCTAAGGTGCTAGACCTTCTAGCATACAAGTCACTACAGTGTTGTGAGTTCGACTCTCACAATGCCGGGAAGAAAAGTCCTTGACGAGATGTAACTCCAGTATCATCGAAACATATGTCAGCTTGTCTGGTTCCTGCAGCGCGTAGGTAAATTTTTCTCAAAAAACACATTTTCATACAATCCCGAAAATTGCTTGTAAATACCGTCGGTATTTACAGCAATAGACTACAAGTCAAAAAAGCAACAAAGACGTACCTATGATTGTTTATTTTTGATAAATTTATTTTAGAAAAATCTCAAGATCATACTCACAGTTGTGTTCTGTGTTTCAGTCTAATCTCAAATCATTAAGTTTGAGAAACGAGAAGGCGTATGCGTTAATGAAAAAATACTAAATATGTGGGGTGCAATAACACCACACGCAATAACACCATATGGCCTTATATCCAAATGGTTGGAGAAGTAAAGCCATATGGCGCCATTCCCAATTCCACTAGCAAGTTATTCTTAGAACAACGTAGTTTTCATCCCTATAACTGTATCCTGTAACTCAGTCTCATCTCAAGCCACTAAGTTTAAGAAACGAAAGTGATGCGTTTACGAAGAAATACAAAAAATAATTACAATGTTGAAGTTAAAAAGTCCAACAAACCTGATTTGGTGGAGTGTATGTAATATACCATACGCAATTGTGCCATATGGCCTTATTTCCAAATGGCTTGAGAAATAAAACCATTCGGCTTTAATGCCAACTGCAAAAAGAAATAAAATATTTATGGGTTTCTTGCCCTTTTCCAAATTTATACTTATAAAAAGATAGCAGTGTTTTTTTTTGTCTTGAGGTTATGTCTAGTTTTAATTGGAATTAAATCTTCGCCTCTCTATTTACCCTATTATTTTGCATCGTTGTGATAATCATCTGTTGAATGGTTATATTGCAACACTTGCATCCCTTTAATCACCCTGAGTGAATGAGAACGCGTGAGTGTGTATGCCTCTTTTGAAAATGTTTTATATCTTATGTCCTGATATTCAAAGCCCGTGAATTTGATTATATTTTCTTGGTGCTTACTTATACGGTGGTTGCTACTAACATTTATCTTAGCTGCAAAATTCAATTCAATTGTAATATTTGTCTGTGGGTTCTGCCACAGATTATATCAATTGCGGTGTGGAGATTGTGTTTTCTGCATTTTCAACAGTGGTCGCATTTTACTAGAGAAAATCATTTTCTTTTATTTAATGCTGAGCGTGGGTACCTTTAAACTAAAATTTTGTTATGTCATGTTTGTAAATAAAATTTTAAGAAATTCTTATTGCACTCGAAATTAGCAAAAGAAAGGTCTTGAAGCCTGCTTCCCTATAACCGGTTTACTTTTGCTGGAACTTTGTACAAACACATATATTTTTCAGCAATAATTGGTTGATCTCTAAGTTCCTTCAAACCTCTGGATTTATGTGTTATTTTTCAATTGCAAAATTTGATTGGAATTAGTTCCTATTTCGCATTACTTAGCACTCTTTGCCTCATAGTACACACTCTGCCCTTATGCAATCGCCCCCTTCAACTGGGTATTTTAGACCAAGATCCCAGAGCCTAAAAGCGTCACTTATTTTATAATGGATGAAACCAATACCGATCGATAGTCCTCCCCGAATCTAGAAAGAATGTGAAAATTTTAAAGCTGTACCTATGACAAGGGCCTAGGAATCGGGGGTCAAAGTCGCCAAAAAAATACCCTAACTTCACTTATTTTATAATGGATGATTTTCACATATTTGACGTAGATTATCACCCCGCGTCAGTATCAAGTGTTGTTAGACCCGTACCAGTGACAAGGCTCCAGCCAGACACCCCCAGTTCGCGGATTTTCCTATGGAAATTTATCCTGTTTTACTAATTTCACGCATTTGGGCCACTTTGGCTGCTTTTAACTACCCAATATTTTCCAATTTTTTGTAGAACACTACCCTCAAGTAGTATCAGGAATTCTTAGACTTCGTCCCATGGAAAAAACTTCAGCCAGACACCTCAAAACTCGGGAAATTTCACTAATTTTTACTGCGCTTTCACATGTTTAAGCGGATTTGACCAACTTTGGCCTCTTTTAAATAACAGATCTTTACACATATGTCGTAAAATGCTACCCTTAAGTAGAATCAAGCATTTCTAGACATCATCCCATGGAAAAAACTTCAGCCAGACACCTGAAAGTTCGAGAACTTTTATTTTCCTATTAATTTGCTTTCTCTTGTTTGTCCCACTTTTACTAATTTTAAATGATAGATCTTTTCACATGTGTCGTAGGACACTACCCTTAAGTAGTTTCAGTAATTTTTAGACCTCGTCCCATGGCAAAAACTTCAGCCAGACACCTCAAAACTCGGGAAATTTCACTAATTTTTACTGCGCTTTCACATGTTTAAGTGGATTTGACAAACTTTGAGTACTTTTAAATAGCAGATCTTCACACATGTGTCGTAAAATGCTATCCTTAAGTAGAATCAAGCATTTCCAGACATCATCCCATGGCAAAAACTTCAGCCAGACACCTAAAAGTTCGGGAACTTTTATTTTCCTATTAATTTGCTTTCTCTTGTTTGTCCCACGTTTACAACTTCTAAACGACGGATCTTTTCAGATGTTTCGTAGGATACTACCCTTAAGAAGTTTCAGTCATTTCTATACTTCGCCCCATGGCAAAAACTTCAGCCAGACACCTCAAAGCTCGGGATTTTCACTAATTTTTACAGAGATTTCACTTGTTTCAGCAGGTTTATCCAACTTTGTCCACGTTTAAACGGCGGATCTTTACACACGTGTCGTATAACACTACCCTTAAACAGTATCAGGCATTTCCGGACTTCATTCCATGAAAAAAACTTAAGCCAAACAACCCAAAGCACGGGGACTTTTCATGATTTTTAGTGTGCTTTCACATGGTCAAATGGGTTTACTCAACTTTGGCTGCTTTTAAATGGCGGATCGTTACAAATGTATCGTATAACACTACTATTAACTAATATTAGGCATTTTTAGACTTCGCTCCATGACAAAAACTTCAGCCAGACACCTCAAAGCTGAGGAAATTTCATAATTCTTGCTGCGAATTCACATGTTTAACTGCGGTGCTCTAACTTTGGCTGCTTTTAAAGGGCAGATAATTTCACATGTGTCATAGAAGACCACCCTTAAGTGGTATCACGTACTTTTTGACTTCGCCCCATGTCAAAAACTTCAGCCAGACACCTCAAAACTGAGGAATTTTTATAATTCTTACTGCACTTTCACATGTTTAAGCGAGTTTGCCCAACTTTGGCTGTTTTTGAAAGGCAGATCTTTGCACATGTGTCGTGGAACACTATCTCCAAGTAGTATCAGGCATTTTTATACTTCATCCCATGGAAAAAACTTCAGCCAGACACCTCAAGCATGAGGAATTTTCATAGTTCTTACTGCTTTTCCCCATGTTT